>CM056595.1:42679177-43308795 GCA_029721355.1 Tegillarca granosa
ACAATATGAAACAAATAATCCCGGATGTATTCAATCCAAATACTTGAGTTAAAGTTTGTTATTCATATCATGTCAGATCAAATGTATCAGATATATCTGGAAATATTTTTTCACATGATATATAATGTGTATGTAAATGTATTTGTATCATGCCTGATCATATATTGAATCAGGAAGTTTTGGAAATGAAACTTCCACATACTACATGTATATGTGTATATGTGGTAGCAATTATAATAATATGTTTGTGTCCCTGTATGCTGTACATCCGCATCGTACATAATTGAGCATTGTGCATAATGATCTAAAACGTGTACATGAATATTTAACAATTGAACTGTTTTAAAATGATGTTCATTGTCGGTATGAAGGCGAGTCCGGTGAGTCCGGTAGACGCATCAGCTGACGCTAACGCGCGTTATTCCGTTTGCTTGCAAATTGTTGCCTTCATACTGACAATGAACAGTTCAATTATTATATTTTCGTTAATTTTTTTTAAAAAATATTCTTTGATTTTAAGAATCAAAAATTCCCATCTATAACACTTGCACTTCGGGGGAGTCCGGTAGACGCATCAGCTGACGCTAACCCGCGTTATTCCGTTTACTTGCAAAGTTGTTGCCTTCATACTGACAATGAACATCATTTTAAAACAGTTCAATTGTTATATTTTCGTTAAAAATTTTTTAAAAAATATTCATTGATTTTAAGAATAAAAAATTCCCATCTATAACACATGCAGATCGGGGGAGTCCGGTAGACGCATCAGCTGACGCTAGAGCGCGTTATTCCGTTTGCTTGCAAAGTGTTTGCCTTCAAACTGACAATGAACATCATTTTAAAACAGTTCAATTGTTATATTTTCGTTAATTTTTTTTTAAAAATTCTTTGATTTTAACAATAAAAATTTCCATCCATAACACATGCACATCTGGGGAGTCCGGTAGACGCAGCAGCTGACGCTAACGCGCGTTATTCCATTTGCTTGCAAAGTTGTTGCCTTCATACTGACAATGAACATCATTTTTAAACAGTTCAATTGTTATATTTTCGTTAATTTTTTAAAAATATTCTTTGATTTTAAGAATCAAAAATTCCCATCTATGACATATGCACATCGGGGAGTCCGGTAGACGCAACAGTTGACGCTAACGCGCGTTATTCCGTTTCTTGCAAAGTTGTTGCCTTCATACTGACAATGAACATCATTTTAAAACAGTTCAATTGTTATATTTCGTTATTTTTTAAAAAATATTCTTTGAATTAAGAATAAAAAATTCCCATCTATAACATATGCACATCGGGGGAGTCCGGTAGACGCAACAGATGGCGCTAACGCGCGTTATTCCGTTTGCTTGCAAAGTTGTTGCCTTCATACTGACAATGAACATCATTTTAAAACAGTTCAATTTATATTTTCGTTAAATATTTTTAAACATAATCATTGATATTAAGAATAAAAAAATCCCATGTATAACATGCACATCAGGGAGTCCGGTAGACGCTACAGCTGAATTTAAGACCGAGAACGACACATTATTAATCCGCATAATTTTTGATGTGGGGTAATTTTTGAGAATATTGGATATAAATAATATATCTCTATAAAATTGAATATCAACGATAAATGTGTTGATATTTGTGGACTATATTTCGGTCGAAAATAAGATGCACCTGTTTGGCCCCAATTCATTGCAAATAAGTTTGGAGTAAAAGATTGCTGGCTGTATGTCGGAAGTGAAATTTGTGAATCTGAAATTGGGGAAACTGTAGCGTAGGGATGTTTTTCAATGGCCAAGCATGTTGGTTTTTAATCTGCACCGGGATATGTGAGTGTAAACAGGTAAATACCGAGAGATTTTTTCTTGAATGTCGATATTGTTAGGTGGAAATTCACTCTAACATTATGTGCCGAGCTTCATACTCGGTATAGATCAAATGTAGACAGCAAAGCAGTGAAAAGTATACTTATTGTCTGCGCCTGATGCGGTGTTAATATATTTCAAAGTTTAAAAAATGATTGTTTTAGTTTAACAAGGAGTTTTGCAGTAATTAAACCATGTTTTTTAGTTTTGAAGAGGAGTTCCTGTTGTATCCCTAGTAAACTGATTAAAGTATGTAGCTGATTTTTCAGTTTTTCGATCATACAGCATGTGAAACGTACGGTGGCTGGTTTAGGACACACAAGAAATAAATTTTATAACGAGATCTCGACTTAGCTATCTCGAGATCTCAATAAATATCTAAAGATCTCGACTTAATATCTCGAGATCTCGACTTAATATCTTGAGATCTCGACTTAGCTATCTCGAGATCTCAATATAATATCTAGAGATCTCGACTAAGCTATCTCGAGATCTCGACATAATAAGTAGAGATCTCGACTTCATATCTCGAGATCTCGACTTGGTATCTCGAGATCTCGACTTAGCTATCTCGAGATCTCAATATAATATCTCGATATCTCGACTTAATATCTCGAGATCTCGACTTAATATTTCGAGATCTCGACTTAGCTATCTCGAGATCTCAATGTAATATCTCGAGATCTCGACTTAGCTATCTCGAGATCCCGACATAACATCTCGAGATATCGACTTTAATATTTGGAGACCTCGACTTAAAATCTTTATGATACATCACGTGGTTTAAATATGGCGAATGAGAAACACTCGTGCACCGACCTAGAAGATTAAACAGGGTTTATTTGGCAAAATCTGCTATATTTCTTGAAGTCTTCTTGTTAGTATTTTTAAAAGCAGAATATTTTACTTTTATCTTACACTTTTTTGCATTTGTGATTTCATAATATCTCGAGATGGTAATCTAGTATCTCAAGATTTAATTGAAAAATGGATAGAGAAGAGGTGATCTTCGTCTGTCATTATTTAGGATTTAGTCAAAGAGAAACATTAGAGGTTTTGTCACATAACTATGGTATTTTCTTGAGTCAACGACAACTTAGACGTATACTTAGACAATTTAACTTGTATCGACGGATTCGTCGGACGGATATACTCAACGTAGCAGAGTTTATTAGTGATAGGCTAAATGAATCAGGAATGTGCCACGGGTATCGCTTTATGCATTTAAAATGCATTTTAAATGGAATAAGTGTCAGCAGGGAAAGTGTTAGAGCCTTATTGAATATATTAGATCCAGAAGGAGTGGAGTTACGTCGCCGGCGGCGACTAATACGTCGCCGGTATTATGCTAAGGGGCCCAACTACATATGGCATTTAGATTCGTACGATAAATTGACACCATATGGAATTGCTATCAATGGCTGCATTGATGGGTTTTCACGTTATATGATATGGTTACATGCCAACTATACTGCTAGTGATCCAAAAGTTGTTAGTGGTTACTTTCTTAATGCAGTCGAAGACAACGGTTACTGTCCTGAAATTTTAAGAGGTGATAGAGGGACGGAAAATGATAATGCAAGACAAATTCAAACCTTTTTTCACTATATGCAACAGAATACAACTTCATTACATAACTGTTTTCTTTACGGGAAAAGCACAGCTAATCAGAGGATAGAGAGTTTTTGGCGCCAGCTAAGAAGCCAAAAACTCGAATTCTGGATCAGTTTTTTTCACGAGTTAAAAGAATCAGGACATTTTAATGGCGATCGTCTAGAAAAAGAGATCGTTCGTTTCGTCTTTATGGATATTTTGCAGGTTGGTGTTGTAAATATTTCATTGTGCTCATATTTGTAATGCCTTTTAGGACATGTTTTACACTTTGAAATTTCCCTTTACATTGAAAATTTCAAATGTAAATTTCCTGGAGAAATTGCTCTGGTGGAAAGTATTTTATTAATAAATAATCAAATCGAATACAGAGTATCAAAAGAAAATTGCCAAAACACATAATTATATACAAAATTAGCGTTAAATTTACATTCTAAATTTTGATATCAAACACAAAAACTCAACATTGTGATTTCAAAAGTTTGAAATGCTCAAATACAATGTATTAAAAATAAAATATAGATTCTGATCCGTAATAGTAAATTGGACAAATGACGAGTTAATGCAAAATTTGAACTTGCCAAAAATTGAAATAGATAAAATTATCCAAAATAGAAAAATAGCTTTAAAGAAACACTAACGATGTTTTCTCTGAAAATGTAGAATATTTTATTGGAATTCTGCTCATAATCATATTTCATTTTTGAACAGTGGCTTGAACTAGGATTTGTTCTCTTATTCAACCAGGACACTCGTTAAAAAATCCAGTTAACAATTTTTTTGGATACAATACCTGATATTGTACAAGACGGCAACTAGTTTAGAGTCTTATTTCACAGGAAGGGGTTTAATTGAACCTTGCTGTAAGGGAATGAATAAGTATATCTATCGGGAGACATTTCGAAGTGTAAAATTAAGTTTTTTTAATTCCCTAGAAATCGAAATGATTAAAATTGTTATAAGATTAAGATTATTAGGTATTATCGATTGAAAGTAACAATAGTCTTGTTGAAGAAATCTATAAATACAGTTCATTTTATATACCTCGTACATTAAAAGTTTCAGACTAAGATAATTGAAATGAAAATTTGCCACACTATCATAAATATTATCTATCTGTCTATGTCTATCTATCTATCTATCTATCTATCTATCTATCTATCTATCTATCAAAAATCCGACGTTTAGTTACTGTTTATTGTCATTTGTCAGGATAATTTTTCTTTCTATCTTTCTGATGCAACTTTTTTCTTCACAAATGTTTGTTTGCATGTGTGCTACATGCTTTTATGAAAAAAATGCTACTGAATGTTTATTCTGTATCTTAATATATTTCATCAGGCTGAACTTGATGAGTTTTCCCTATTATGGAATATTCACACCATCAGAAAAAGTACTAATGATCAGTTATGCCATGGGCGTCCCGTTACAATGTATACAACTCCGACAATGTACGACACAAGGGATTATTCTGTTCCAGTTGAAAGAGTACTTATTGAAGCATGTCGGGAGGAGTGTACCTTCAAAACAGAGATATGTTGTGACAGAGAAGTTCATGAACTTTGCCGATTAATAATGGATGAAAATGACTGGCAAATGCCAGAGAATGCTATTTCCGCGAGACATTTATATACAGCCTTACGTATTGAAATTTTCACAATTTATAGATTCAAATTTATAAAAAAAATGTCATTTATGTTTAATCATAGTCCTAAAATCAGAAATCTTTATGATAAAAACACAGAAACTTCTAGTGAAATCAAGTATTATAGATAAGTAAGCATTTTATGTTCCCTATGTATGGTTGGCTTTTTACGGTCAACCGCTTCTTATGACAATTTAAAGTACTTTTTTGCTTTCATGTGGCCAGAAATAAAAAAAGTTTGAGATTCACTGTCTTGCCTTCATTCATTATGGGGGGGGGGGGAGGGGGGAACGATGGGCCACTTGCATCTCGCACTTTAGCGAGATCTGCGGCCCAAGTTGAGGGATCTACTCCTGACAATGGCACATATGGGAAAGTTGAGCTTACTTGCAGCGGCACCTGCTGACTGGTCGTTGTGTATGTCAATCTGCGGAATTCTAAACCAGTAAGGTAGCACTATAAAACCTCCAAATGTCTGAGATCGTATACTCTCATACACTCCAAGACTTGTTCAAAGAGAAATAATATTATTAAAATAATAAGAGAAATGGACCGCAGCAAGTAATTTCAACTTGCACACTTGCCCACGCCGAGGGTTGGGAGTGGTGGGGTGGCGTATTGATGATCAGTTAGACTTTCGGTTACGGACCACATTGTCTCCGAGGTTGCGAGTTTTTATCCCAGCAGTTCAAAAGTTTGTCAGTTTATTTGCCGCATGCCGTTGGTTTTCTCTGTGTATCAAGCAACTTCCACTACTTCTACCTCGACTCTCTCTGCAAGTGAAATATCCTCGAATGACACGTTATACACCATTAACCTTACCTAGGTTACTGAATTGCGATATTCCAGAAATGAATTGTATAATATGGAAAGATGAAAGGGGACAGGTGATTTTTTAATCTCGTGGCAGAGACCTAGCTATTATCTGTTGGCCAAGGCAAAGCTAACTAATATGTCGTGACCACGAGATAGTAAACTTGTAGTAACATGAATTTGTACGTCGTGGCCAAGTTAGCTACGTGTATAATCTTTGACAAAAATTAGCAAGTCTTTGTTACAAGATAAAAGTCATGTCCCCTCCGTGCCTCCATAGTCTGGTGAGTTCGGAGTCGGCATGATGCGTCCGATTATGTTATGCGTGTCAATTTCCTGCATGCTGCTGCGTTAGCACTATAAAACAAGCTAATGATTGAGGAAGTCAAGCAAATGGTATAATTTCATGCACTCCCAGACATGTCCTTGAACACAAACACTACATAACACCCATCCGATAGGTCTGATTGGTTGGTTGATTGTTGTTGTTTAAAGTCGCATCAGCAATTTTTCAGCTATTCGCGACGAGGGCAAGTTTTATTCATCTCCAAAAGATTAATCTAAAGAGCATATTCGTGTATGCGTGAGATGTGCGAGTGTGTATTATGATCTGCCATGTACTAGCACGCACTCAGGGCTTCTTTTTGTTAAGGTGCTAGCTCACCGAGTCAGTATGCCGCAGACAAACATACCACTCCCCCAATAACATTATTCTGGCACCTGGTGAACCAGTCGATACCCTGCCCTCTTAATGCCGAACGTTCGAACGCCAGGCGAGGAAGCAGTATCTCATATTTTAAAAGTCTTATGTATGACTCGGCCGGGGTTCGAACCCACGACCTCCCGCTCTCGAGGAGGAAGCTCTACCACTGAGCCATCGAGGCTGTCCCGAAAGGCCTTAGGTTAGTTTTTCTTTACCACACACTGTTATATATATTATATATAACAAAGAATTTACGGTTGAAAGGTAAACTCCAGATGTTTCTTTTTTATGAACCTCCATGTAAAATAGTCATAATTGACGATTTAACCATTCAGTTTGGGTATATAGTGCCACATTTGACTTGGTTAGAATTTTTCTGGGTTTATGAGAACTCATACTTTTCATTTACGTAATATAACCAGAATCTTTTATTTTTCAACTTTATGTTGGGTAAAATAATAGACAATGTCAAGTAAAAGCCATTGTGCTTTCTTTCACTGTGGGACTGTAGTAAGCAGCAATATCAAACTTAACATCTACACTATGAAATAAAATCAACCAAGTGTTTCTGAGCATGTGAGCTAAAATAAAGTTATTGAATTTCACAGATATCATACAGACATACTGACAGATATACCAAATAATGATATAACTATCACATGGTTAATCTCAAAGCAAAAAATATGTAAATTACTAATGTACCGGTATTCTCCCAGTAAACTTAATTATGAGCATACTGTGCACATTAAAACTTAACTACAACCACAAACTACAAAATTTTAAATTCATCCTCTTATCAAGAGGGCAAATGTACCCTAACAGTTTATTAACTTTGTGAAACACTACCTTTCCTTAAAAACTGAATCAGTAACCAAGTAAATAAAAACAAAAATATTTAAAATCAATGCATCTTCTAGGACTAAATGATACATAGGTTAAAGGGCCTGTATCACTCACCTGGTACAAAGTGATATATGTCATTTAGAAGCAGGGTAAATGTGACCTTGTATTATTAGCAATGTATTTGGTCAACAAATGTGTTAAATGAAGATAATATTTCATGGATCTAGCCCTTAATTGCAGAGACAAATCTTTTTACTACTTTACTACCACTGTCACCTTGACTAAAAGTCAAGTTCATTTATTTGTATAAATCTGAAATGGCTTTAAGTAGGGAAATTTCCATTCAAGTTGTTTAAGCAAGTTCAGCAGTTTCAGAGAAGTCATTCTAAAGATTACAGGCAATAGATAGATGTACAATGGACATTACAACATTGCAATAGCTCACCATTAGCTTTGTTCTGGTGAGTTAAAAAGGTTAGTAGCCCTTATAATGTAGAAAACTATCTTTCTAGTTTCAAAGATCTATGCTATTTTATGAGAAAAAGACCCTTCAAATGTTTTCTGATGTGTGTTTAAAGTGACCTTCAATAAAGTTAAGGTCAAGGGGTCAACATAATATAGTATCCCTTTAGCAAACTTTAATATGCTTCTTGTTTAAAATCAAGTTTTATCATACTGGAACAGTTTGTTCACAAGGAAATTTTGTTTAGAGGATCTACATATATGGTCACTGACGTTGAACAAAGGTAAAGATCAGTCATTTTTGTAAACTTTATATGACTTGACCTAGGAAAGTCGGAGTTGTCATATGGGCATACTGAACATGGATGGTTGGAAACAAACACTGGCACACAAATACCACATTACACCATATGCTCACATGTCATTTTGCCAGGTGGGAATTATGTTCCTGGTAACATTTCAGTTTCACTGAATAAATATGTAATTGCAGATTCACTTCTGGATTGAAAAATAGAACCTTTCACATAAACAAATAATACTTAATTTATTATTCCAAGTTATTCTTTCAGGAATTTTTCACATTGACACTTAATTAAACAATAGTATAAAATCATGAAAATGCAGAATCATTAAAAATTTTGATAATTCTCCAACATTAAAAGAATTTAAAAACATGTTCAAAATAAAACCAAAAGAATGGAAATCAACACAAAACTGCATTGTGAGAATAATCATAATTTGGTAAGTGAACATCCTATATAAGATTATGTCATCCAAGATACCACACAATGGTATGACACCATATTGTGCCATGGCATTAAGCAAATGTCAAAATAACCCTATATATAAATAGTATACATGTTTTATTATAAGCAAATACAGTACTTAATGTAGCAATGTAAAAAGTAACAAAATGGTCCCTCACAAATGTACCAAACATAGTGATATTTCAGACTTGTATCTTTTACAGTCTGATAAACAAAGTATTTGCCTCTGTCTTCTAAATTCTATAAAATACTTTGGTACACGTATAGTGTAATGTAGAAAACATTATCTTCACATTATCAAAACTACATAAATCATTTTCATAATGTTACCTCTGCATGCTGACAAAAAGCACTGACAATACCAAACAGTCAGTAATTAGGAATAAAAAAATTATCAGACTAATGAATAAACAAAAGGTATTGTTAATTTAAAAGGTTTTGAAAAGAAAAACTGAAATGAATATGAATAACAGCAATATCCAAATCTTCATACACTTGATGACAGATCTAAAAATAAATTTACAAGCATGCTATTACAGCAATACAGTTTAAATATTTTGCAAAGATAAAATCAAAAGAAGAAACAAATTTCAAACCATCTGTACAATGTGTACATATAAAATAAAAACCAAGTATTTTTGCACCGGCTGAACACTTTAAAAAACTATTATGCAAAATCAAACACCCAGACATTGCTATTCAATATGTTATTAAACTCAGCTCTAAATTCAGGGTAATTTGTATAATTTGTAGACAGCTGAAGGGTTTGAGTACATGTTTTTCCTATTGGTCTTCTTGTAAAACTTGACATCTCCATAAACTGAACATTAATTATTTGATTTGACTCAATAAGCAAATTACTTCCTGTACAGAACCGGAGAAAATTTTCAATTGTTTTTTTGTCAGATTCCCTGATGAACTTTCTTAAATAACATTCAATTGCCTTTTCTGCATCACTTACTGAATTAATGCAAAGACAGTTTAAAACTTTCTTGCTTGTGGGAACTGCTCTTTTATAAAGATCTAGCAACTCTTCATTAGTGATGCATGCAAAAGGTGAATATAACAATATTTCTCTCCAACAATCAATGACAAACATTGGCTCCTGAACCAACTCTTTATGAGCAATTTCTTCAATGATTTTTTTGAAATTTTCAGCTGTGGGTAATTTTTTGCAACTATGATTATCTAATACCTCGATCAATTCCTCTGGATTAACAGATTCATAATTTTCCAATGCTTGCTTTACAACCTCACTCTCATCATAGCTCAAATACTGAAGATATGATTAGATATATCTTTTATATTTCTGCCTAATGAAGCTCTCATGAACTGAGGTGACAGAAGCACAGGAATATAACTGAAATGTGACCACCCATATAAAAAGATTCTGGCACTTGCTTTCCATTCATTTTCAAGATAATCATGTCTCAAAAATGGAACTTTTTCATTTAATCCTGTTGTACACCGTTCATAGAACTCCCCCCAAAACTCCACCAAACAGTCTAATGTTACACCCCGCCCTTCACCTAGCTCTTTTTCACCATTTTCCAATAGTCTGGTTATGGATACATCCTTATCCATGATATCGGGGTTAGAAAATGCTTTAAGAAGATCCTCTAAACACTGTCCTCTTCTTACTGTTATATTGTGTTCAATTGGAAAAGTTATAGTGTCCAAAATACATTCAGTAGTTGAGTCTTGAGACTGATTGCAACTCTGTGCGTTATCATTTGTAAATAAAGTTTGATCTTCACTCTGTTCAACAGGTTGAAACCAAATTGTTCATGCTACTTGCTTCAGGCACAATAATTGTCTCATCTAACTGAGAACAATCATAAAGTCTATTTGATGGTCCAAATGAAACTTCACCATCAGAATAATGATTGAGAGGCAATTCTGTAGTTTGTAAGTTACATGAAGGTAGGACCTCAACAGACATTTGAGATACTCTATCTGGGTTTATTGAGTTAAAAGCAGCAGACATTATGGATACAGTGTCAGAGTTCAAAGTGGTACATTTTAAATCTGTTCCTGATGACGGAAAAAGTTGTTTTTTCGTGAACTTCTTTGGCTTTGTTTTTCTCTCTGTGTTTCTCTAATGATAAAGCATTTGTGCATTCTGCTTTCTCAGAATATTCAGATTTACCTGACAAAGTTTCTATTCTATTTTGCATATTCAGTCGAGATTTTTTAAATGGTATACGTAGGTTTGGCAAATTTTCCTCATCTGTTGAGTCATCTTGCTGCAAGTTTTGCTTTAGTGTATTCTTTCTTTTAGTGTATAGGTAGAACCTTAACATTCTTATTCCAGTTTTTTCATACATTTGCCCAATACTTCTATCACTTACTTCACACTGCTGGAAGTCACGTAAAGTGATTTCAAATTCACTGATTATACCTCGTTTTGACATTCCATTTGGAAAAAATTTTTCCTGACATAGAGTGAGTATATCATCCCTATTGGCCTCTTTGTCAACTTTTACTGACCTTGTCCCTCCTCCTGATTTTGTCTTAACCTGTTTATAACATTTGTCTTTTTCATCAAAATCTAACCATCCGAGTTCCACCAATCTTGTTGATTTAGCAGCATTTGTGTTTCCAATCAAATGCTGATCTTTTCTGGAACCAAATTTTCTTCTTATTTTATCAAAAAGTGTATTCTTTTTAAAAACTCATTTGTGTTGGCTGAACACAAAAATTTCTTGCTGCAATTCTATCCCCTCTTTTGAATAAATATTTTGACAATTCATCTTCACTCAAATGGTCAATAACATTCTCATCGATCTGAAAAAAGACACATAAATTTATAGAAACATTCTATACATTTAACATTTATCACACTCATTATCAATTTTTTTACTATCATATGGGTTCTAATAAAACAAGAGGCCCAAGATGGCCCTGTTTCGCTCATCTGAGTTTAAATGTAACTGGTATATATCCCGATTACACCTGGTAAGTCATAACATTTTACCTCAACAGAAGTGGTTTCAGAGAACATTATTTTTATTTTTTTGGTTTTTAGCTATGTAGGTCACTGTGACGTGCTTTTGGTAGCCATTGCAACCAGAAACACAAATGTGAATGGCAATGGTCTATTGATGCTATTGACTAGTATGAATGAAATGTGACCATTAGTGTCTGAAAAGAAGTCTTATGATGGATGAATGGATTGATGGCAGAGTGCCTATCCATAACAAAAGCTCACATGAGCAATTTTCAGATCTGGATTTAAGACTTTACAGATTTGACACAATCAAAATATTGAAAAAATATTGTAAAAATAATATTTAAAAGTTTTAGCTATATCTACATCTATATCAGTATTACATGTATTTTTTTTTTAATAATAATAATAATAATAATAATAACACTAAAAAGTAAAATTTCATAAAATTTCTTCCATGCACTATTGTAAGTCATAAAATTCAGATTAAAAAAAAAAATTGGTGCCCTCACTGGGATTTGAACCCTGGGGTTGCTAGAATTGAATATGAAAAAGGTAGAAAAAAGCGACTTGTATTTTACAGAATTTTGTGAGAATTGTCAAACATATGTTTCTTCACATAAGAAAATTAAGTTTGGAAAAAGAATTCACCCAAATTTATTCATTATTGTAATTTTGGTAAAAAGGCCTTTTTTACGAAGTATGAAAAATAAATGCGAAAACGCGTAACCTATTTTTAACGCAAATTCATGAAATGAACAAATTTGGTAAATAAGATGCTATAGAAGCCAAATATCACATCAGATTTTGCGTCAAAAAATTTTTTTAAGAGGAGAAGATTTTTTAGAATTTGTGGGTCATCATGACCTACTTATTGTAGCAATAGCAACCACATTAACAAATCTGAATTGCCATGCGGCATACATGCTTCCTGTGAAGTTTGATCGAAATTGGCCTAGTAGTTTCAGAAGAGATGTCAAATATACAGACACTCAGACACATGGCCATGACACACGCTGCGCCATACCATAAACTCACGCTGGCTTCGCCAGGTGAGCTAAAAAGAAAACAGAAATAAGCTATAATGTTTTGGAACAAGCTAATGTGATGAAATGATGCCCCCAACCAATATGGTTCAGTAAGAGAGATATCCTTATTTGTGAAGCAACAATGGTAAGTATGACCATAACTTAGGTTTTGTATGCCATACACTACAAGGCTACTAAGGGTTAATAATACTACATAAATAAGTGAAGAAGATATGGTCAGTAAAAGAAAATATCAATTAGATGAAATGATGGATGGAAAGAATAGGTGAATGGAACCACTAATTTTCTTTAAAGGAAGGGAGAAAAAGAGAAAGGAAACAAAATATATATGGAAAAAGTTGTGGTAAAAGCAAAAGAAGAGATTTATTAAATAGTAAACTGTGCATCCCTCACCTGACATAGGTTGGGTTATTGGTCATTAGAAGAAGTTTTTTAGTTTTAAGAGTTTTCTAAACATGATCACTGTGACCTTGAATGAAAGTCAAGGTCTTATGTTCATAACAACTCAATTGCATTTCAAGTGTTGATCTACAACTGAAGTTTCATTCATCTACTACTTTTGGTAAATTAAATGAAGCTGTTCAAAGCTTTTGCCATAAATAGTCACTGTGACCTTGATTAGCCAAGATTATTTGTTCATAAAACTAAAAGCATGCCTGATTTAGATGCTACATAAAAAAATTTGTGCTTCTATCCCTTTTGGGTAATAAGAAGAAAGCATTTAAAGGTTTTAACATATATAAAGTTACTGTGACTTTGAATGAAGGTCAAGATCTTTTCTCATATAAGCTCAATAGTAATTCAAGTGTTGATTCTAAATATGAAGATTCATGCTTCTATACTTTTTGATTAAAGAGAAAGTTGTTTAGAGGTTTTAAGTTATATGCTCACTGTGACCTACTGGAAGGTCAAAGTCAAATGCTCATATTAACTCAACAGCACTTTAAGTGTAGCACATATGATGTTTTTGTTTCCATGACTTTTGGTTACTCAGATAATGACAGAAGATTTTTAAAAGTTTTACCAGATATGATCCCTTTTACTTTGAATGGAGGTCAATGACATTTATTCATATAATCCTGATGAGTAGATTCTATATCAGAAGTCCCATGCACCTATGCCTTTTAGCTCATGAGAGTGAGTTGTTCAACATTTTAACATATATGGTCATTGCGACCTTGAATAAAAGTGGAAGTCATTTGTTCATAAGATCTTAATAGCACTTTAAGTGTAAGTGCTATACATGTATGAAATTTTATGCATTCTACAAAGCTTGGTTCATGAGAACTCCTTTAAAAGTTTTACCACACATGCTAACATTTTTACTCTTGTAACCTTGACCTCAGATTAAGGTCAATGAATTATATAATTCTGAAGAGACATTACCTAGGGAAGCTTCCAAACAAAATTCACTGAAACCAGATGAAAAGTTTACCTATGCATGCATGCACACATGGCATGCTTTGCCATACAATAAGTTCACAAGGCTTGTGGCCAATTGAACAAATAATTTTTGTGGAATCGAAAATTGCCTGTATTGATCACTTGGCCATTTTTCAAGCCTGTTTTTTTTCGTTTTTGCATTTTTCAGTTCAAGAGTTAGCATCATCTGCAAAAGCACTTGAAAAGTTCAGTATTTGTCTTGTATATTACTTTCACATACAGAATTTTCCAAAACTTGTCACAGCCATTTAACATAGTAAGATGCACATTTTCAATATATGTGTCAATAATTTGTGGAAAGTTTGCTAAAATTCTATCTTATTCTCTATGAGAAGATCCCGATTAAAATACAGCACCTGTTTAATGGAACAGATGACTGGATTGACGGGTAAACTGCAAAATTATATACTGCCACAATTTATGGCAAGTGTATAAAAATATGAGTGTGAAAGCCACAGCCCTTCCAAGAAAAAAATTTGACAAGTATTTCTGGGGATGTTTAAATGATTTTTATTATTTAATTGAACAATGACAGTTTATCATGGTTTTTGAGAGAGAGAGAGAGAGAGAGAGAGAGAGAGAGAGAGAGAGAGAGAGAAGAGAGAGAGAGAGAGAGAGAGAGAGAGAGATTTTCTATGGGCAGCTATTATGGGTTGATTAATGAAACAAGAGAGAAAGTATTATTATGAAATATAATTAAGAAAAAACATACCCCTTCACTTTTTAAAGAATTTATTGCTTCTTCTGAAACACCCCGTTTCTGTAAAAACTCATACAGACCCATTTTTCTGTAATAATGACCAAGAAAGCATATTTGAATTAAAAATTACATGTTTCATCAAGCTGATTGTAGAGGTATATGTATAACAAAAATATCAATACAATGTATAACAAATGATAGGTTTCGTGTTATTACACTTTTTAAATCCTAGTTTTGTGAGCACAAAAATTTCAAGCCAGAAGCAATAATCTTCCCTAGTGACACCGGACTTTGGCCTACAAACCCAAACATGCACATACTTTATTGTCATGTGTTGATGTACATTTGTGCTAAGTAACACTGAAATCCTTGCACAAATTCGGGAGATACAGAACAGACACAAAAGTTCATGAGAAACTTATATTTTGCCCATTAATCTTGACTTTTGATATAAAAAACTGAAGGTGTCACATGACATATTATCATGTGTTGGTGTAAATTTGAACCAAGTTAATCAAATCCCTGTCACAAATGTGGAAGATATTGAGCAGACAAACAGATGGACAAAACAAAAACTATTTATCCCAGAAAATTTTCTTCAGGTTACAACAGGTCGGGTGTTGAAGTTCCACTCAAAAATATTTCACTTATGAAGAGACAGTTTTGAAATGGTAGAGGAAATCCAGATCCCATGAGATAAGATTCCCCTCTCTCCCACTACATATTCACAATCCCAGCTACACGGATGTATACACATAGGAAGTACCCCCCTCCCCCCCAAACGGTTCCTCCACACGCACACATTGGGACTAGAACTATGTACATTTTGCAATCACACAAATGAAAAATAGTGTAAGATAAAAGTAAAATATTCTGCTTTGTAAAATACCAATAAGAAGATTTCAAGAAATATAGCAGATTTTGACAAATTTACCCTGTTTCATCTTCTAGGTCGGTACACGTCGCCATGTTTAAACCACGTGATAATAAAGATTTTTAGTCGATGTCTCCAAATAATTGAGTCGTGATCTCGAGATGTTATGTCGAGATCTCGAGATAGCTAAGTCGAGTTCTCGAGATATTACATTGAGATCTCGAGATAGCTAAGTCGAGATCTCGAGATATTAAGTCGAGATCTCGAGATATTAAGTCGAGATATCGAGATATTATATTGAGATCTCGAGATAGCTAAGTCGAGATCTCGAGATACCAAGTCGAGATCTCGTGATAAAATTTATTTCTTGTGTGTCCTAAACCAGCCACCGTAGAACATCGCTATGCACATAAAATACATAAACTTGTCTCAAAGCCAAGATAA
This sequence comes from Tegillarca granosa, assembly GCA_029721355.1. Lineage (NCBI taxonomy): Eukaryota > Metazoa > Mollusca > Bivalvia > Arcoida > Arcidae > Tegillarca > Tegillarca granosa. Next base: position 42,695,347 of record CM056595.1, read on the forward strand.
GTCAATAGTAATTTATCAGAGATTTGTCTGTAACATCTGATTTCGATAATATAACGTAAGTATTCACGTTTAAAGCACTCACTTATTTTTATCATTCTGTTGACGAGATATAATGCTATTTTTTGTTGTTTTATTTTTTTTCATTTCGTCCCTCTTACGTTTTTGCTTTTTGTAATCAATTACATTATGTGTTGATTGCGAACGAGTGACATAAGCTGTTAAACGACACACACACTTAACCTTATAACTCATATGTTTTAGCGATGGTTTGTACGTGAACAAATTATTAACATCTGTATATTTAGTACAAAAGATTTCCAAAGAAATATTTTGATGAAAGCTTTTTTTTTATCTAAAACACGTGTTTCTTTTTTGACATAATTTGTAATCTGTCATGCATATTTCCAATACAACAAGATATGAAACCCCGTATTACACATCTAGTAATCGAGATTTTTTTCACCTAGAGGTTTTTGTTGTTTCCAAAAACATTGTCCAAATGTTGCTTGATCATTTTATATTTAATTATTACAGAACAACCAATTTGGAAAACCTTGGTATTGCAGACAGGTTTGCGATTTGAAATGATTGATTTAATGGGGTTTTACGTACGTCCCATTCAAGAATATTTCACTTATTTCGAGACATCACCAGCTAAAGGTGAAGTGGCAAGATTTTGAACTTTGCAGTGCGTTTATTATAGTGTTGGAGCGTTCTTTAACGTGTCACGCCTTCCATTAAGGTCTACTTCGAAAAACCCCATGACTTTCATTTAGCTAAATGCCGATTGCTAGGCGAAAGAACAGTCAATACATTTTTCAAGTCTTGGTAAGACCCGGCCTTGGGTTCGAACCCCCACATACGAAGCGACCACTCTACCATCGCAGTGGCATCACTATAAGGAATGACATAACAAGTTGTTTCTTATCTTTTATCACAATAAAAATAATTTTATTCTTATTTTTAATCCATGATTGAGCCAGGTTATCACAAAGAAAGACAGGCTTAATAAGCATTAGTATAGTGTGTGTAATGTGCTTATTCTTTATTATTGAGGAAATAAATTTTGGACAAAAGTAGCACATGACAAGACATTTATTAAGGGTAAAATAACAAATGGTAATAGTAATATCTTTGCAGTCTTACATCTGTGGAATCCATGTCATAACATCATAGAATCGTGATGATAAACATTGTTTGCACGCACATAAAACGTACGTTTTTATTTTTTATATCCATGTGTTTTTAATAACCCTGAAGAATGCTGGAAACCCCATTATGGATTAGGTACCAATAGACATTGAACATATCGTCATATCAACAAGTTTATGTCGCATTTTGATCTTTGATATTTTTGGTAAATTGTTTGATAATATCTAATGCTTCTGATTTTCATGTGAATTCCTAGTACAGAAGATTTGTAAGTTGTTTGCTGGAGTTCGATGGTTTTCTCCTGTGCCATCCCAGAACTGATCAGGTTAAAAAGAAACGTCGATTAAAGCGTAAATCACAATTACTCCACTAATAATTCAGTCTTTGAATGACAACTATTTACTAAATTAGGCATTTTGCACTTTAAAATATATCTGTTTATATTTATGAATACACGCATTAATAAAGTCCTGGTCTACACACTAGTATGAATACTGTTACTATCGGTTTGGTTCCCGTTTACATGTAAAAAGTGCATCAGTTTTCATTGATAACCTACCATATCAGACACAGCCAAATTTTGCAATTCAATAAGCATAACAAACTTATAAAGAGCATAATAATAATAATAATAATAATAATAATAATAATAATAGTAGTAGTAGTAGTAGTAGTAGTAGTAGTAGTAGTAGTAAAGAGAACAATTATTTGTAAGTGAAACAGTACCTTGCAATATCGATGTGATAAAGAACTCAAAACAAAAAAAACGAGACAGGCTTACTATATATAATATTAGGGTACTCGACTCTGAACGAGCACCGGAGGTTTTAAACGTAATAATCCAATAGTGTTGCATAGTTCTATAAGAAAACTCTGAATGTCCCACCTTATTTACAATCAATGTCTGTAAATACACACATTTTAATTTTTATCAATAAGCCTAATTTTAATAAACAATTAAAGAATAAAAAGTTTGAGTTAAAATCACATTTCCTTTGTTTACTTTGAATTTCGCCACACTTGTTATGTTTAATAATAGGTTCATTTTAGTTTATGTAAGGCACAAAATAAAATACTGAAGAATGAAATAAGGACATGTCAGCATGGATATGTATCATGCACTATAATCGTAAAAATAGTAACAAGAATTATATGTTTATATAAGAATTTGTTAATAAATTATCCAGCTTTTATTGTATAATAACATCAATGGTTTGTGAAAGTCTGGCAGGAAAACGTTGTTTAGATAAACGCTTTATAGTAACGTTTTTATCCTTTTTACACAATCAGTATTTATGTTTTATGTTTTTAATTTGTCACATGGTGAATAGAATATAGCTGTTGCTGAATGCGACCAAAATCTGTACGAAAGCCCTAAAACGACAAACATAAAGTATATTCCATCGATTGAGTTATTATACAATTGATAACCTATTTAAAAATTCTTAAAAACAATTCTAAAGATTTTTTTTTTTTTAAATATTAACATAAGACTAAAGAATTCTCAATGTACAGGATTGCTTCTAAAGACTTGAATAAAGTATAAAGTTTTTTGTATTTATAATGAGAATCAAAAGAGTTTTATAAACATTAAGTGACTGGTGACGAAGTAAAGAATCATCATTTTGGACAAAGAGAAAAAAAGATAACCATGTGATGTTGGTCTGTTCACCGCTACCAAAAATATTATAATCCAACCAGCAGCTGACAAAATTATGGCCATTGTTTTTTTTTTAATTCAAATTATGTTTTGTTTGGTTGATACATTGTAATTTTGTAACTTATCTTCCATTTTCCAGCTATTTGCAAGGATTAAAACTTAGAAAAAGGGTCATGTGTGTATGAGATGTACACGTGTGTGTGATGGTCTGTCTTGTTCTAGCGCGCAATCAGGGCCAATTTTTTCGTTGAGGTGCTAGCTTACCGAGTCAGTATGCTACAAACAAGCATACGTATACCACTTAACAATCACATAACCCTGACACCAGATGAACAAGTTAATACTCTGTACTTTTAATGCCGAACGCCAGGTAAGAAAGTGGTTTCTTAAATATCAAAGTTTTATGTATGACCCGGCCTTGGTTCGGGCCCACGACTTTACACTCTCGAAACGGTGTAAGGTTAACGAAAATCTTTATGACTCGGGCTTACAATGAAGCAGACGAGAGTTGCTAATAAAAAAGAGTGGGGTAGTTAAACCAAGGTGTGTTACTTATTCACGACAACGATACTTCTGTGCACAAGGTAAGGATTGCAAAAGCTACAATTCCCGAATGAAAGTTTGAACAACTACTAACCCATCCATCTATCTAGATTAGCTTTCACCAAGTGACCATAACCTATATAGGAACCCATTTTTCCCGATGATGATAATGAAATCACAGAGGAATTGTTTGAGGACCAAGCCGAACACTTATTTGTAGAAAAATGGAAAATGAGGTAACATGGGTTGTTTTGAATAATAGTATTACACTGTATGGTATGGTCTGCTACTTCGAAACATGCCTCGTTCTGTAAACTTTTTTAACGTTTCATCGTCATAAGTATCGTTTTTCACATTTGTTTCAATTAAAAAGTTCATTCATATTCATAGTATCGTTAGTATCGGTATAAATGTAGGACACTGCTCAATGCAATGATGTATAATTAGTGTGTTACCATAAAAACGTATAGAAGGCTAGATTATGGAAGTAAAAACAATTTGTGGACAGATCTCCTGTCGTTTGTCATAATGACGATAGGTAATTACCAGCTGACATAGACAAATGGGTATATTATGAATAATTTACTGTGAAAGGTGTTTTCAATCCAGTTAACCGACACCTTATTTTTTTCATTGTTCTAAATCAATTAAACTGTTTTTTCGTTATTTTAATTTCACAAACGCAACACACAAAATGACGTCGACAATACAGTACTTTTGTGATGTCAAGTTCCGATATTTTGATTAAAAATAATTCATGACCACCGTATTTAGCTCCGAAACAAAGCCTACCTACTAACTCCTTATGTTCTGAACTAGATGCTCCAGACAGTCAAAGAATTTTGAAGCAATCAAATTGATTTTTTATAAAATTTTCTATGTCCTGTTACGACCATTTTGAAATAATTTTACTATGCCTTTTGGCTAAACAATATGAATCAAAAATCGTCATCGACTTGAATAGGGACGAGACATGTGAACAAAGTCATATTAAACATACATCTGTACTTTGATAAAAATTTGCCACATGTCTGACGTTTTGGTACTAGACTCAGGTGGTTAAGTGGTGCTGTTTTTGTGTTAGTTCAATTATAGGTTACTTACTCGTGAAACAAGGTAAAGCCGACAAATTATATATGAAAATAAGTGAAAATTTGGTTTACAAGTATTTTATGATCAATTGTTAGCTTACCTGAGCAAAAGCAGTGCCTGTATGAGCCCTGGTTACAGAAATCGTCATTTATTCAATTAAACACAAAAAATATTAGTTTAGGAAAGTTAGAATCTGTATTATCATTTTTAATTAAGCAAAGTTTGCAATTTTTATATTAAAATAACAAATAAGCAGATTATTTAGATTATTTTTTATTTTAATAAAACACGTTAATTATCTGAGATAGAATGAAAAAAGGGAAATTGCAACGTAAAAAGGAAAATTGTTTGATCCGTTGGATTAAATCTCTTTTAAGAAGAAATCTCTCCTCATTAAAGCTGGTCCCGGTGCCATTTGAAGATCTCTCCAAGCTTGTATGATATGTACTATTTTTTTGTAAATGATTATTTGTAATTTACATATTTTTCTTATACTAGCGGAAAAAGTAACTGTGCATCAAAAAAATTTATAATTTTGCTATTATTACTGAATGTATAAATCTTAAAATTTGCACAAATAGTAAGTGTATATACCTCTTTCATATCGCTTGGTCATTGCATCAATTGCCCGTGATTTTTACGCTTCATGCGCATGGGTCGGTTTTCACGCAATTGTCGCCCAGCAATTCAGTGTGACAATATTTTAGGAATAATTTACTGTTGTTTGTTTGTTTGTTTGTTTGGACACCAGAAAAACAGAAAAGCAAGTTTATTCGGTTGAAAGCTTCCATAGTGTATTGCCTAGGCTAAATGAAAATGATCGCCTCCGCGTAATTGGTATGCTTTAGGCTGGTATGACCCAAAGCTTTGTCACTAGATATTTTGGTGTCCACAGAAACACTGTTTATGCTTTATGGAGACAATACCAACAGTTTGGCACCACTAGAGACCGCCCTCGTTTAGGACGCCCACGCGTAACGACACGTCAGCGAGACAACCATATCCGGCTTGTGCACCTCCGGAACCGTTTCCAAACTGCCAGTACTACTGCCCGGAGAATTCCTGGACTACGCCCAATCAGCACCAGAACAGTACGGAATCGTTTACGGGAAAGACATATGCGCCCAGGACGTCCGGCAATCCGTCCAATTCTACAACGACGTCATCGCACAGCTCGTCTTACATGGTGCAGAACACATTTACGCTTCAATCGACGAGACTGGGCACAAATTATGTTCACCGCTGAGTCCAGATTTCACTTGGAAAGCAGTGATGGACGCTCCAGAGTTTATCGGCGCATTGGAGAACGTTTCCATGACGCGTGTGTGGTGGAACGACGTTTGTTCGGTGGGGGTAGTGTAATGGTTTGGGATGGCATCACAGCGAATGACAGAACTCCTCTGGTAGTCATCGACGGAAATTTGACCGGTGTACGGTACCGTGATGAAATCCTACAGACCTATGTCATCCTATTCATTCAAGGACAGCAACGTAACGTCACTTTTCAGCATGATAATGCAAGACCACACGTCGCACGGGTTGCAATTGATTTTCTGGCACAGCATAACGTCAATGTGTTACCGTGGCCAGCCGTTTCACCCGACCTTTCTCAAATTGAACACGTATGGGATGAAATGGAACGACGATTACATCATCTGCCCAATCAGCCTGTTACATTGCAAGGGTTGGCCCAAGCGTTAGACTAGATATGGAACAACATCCCTCAAGCATTCTTTAGGCATTTAATCAACTCTATGAGGCGTCGCTGTCAGTCCTGTGTCAATGCTAAAGGTGGTCACACACGATACTGATCTTGTGAACTGACTTTTACTATCTGCTATGTTTCTAGTCCCCTGCGTATGAAATAACAGTATCTGTAACCTTTTCAATGAATGAATTTGTAAAGAAATATCTAATAAACAAATACGAAATTATTCATTGCTTTGCATTTTCAAATTATTTTATAATCTCACATTTCAGTCATGCACAGTTACTTTTTTCCGCTATATTTTGATTAAAGGAAAATTATCTTAGTTAAAGATTGTGAAACTTGGGATTGGTGTCATAAGTTGGTAACTTAAACATCAAATATATAGTATTTAACATTTTTGTTTAATACATGGACTGGTTTATTATTATTATTTATTATTAAGACTGGCATATATAAGTATTCTAACTTTAACAATAGTATTAGTACATAATGGTCAGTTATATATTGTTTAATGTCTTAGCAGCAGGCATTGGCTAGACAGTGTTAATAAAATATTCAAAATTTCACATATTACAATGGTATAAATGGCAAAAATTTTATGAACCTGTTAGTGATAAATTTGTACACAACATGTACTGGATGAGTTATGTGCTTTGTAAGCGTGAACCGTATGATCAGCCTCTGGTTTTAAGAGTGCACAGTTGTTCTTAAGTCCAATATGACTCATTATTGTAGCACCGGCATGTAACCAAAAGCACGAGACGATTTGAAGAGTATTTATGTCTATAATCTTGTTCCAATCCATTCGAAGCCATTCAAACACCTCAGCCAGTTTGAGTTAGTTTTACAACGATGAGTAATTAAATTAGGTCTAAATCCCAAATAGCTTACCAGCTCAAGTTTATTTGGTATAGTGTTACGTTTTGTGCCAAAATCAATAATCTTTCTCCCAAACGGAGACGATAATTCTTTTTAAAAGATATTTAGAAATGAATTAAATATACTAAAACATGCAGCTTTTATTGGTGAGGTGGGCTAGTTTTTTTTTTTTTTTTTTTTTTTTTTTTTTTTGTTTTTGTTTTTTTTTTTTTGTTTTTTTTTTTTTTTTGAAACATGAATAATATTTTTTTCAAAAAATGAGCCCCAAAGATACAGAAGATTTTTTTTCAGAATGATGACATCTAATGTGAATCGTAAAAACAACATTTTAGACTTTATGATAAATATAAAGTACATGTGTACTATATCATGCTGGGAAAAATAATAAAATACGATGTATTTTAAAAAGATTACCTTTACTGTTTTGTTGGAAGAGGCAATTAAAATATCGTGCTAATACTTGTAGTATTATTGTCACAACGAAGAACTTAATCAGGAAGTGATAAAACAGGATAATATATCTATCACGTTATGAAGGGATTATCAATAATCCCAGGGGAAATATGAAAATTACTAGATTTGCATTCTTACTCGTTTGATTAATATCACACCACTTTCATTATCGGATGAAATCTACGCAGGTGTGTGCTATACGTGTCATCATATAGCATTTTGTACACAATAATAGAATATATGTACGAACTCTTAATTTGACTTTGAGAATAAAATAACTGGTAGGAAATACAGTTTATAGCTCGACAGAATTTTATTCAACATGTTAAAGATTTTTAGATATAAATATTTGCGTTACATGTAATTTATTAAAGTATTAATGCTTCCTTAAAAACATATCATAAGATTGAAAATTACACCCAGCCTTAAGACTTATGAGACACCATAAAATCAGTAAAATATTATCAATTCATGGAAGTAATGATATGTGAACGTCTAGGTAATGCTAAGTTTTCATTAAGTCGTGAATAGCTTATAAATTATTTTTAAAAAATGGCTGGATTAATCAGACAATAGTGATACATCAGCTTCGGGGAAAATGTTTCCCGGAAGTAAATCAAACAGACGACACATGACAAACTAAAGTAATAATCACGATGAATATTATTATGACCTGTCAGTTTCTGCCACAGTGGGTTGCGTGGGAGTTATTCCTTGAGTCGTTAGGTGGTTGAAAAATACCAAAGATAATTACGTCAAATTTCGCCTACACATTCAACACGTTCAACAGACGGAATGATAATGCAGTTTATCTGCAAAATTGCTTGGGGATGCATACTTAATGTATTAGAAAATTCATTAAACAACTTTTATTTATTGATGATGATGAAGTCATCAACATAGATTTAGTCGTCTGCATCATTCTTCCTATCAGGTTGTACATTTTCAGTTTGTTCCAAACAATAAGCTTTATCACTGTATCAATCAGTCTCATTTTGCTACAGATATAAACTTATCATTATATATTTGCTCACATTTCTCCTTAACTTGCAAGGTCAGGGACGTCAATTTACTCTTTGTGGAAAAACATGGATGTGCATTAAAGATTTTAAAGTCTCGGGCAAGATGAACATCTCCAAAAAAAAAAAAAATTCATAATAATTTATGGGTTTTGATCAAGTATTGTATGTCATTCCGTTCAAATCTAAAAATAAATAAATAGAATAAAACCATCATTTAAAAAAGTAATACATTAGTCACTGTACCCAGCCTGAAACTGTCATTCTGTTCAGTGTTCAGTAACATATTTACATATATTAGGTTTAATGTTTCAATCTAATGGACCAATTAGATGGATAGGTGACTAGAGTCTGCTTTTATGTTTCCTCTAGTCTTTGCATCTGTTTTTTTTTTTTTCAGACATACTTTTGTTAAAATTCTTACCAATACAAGTCAATATTGGACTGACCAATACAAGCAGTCAGTCCAGAGAAAAATATCTTTAAAGAACTAAAGCTGTAGCTACACCTACCTTATCAATAATTTTTAATGAGTTCTTACTTCTTTCGAATTGTAGTGTTAGGGAGTTCTTTATCCAAACCTCTAATGTCTTAAAACTGGAATGAATACAAAAACTTGTCAAATGCCTTTTACGTTTTCCCTACCTGGTTCCTTTCATCCTTAAGCGCTACAATTACTGTCTATTGTTTCTATTGTGAATATTCCTTCATTTAGCACCAATATTCTAAATGTTTCATGTCATTGATTCCCATTAAAAAGTATAGCCGGCAACAGGACAGTGCTTGGCCCCTTTTTTGCTACCTTAAAATGCAATTTTATTTTTTTTAAAATCAAAAAATAAATTATAATGTGCATACAATAAATATCTTACATATGACGTGTTAATTAGAATATTTTGGTTTAAAGTTGCATTAAGTTTTCCAAAGAAAAAATTAAAACGGTGCTAATCTAATAAATGATGTTCCTAATGAATAATGTTACATTTGATTAAACGATAAAAACTCGAATAAATACAGAAATTACAGTATTTACCCAGCGAGATGAGGCATTTGGGACCTAATATTAAAACATGGTTATGTCATCAAAACCCTGGTCATTTAAACACAACTTTCAAAACGTTCAAAACGGTGAAATAAGATAAATTAAACACAGAACTTCGTTAAATTTGTCATTTGTGACTTAGTAAGGGATACATAACACCATTTCATATACATCTCGATATTAATGAAGGACATTTAATGCAATCTGTCATGTTCCACCTTCGATTCTATGGTTTTTCCGTACATCCGTGCGCATGCTCCAAGCTCATAATTACCATCGTAAAACACTGAACCACCGGTCAGAGGATTCCGTTTATTTACAGCTAAAAGAAATGAAATTTTAGAAAATGGATGTCACGGATCGTGGTTAGAAGATATTTATTTTTAAAAAAAATCAGAAAATTGAAAAACTTAATGCAGCTTTAAATATTAACTATAAATTGAGCGGGGTAAAGGGTTTGATACAATTTTGTTTGGAGGGAAAATTAAACCAAAGCACCACAGTTTTTGTAGCCATTTTTTTAACAACGAATAAAAAAATTATCATTACATCCACACGTTTCATTCATAAACGGCGGCACAGTGGTGACATTAAATATTCTTTTTATATTTCGTGCTGACGCAGAAGGTACAGCGTGCCCATGCAAAATTAATGGCGTATTCATGTGAAATTTATCGCGTGCTTATGCAATAGGTTTTGCTTTCTTACGCGAAATGCATTTCGAGCTCACGCTAAAGCTAACATTTTGCGTGCTCACGAAATAACTTTTGCGTGAAAACACAAAAAATTTTGTGTGCTCAAGCTATCACTTTTTTGTGAGCAAGCAAAAAATTTTACGCCAGCACGCGGTAGCTTTTGCTTGAGAACCAAAAGCTTTTGCGTGAGCACGTTGTATAAAAAAATTTTCGTGACACTTTTGTACTGCCGTACTCCTAGAAAATTTTGAAAATAAACCAAAGCCAATTTCGTTGGCGGCGCATTTACCTCCGGCAAAATAACGCTAGTTTATTTTTTTGAAAAGATTATCAAGTGCCAATCTATTTTACACAAACCTACATACTAAAAACATCAACCAGAGCTTTCCAGTATCGATCTATGGTACACAAACCTACATACTGAAGTATTAACCAGAACTGTAAATACTGATTATCCAGTATCGATCTATGGTACACAAACCTACATACTGAAGTATCAACCAGAACTGTAAATACAGATTATCCAGTACTGATCTATGGTACACAAACCTACATACTGAAGTATCAACCAGAACTGTACATACTGATAATCCATTACTGATCTATGGTACACAAACCTACATACTGAAGTATTAACCAGAACTGTAAATACTGATTATCCAGTACTGATCTATGGTACACAAACCTACATACTGAACTGTTAACCAGAACTGTAAATACTGATTATCCAGTACTGATCTATGGTACACAAACCTACATACTGAAGTATCAACCAGAACTGTACATACTGATAATCCAGTATCGATCTATGGTACACCAACCTACATACTGAAGTATCAACCAGAACTGTACATACTGATAATCCAGTATCGATCTATGGTACACCAACCTACATACTGAAGTATCAACCAGAACTGTACATACTGATAATCCAGTATCGATCTATGGTACACCAACCTACATACTGAAGTATCAACCAGAACTGTACATACTGATAATCCAGTATCGATCTATGGTACACTAACCTACATACTGAAGTATCAACCAGTACTGTTAATACTGATTATCCTGTACTGATCTATGGTACACAAACCTACATACTGAAGTATCAACCAGTACTGTAAATACTGATTATCCTGCACTGATATATGATACACAAACCTACATACTGAAGTATCAACCAGAACTGTAAATACTGATTATCCTGTACTGATCGATGGTACACAAACCTACATACTGAAGTATCAACCAGAACTGTACATACTGAAAATCCAGTATCGATCTATGGTACACCAACCTACATACTGAAGTATCAATCAGAACTGTTAATACTGATTATCCTGTACTGATCTATGGTACACAAACCTACATACTGAAGTATCAACCAGTAAATACTGATTATCCTGTACTGATCTATGGTACACCAACCTACATACTGAAGTATCAACCAGAACTGTAAATACTGATTATCCTGTACTGATCTATGGTACACAACACTACATACTGAAGTTTTAACCAGAACTGTAAATACTGATTATCCAGTACTGATCTATGGTACACAAACCTACATACTGAAGTATCAACCAGAACTGTACATACTAATAATCCAGTATCGATCTATGGGACACCAACCTACATACTCAAGTATCAACCAGAACTGTAAATACTGATTATCCAGTACTGATCTATGGTACACCAACCTACATACTGAAGTATCAACCAGAACTGTACATACTAATAATCCAGTACTGATCTATGGTACACCAACCTACATACTGAAGTATCAACCAGAACTGTACATACTGATAATCCAGTATCGATCTATGGTACACCAACCTACATACTGAAGTATCAACCAGAACTGTACATACTGATAATCCAGTATCGATCTATGGTACACCAACCTACGTACTGAAGTATTAACCAGAACTGTAAATACTGATAATCCAGTACTGATCCATGGTACACATACCTACATACTGAAGTATCAACCAGAACTGTACATACTAACTATACAGTACTGATCTATGGTACACAAACCTACATACTGAAGTATCAACCAGAATGATAGCATAATGATTACTCAGTATTGATCTATGGTAAATTTATCTGATCTGCATGAATGTTGCACAGATCTGTATATAGTTAAAATCTGACTATGATTTTGCAGTTCCATTTTTTGTTACAATAATATAAAATTTGTCCCTAAAATTGGCCACTTATATTACACTAAGACAATTGAACAAACGTTTTCTCTGATTTCGCCATGATGGTTGTGAAAAATAAAGAAACAGTGGTTTATGTGCTTTTTAGCAAAAGGTCAAACTTACAAAAATCACATCATGAATGTTTACAGTTTCTTCGTTACAAAACATGAACCCTGCCATATAATATCAATAATGACTAACATATTGTCTGTCTAATATTGTATTACGTCTACTCAATTACAGAATATTAATTCCCCTGTACTGCAAAATCTATAAATAATTCAAATATCCCCCCTTGAATTATGGTTAAGCGCAGAGTGTTTTATACAAGACATAAACATTGCGGTAAATCAACTTGTTTATTTAACTTATTGGATTGGATTTTAGATGGTTATTGGTAAGAATGTTTTATCGATGGAGAAATAAGCTATATCTACATGTTGGTTTTGGTTCCCTGGTAAAAAAGGCCTATATTAATTCTATCAAAAGTTTATAAATACATGTTCTTAAGACTCTGAACTTCTGTTTTATATATACTGTAGATGCTGTGGAATGAAAAAAAGGTTTAAACTTTACAGTTCTAGCATTAATCGGAATAAAACATTATCTATATAAATATATGAATACGAAGAAGCGACAAAAAATACCAACGGATTGTTCCAAACTCCTTGTGATTTGAAAAAAACGATTGTACATGTATAAGATTATTGGGATTATTACGGTGCTACCTCGCCACTTTGTCTTGAGTCTCTGTATTTCAGTAGTCTTAAGCACACATCGATCACTGCGCCTATCACATATCTGTGTTCAAATCACAATTGGTTTTGATTTCATCAATTCAATAGGGTTTTAAGAATATTTCACTCATATCGAGAAATCACCAGCTATAGATGAAGTGGCAGAAATTTTGACCTTTGCTTTTCGCTTAGGGCAATGTGACGCGGGATATTGGTTTTAAAGATCTAGTCCGAAGGACCCAATGAATTTTATTTCTAAATGCCGAGTCTTTGGCGAAAGAACAGTCACTTCCAACTTTCAAGTCTTAGTCAGACCCGGTCGGGGTTCGATCCCCGACCTCCCACATACGAAGCGAGCACTCTTCCAATTGAACCACCTAAGTGGTAAAAAAAAATCCCACTTCGGCAGATTTCTTGTAAGGTGTGTTAATTCACTTGTCAGAGGTCGTTAGTTTTCTCTGGTTACTGGGATTTTGTGTACCATCCCAGAATTGAATGTCTCGATAATGTGAAAGAGTCTTTACTTGGGCGATTAAGATCATAACTCCAATCCACTGACCACTTCGCTTATATCAATATAGGTTTTGATATGTCTATATTTATTCTGGATAATCCAGAGTCAATATCCGCTCCGCTTTCACTATGTTACTCTACTATATCGCATAGGTAACGGAGCAGATTTAGACTCTGGATTATACAGAATGATCTATATTATGTGCCTTGTTTCTGTCTTTCTGTGACGTGTTCTTGATTGCTTTGACTATTACCAGGCACACGGAATAAAGCTAGCTCAATTCAATATTAAATCCTTGATGTTTTATTTTATACTTTGTTACACCAACCAGCAAAAATCGTTTACAATTTGAAAAAGAGTCACGCGGTTCTTTACGGTCACTTAGAGTTTTTACATTTCCATAATTGTGTTTGTTGAATTTACTTTTAATGATCATTTGTTTTAAAACATCACAATCGATATTCAGCTTTCATTGCATAAAAAGATCTCCTTCACTCTTTTAACAGATACTTCAAATCATTATTTTTAAAGATTTTTGCATAATAAAGATCCTCGACACCTGTTACAATACCGAAGCAATGATTAATGTTCCGTCAAAATTTAAAACGATTAATGAAGTGAAAATGTAATTTCTGTGAAATAACGATAAAATTGTACTAAATCGATACAGCAAACTTTATAGAAGGACAGAAATCAATCTCAGAATGTATTTATCACGAAGTTTAATTTACTATAGAAGATATAGAGTAATAATTTCTTTTCGCGTCAGTAACTAAGTTAAGGGCGATCGAATTTGGGATCTTTGACACATTCTATTCCATAGAATATTAAACAGATACTTTAAGTACACATGGGTGAAACTAACAAGAGAATTCAATAACTCTAGTAAACAAAACTACATCATTGAATATACTGTATATGTGTAATTTCCTGGAAATTGTATACCAGGAAACCGACCCTACATAAAATAAACAATCAATAATTCTGACTATAGATATTCAAAATCTATATAAATATGTAAACATCCATAGGTAATTTGACGTTGTCGTCATGGTTTTTGATTGTTTGGAAAATATGTCACGTTTTCTCAACAACACTTCAAGGTACATTGTCAATAAAAACCTGAACCAAAAAAAATGCGCAAAACGGAGTGTCTAACTCTCAAGTAAATAAATATAATTACTAAACGCCAAGTAGCTTCACTCATTCGTTAAGTGTTGAAATTCAGAGGAATTGTAAATTTACTCTGTTAATTACCTACACTCTTATTTGATAATTAATTTGGGATGAAATAAAGAAGGATGCTTTTTGCAGCGCAGTTCCTTTGATCTATTGTAACAAAATGACGAAGACGTGAAAACACGAAATTAAAACACAAATTCACTTTTACGTTTGTCTTTTCTCAATTGTGTTGTTTTCTTTATTGGACTTTGGGGTACAGATGTTTATGATTTGTAAAATAACTAATATACTTATCTCTTAAAACATTTAGAAAACATACTTATATGACATACTTGTGTCGACGTTTTTGTAAAGCTTTCGAGATTGTTTTTCAATATGGATATTCAAAAGGAATTTTCATTATGCTTTTATTTCTTGCTTAATAGGAGAGGTTCATCCAGTTGATAACCATAAAATTATCAATACATATAAATTCCTTTAATGACATGTAACTAGACGTTACCTAGCTATGCAGGTTAAGCATTATTGTGAGCGAAAAAAGGGTAGCAAATCGTAGAATTTATAAAATTATGATTTTATGTCATTATCAATTGTCGTGAATATGTCATTATCAAATTATCGTGAAGTGTCAGCATTATTCAAGGACACAGAAATAACTGGTAAATAAATTAATATAGATGTTTAAAAGTTAAACAAGTATTTACGTATCCTGTCCGGATTTCTAGAACTGACTGTTGTTGATATATCTGTATTACACTGTCGGTTGTCATAGTAATCATGTTTATAGAACGGTAATATTATTTATGTACAAATTAGTTTCATTACTGTAAATGAACAATTAGGAACACTTTCTTATTAATTCAAATGGTTCTGTCTGTCTCATATGACAATCAGACTCTTCTGGAGTGAATTCTAATATAGAAATCTGGGAATTTTCGTTAGTAAATCGTGTCTTAATTACCGCACTATACCGTTTTAACGCTAATGAATGGTAGACAATAATATAGTCCTTAAAAACGATGGCTTTGGCGTCAACCGTTCAAACACATATTATTGGTCGATGTCGTGACTGATCAGCTCAAAGCTTTTTGTTAAATCTTTCAAAGGAAATTATATTTGAGTTGTAGCCAAAGGAAATTGGCACCAATTTAGGAAAACAGCACAATATAACAGATAAATGAACAAAAGTAAATCAGGGCAAACAAATATTTAGATCAATGATTTTAAACTCCCAACTTCGAACAAGAATAGGATCTAATGATAAAACGATACCCAGTGTATGGTTTAAGTATTTTTCAAGCGGGTCTAATCAGGACACTTATTTTGCAATCAATGGTCACTAATCATTACGCGTTAAAAAAATAAGGTCTTTTTTCCAAATAGTTAAATGATACATCCTACCTATACTTAAAATTAATTTAGTCGCTGTAATTCCGGATTAATGCCACGCGAAACCAACTTAAAAGTTAATTTGTACAATCGACTTTGGCTCTTGGGTACACTATGTGTAGTCACGACAATGTCTATTTTAATAGCCACGAAAACTTTCTGCTGATAATCACGGCATCTAGAATAGGCTGTAATGGAAATAAACGGACTAATGGGCTAACGTGGTTCGTTCTGTTATAAAGCATTTTTTGAATGTAATTAACGATTTTTTTTAAAATATTTTAGTTCTTTAAATAACCTCTCCTCAAGATTTCAGGATTCCCTTTGTCCTTTTTCTTTGACTTCAATTTGTACCCTCAATTGAAATTTCAATTAAAACTATAAAAGCCTAAATAAGACAGAATAAAGTCATTTTGACGATTTTGTAAAAAAAATTAAAATATGATAATAAAAAACATTAATATTTTAACTAAGGTAGATTTCTATAAGCGGTTTCTTTGTATTTTGAAGAATGGTTTGTCAAAGTGTTTTAGAGATGTTAAATATAAATGTACATATATTCTGTGACATGGTCAACCTATTCATTAACAAAAAGAAGAAAAAACACAATGTTTTAATTTGACCAATATGCCATATTCGGTGTATGTATTCTTTAATGAAAAAAACTTAAGTGACATTTTTGTGATAACATTTCGTATTTTGTATGTTACAGAACTATATTTCTTTAAGAAGATTTAATTTTAACATTATTTTGAATGAATTAGATAACTCTGGAATCGATGAACAAAGACTTACCAGAATTTACATAATTAAAACTGAATAGGCGACCGTCATGAGGATACCATGCGCTTAGATCAGATAGTTTTATTGGCATGATAGAGAATACCTATTGACGTCTTCTCAAAGCTGTTCTATTTAACAGAATTGTTAAAATGCCAAAGCAATATAAAGGTGTTCATATCATTGATACTTTAACAAACTACGATAAAGTTGACAAAAATTGTTTTATTAAACAATTCGTTTTTGACAGATAAAAAGAGTTTGTCGTTAAGGAATATAGATAGACTAATTGTCTAACGGTGTGTTTTAACAATTAGCAGAGACTTTGATATATTATGTATTAAAAAAACTTACCCATGTCTATCTTGTAAAACGGCACGGTTTGGTTACATGTCTGAGTTCGTTAGTTCTTAGTTTTATTGGCTTAACCAGATGATGAGTGAATCTTTACTGTCATGTTGATTGTTAAATAACCATTTGATTTTTTTGGTTAAGCTTATAAATTCTTTGAATGGCTTGGTTAAAGTTTTAATGTCGGTCAATATATATATATTATATAAACGCTTAGCTCCAAAAACAGTCGATGCAATATTTATCCTGACATTGAGCATATATAGATCCGACGACATAAAATAGACAGAAATTACCATTTTAAGTATAGAATGGTAGACAAAGTTTTGACCTATTACGTTTTATTGTTTTAGTTCTTGTTTTTGCAGCTGAATATTACAATTGGCAATCACCAGTTTAGCTAAAATACAGTACAACAGAAAAAACACAAAACACAACATAAACATATACTGACTGATTATAAAACTCCAGACGTTTGATTGGAATAATAAATTTATAAAAACAATATTTATTATTATAATTATAATTAGTAGTTGTAGTTGTCGAAGAAGAAGAAGAAGAAGAAGAAGAAGATGATGATGATGATGATGGTGATTATGGTGATGATGATGACGAAGAAGAAGAAGAAGAAGAAGAAGAAGAAGAAGAAGATGATGATGATGATGATGATGATAACGACGAATAATAATAATAATAATAATAATAATAAGAAGAAGAAGAAGAAGAAGAAGAAGAAGAAGAAGAAGAAGAAGAAGAAAAAGAAGAAGATGATGATGATGATGAACAATTTGATCGCTTGTATACATTTTACAAAATTTGATTTTTATTTTTTTTTTAATTACTGTAATTTCAAACACATGAATTCATATAACAAAATTTCAATAATAAAATGTATCAATGTCCGGTCAAAATTGTAAGACAATTTTAACTGGATTCAAAAAGAAGTGTAAGTATAATAAAATTCAATAGGGGAAAAGTATACACTTTTAAGAAAACAAAACAATGCAGTAGATAGCCATTTGAAATCCGGTGGCGTTGTTCGTGTACTTTTGTAAGAGCTGTATCATACCATTTTATTTAAAATTCAAAATTATTGTAATCGTTTTTTTTTATTAAAATTTCAAAACCTTAAGTTCATTTAACTAACAAGTGATGCAACAATCTGACGCACCATTTTTAAATCTAGCAATTCTTTACCTGGTAATAATCATGGATTAGGCAGAAAATCATTGATATAGGTGTAAGTTATAAGATTTGATGAAATGATTCAGTGTTATTACTTTACACAACATAACGAAAAATGACCTGTTTACTCCAGGAATTATCTACTTCCATAAACAGGAAAATTGGAAAATAAGTATTATCTCAGTATAAATGGAGTTATCTGATGTGTGTGACACGGTTCTCAGCCAATAATTCCGTTAAAATATAGATCGGTCGTTTTCAAATGTTCACTGATATTTTTTAACAGACGATGGTATTATTATTTGACGCATTGTGGTTCTAGAACTGTAGATTAATCCAGACGACGGAAATAAAATTGTATACAATTATAGAAACTCACAATAGCAGAATAGTCTGATAAGAATTGCGTTCCTTTTTCCTTATGTTTCTGCGATTTCGTACCCGAATGGTCTTAAATGTGCGTTAAGGCTAACAGCCTCTATCAATGCTAAGGTTTAAATTTAAAAAAGCAGAATTAGTGCAAGACTGCTTTTCAATTTACTCGTCGAGGGTCGATGTTTCGTCTCCAGATATTCCGATGTTCTCTACAATCCCTGAACTGACAGCTTAGATGTAAGTGAAATACGACTGACTGAAGAATTTGTCTGGATCAAATTTTAAAATTGAGTAAGATTCCGGGAAATTAAATATACCGTTAAATGGAAACAAACCCAGGAAGTCTTATAAATAACTAGAGCTGTCAGACAAAACAAAATATCTTAAATAATGTCTATTACTATACATGTAAGGAATATCAACCAACCTAAAGTTATTAGGAGCCGTGTATTTTTGCTGGTTTTAAGAAGACTAATAGAGTCTCTGTCATTGAAGGATTTTGACTTAAAATAGATACACGGTCAGGCGAGACCTGCCAACCGTTAGAAACGAACCAAGCCTAGGAATAATCTGTATTTGAAGAATTTTAGTTAAAAAATGTATAAAGGGATTTATCATTATTATTATCATTATAATTATTACTATTATCATTATTATTTTAATTATCAATAATTAAATGTGCTATATAAAGATAGTGCATATTATTCTTGCTAGTTCAACATGTTTCAAGCGAGATAACTCTGTAATACCTAACTTTTTTTTACAATTCGCAAAGTTAAGTAACAAGAAATCTTGATCAAATAGGTTCTTGGGAAAACTTCACACCACACATCTGATTTTTACTCTACACGTTTAATCTATGGAGTTTTATAATCAGACATCTTGATGTGTGTTCATCTTGTGTCCTTATACTCTTATTTTTTGTATGTTAAGTTTGTTGTTCCGTGTACGTTATGTTTTGGCTATTACCATTTACATGCTACTAAAGTTAATTTCATTCAAGTAGTCTATAAAACAAGTCTGAACAATGGCTAGTGAGTATCACATGATCAATATAACCGGTACTATTGATCCTAACTTTGTATATGTGTTATATACAAATTTCAATCTTTGAAAGTGCACTATATACGCATTCCTAATTTCCTTTCACATAATATACGCATTTTCATCTTTGCATATGAATTATATACGCATTCATATCTTTGTATTTGCATTATAAATAAATTCCTTTTTTATGTGCATCTTTTACGCGTTCACAACATTGCATATACCGGTACACTATACACGTAATCTAGACTCCATTTTGCAGAAAACACACACACACACACACACACACACACACACACCTTGATAGGATGTTTTACACTGGTTATGTGTGTGACAAAGTCAAAATAATGACTGATGAATTACTTTACTTGTGATAAATTGCATTTAAATACAAAAAGAAAAAACAAAGAGATGTGATTTTTAAAATAACGTAAGGTATGTTGATATATCATATAAAGTTCTGTGTAATGAAATCTCTTTGGCAAAAACTAGAGCAACCAAGATCATGCTGCAATATAACCGTACAAATATACCACTAACATAGATACGTTATGTTACTGATGTAATTGAAAACTTCAAACAGTTTATTGTAGTATATTATCAATTGGAACTTATTGTAGATCCGATTCTACATGTTGCCCGCGGTGGTCCGGTAGTTGAATCGTTTGCCCTCATCGCTGTGGGCTCGACCCTTGTTGACAGCAGTGATAAGAAAGAATTTCTTTTTATTTTTGGCCTCTACTGTCGTCATTGTTTTTCTGCTGTCAAATATTTTAGCAGTTTATTAGTGCGCGGTAAAACAAAGCAAATGAGAAATATCTACAAAAGACTAACACATCACATGATTTTTTTTGCTTAGTTTTACCTATGATTACTAAGAAAACCGTTTCTTTCCGAATAGCTGAAAAATGTTGATCAGTCAACTAGCAATTCTTTAAGTTTACCTTAAATATTATTTGTAAAAATTTTAATTAAGATTCTAAGAGAAACAAATTAGCAATATTAGCGCAAATCTCCCGACAATTGAATTACCGCGTATATCAAAACGACAAATACAATTCAATTAGAAAAATGAATTAGGTTTTTAGTATATAATTCTATTGATAGCCTGTAAGTCATGCAAGTGTGACCTTTATTGGCGTATCAATGTCATAATTAAGCTCTGTACTTTAATTTCGCTGCCATTACGGAAAAGTACCTTTTCGTAACCTAATGAATTTAATGCCAATCAGATGAGTTATATCCCTATTACTCTAGATAATTGGACAGACCAGAAGCATTGAATACACAAATTACATTTCACAAAGTCATCTAGTCCAATTATCAGCTCCAAGTGTTAAAACCAATATAGCTTCACTTTTAAAGTCCACAGACTAATGAGGGTCTGGAATTGGTATGTTATGATTACGTTATATATATATATATTAACTTACATGAATATCATATTAAGTTTATCTTCGGCGATTATTGTCTGAATTTTATTGTCATTTGACTGACACGAGTCTAAAACATCACTCCTATAGTATATATATATATATATATATATATATATATATATATATATATATATATATATATATATATATATATATAAAATCATTTGGCCGATATTTCCAGATAAATGTGCGTTTTATAGTCCAAAACACACTTGTGATCAAATGTCAACATCGAAGACCAAACATCAATCCAATTTACATTTAACATTACCATGAAAGACCACAAAAGGTCAACTGTCATATTCCTTATCACTATATATATTTATAAACATAACATCACTTGTAGTCGATGTGCCTTTTAAGTTTACGAATATTGCTTTGTGACAATCACGAATTACTTCCATTTAAGATATTAAAATGGGTAAAGTAAATAGCTACTAAAATTAAAATTTGTTTACTCTAGAAAAACACGGTTTTTATCTGATCGTGCAATTAGCTGTGATAAAATTTTGTCTTAAAATGCTCTTAATACGTTTTACATTTGGAATGCATTTTCTATGCTACTTATTCCGGGTGACTTTATAGAATATTTCATATAAGTAATTATGAATTTAAAAACGTAAATAGCAGCATCTAATACGACCAAGAGCAAAAAATAAATAAATATATAAATAAATAAATAAATAAATAAATAAATAAATTTAAAAAGATAAAAACGAAAAATACAACCTACCGGAATAGGAACGTGAAAGCAATTACCAAACGAAAACAACTTAATTACGAAATAAGAATCTGAAAAGTATATAAACTAACGATACAAGAACGCAAAAACAACCTAACTGAAATAAAACATGAAAATAACATACAAAATCAGAATGCCAAAACAACAGTCTAACGAAATAAAAACGCAAAAAGAACAGACTAACATTAACGAAAAAACAAAAGCATCATACTAGTGGTATAGGAACTTAAAACAACAACTTATATACTTATATGCATGTAAATAGAACGAGGAAACAACCGAACAAAAAAAAATGACATACTAACTATAGTACAATACGAAAACAAAACACTAAAGAAACAAAACAAGATATTATAACTGTCATTTAAAAACTTTCGAAGTAACTTGCTGATTGACAGAATGGTGCATTTTAGGGTGTTTTGTTGAAATCTTTCATTTCGCTTTAACAAAAGTAGTTTTTAAACACAACCATTTGAAAACTTCAAAATAAACATCAATTTATATCGATTAACAAAAAGTCTGACAAACCTTTTCAAACATAATCCGATCAAATTTATATGATGTTACTAAAAATGTTAAACTGTTTTGAAAATGCGAATAATCAAATTAAATATCAATGTTTATAGTGCTTCGAAATCCTTTGACCCAAGTTACATTATTTCAAGTGAAGAGTTTCTATTTCTCTAAGACTTGAATGTTTTGTTCCTTAAAAACAATAATAATGATATAAATATGACAAATTAGTTCAATACGCATTATAATAATGGATCCTTGTCATACCTTAAGAATTTAGTGCGAATAATAATTCAATATTTACTGAAATATCCAGGAAGATCGTCTCGTAAAACAAATTTTATTTTACTATTACTGCCAATATTATCTACAATGAAGGAATATATATATTGTAAACTCTCTCTCTCTCTCTCTCTCTCTCTCTCTCTCTCTCTCTCTCTCTCTCTCTCTATATATATATATATATATATATATATATATATATATATATATATATAAACCAAACAAAATAAAACAAAACAAAAAATAAAGACAAACAAACAAAACAAAACAAAAAATGTTTAAAAATGTTAAAGAGCTTATAACTTCAAAAAAGGTCATATGATTGTCAGCATCGATTTAAATTGCGATGTTAGATAATAAAACGTGATACTTATGAAATAAAATAAAACGCTGTTCAAAGAAGAATGCAACTTCGCCAACAAAGAAAAATGAAAGTATTTCAAATCTAGATCACAAGGAAAAATAAGTTATGGGAATAGTAAGTCATTTGTCACTAAATTAAGAATACATCGACGCTTGTACACTGCCATATACCATTTCTATCCAATACATTCAAAAAATGGTATATCACAATTTCAAACAGAAATGGCATAA
Organism: Tegillarca granosa; assembly: GCA_029721355.1. Lineage (NCBI taxonomy): Eukaryota > Metazoa > Mollusca > Bivalvia > Arcoida > Arcidae > Tegillarca > Tegillarca granosa. Next base: position 42,718,927 of record CM056595.1, read on the forward strand.
TTAAAAGTCATGTATTTCCAGTTAGCAATCTATATATTATCTGAAGATTTCTACGTGCATGTAAAGAATCACGTATATCAAAGGCTGTTTACCATTAATGTCTACATGTCTGCTATACTGAATCAGTAATTTTAGATTTCAAGGTCTTTTGTATTTAAATAAAAATGACAACAGCAACAACAACAACATTAACAGCAAAAACTTAATTTAAATAAAGTCTCGCGAATACCATTCCTGACATTATACCGACGCCGTTGAAGTCTGTGATATTCTTCCTAACCTTGACAGTGGTACCAAATTCGGACCGAAATATTGAATTTACCTATATTATTATTATTATTTTTATTATTATTATTATTATTATTATTATATAATTAGATTCTCAGAGTAGGGAGATAAAAGAAAGTACGTCAGTCAGTCAGTCAATAAGTAGTAAGTCAGTCAGAAGTCAGTAAGTTAGTCGGTCAGTCAGTTAATCAGAAAGTCAGTCAGTTAGTATGTCAGTCAGTCAATAAGTAAGTCAATTAGAAGTTAGTCAGAAAGTCAGTCAGTAAGTCAATCAGTCGGTCAATAAGTCACTCGGCTTAAAAATCACAAAACATTGATATGCCACAATAGACGTTTCAGTCATGCAGTTTATATTTATATATTTTCATGTGCCATGTAAAATTCCCATAGCTGCAAGCTTGAGAGCCGTTGCCTTCATTACTGACAACGAACGCCGAAAATTTTGTTACTCCGTGTATGAATACATATAAAATGCAATATACAACCCGGAACTACATTACCATAGGTAAACAAACATGGCAATCAAGTCACTTTTGTTTATATTCGAGATGCTGTGCTTGTTGATCGACAAAACTGATAAATCAGTTTACAAGGGATACAGTTGGAACTCCACAAAAGAATAATACATGGTTTAAGTACTACACAACTCCTTGCTAAACTTGCAACGACGATTTTCTAAAATTTAAGGCGTAAAGAATAAGTATACTTCTCACTGCTTTGCTGTCTACATTTGAATGATACCGAGTATGAAGCTCGGCACATAATGTTAGAGTGAATATTAACCTTACAATGTCGACATACCAGATAAAAACTCTCGGTAAATCCCTGTCTAATCGCATACCGCAGATTCGAAACCCACATGCTTGGCGATTGAAAATTATCCCTCAGCTACAGTTCCACCCTTCCCGTTTCAGATTCACAAATTTCACGTCCGACATAAAGCAAGCAATCTTTTACACCAAACTTCTTTGCAAATTGCAATGGGGCCACACAGGTCACCTGATTTTTGACCGAAATATAGTCCACAAATAACAACACATTTATCGTCGATATTCATTTTTATATATATTATTTTATATCCAATATTCTAAAAAATTCATCGTGTTAATGAAAAAATTGAGAAAATTCCATCAAAATACCTGATAACACTATAATTTTTCAAACCAAAACTCCCTGTTGTTACCCCACATTAAAAATATTGGGGCGTTCTCGGTCTTAAATTCAGCTGTTGCGTCTACTCGACTCCCCCGATGTGCATGTGTTAAAGATGGGATTCTTTTATTATAAAACTTAATGAATAATGTTTTAAAAAATATTTAACGAAAATATCATAATTGAACTGTTCTAAAATTGTGTTCATTGTCAGTATGAAGGCAACAAACAGAATAACGCGCGTTATGATAAGTTTGCTTGCAAAGTTGTTGCCTTCATACTGACAATGAACACCATTTTAAAACAGTTCAATTGTTAAATATCTTATGAATTAGCCACGGGGCTTCAACAGAGAGATTTCCGTCATGTTATATTTTTTTTAATTCTCTGAATAAAATATTTAGAATTGTTCATGAATATTTCATTCGGAAATTCCGAAAATTCATAATATGACATTTCTAGTATCATTTAACAGATTTTTATATCTGCTTATATTGAATAGAGAAGGTTAATACGCCAAGTATATCTGTTTGTAAAACTTATATTTCATATTATACACATTAAATCATGGAATTTACCGGCATGTGCTATTGAAATAAAGTTCTTTTAATTAAAACTTCTAAAATAAAAACTTGAGGTTAATTTTCAACTGTAGAAGCAATATTTACCAAATATCAAAATAAACGAGAGAAAAAAGGTTATTTATCTACATAGACTCAGAGGGGAAACTTTTCATTGCGTGTACAATTATAAATCTTTTTTTTTTTTTTATTTAAAATTATTGTTACTTAATGATGTGTGACACCAATACTTAAGCGCCTGTGAAACCGATTAAAATTTCAAACTTTTTTTCTTAACGAGTTCATGTGAAATGAAACTATTATAAAATGATTAAATAAAATTAAATTTTATATTAAAAAAATTGGGCTGCTTTAATTTATCTTGCATATATTATCTCTGAAATTACATGGGGTATAAATTCTAACTATACACAATTCATTACTGTATTTGACTATGGACACAATTTGAAATGCTTCGTGAGACGAATTTTAATTGGTAAGACCAACAAAACCGATAAATCATTGGTACGTCAGGTATGCTTTTACCTGTTAAGTACACAATATATAACTTATTTATCACATCGATCAGGGGTGAATTATAACGGTATAAGTATTGTAAAACATTGAAATACTTTTTATTCGAGAATTGGATTTAAACGTAATAATAGTGGCATCATATTGTTGATAAATATCAAACTGGTTTAAACTTTAACGTGTATTGTGTTACAGAAAAAAACTGTAACGTTTCAAAAAGAGCATTTAAGACACATCGATAAAATATGCGTAAGAAAATTGAATAAAGATTATGAATGTGTAAAATTTGAATTAACATTAATAATATGTGGATTTCATATCTTTGGAAAGAGCGAAATTAACAAGTTAAATTTCATGTCGATTTCTTACCATCGGATGTGAAATGTGATTATTTTTGTATTCATAGGAAAGACCGGCTTCCTATTTCGATTATGTGGAAGCTTTTAATGATCAAAAGAACCGTGTAATTTGTTGTAGGTGAATATTAGTGCATATTTGAATATTATAACTGATATATCCGGTTAGATATAATATAAATATAATTTATTTTACAATATTTTATTTTTGTGAGAAGATTTTCATAAGTAAGATAATATATATTATAATATGTAATATACTGGTTTCTTAATTATTATTTGATTTTGAAGACATAACTAGTTTTGCTGTTACTTTTTGGTGTCATAGACGGCGTCTTTGCTGAAGGACATGTAATAGCGGGAGTCGAAAATGAGTTTATTGAGTAATAAATTGAAGACAAAAACCAACATAGGAAAACCGATGTTGGTATCTTATTGTACGGATAAAACTATTAAAAGCCGACAACAGAATCACGCACAAGATAGACTCCTAAATGAAGCAAAGGAAAAATTTGAATCAGATTTAGAGAAAGGTAACAAAACAAAAAGAAATGAGAAAAGACAGCTTGCAGCAAGCATTACACACATCAGGAGAACAAGTTTACCTACGGATGAATGGTTAGATAGAAACAAAGAAAAATACGAAAAATGGAAAGACAGGGAAAGGGAGAAATTAGAACAGAAACACAGCAGGTTAAAGAAGTTTTACAGATGTCCAACCTATACCTGTTTGGATGAATATATCAGACCGGTGTCTTCATTTAATAGACGATGTCGTTCTGCTTCTCTAAGTAATTTGAGAGAACACTCAAGGATCCCGGTGCAAAATCCACGTAAACTTTCTTGCCGCGAAGAACACATTGAAAAAACGTCAAACAAGAGAAAATCAAGTTTATTGCCGATAACTTATGTTAACTTATGAGAATTTATGTTAACTAATCATAGATTATGCAATATGGCTAAATTAAGGAGATGTCCTTCTTTTTTAAATTCTCTCAAACGCATAGAAAATTCTGATTAAATGGAAACTATAAATATGTACGGATCAAACTGTTTAAATATGTTTAATTAAAAAAATTCATTGGACTTTTAAAACAAAAATCATATTTTAAAGGGGTAAACAAAAATGAGTAAGTATAAATATAACGCAAGTTTTTTTTTAATTGAACAAAATGGGTGTCAAATATCCAATATACATTTTGTACTTTTAATTGTATGACTTTGATTATTTTAAGCTACAATTCAATTTTCGCTTTCATGCATCATGTATAATTTGTATTCCTTTTTGTATGAGAGTTACGTAACATGGTGTGAAAATACATTTGAGCAACAAACCAATGTTCAATCTATTTTATTACTCAAAACTATACGTCAATTCAAATAAAGTAAAGAATTTTTCATGCTAAGCGTTAGGTAAAATTAGAAATTTTACGAATAAATCAAAGCATTTGAAAACTTTATTCTGATTCAAAAAACCTCAGGTTGCTACAATAGGTACATTACCAGATTCCAGCAATTAATTGGTCAGTCATGCGTGGCACATACAGGGATTTGAGATAGAGTCTGATTGAATGTTATATTTTTACTTTATATTTAGACATCATTGTAAAGTTGATAATTGTATTATAATTTTGATTACATTGAATATCTAAAATAATTCAACAATGGTTCTATGTCAGCATGATTAATACGTTTGAACAAATTATTCTTTGATTGATTTTTTGATAATGTTCAGAAATCGACCACTGCTTAATCCAGCGAGGTTGTTAGAGGCTGCAATATTAAATGAATTACATCACTAGATAGATTTTGAAATTATGTGTTCATTATTTCTTAGTGTTTTAGAATTAATGTGAATAAAACAATCCCAAAAGCAACAAACAAGTTACAACAAAGGAAACAAGAATCAAAACACAAACGTTTAAACCATAAACTTGCTTCACAGAGGTTTTAAATCTCAAAATTTTCCTTTGAAACAAAACCGATTTAAAGAAACAGTTCGAATAAAGCATTCAACAACCTCAATGCTTTCAGAATAACAAGGTAAAACGCCACTTGTAGCTGTAATATGTAATTGGCAATAACCGAACAATTTAGCCAGTAACAAGATACATAATAAAGTAATCATAAAACACCATAGAACAAAAAACAAACAAAACCCAACCACTGATTATAAAACTCCCAACTTTGAACGGGAAATGTATCTAATGACAAAAATGTCTTGATGTAACATATTATAAAACGGAGACATTTTGGTCATTGAGTTACAACTACTCTACTGTATTTTATTTATTTATTTATTTATTTATTTACTTGTATTTATTTATTATTTTTTTTTTTTTTGTGTTTTCCCTATTTATTTATTTACTATTATTTATTTATTTATTGCGTTTTCCCTTATTTCTTTACTGGGACGTTAAACACAATTACTCAACTCAACCCTTAATTCTATGTCCAAGAAACACACAAATTGATTTTGGCCTGTTATCTTAAAATTTACAACGTAAACCTTTGGGTGGCATAAAACACTATAAAATGATGTGTTACTTAGATAATTAAACAATTAATGTCAATATCTAACTTAGATTAGTCATTTCCTCTCCGATTTTATGAATGAATGGATATTCCCTTCTTGTCCCAGTTGTGAAAAAGATTGGTGATGTTGATAACTTGAATTTAAAGTACAGGCATTGGATTACAAGTTATCCAATCAAAGTTAATATTTACAGTAACCAATCAATAAAGCAGAGTGAATATCAGATTAGATTGGTCAATGTGCAACCAATAGTAAATGCGGCAAACAATATGACAGTATTCTAAAGAGAAACCATTTCGTCAAGCCAATCGAAAAATAATTTTATTTAAATAATCTTTCAGTATAACTGATAAAAATTATGTAAACTATTTCAATTCATGAAGTAATACAATGTTCCAAACTATAACCAATTCTTCTCAAAAAATAGATTAATTTTTCTTAAAGACCAACATCACATACTTCAAAGTATAATGTATAATTAGTGAGTATTTTACAAGGTGTGCTATGAGGGCGTGTGCGTATTTATTATTCATATATACAAAACTTTTATTGCATTTTTATCAGACCACACTTTTTCTAATCCAAATACTTTCATCCGTGAATCACTCGATAATTACCCATTAATTGCCTATTGAGAAAGTTCATGTCAAGTTATACAACTTATTGTAAGTTTGATAAATATTTTACACCGTTCTTTATAGTAAATGTTCTCTTATCTGCAAAAACGACTCACACCTGAGGTGGTTTTTAGAGCAATTTAAATTTTGAATTTGTTATTAAAAAATAATACACAATATCAAATGAAATCATACTGATTTAATTGAAGGTAATAAGTTTTAAAGTCCAAGGTTTCCTGTATAAAAATAAAACCACATTTGATTAATTATTTATTTACTTATTTATTTATTTATTATTACTTTTTTTTGTTTTTAGGTTGGCATGGCGCGGCGTGTGCATGTGCGTGCGTGTGTACGTGCGTGTGTGCGTACGTGCGTCGTTAACACCTATTTTCGACTTCTCCTCCAAAACTGCTGGACAGATTTCAATGATACTTGGTCAGAAGCATAAATGGGCCGGTGCAATTCAGATTTGTTCATGGCATTGCCATGGCTACCAAAACTAGGTCAAGGTGACCTAGGGGTGCAAAAATCTTAAAAAATCTTCTCCGAAACTGATGATGGGAGAAAAAATCTGATGTGATATTTGGCTTCTCTAGTGTCTTAAGCCTATAGTTTGTTCATTTCGTGAAATTTGGTCGAAAAATGGGTTACGCGTTTTAACGTTTAATTTTAAAAAATTCGTAAAATGGCTTCAAATTGTTATAACTTGACTATTTGAACAGATATTGACATGGGGTTTTATTTTTGACTTTTTCTTGAATGACCTTCAAATTAGGGTCAAGGTCACAAATCAAGGTCATGACCTAATTTGTGATTAATGCAGTTTTAGGCAATTTTCTTGCAAATTTTAAGAGATATATGAATTCAAATCATGGTTAAAATGTTCCCCATGACAAAATTGAAAAAGGTACCAAGTTTTGTAACTATATGATAATCCATGTAGGAGTTGTTGCCCCTGAAATGTTATTTTTGGCTTATGAATGCTAAAATTGTGCATTAGCTTGAAAACTATAAGCTTTTTGTATAGGCATGTATATTAGAATATTATAGGTATTGATATGACAATCATTTAGATATATAGTTTAAGGTCATATGTTGAAAGGTCAAGGTCATAGCTGCATACGTGTACTGAAATTGTGAATTGCATGATTTTTCAGCGATGTATTTCCGGAATGAATGTTTGTGTGTTTTCACATATTAAATCCCCGTAAGGATTTTAAAAAGCTCAACATTTAATACTCCAGCTAAGATGGCATTTAGTTTGGTGTCAGTTAATTGCGACAAAATGCATACGTCATAACGGTATGTGGCATGCTACAAATTTTTTTGATATCTCTTCTAAAACCTTGAAAAACTAGTGCTACGGCAGATGTGAATCAGACAGTAGATTACAATTATTATATATAAAATATAGAACTCTCTCATACATTATTGTCGATAGTCGCTGCCTACTATGCAAACTTTTTTGTAACATTTTAAATGATCAATGAAGAGGGGTTTTTTGTTCTTGCAGCTTTGTTATTTGTATTACACCTCTATTATTTTATGGTGTTGAGAAGCATCATGGTTAAACTGTTTTCAGAGGTTATAGATCAAGCTTATGACTGTTTGATTACTATAGCGCATTTAAACCCTGATAAAATAATTGTTTCAAAAATTCGTTTACACCGATATATAATTCATTTCCACGAATTAGTAATTTTTCCCACGAATTAGTATTCGCGGGAACGAATTATTTCAAAAATATATATTTGGAGGTCCTAATTGCGCTTTCGCTGTTTGATTAATTAGTATTATTGCTTTTTGCATACTTTTAAAGCGTTTCTGTTTCACCTAACGGTAAAAGATAATCGGAATTAATTATGCAACACTTCCAAAAACAAATAGTTGTCAATAAAAAAAAAACGAGCATTCAAATTAAGGAGGTGCACGGTGGTTCCCAAGTACCATAAACAGTGTTGCACCACATGTGGCAAAACAAGTCAAAAATGTACTAAATGGTGACCTCAACAACAGTGATTCGGCAACTTTCAAAATTGTGTTTATGACCTTGACTAACGAATAATGAAACTGTGACAATATTATGGAAATCGTCTTACGGCATTAGCAATATTGCATTGCGTCTTGTTTCCGAGAAGTTAAAGGGTTTCATCAGTTCTCAATTAAAAATAGAAAATATATCATGGGCAATAACCGATGCCAATAAATACACTCCCAAAGTTCACGCACGAAATAAGAAATACAAAAAAGCACAGAAAACACATATAAAGTGTAATTAACGCTTCAACAAAAAGCCAAATAAAATTCCAACATGAAATCGACTGCATTGTTTAAAGACCCCCGCTTCTTAACGAGTCATAGAGCGTAAAATCTCTAATCATCTTAGCAGTCTACATGTTTCTAGGTTAATGGCTTTGTAGATTTTGTAAACAGCTTGATAAATATCGGTTCTTAATCGATTTTCGTGACTTTTTCTTGTTTTATGTGATATCAAAGACTTTGTTAGTTAACCAAAGTCATTTCAATCTTACTTTTGATTACATTTAAAGTTTAATTTAAACCCACATTGTTAAGATGACGTACCACATTTATTTTGCTTTCATTTTGAAACATTTAGCACGTTATCAAAATATCTTTATGAAAAACAAAAACTGACAAGAGAGCACTATTTAAGAAATTTGAGTAAAATTGAAAATGGAGCACAACGGCTATTGGCATAAATCCTTAAATGGGATGAAATGTTATTTATTTTTAACAGTTTTTAAAAATTGATAAGGTATCTTGACTTAAACAATAAAAGTAAAAGTAATCTGTATTTTTAAATTGTCAATTTAAAAGGTTTATTTAACAATAATTTAGACATGTCAAATGCAACAAATATTGAATCCTTATGACAAAATTTATGGTAGTTTGTGAAGTCCATTATTCTTCTGTAGAATAATGGCAAAGCTTGTTGATCAAGATGTCCTCAAGACGCCTAAATTCGTGGTAGTATTAAATCCGTGTCAGATTGTTGACACCGGATATTATTTATAGGCAGTACATCACTGCACACACTCAAAATCATATAGTCACCCCAAGGGTTAAACTGTCTTAGTTAGAAAAATTTTAAATGTGTCTTAAACTGGTAAAAAATATAAAAATATCAAAAGTTTTAATTTTTGGCAGATTCCACTATTGCCAAATTATTCTCGAAAATATATCTTTATTTTTAATCACATGTAAAATAAATAACAATGTCAACTGTGTCGTCTGCAGGAAGAGAGTTTGGCCAATTCATTCGATCAACATCTGAAACATTTTGTGCCAGGTAATACTAGTTTTGAATGTCAACAAAATGGTATGTCTCTAACGCTGTATTTATTAATATTCGTGCATTTTTCACTATATGATATGATGTAAAATGACGTGAATTCCTCATTTCAAACCGGAAATGTATAATCGGTTTTTATTCTTGTTATAATTGTTTAATCAATAATAATCCAAAAATTTTCGTTTTTACTCTAAACTAGACTATTGAAAATATACTTTTTTAAACAATCAGTTTTGTAAGCCCTAACCAGGAGAAATCTCGTGATCCGGGAGACTTCCAACGCATTTGGTCACGTTTTTCGAAATGGCGTCTGTCGAGAGGGTTTTGTTTACAAAACAATGTTTTCCGGTATATTGAAATTAAATAACCAAGTTTTTTTTTTCATTTTAAAGTAATGTACAAGAATTGTAAAATAGGATTGACTTTTTACGATTTACTTTCTATTTACCATTAAATTTAGCAACAAACTGTTAGTACCACGAATATTGGCGACAGGAGGATACTGGATGCCTTTTTGTTAGTTGAGTTGAGTTGAATAATGGTGTTTAACGTCCCAGTCAAGAATATTTTACTTATATCGAGACGTCGCCAGCTATAGGCGAACGTGCAGAAATTTTGCCTGTGCGTTGCGCTGATGGCATTCTACAGCAGGGTTCTTTATCTGCCATGACACGGGACCTCGTTTATTTTAAGTTCCAATCTGAAAGAACCGTGACTTTCATTTCGTAATGCCGAGGTGCTTGGCGAAAGAACAGTCATTACCCACTTTAAAGTCTTGGGTCAGACACGACCGGGGTTAGAACCCACGACCTTTCACTTACAGAGCGAGCACTCTACCAACTGAGCTTTTTGTTAAGTGTTTATCTGTATAATCATAAATCCATGTCTATGGTCTGTGTTATATACCATTTTTGAATGCATTTCATGGTTAAATTCAAAAATGGTATATGATATCTGTATTATATTAGAGCTTCCTCACGATACAAATATAACCACTCTTTCTTTGAGAAACTGATTAAACAAGAGTAGCATTCAAAGACAGATATTTCCACATATAAAAACCAAAAGTAGCACGTGACACAATCCTCATTACATTAGTCAAGTATAATTAATGGTAATGTTGAAGAGAGACAACAAAAAGGTAACCTAATTTTTTTTAGAAACCCTAACTCATTCGAAACCTATTTATTATATCAATGATTCCATGGACGTATATTTTAAATGGGTCTAGTAAATATGGAATCTATACATGTACATACTATGAATCATTTCCAATTATTTTAAGGAATTCTAGAGCATTATTTAACACGGGCATATATCTTATTTTAAAATACATTTTGAATTTAAAAAATAAATATGCATTCATGAATTTACTTTATTTAATCAGGTATCGATAAAAAAAAAATCAAGTACTTGTAAATGCCATTTGAGATTTTAAAATTAATGGATACGAAAATAGCAAATATATGAGTATATATTCAGTTTAATGATCAATGTATTGCAATGATCTACTGGGTTTACAATTTACTCCGTCTTTTCAAAGGTCACTATTTGTTCTATCTCTGAATAAATATGAAAGTTTTATCCGAAGAATTACAAGTCTGGCACAGAAAGGGATTCGCGACGAAGTATGTTTAATTATCAATGGTGATTTTATTTTTATTATTTTGTTTTAATAATAAATTATGATTTTATGCGAATTTAATGTTAACCAGATTTATTTTATTTGCAAAATGCACGAAATGTGGAAACTTAATTAACGCTTAAGTGCATATATTGTGTCTGAGGTTTAACATAAAGTAATAAAACCAATGACTATAAAAGACTAAAAAACGAAACCAAATCATAATAAAAATAAAAGCACATGGTCATTATGCACGTTTTTTTCCAAGTTTGGTTTCTTATAATTTGAAAAATAGAAATATAATCATTTCTCAGAAAAATGCAAACATGTTATGTTCAAGGAAACTGTTGTATAAAGTACACATAAGCTGGATGACACAAGGGATTAATTAAATCTTACACAAGGAAACAGGAACCTTAACTTCGTAACTAATGATGCATGTGAAATTGAACCAAACACATTGTTAAACAGAATTAACTAGACAAATTACACCCACACATATACATATTATAAATGTAATGCGTGATTTGTTTTATTCAAAGTTATTCACCTTCTAATTTAGAATTACGGGATGCAGTAACTCATGTTAAGATTAAGGATTGATCTATTCCATGCAATGCACGTCTTCATCATCAATTACAAATTTGAAATCATAACAGGAAATTCACAAGAATGTGTATATCAATGAGGGAACGGTTCGTCAAATGATAAGCCTAACTATACATAACGGTAGGATGTCTTCAAGTTTAATGATGCGACATGTTCTTGTAACTATACATTTGACTAAAAATATATATACAACGTTGCATCATTATTAGATTAATATTTGATAAGTTCTGACATACTAAAAAATGTAATCATAAAAAAATTTCTATTTTTTTAAATTATGGTTTTTCTTTATCATACATTCATACAACTGTTATAATATAAATTTGTGAATTGTCTGAATGATTAAATTCATAAATCGGAAAGACTAAAACCTTGCATCAAAAGGCGAGATTGGTTTTCCTAAACAGTCTTAGAAAACAATCTGCGATAACATATACTAGAATCAGAATGTTTCAAAAATCTGCACATGACGCAAGCTTGAAACGGAAGTCGCGGTGGTCAAGCCACTTCAGTTTGTCAATTTCTTTCTTCATTCGAACCTTTTGCGTTGTTGCTAAGTAAATTATTTTAAAAGACGCGCAAAAACTGCAACAATATTATACGAGGACTATTCGATATGTATTATGTATTGTACCACAGCGCGATAGCGCTTTGCATGATTTCGTTGATGATACGCTTGAAGAGCTCTATTCAATACCTTTCCAACAATATAAACACGTACCATCAGCTCTACATAGCTTTAAAATTATAGCCATTTTTAAAGAGTTGAGTTATTAATAGTGTTTAACGTCCCAGTCTCTTATATCGAGACGCCGCCAGCTACAGGCGAAAGTGCAGATATTTTGCCTGTGCGCTGCGCTGATGACATTATAGAGCAGGATTCTTTATCATGCCATGCCTGCCATGACAAGGGACCTCGTTTATTTTAAGTTCCCATCCGAATGAACCATGACTTTCATTTCGTAATGCCGAGTGCTTGGCGAAAGAACAGTCACTACCGACTTTCAAGTCTTGGATCAGACCCAGCCGGGGCTCGAACCCACGACCTTCCACTTACGGAGCGAGCACTCTACCAACTGAGCTACCGCAGTGGCCCCATTTTAAAAGAGCTAGTCGTTGATCACTGTTGTAAAAATGGTAGGGAAACGGGTTGAGAATATTGAAAAAATTAGAGTTTATATGAAACTTCTAACAAAACTCAGTCATTCGGTACTTTTTACTTAATTGGGGAAGTTTATGGGTCTGATAAAGTATATCTAAAGACAGCTCTTAGATGGAGAAAAAATTTCTAACCAGCTCAGAGTCCGTGCAAAAATGTGACTGTAAGTGGCAAAGAATAAGTCTCAAAAGTCAAGAATTGTAAGAGATGGCAGATATACGATTGGTGATATTGCCAAAGCTGTTGGCATATCGCTATCGCGGGTACATTTCATTTTAAAGCGTATTTTGTAAGTATGAAAGATTTCTGCCAGATGGATCCCGCACGTATTGACAGGTGACCAAAAACGGGTATTAGTACAAAGCGCTAAGAAGTTGTCCAAATTCAATCAAAGCCAATTTTCAAATTTTGTTCCTAGTGACGAAACATGGATTCAATATTTCGAATCAGTAAGAAAATTTGGAAACAAATTATGGTTAACTAAACACGGCAGAAGTTGCCAAAAGAAACATAAGCACAAAAGGGTTCTTTATTGCAAAAACTTCTCATGTGGTTGTATAGCCGAACAAATTCCGGTGCCGAAGAACAATAGTGTTACAGGTCGGTATTACCGTGATGTTGTACTTTAAAAGCTCAAGAAATATTTCTAACACTTAAAAAGTTCTTACCTGGTCGTCGTTTCAAGACCCGACAAGCCCTTGGTTCAGCCATCAATCAGTGCATCAGATGTATACCTAAATCAGCGTACCGTCAAGCATTTCAGAAATGAATTCAGAGATTGAAATTGTGTGCAGAAAATATTTTGAAGAAATGTAATGTTCGTTTCACTATTTGAGTCGAATGCTTTTGAGATATCGTACAATACACATTACATATCGAACAACCCTCGTATCTGTTTCATTTTACAAAGAAAACAATAAAAATAAATGTATATGTACGACACAAATTTATTAATCCAGACTGAATTGATGAAGTTTACTTATAACGAGGAAATACTCATCATCACCACCACCACCCCAACCTTACGATCGCTAACATTACCACCACCACCACCACCATTAACATTATCGCCACCATTCAATGATTATTATTTTTTAACCGTGGTTTACACAGGTCTGAGGGATTAGAGAGTTTTTAACAAAGTAATCGATATATACAGATTATGAGACTAAATGTCATTCATGCATTCTTTCTTCCCAATATCTCGGGTTCTGTTGTCAAAGCGGATACCATTTTAACTAGTAGCAACAGTTACTATAATAAAAATTAAATGCACCGATGTCGACTTTTCAAAAAAAAAAAAAAAAAAAAAAAAAAAAAAAAAAAAAAAAAAAAAAAAAAAGGTTTCCAACAATGACTGATAATTTTGTTGTATATTGTAAGTTGAGTTATCAAGATGACTTTATTAAAAACTAGGATTGAAAACAAGAAAGTTGGAGCTTTAACGCCTACCAGATGTAGTTAGTTTTTAGTTATTAAAATTTATTTACAAACAATAAAAACATGCAAATATGTAAAAATATCTTGTTTTCTTTTTTGTGAAGTAGACATGGGATCTCTTAGTGTTTCGCATGGCTTTCGATCAAGGAGCGACAACCCATAGAGGTATCGTAAGTATGTCGATGTCAGAAATAAGCCACCATAATTTTCTATTATTAAACGTGATTCATTTTTCAATACATTAGTACAAAAATTGATTTTTTAAATTGTTTATATTTTGAATGACAGTTACAGCTATAAGATTCGACATTTAACAAAGATTTTTTGTCTAAAAAATCATCGTATTTGTAAAAAAAATTATTTTCCCTAAGTACGAACTAGGTGTCATTTTACTATATATTGTTGCATCACTTATTTTTATGTTTTGATCAGTAATATCACTTTTATATTACTAAGTTCTGCAATCTTTTGTCCAAATTAGTAGTATCACCAAGTCAACTAGATCTAGAGATATCACTACTTTTATTTATGTTATCTCTATCAAATTATTCTATTCTTTATCAGTCATAAGTTACAACTCATAGGCAATACATAATTTATCCATGAAAAGTAAAAACAATAAATATACTACAGACAAGAATATATATATATATATATATATAAACCTGATATCCTCCCTTGACCCTTATCTTATACTCTAACGATTCCATATTCTACCGTTAACGATCCCCCAGCATACGCGCATTAGTGAAATAAAAAATCAACATTATTTTCATTTTAGTTAAAAATCGAATTCATTATATTACTTATTTGATATATTGACGTCACTAACTCTAATTAGTGAACTCGCTAAATATTGATTGATATTTAGTGCTATCACTAATTGATTTTGTGATATAACTAATTCCATTCTTGACATAATAGTTAATAAGTAGTAAAACGGCACCTCATCTCTAAGTTTTATTATTAGTATTATTATTATTATTGTTGTTGTTGTTGTTGTTGTTGCCCACGGTTGTTGTTGTTGATGATGATGATGATGATAATGATCACGGGTGATAATGATGATGATTGTTATTATTATTATTATTAATGAGATATTTGATCACTTTACGTCACTGTCATTTCCGGCGGGCGGGAGTTTGTCTCTGGTCATCGGTACATGTACTTCACATTTTCCCTTTTTCCCGTTTTTTAAGCGGTTAGCGTATACGCTAACCGCTTATTGGCATCGTGTCTATTAGGAAGTGATAGGTCAAAGCGACTCCTGGCGGTAACCTTGGACCTTTGACCGAAGATTCTAAGATGCTGCTTGGAGAGATCTACTATGCCACGCCTACTCATAGCAACACTTCTTATGTCAGTGATATACAACATGGTGGATGTTGTCTTTTCATTCACAGAAGAACAATTTGTTCGGTTTCAGAATGCAGATAGATGATCGATGTTACGCTTTTTCAAACAATCTTCTGTGTGGGAAAGATCGCCTATCTTTGCGGCTGCAAGTAGAGTGGTTTTTATGAAATCAAATCCAAAGATTTCAAGGATGTCGCTCGTCACCGACCGTGTTTTCGAAGCATGAAGAAGGTGTATCAAGCCAGTTTAGCACTGTGTCAGTAATAGGTGCAGTTGTTTCATGTGCGGGTTATTATATTGGAAGAATAAGGTGCGTTGTTGCTATTCAACATATATATATATATACAATACGGTATCAGGTCAAATCGCCCCCACTGTAAAATCGCCCTCTTCAAATTCGTCCCCACTTTCCAAAAATTCGCCCACATGTCAAAATCGCCCCGTTCTTAAAACGCCCCAACTTTTTTAAATATCGCCCTACTGTCAAAATCGCGGCCTGAAAATTCACCCCCAAATTTTTGAAAGATCGTTCCCATTTCGGAATGACAAAGATATATAACACAAGTACCAGTTAAATTTTGATGTGCCTGATGTGATACATTCCTCAGTGGCACTAAGATCAAAGTTTGATAGATAAAAAACATAAGCCAAACAGTTGAAAATTAATGAATCTAAAATTCCAAAATTATATAAATCCAAATCCAGCTACGGAATGCTTTGCATGTGGGAACAAGCTTAATTTAAATAAATTTCAAAATTTAAGATGGCTGAAAATGGTATTTTTTCTGACAGTACAAGAACTGCCTACTGAGTTATGAATATCTGATTTTTTGAGATTTCAAAAGTATACCTTATAATGAGATAATGATTTTTTGGTGATCAAATTGCACATATTTTGTGTAATTGTTTGTAAATATGTATTGTTTGTACTGCACTGCACCATGTGTTGTGATTTCATACAAATGCATTGCCTTAATAAAGATATTTCATACCTAAGAGTGTCCAGGTGTGTTATGATTACTGTCTTCAGTTAATGAGTGACAAAAAAAATCACATCATTTGTCAGATTTTTATAAATTCATTACAGTGGTTACAGTAAAAAGAATATGTGTAATGTTTATAAAAGATAATGTTTAAGGCGGGATGCAAGAAGTGTTTTCAAGCATACTTTGATCATACTGCAAGAGGCAGCAGGTATCTGTCTCGAGTGGGATTCAACACCAGGCGATGAACAGCACTGTGATCTGTAAGCGTGCGCTTTAGACCACTCGGCCACCGAGACCACTTACCGGTAATTGATGTAAATGACAAAATGATGTACTGTAATTATATACTCTTTGTGTATACTGTAATGTCGGTTTACCAATAAAAGAATTTATTTTCATTATTATTATTATTATTCAGGCAAACAATCTCAACTGTATAACTGATCAAATCCAGACTGGGCTCCTACTTTTAAAGTAAAACAGCTTATCACCAAGAAAGTCACAGAAGAAAGCAAAAAAGGCTAATAAAGGCTTTGACAGGTATTTACAATAATTTGTAACAACTACTGGGATGTAGAGTGCTGATTCCATCATTCTTATGCAGAATAAATTTTGAATACTGACAATGGCTGACTTTAGGTCTGAAAAAAATTGGCACATATACATATACATATTTTCACTTTTATATGTTGACAATAACTTGAGAGTGGCTAAGCAATGAAATTAAGTAAAGAAGTTTTTATATACATGTACAAAATATATATCATGCACATTACTTTTCTAATTATCTTAATATTGGAGGTTTTTTATTTAATACACACAACTACTGTACAGGAAGCATTATTGTAAAATAACAATGAAACAGAACATTGTTAGCTCTGGTCTTAATCTAGGACAGTCACAGTTTGCCTTTCTATGCATAGTAAACAGGTTACATGAATAATGTACATGGAAAAAAATGTGGAGTTAAGAGACTTAGTCCATTTGCCATCATTACAAAATTTCTCAGTAGTGCTAAATAATCACAAATTTATTATGGAAAGATTAAGTATACAGTGTATATTGGGTCGAGTGATTGTAAATACATTTTATCAAGAAAATAAAAACCCTTTTCAGAAGTTTAATTTTTACAGACAGGTAACTGAGTGTAAAACATTTCTGATTATACTTTAGTTTGAGACCTCTAATTGTAAGTGAAATATATTGCAAACTGCTGCACAACAACTTTATAACAGTAACACCAAGATTAAATGATATTTCTTCATAATGTTTTAACTTATTTTTGCTTCATCCAAGTTATACTCAACTTTTTTTCGAGTAAATGTGTATTTCAATATTTTCTCTGGAATGTTAAATAGGATTCATTTTTCAAACTCATTTGTTATTATTTGAAAAGTTTATGTATTTGTTTCTTTTTTCCTTTCAGAAATAACAGACTGAAGAAGCAACAAGCAAATAAAGAAAAACATCATACTGCTAAGGCTGTTCAGGATTTATTAAAAAAAATTAGTTAAACATTACAGTAGATCTGAACAAGATACCATAAACCAGAATGCACCCTTATTTGTAAAAATGGACACCGTTGAACTAGACACGGTACAATTCTTGAAATCGGTTACAGAATATCCATCTATTGAAAAGAGTCAAATTGACAATGAAATGCATTGATAACAGAAAATGCCCATGATTATCAAAGCAAGGTTATTTTGTATACTTGAAAGTAAATCCTGCTGAAAGACAAATTGTGCTTTTTCTTAATACACAAGTGATATCTTTTCATACATATTGTAGTCTGTTTAACTTAGATGGATTCTTTTATATCAAATGGCCATATGTCCTTAATGAATGTATGTCCTTTTGTAACAGTATAAAAATTAAGGTAGTAAATTTAAAAAAATTAACATGAACTGGAACTAGTCTTTATTTGAAATATTTTTTTTTCATGTCGCTGTTAATGAAATTTTTCTCCAGAAATTTCTTTTCATGTTATTAAAGTACCCTAACATTAGGACCTTGGTGGGCAAGTGGTCTAGGACACATGCTTACACCATTATGGTTGCTCAGCTGGTAGAGTCCTCGCTTTGTATGTTGGATGTCAGGGTTTGAACCCACCCTGGGGCTGACCAAGGCCAGGACATGGATGGCGGACTAAAGAACCCTCCCTACACACTGCCCTAAGCACACTGCAAAGGTAAATATTTCTGCCACTTCGCCTGCAGCTGGTGATGTCATGATATAAGTGAAATATTCTTGACTGGAATGTAAAGCCCCATTAGATGAAATTAAATCGCATGCTTACAGATCAAAGTACATCTTACTGAGTAGGTTTGAATCCCACAGTGGTAGAACCTAGGATAAGAAAGTTTTTCACTTGCTTGTCAAAAGCCTTTGTCTATCTCCAGGCACTCCAGTTTACTCCATCAGCTTAAGACTTACCACCTTGATATTAATGTGAAAGAATCAGTATCTTGACTGATTCTAAAACACCATTTGCCCTCTCCACTCTACTCCAGTATACCCTATATAGAATCAAAGTTGGCATAATATATCAGTAAACCAATTTAATATTGGCTACTAATACAACAGACTGCATCATTTACTCCTTTTTACAACCTAGGGCTAATAATGATAGAGACAAACATGCAGCATTAGTTTGCATATTACTGATAATCAACTTATTTAGGTAATTAACTTTAAGACTTGCTTCTAAAAACATTTTAACTGTCCTACATGGTTTGATAACAACCAATGAAAGGCATAATTTCAAATTGAGGAACAACTAGTTGTAATAATTCCACAATTGTGTGTACTCATCTACAGATTCATTTTCATTTCATGAAAACATTGTTCTAATTATTTCTTTCATGAGTGGCATGTTATGTTATTTGGTTCTATTCAACAAGTTTTATGCCTTCACTTTATGTTGCAGTAGCAATTTGTCAGCCAGTAAGACAAGAGTAAGTTTATTAATTTCTTAGGATAAATTAAAGAAGAAGTTTGTGCATGTGCAAGATGTGGAAGTGTGTTTTACTGTTTGCCATACTCAGCAATTTCCACATGCTAGGTCCTAGAGTCAGTCTGCTTCAGACAAGTACCCAACTGTTATTCACATTATGACAATGTGTCAACAGTCAGAACTCTCTCCTCAAATTTGTCTTATGTTTGACCTGGCCAGGGATTGAACTAACATCCCAACCTACACTCCACCCAACCCTGCTTTGGAAGAAGATTTTCTGTCTCTGAACCATCAAGCCTGTATTCAGTTGTTTTGGCCTAGTGGTCTTAGGTGCCAGCTTGCAAATCAGAGTGTCTTACTTATGAAGTGTTTGTTCCTCTGTCATTTGTTTAGTTTTTCTAACAGAACTAGTCTGTGACTTTTTTTTTGGAAACTTCAGTTTTCTTTACCATTGCAAATTTGATTGCTTAAAATTATCTTTGCTAGGTTGTTAAATGCCATCAACATAGCACAGCATAGTAGTGTCAGTTTGTATGTCTCTTAATGTTTTCTTGAAAACTGTTAACTTTTTTATAAACATGTATATCAAGATATTGTAGGTAATGATATGAAAATCATTTTGATATATGAATCAAGGTCATACATTCCAAGGTCAAGGTCATAGCTGCGTAAGAAGTCTTAAATTGTTAATTATCTTGAAAACTATAAACTTATTGTATAGACAGGTGTAACAGAATATTGTAGGTTTTATTATACTTATTATTTTTATATATGATTCAAGTTCATAGGTATCAAGGTCAAGGTCACAGCTGCAAAAAAAAAAAAAAAAAAAGAAAAAAAGAAAAAGGTGAATTATCTTGAAAACTATAAACTTCTTGTATAAACATGTATATTAAAACATTGTAGGTTTTGATAAGACAATCATTTTGATATAAAGCTCAAGGTCATATGGTCAAAGGTCAAGGTCATAGCTGCATTAGATGTTAATTAATTTGAAAATTATTCACATTTATATAGCCATGTATATTATAGTATTGTAAGTTTTGATATGAAGATAATTTTGATATGTTTCAAGGTCAATGCTACAAAGTTCAAGGTCATAGCTGCATAAGAAGGCTGAAATTCATAATTATCTTCAAAACTATAAGCTTTTTGTATAAGCATGTATATTAGATTATTGTAGGTTTTGATATGATGATCCTTTTGATATATGGTTCAAAGTCATAGGTTCAAAGATCAAAATCAAAACTGCATAAGTATATTGAAATGGTTAATATATTAGAAATTATTCATTGTTTTATAGTTTCTGTGTGCTTATTAGCTACTTATAAATGAGCTTTGACTAGATATTTCTTATTAAGTATAGATTTTCCAACTTTTCCAATAGTCTTTACATAAATGTTTATAGTGGGTAAACCTTGCCTGAAGACAATATATATATAAATACGACCTGCTATGAATGTTAACAATAACAGCAGTCATGTAATGATCTGCAATGATAAATGATCTCTGCTCAGACAACTGATAAGATTTCAATGAAACTTCAATGACCAAGATCAAATGCAAGGTCATTGCATAGTTTTTACCTTCGTACTTTTGCGACTTTTTAAACATTTTTTGGAAAAAATTACTTTTCGATGTATTGAGACGAGTAATTAAGCCGAGTCAAAGATCGTGAGTAAAAGAACTAAGATGCTGGTCTTCTTGTATTTAGGTGGTTAGTTTGGATACAATTCATGACTTCTTAATTACTGAATAAGATTTTTTGTTAAGAGATATTTTGCTACACAGTTTCAATAAATATTTATTTTGTTTAATGCAACTTTCAAAATGTCATGAAGAGGATTTTATTTTGTATCAAAACACTTTTACCTAACATTTCTATCAGGTGGGCCTTTTTGATCCCTTATTTCGAAATAAAACCGAGAAATGGAGTAATGGTGTTTTGCACAATCACTGTTAACAGTCTATTCAAAATGGGGCCTGATCTAAAACTGATTAAAACATCATATATTTTGTGACAAATATAACTTACATAATTCCACAAAACTAAAGGTCTACCAAAATCCAATCAAAGGGCTGCACATTTTTTTGAAAAATTGAATTTCTCCAGGGACTATCTGTTGAAAAGTGAAATAATC
Source organism: Tegillarca granosa (assembly GCA_029721355.1). Taxonomy (NCBI): domain Eukaryota; kingdom Metazoa; phylum Mollusca; class Bivalvia; order Arcoida; family Arcidae; genus Tegillarca; species Tegillarca granosa. The sequence continues at coordinate 42,740,557 of CM056595.1, forward strand.
AAAATTTTATCCCATCTTTCCGAGCTACCAGGCTAACCGCTTTCCAGTACTTTCAGTACTTTGATCTAACTTATATTTATCCGCAGACATAAAAAACAAAATTTTTATGTGTCTAATAATTACATTCTAACACTACGATAGACAAACTTGAAATGAAAAATATATATATATAATTGATTTACTTTAAAAATCTGAATACTGGACAAACAACCCAAAAATCACTTTTTGTGTGCTGCCCTTTATATCTTCTGCTTAGTTTTCTTCGGTTGTAGGTGCAACATCTTGTCAATTTTATGTTGGCAATGGGCCGTTTCGTACCCATCCATTAAATTGCATGTAAAACCAGCGATAATAAGGATTTATGTTGTCGATGATAAATAAAAATATTCAATAATAACAACAATTATAGTAAAATCATATATATATATATATATATATATATATATATATATATATATATATATATATATATATATATATATATATATTTGTGTTGTAGAGACACGTAGCTGAGTGTTTAAGGTTTTGTGATTCGGTATGAGTCCAAAATCAAAATTTGTGAGGAGGGTACCAATTGATATTGACCAGGGAAATAAAGTCTTTCTTGTATACAGGTTGTAACTAAGTACTTTACCGTAACTTTAAGTAAAGACGTCTATTACAGGTAAATTATGCTTGTTTACGTAACGGGAAACTAAACCTGTACGACACAGGTAATGTGTTACGTCACAACAAGTCTTTAGGCGAGACGACACAGTAATATCTTTAAAAGGCAATACCTAAAGTGTGGACTGAGTAGATGGCGGGATCTTGAACGAAATAAAGTGTAAAGGTTCTTTTAAAATCATAAATTTTGTCTGAGACATAATGTCATTTAAAGGGCGTTTGCATTAAATTTTTAACTTGGTCAATGGTCACTTGAAAGGATATAACACGTTGCGGAACAGTCATATTTTTACCCACGTGAAAAGCAGTCCCTGTGAAAAGTGATTAAGTATTTTCTTGTCAATTTAAACTTATTTTTCTCTAGCATCCTGACTATTTCACTATCTTTCCGGCGAACACAATCTGAACCAACTATTTCTTTCTGTAATCAGAGTCTATCATTTATTAGTAACTAAAAATTTCCCATAAACAATATTTAAGCCAGTGATAAATAAGCCCCGGTTATGTCTGTCAAAATTTACTCCTGGGCATATGGTGTTATGTAGCTTTTTAGTTTTTTAAAAAGACTCAGTATTGTTAATCGATTACCCCGTTCCATGTTGTGCATTTTAAATAATATAAGATAATACACGACCTTGTTGGTGTTTATGGAGTTCAAAAATAGAAATCATTTTGGGTAATTAGTTCCTTCGTTCGCGGTGATTATACTAGCGATCAGTCATGCAATCCGATGATCAATCGTTATCGTTTTAAACTATTCCAAATTCTAGCATAGTCAGTCTCAGAAAACTCTATTCCATATTTTATATAACGCCGTGAGCTAATATTCTGCAAATATGGGTCAAAGGTTCAAAGTCCGATAACTTTGTTGTTAAACTTACCTTTATATCAAAACACACATACACCAACTACTGGTTGTATTCTTTGATTTTTACAACAAGTGAAAGGTAAGTCGTTTTGTATTTCAATCCGTTATTAGTGCATCAAGTGCATTTGTACAACATTGCATTTTATGTGCAGTATTGATCATAATCGTGTCTTGATAAAAACCAATTCTTAAAGAAGGCGTTATAATAATAGAATTAATTATGGGCGGGGTGTATGACACTGTGACAATTATTTTTATCCGTTCATTGATGGGTGTGATCTTGAGGTCGGTATCTATTCTTAATACTTTATTTCTGATAAACCGTTGTTACAGTGTAGAGAATATATACAATATTTACAAAAAAAGAAAAAGCATTTACAATACATACGTGGATAAACAGCTATCCCGGACAGAGACTTATAAATAGAACGAAGAAAATTACAAAACCTGTTAAGAATCAGTATATCATTACTAGAGAATAAATTATTAGATTTGATTAAATTTGCACCAATCAAAAAATTTTGTCTATGTATAATTTTCTATAATAGTTTAACGCTCTACCTACTAAAACACAATGAAATTCATCCCCAATATCTAGATCACATTGTGAACATTTTCTATTTCTCTTTTGATATCCGACCATCTACCTGTTTATGTTGGTAGCTTATGGTTTAAAGTTCTAAACTTACATAATTGTACAACATTATTAAATGGAATTTTGACTAAAACTTGATTGTTTTGTATAATTTAAACCTGAGTTATAAAAATAGATTTTGAATTTTAAAGCCATTGAATTTCACAGTTCATTTAAAAACTTGTGATATAAAATAGTATACATACTACAATTGTATTTAGATTCTTTTACGGTTAAAACATTCAAGTTGATCAGCAGCTTACAAGACTGGATTACATCTCTCGTCAACGGCCCTTTTTATACATGATAGGGTGACCATTATCATCTATGAATCTACATCTACAACAAAATTAATTCTGTCAATATATATGATATGATATTGAGATTAGTCCTGAACATTTTGTAATTTTAAACATAATGTATTCAAAGTCACTTTTATTCGTTAAAGAACATTGACGATAGATAATTTACTTCAACGATCGTGAAGTAGAAATTTCGTAAATTCATTTACGTTATTGGTGCACCAAAGTCACTTGTATTCGTTAAAGTAAATTAACGACCGATAATGTACATTGGCACTTTTTCTCTAATAACCGCGTCAATCTGCCATCTGCTGGAACCCTTTTTACCGATCCTACGCATTCTGTGGGTATCCATGCGAATACATCCGATGTTTTTGTTAGGTACGCCAAAGGCCAAGCGATGTTTCGATTGCCCGGTATCTCAACGTCATTCTTCCGGAAAGGCAGAGGCGCAGCGCAAGATAACGGATCGCATTGCCACTCACAACCCACAGGGGCCCATTCAAATATGTCTTGATTGAATTGATTGATTTGTTCTTCATTACGTATACTATATCCAAAAACATACACATTTATAAGTTGCAATTTATCTTTTCAATTTAAGTTGCGTGTGTATTTAACTAAATATTCTAAAATAAAGTGAGATTTACATAACAAACTCATCTTAATAACAAGGTCAAGATCATCTTTATTCGCGGAGATGTTAAAATGCAGATTCTTTTTCTAGGGCGGACACGTGTTTATCTTGTAGCACATTGAGAGTTTATTTCAAATAATCCAGCTGCGTTTTAACGAGTGATGAAACCCGAGTTTCTTTTCAATATAGGATGATGCATGTTTTTAGCGTTTCCAAATGTTCAAGACGAAATTTGTCAAATCCAGTTATACTAGAAAACTAGCGGTAAACTAAAAATCAAGGTGAATATTAACATCTTAAAGCTGCATTTTCTGATTTTTTTTTTTGATTTTCTAAAAATATATATATTTTTTTAAAAATAGATAACTTCTAATCACGATCCGTGAGATTTATTTTCTAAAATTTCATTCCTTTTAGCTGCAAATAAACGGAATCCTCTAACCAGATGGTCAATGTTTTACGATGATTATTATGAGCTTGGAGCATGCGCACGGACGTATGGAAAAACCCATGAATCGAAGGTGAAACATGACAAATAGCATTAATTGTCCAGATGTATTTGAAATGATGTTATGTGTCCCTTACTAAGTCAAAAATGACAAATTCAACGAATTTCTGTGTTTAATTTATCGTATTTCAACGTTCTGAAAGTTGTGTTTAAATGACCCAGTTTTTTCATGACGTAACCATGTTCTAATATTAGATCCTACATCTCGCTGGGAAATTGTTGTTGTTTCTGTATTTATTCGAGCTTTTACATGACCTTTACAGTACAAGGCAAAAGAAGGAAAACAGAGGTGTTTGATAGGCAAAGGAGCTGTCATGTGCTGATTTTGAATTTTTATTAAAATAATGCATTCAAAATCAGCACATGACAACTAGTTGTCATGTGCTGATTTTGAATGCATTATCTTAATAGAAATTCAAAATCAGCACATGACAGAGCATTCAACTGCTAAGTTTAAAGCTGCATTAAGTTTTCCAAAGAAAAAATGAAAACGGTGCTAATCTAATAAATGATGATCCTAATGAACAGTGTTACATTTGGTTCAACGATAAAAGCTCGAATAAATACAGAAATTACAGTAATTACCCAGCGAGATGCAGCATTTCGGATCTAATATTAGTGTCATGTGCTGATTTTGAATTTCTATTAAAATAATGCATTTAAAATCAGCACATGACAAGTTACATGGTTACGTCATGAAAACCCGGGTCATTTAAACACAACTTTCAAAGCGGTGAAATACGATAATCATAAATTAAACACAGAACTTCGTTGAATTTTTCATTTGTGACTTAGTAAGAGATACATAACACCATTTCAAATACATCTGGATATTAAGTAAGGACAATTAATGCAATTTGTCCTGGTCCTCTTTCACCTTCGATTCATGGGTTTTTCCGTACGTCCGTGCGCATGCTCCAAGCTCATAATTACCATTGACCAACCGGTCAGAGGATTCCGTTTATTGACAGCTAAAAGAAATAAAATTTTAGAAAATGAATTTCATGGATGGTGGTTGGAGGATATCTATTTTTAAAAATATATATTTTTAGAAAATCAAAAAAAATTCAGAATATTGAAAAACTAAATGCAGCTTAAAAAGGCAAAAAGAGCATTCAACAGCTTAATTTGAAAGCAAAAACAGCCTTTTACCGTTTAAAGGAGCCAAAGGAGCACATTTAACAGCTTAATTTGAAAGCAAAATCAGCCTTTTACCGTTTAATTTGAAAGGCAAAAGGAGCACATTTAACAGCTTAATTTGAAAGCTAATGCCTTTTACAGCTTAATTTGAAAGGAAAAGGAGATTCAACAGCTTAATTTGAAAGCAAAATCAGCCTTTTACCGTTTAAAGGAGCCAAAGGAGCACATTTAACAGCTTAATTTGAAAGCAAAAACGGCCTTTTACAGCTTAATTTGAAAGGCAAAAGGGGCACATATAACAGCTTAATTTGAAAGCAAAAACAGCCTTTTACTGCTTAATTCGAAAGCAAAATCAGCCTTTTACCGTTTAATTTGATAGGCAAACGGAGCATTCAACTGCTTAATTTAAAAGCAAAATCAGCCTTTTACCGTTTAATTTGAAAGGCAAAAGAATCATTCAACTGCTTAGTTTAAAAGGCAAAAAGAGCATTCATCAAATTAATTTGAAAGGCAAAAGGAGCGTTCATCTGCTTAATTTGAAAGCAAAAAACAGCCTTTTACAGCTTAATTTGTAAGGCAAAAGGTTCATTCAACAGCTAAAATTGAAGAATATATGAAAATCAAAAACATATATATAGATGAGCCTTTAAAAAGTAAAACATTTAAGTTAAAAAAAGACAGATTTAGTTTGATCACACATAATTTTATGGATGAAAAATGCAAGACAATGGCATATTTAACCATGGGAAGACTAGAAACGATACAATCGGGCAGCCTGGATGAAATCGCGACAACTTACATGTATGTGCCAAATAGCCATATTAAGTATTTTGAAACATGTACATGTGCTCTTTTGATTTAATTGATTAAAATGATTTTTTTCATTGTTGATAATTCATATCGGTTAATGATTTGGTAATATGTAATATAGGTCAGTTGTGGTTATTTTTATATCGGTATTTTATACTTTGTACCTCTATATTTGATAATGTGCAGACACAGACGGGGAGCTGGGGGTGGTAAATGTGAAGTTTATTTACAGTCGTTTGTTTACTTATGAATGTATTTATATATTTTTTAAAACAGTGAAGAGGTAAAGTTTCTCTCACGTAGAAATTGCACCTAATGGGGAAAAAATGCACCTAATGGGCTCCGTTGTTTATATATATATATACTAGTATAATATAAAAACAACATACACTAACGGTTTGAATACAGTCATCTCTTACTGCTAGCGATTAATTCCTTGATGATTAATTTGTTTATACCATGATTCAAATTGATTACTTTCTGTTTTGAGAAACCTGCTACAATCTATTTTCGTTGTCAAACAGCTTCTGTTGACCTCATTCGTTGCTCATCACTCTTGCGAGATCTCCGTAATTTGTTTTCATTGGAACACTTCAAGATTTGAATGATGACATAGTCACTTCGACTGTTATATGTATATACAAGCGTCCATTGCATAAAGTTGTACCTCTGCGACTTATAAACAAATGAGCGTTAATTTTGACATTATTTGATTTTATATATAGTAACACATTAGCTCTCACAAGGACGTAATCGCATTGAAGTTTTGTCGCTTTCATATTTATAAGCGCTCGCGGGACATTTTCAGCGTAGTTGCGCGTCACTGCGATTATTTTGTAAAGTTCTACGATTAGTGACGTATATTTTTCTCTTTAAACGTTTTCGCTTTATCATTATTAATTCTAGTTTATATGAACTTAAGTTTGATATGGTACAAAGTACAACTACTTGAACGCATATTTAGGCAGGTAAAACATTGACCGACAACAGGTGTCATGTGATAACAAAGCTATGTCTAACGATAAATGTAAAAGTCGGTCAGTCCATTTAAAAATTAAAAAAAAATCGGTATTTTGAAAAAAAAGTTTTTCCCATAACGATTTAAGGGCGCCATAGTAATCGATATTAGTGTTTGTTCGCTTTGGGTTAGCTTTAACGGGCGAATTCGAACACAATCAGTCCGAATTACGTACTTTCATCTAGCGGTCGTTTGTATCTAGGTCCTTACACACAGCCGCCAGGCATAAAGTTTGTTTGAATTAGAGAAAATTCGGACTTAAACATAACCCTCAACCGAAAGCACGTAAATTTAAAATGAAATTATGCTTATTTTGCCTGATATTGGTTATATAATAATACATTATACTTACTACAGCCAAATTTCTTCGGTTAACTTTATTCTTCTTCAAAAATACTTTAAACACCATTAATTCTTATATTGTGATCAGACTAATTTTTAGCTCGTCTGACCGTAGGTATGTGAACCTATGGCATAGCGCAGTGTGTGTATGTGCGTCGTTAACATCAATTTTCGACTTCGTCTCCGAATTTAAAAAAATTCTTGGTCAGACGCATGTATGGGCCGGTGCAATCAGATTTGTTCATGACGTTGCCATGGCTATCAAAACTAGGCCAAGGTGACCTAGGGGTGCAAAATCTTCTCCTCCGAAACCTCCCTAAAATCTGATATGATATTTTGTTTCTCTAATGCCTTAAGCCTATAATTTGTTAATTTCGTGAACTTGGGTAGAAAAATGCGTTTTTGTATTTAAGTTAAAAAATTTCTTAAATGGCTTTAGATTATTATAACTTGACAATATTAATTGAACAGTTAATGTCATGGAGTTTTCAGTTTTGACTTTTTCTTGAAATGACCTTCAAAATGGGGGTCGGGGTCGAAGATGAAGTCATGACCTAGTTTGTGATTTATGTGGTTTAAGGCTATTTCTTTAAAACTATGAGAGATATATAAAATCAAAACACTGTTAAAATGTTCAGCATGACAAAATTTAACAAAGTACCAAGTTTTGTAACTATATGGTAATCCATTTAGAGTTGCCTCAGAATTGTTATTTTTTTGTTTGTAAATACTGAAATTGTAAATTAACTTGAAAACGATAATTAATAGGAATGAATACTAGAATATTGTAGGTTTTGGTGTTGTGGTCTATTCGGATATATGGATTAAAGTCTTACATTCAAAGGTTAAGGTCATAGTTGCATAAGAAGACTGAAATTGTTAATTATTTTAAAAGCTATTAACTTTTTGTATAGGCATGTATATTAGATATTATAGATAATGATATGACGATCATTTTGATACATGTATATGGTTCAAGGTTATATGTTCAAAGGTCAAGGTCATAGCTGCATTAGAAGATTGAAATTGTTAATTATCTTGAAAACTATTTACTTTTTGTTCACACATTATATAAGACTATTGTAGGTATTGATATGACTATAGCTGCATTAGAAGATTGAAATTGTCAATTCTCTTGAAAACTTTAAACTTTTTTATATGCATGTAGGTATTGGTATGACGATCATTTTGATATATGGTTCAAGGTCTTATGTTTAATGGTCAAGATCATAGCTACATAAGTATGTATACTGAAATGGTAGATTATTTGGAAATTATACACTGCACTTTAGTTACAACCTGCATTTAGCTACAATTATTGTATATATACTTTGCAAACGATTTTGTGCATATCCCCAGGTGAGCGTTAAGGCCCACAGGCCTCTTGTTTTACTGAGAGTGACCGTTTGATCGAAGTTATAAGACTAGGAAAGGAATGATAACAGTTTAAAATAATTTTGACCATTATTTGTAAAGCCCTGGTTTTATTCCAAATTTTAACCTGTGTTTTTTAAAATCACAAACCTTAGCTTAGATAGAGAACCTGTTGTTGGTGATTTTAAGCTATTTTAACTTTGGTAAAATTGATTTTATCCAAATGATTGAAATAACTTATTTTTAACTTAATGCTTATGAAACGTTTTTCCTGAATATACCGAAAATAAACATGATTTCTAGATTAAATCCAGATCCGACTCTGCGATTTATACACTATTGGTTACTTCCAGTCTGTCCCGATTATTTCTAATTATGTTGGTTTACGTTATTTTCAAATAATTTTTCATTGTTTAGGGACCAAGATGGCGTCTGGGGCACCGAAGTTTATCAGAGGAGCTAGATCAATCATAGGAAGATCTAAGAAATGCTTTAATGCAAAACAGAGCTGTTCTTTACAGAAACATTTAAGGGTCACAACACGTTGCTTCAGTACAACTTCGCCAGATTTGCAAATTTACAAAAGTAATGCCCCAGACATAGAACTGAAGGATGAATCAGTTGCTGAATATTTATTTCCAAGATATGAATCGTTTGGAGATAAAGTTGCATTGGTAAGTAATTTGAAGTGGTGAGATTTATTGACTATTATCTCTATAACGACATCTTTGATGCAACACTAACAGGTGTCTCTTTGTAAAATGTAAAATTACACTAATGTACCTTGCCAATCTTTAGTTACCAAGGCCAAAATTTGGAGAACTTATTCCCAGGTGATATTTAAAAAGAATGTTTATTTGGAATGTAATTTGTGTTATTATTTGTATTTTACAGTAATTACAGGAACTTGTAAGTATTTTCTTTAAAAAAAAAATACTAATTGGCAAAAAAAAGAGGTGCAGTGATTTGTAAGTCTTCCCAAGTAATGTTCTTACTGAGGTTATGAGAGGTGCAGTGGTTTGAAAGTCCTCTCAAGTAAGGTTCTGAGGTTATGAGAGGTGCAGTGATTTGAAAGTCCTCTCAAGTAAGGTTCTAACTGAGGTTATGAGAGGTGCAGTGATTTGTAAGTTCTGTCAAGTAAGGTTCTAACTGAGATTATGAGAGGCGCAGTGATTTGTAAGTTCTCTCAAGTAAGTTCTCTCAAGGAAGGCTCTAAGTGAGGTTATGAGATGTGCAGTGATTTGTAAATTTTTTCCATTAAGGTTCTAACTGAGGTTATGAGAGATACAGTGATTTGTAAGTCCTCTCAAGTAAGATTCTAACTGAGGTAATGAAAGGTGCAGTGATTTGTAAGTCCTCTTAAGAAAGATTCTAAAGGTTATGAGAGGCGCAGTGATTTGTAAGTCCTCTGAAGTAAGGTTCTAACTGAGGTTATGAGATTTGCAGTGATTTTTAAGTTTTTTCAAGTAAGGTTCTAACTGAGGTTATGAGATGTGCAGTGATTTGTAAGTCCCCTCAAGTAAGATTCTAACTGAGGTTATGAGATTTGCAGTGATTTTTAAGTTTTCTCAAGTAAGGTTCTAACTGAGGTTATGAGAGATACAGTGATTTGTAAGTCCTCTGAAGTAAGATTCTAACTGAGGTAATGAAAGGTGCAGTGATTTGTAAGTCCTCTTAAGAAAGATTCTAACTGAGGTAATGAAAGGTGCAGTGATTTGTAAGTCCTCTGAAGTAAGATTCTAACTGAGGTTATGAGATTTGCAGTGATTTTTAAGTTTTTTCAAGTAAGGTTCTAACTGAGGTTATGAGATGTGCAGTGATTTGTAAGTCCCCTCAAGTAAGGTTCTAACTGAGGTTATGAGAGATACAGTGATTTGTAAGTCCTCTGAAGTAAGATTCTAACTGAGGTAATGAAAGGTGCAGTGATTTGTAAGTCCTCTTAAGAAAGATTCTAACTGAGGTAATGAAAGGTGCAGTGATTTGTAAGTCCTCTGAAGTAAGATTCTAACTGAGGTAATGAAAAGTGCAGTGATTTGTAAGTCCTCTTAAGAAAGATTCTAAAGGTTATGAGAGATGCAGTGATTTGTAAGTCCTCTGAAGTAAGATTCTAACTGAGGTCATGAAAAGTGCAGTGATTTGTAAGTCCTCTTAAGAAAGATTCTAAAGGTTATGAGAGATGCAGTGATTTGTAAGTCCTCTGAAGTAAGATTCTAACTGAGGTCATGAAAAGTGCAGTGATTTGTAAGTCCTCTTAAGAAAGATTCTTAAGGTTATGAGAGATGCAGTGATTTGTAAGTCCTCTTAAGAAAGATTCTAACTGAGGTCATGAAAAGTGCAGTGATTTGTAAGTCCTCTGAAGTAAGGTTCTAACTGAGGTTATGAGAGGCGCAGTGATTTGTAAGTCCTCTGAAGTAAGGTTCTAACTGAGGTTATGAGAGGCACAGTGATTTGTAAGTCCTCTGAAGTAAGGTTCTAACTGAGGTTATGAGAGGCGCAGTGATTTGTAAGTCCTCTGAAGTAAGGTTCTAACTGAGGTTATGAGATGTGCAGTGATTTGTAAGTCCCCTCAAGTAAGATTCTAACTGAGGTTATGAGATTTGCAGTGATTTTTAAGTTTTCTCAAGTAAGGTTCTAACTGAGGTAATGAAAGGCGCAGTGATTTGTAAGTCCTCTGAAGTAAGATTCTAACTGAGGTTATGAGATTTGCAGTGATTTGTAAGTCCTCTTAAGAAAGATTCTAACTGAGGTAATGAAAGGCGCAGTGATTTGTAAGTCCTCTGAAGTAAGATTCTAACTGAGGTCATGAGATTTGCAGTGATTTTTAAGTTTTTTCAAGTAAGGTTCTAACTGAGGTTATGAGATGTGCAGTGATTTGTAAGTCCTCTGAAGTAAGATTCTAACTGAGGTTATGAGATTTGCAGTGATTTTTAAGTTTTTTCAAGTAAGATTCTAACTGAGGTTATGAGATTTGCAGTGATTTTTAAGTTTTCTCAAGTAAGGTTCTAACTGAGGTTATGAGAGATACAGTGATTTGTAAGTCCCCTCAAGTAAGATTCTAACTGAGGTTATGAGATTTGCAGTGATTTTTAAGTTTTTTCAAGTAAGGTTCTAACTGAGGTTATGAGATGTGCAGTGATTTGTAAGTCCTCTGAAGTAAGATTCTAACTGAGGTTATGAGATTTGCAGTGATTTTTAAGTTTTTTCAAGTAAGATTCTAACTGAGGTTATGAGATTTGCAGTGATTTTTAAGTTTTCTCAAGTAAGGTTCTAACTGAGGTTATGAGAGATACAGTGATTTGTAAGTCCTCTGAAGTAAGATTCTAACTGAGGTAATGAAAGGTGCAGTGATTTGTAAGTCCTCTGAAGTAAGATTCTAACTGAGGTAATGAAAAGTGCAGTGATTTGTAAGTCCTCTTAAGAAAGATTCTTAAGGTTATGAGAGATGCAGTGATTTGTAAGTCCTCTGAAGTAAGATTCTAACTGAGGTTATGAGATTTGCAGTGATTTTTAAGTTTTTTCAAGTAAGATTCTAACTGAGGTTATGAGATTTGCAGTGATTTTTAAGTTTTCTCAAGTAAGGTTCTAACTGAGGTTATGAGAGATACAGTGATTTGTAAGTCCTCTGAAGTAAGATTCTAACTGAGGTTATGAGATGTGCAGTGATTTGTAAGTCCTCTTAAGAAAGATTCTAACTGAGGTAATGAAAGGTGCAGTGATTTGTAAGCCCTCTGAAGTAAGATTCTAACTGAGGTCATGAAAAGTGCAGTGATTTGTAAGTCCTCTTAAGAAAGATTCTTAAGGTTATGAGAGATGCAGTGATTTGTAAGTCCTCTGAAGTAAGATTCTAACTGAGGTCATGAAAAGTGCAGTGATTTGTAAGTCCTCTGAAGTAAGATTCTAACTGAGGTAATGAAAGGTGCAGTGATTTGTAAGTCCTCTTAAGAAAGATTCTAACTGAGGTAATGAAAGGTGCAGTGATTTGTAAGCCCTCTGAAGTAAGATTCTAACTGAGGTCATGAAAGGTGCAGTGATTTGTAAGTCCTCTTAAGAAAGATTCTAAAGGTTATGAGAGATGCAGTGATTTGTAAGTCCTCCCGAGTAAAGTTCTGACAGAGGTTATGAGGGTTGCAGTGATTTGTCATCCTCCCAAGTAAGGTTATGACAGAGGTTATGAGAGGTGCAGTGATTTGTAAGCCCTCCTAAGTAAGGTTCTAGCCGAGGTTATAAAAGGTGCTGTGTTTTGTAAGCCCTCCTAAGTAAGGTTCTAGCCGAGGTTAAAAAGGTGCAGTGTTTTGTAAGCTGGTGTTTTAGACCATTTGGCCACTACATAGTATAAAAGAATGTGAATTATATAGACGTGAAGTTATATAGTTATTAAGGGGTGTGTAATTTATCAGAGTTCATCCATCCTCTTTGCTCAACTTAAATTATTTTAGTGATTTTATTCAATATTTATACATTACATACATATACTAAATAACTAAACCATCTTAAAATACATGTATGTCATGTATGTGGATTTTTTTGGTTCTGCCTTTTGAATTATTTTCTGATTTTACATGGCACAATGTCTCAGGTAAGCTTTAAGCCACATGTCATATATTTTATTATTAGGTGGATTTTCCAACTGGACAACAGTATACATACTCTCAACTTAAGGATTATTCAGTTAAGGTAGCAAGTGCATTAACAAAGATGGGTTACAAGAAAGGAGATATACTAGCTATATACAGTACAAATAACCCAGAGTTTGTCATTCTCATGCATGCTGCAGCTTCAATTGGAGTTATTCTTACTACTGCTAATCCAGCATATTTTCCAGGTAATAGTCAGTTTCTCATGTTTACAAGTTTTCACAGGTAAATGTTTATTTCTCATATACATGTATATAAGTTTCTCTAGGAAAATGTCAAGTTTCTCATGTTTACAATGGATGACAAGTAAATGGTAACCTCGTACTTGATACTGCTTACCACAATGATTTCATTAAACTTTGAATTCAATAAAATGTCAAAACTGTGATCAGAGTTTAAACCTACTGTTGTTGAGTCCAAAAATGTCATTGATTATTGTATTTAAACCACTGTGTTGACGTAATTCTATTGTTCTAACAGTGGATTATTTTTAAGAAGCAACTTTTTTGTTCTTTTGTGAGTGTCTACCAACCCAAAGCTGCTGAGTAAGTGGAAAATTTGTTCCAGTTATTTACTGAACTTGACAAGTAGTAATTGGTCTGTGAACACTCGTTATAAAACAAATTTGATGATTCTTAAAAATATGTTGTAGTCCATTGTAAGACCAATTGAGTTACAGTTTAATACTTCCCAAAACAAAATATTTGGAGGAAAGCATTATTACTATAATCATGCCATGCGACAGGGTTTAAGAAGAATTCGAGATGACAATATCATATATCAATTTACCAATGAGATACATGGGAATGTATGCTACTTCATAGAATCCACAGCTAAACTTATGCTACATCTTCTAAAGCCTTACTAAATCTAAAATAAAATGGTGTCAGTTTCCATCAACGAATCACCAATTATTTGTGTGTTTGTGTTGGAGGAGTAAGGAATAATCATTTTGTGTACTATTTCAGTAGTTTACAGTATTTACATTTTAACCTTTAACTTTGGAATTTTGTTTTAGGTATGTACAGAATTACATGTAGCTGTACATACAGCCCGAGTATTTAAAAAAACTTTTCGAACTCTGTTTGTCTGGATATACTTTGGGTCAAATCATTTTTTACATTTTAACCTTTAACTTTGGAATTTTGTTTTAGGTATGTACAGAATTACATGTAGCTGTACATACAGCCCGAGTATTTAAAAAAACTTTTCGAACTCTGTTTGTCTGGATATACTGTGGGTCAAATCATTTTTTACATTTTAACCTTTAACTTTGGAATTTTGTTTTAGGTATGTACAGAATTACATGTAGCTGTACATACAGCCCGAGTATTTAAAAAAACTTTTCGAACTCTGTTTGTCTGTATATACTTTGGGTCATATCATATGCCCACCTTCAATCTTTGAAATGAAACAAAACAAATTGCCTCAAATGCATATTCATGCGTGTAACCTTTGTTTTTCAAAGTTGACCAAGCATTTCAATGGATCAAAGATAGATCTTGTATTTTAAAGGATATCGGGGGTAAATATATATGAAAAATATTTTACTTCACAATTTTAATGTAAGATGTTGAAAACATATATATATATATATATATATATATATATATATATATATATATATATATATATATATATATATATATATATATATATATATATAAACCTTATTTTGACATTTACTACAGGTGAACTAGCAAGGCATTTGGAACATTCTAGAGCTAGAGCTATTATAACATTAGCACCACTTCTGAACAATGTAAAGGAAGCCATGGAAGGAGATGATGAACTACACATAAAGGTTAGTTTAAGTCTACTGTATTTCAAATCTGTATGCTTTTTAGGTTAGTGTTTCTTACACTTCAGGCTTCATTCTAAAGTAAGATTTTTCTTAACTTAAATATTGGAAATTTGATACAATAAAATTTTTTAATGATAAATATATTCCAGATTTCTGGTGTCATTTTAAATATCACTTCAAGGTTATACCATATTTGTATTATTATTTTTCAATAATGTTAACTTACAGCTTTGAAAGAGATTGCCAAAATTAGCTAAATTTAATTAAAAGAAAATCATTGTTAAGACACAATTGTGAAAATTGATCCAGGTCAATGGAGTGATTAAAAGTTCATTCTCAGCAACACTGAAGGTACACATTCATTATTGGACCTATCTGAATTCATGTATTAAAGATATACCATATAGTCTGGCTTGGTCATCTACCATAAATTTAATGTGACATAACAAATGTTACTGTCTGTTATACCAAAAGATTAAATTTTATATCATTTAACATGATTTTTAATCATGCTAAATGTACTTGGGAATGGCATATTCATATTGGTCACATGATGAGACTTAACAGGCTTTATTGAGTTATTGTTAAATAACTTTTTACTGAATGGTTTATTTTTTAATCAATGTTGGCTTTATTGCTTTAAAAAATGCATTAGCATATCATTTTATCCAGGCTGGCTTCTTTAATTGCCAAAAGCCATGACTTGGGTTTCATTTAGACAGTGTGGATGGGCACTCAACAGTGTGTCAAATGTGGAAAGTTAAGTTAAAATCAGTTTATTAAATCAAGCCTTATGGAGAGTGTATGGTCTTGGTAGGGAATTCTACCCCTTGGAATTTTAATTTACATAATTTTAAGGATATTATAACAATTGGTAATGTGGATGGATACAGGTCGTTTTCCTCTCTTATGGAAGATGACGGTAAAGCATTTCCAGAAAACGTGGACATAAATTCTGCGGAAGATCTGTATGTTTTACCTTACTCAAGTGGTACCACTGGACTCCCAAAAGGTGTAATGCTTACACACAATAACATCATAGCTAATCTTAAACAGTACAGGTAAGATGCATGATTTTAATAAGATATTTCTTTCTAATACTTATCCTTACTTCTCCTTACTCTGATCCCATCCTGATTCCTGTTTATAAATATTGTCTTTTGATATAACGTTGTGTTGTGTCAATTTCTGTAAATAAAAAGTTCATGTTTTTTACATAAATTTTTTTGCTCACTATTAAAATTAAATAGAGATTTTTGCTGTCTTTGTAGCAATCTGTTCTATCCTATCTGTCAGGTCCAGTTCATATTACATTTGTATTTTGAAAAAAAAAAATGGAAACATAGCAAAATTAAAGAGTTAAGCATTGGTGCTTTACAAACCAGTCAAGGTTCTTTCACTTATATCCAGGTAGCTTAGGAATGGTGGAGGAAACTTGTCATTGCAAAGAAACCTGCAACCTTTTTAAAGTGAACTTACTAATTTGTTCACACTAGGATATATAAATTTTTTAATTAGATGATAACTGGCAAACTATGACTTGTATGACCAAATTAGGTAATTTATCTTTTCATTTTTTTTTTTTTTTTTTGAAAACTAGATATTTCTTCTTCTTATTATTATTATTATTATTGATTACTGACTATTGATAAATAAAAAAAATTAAAAAAAAAAAAAAAGGATATGCCCAAGAGGGATTCAAACCTAAGCAGTAAGAAGCACTGTGTTTTGTATGATGATGTTTTTTTTAAACCTTTCAGACACTAAGGTCGTAACAAAAATTAAAAAAATTCAGTTTTAGCGCAACTGGCTACAACCAACTGAGCTTATGGCATGGCAGAGCATCTATGCCTCTGTTCATCACTGCATAAACTTCAATCTTCTCTGACCCCATTTAAACAAATAAAACCAATTTTGGTGTGAAATGCCCCTAGGTGAAATAGATTAATGTTTTTCATTTTCAGGTTAATTTTTAATCTCAGATCACTGCAGTTATGATAAATATTAAAACAAAAAAATATCCATAACATACTAGTATTTATTTTTGATTAATTTGATTCAAATTTATATATATAAAGTAAACTCTGGGCTTTTAATATATTACAGGTTTTTCTGTTGTTTTTTCATTTGCATGTTATAGGTGCAATTTACAAATTAGCAGCTAAATACATATAGTTAATTCTTTAAAAAACTTTTCCTCTGAAACCACTTGACCAAGTGAAACCAAATTTGGTTTATAAGGTCCCTTGGTGGAGTAAATTAAAATTTGTCATTTCTGACTATTTTAAATAGGAAAACACAAAAATGGCCATAACATATTTATTTATTAATCAATTAGGTACAAATTTGGTATATAGATTTCTGGACATATATATAACTGTTTTTTTATAACTTGTTTTGTTTGCATGTTACATGTATTAGTAAAATATGCAAGTTAGCAGCTAAATATAACTGATTCTTTGAAAAACTTTTTCCCTGAAAGCACTTGACCAAATGAACCAAATTTGGTGTGGAAGGTCCTTGTGTGGATGGAGTAGATTGATAAAATCTATGCAGTCTTTAAAAACTTAAATACATCTTTAATGATAATATTTTTTTCCAGAGGTTTTTTAGAAGTAACAACAGATGATACAAGTTTAGGTATTTTGCCATTTTTCCACATATATGGAATGTGTCCCGTAATGCTTGGTGTACTTAAAGATGGAGGAAAACTTGTCACATTACCCAGATTTGATCCTGAAGCTTTCTTGAAGGCATTACATGGTCATAAGGTTAATTTTCTTGTTTGAAGATTATCTCTTTATATACATAGAAGTACATGTAAATAAATATACTAGTATATACTTATACATATATAAAACATCATATTTTAAGATAAAAATATTTATGCTTTATATAATAATATACAGTTACACACACACACACACACAGAGGCATTTTACATATTAAATAGGTAAAAAAAAATAATGAAGTAAATAAATTAACAAATAAATAAGTAAATAATTAAAAAAAAATAATGAAGTAAATAAATAAATATGTAAAAAAGATCGTGAGACATATACCTATGTATTTTAACTATTTTGAAAAAGTTGCTTATTTTGATGATAAAAAAGACTATTTGAAATGATCTATGGAATAATGGAATGGTTATGACTTAGAAAATTATCAATTGTACTACAGTTACTATATACATATAAGCTACTTTTAAATGAAATGTGACTAGATATTTCTGATTAAGTATTGTGGCAGTTTCAAACTTGAGAAAACTTGGAAAGTTTCTGTAATTATTATATTGTTAATTGCACTTGCAAACAATTTTGGACATATCTTCAGGTGAGCATTAAGGCCCATGGGCCTCTTGATTTAGGTGACACAGTTACATATACCAGTAGTCCCACCAGTTGTCATAATCATGTAACTTTGTGATTTTTTCACTTTTTTAGGTGACACAGTTACATATAGTCCCACCTATTGTTGTATTCATGGCTAAGCATCCTGTAGTTTCTAAGTTTGATCTGTCCAGTTTGAAAAGAGTTGTATCTGGTGCTGCACCACTAGGAGAAGCTATAACTCATGAATTCATGGACCGCCTAAAGGCTCCAGTCACTCAAGGTATATATACATATTTTATAGACAGACTGTGGGTGTTTTTAGTAAAACTAACATAAAACATTGTCATTAAATTGAACATACATATATCTATGTACAAACGATTTTATAAGTTAAAAAGTGCAAGATTGCTATTGATGTGTTATTGGTATAAGATGATGCATCCAAACAAACATGCTGACTCCTAAAGAGTTACTGATATTTCATAAAGTGTACCATGCAGATATACATGTCAGATAAAAATAATATTTGATTCATTGCTATAATAAATACAGAAGAACTTTGATTACTATTTTGTTAATTCAAAATGAGTTCTTTATAATTTTTTAAAATTTAAACTTCCATGTTTTGGATGTGGATGTATGTAGGAGTAGATGGACCTGCTAAGTGCTGCTATGTAGAATTGATATAAGATAAAAACACCAACATCTAATACTGCATGTTTATTTATTTATTCAAGTGAAATTATGTTTGAGTTTGATGAAATAATGTTTGAGTTTGATGAAATAATGTTTGAGATTAATAAAATAATGTTTAAGTACTAAAAAAGTAATGTTTGAATTTCATGAAATAATTTTTGAGTTTGATGAAATAATGTTTAAGTTATCAAAACTATGATAAGATTGTACATTGATGGTGATAAGTTTTCTTTAGATACATGTTCAACTTTTAACTTTATATTTTTACTAGGTTATGGTTTAACAGAATTAAGTCCTGTAACACATATTGATATTTTACCACCAACACCAGGTTCTATTGGGAAACTTATAGCAAGTACACAGTGTAAGGTAAATACACACACACACACACACACACACACACACACACTCTCTCTCTCTCTCTCTCTCTCTCTCTCTCTCTCTCTCTCTCTCTCTCTCTCTCTCTTTCTCTCTCTCTCTCAATTAAAAAGAATTAGTTTTATATCTTTGGTATTAAATACAAAACACAATATCTTGTTTTAATCATAAACAAATTATTGCAAGTATAGCACTAACATGGTAAGTGAGACACAGTTTGTTAGGGTCTACCATAGGGACAGCTCTTGTTGCTTTAATTTCATTACATTTCTATTACAGATTGTAAATCCTGAAACAGATGAGATGGTGGGTGTAGGAGAAGTCGGAGAAATATGTATAAAAGGTCCCCAGGTAATGAAAGGTTATCTCCATAATGAAAAAGCTACAGAAGAGATGATAAGAGACGGATGGTTACATACAGGTAAAAATTCTGTATTACATGTATTTAAACTTATATATACATGTATTTATATATACAAATATAAATCTGCATTTCTATAGGTGTAATAAGTGAATGAATATTGATTGGAGAGTAAAACACCATTACTCCTTTTCACTCCACTCTATAGGTGTTGGGTTTCAACAGTTTTCGCTTTACATGTACAAACATTTCTGCATTAATTTTTGTAGAACTACCTTTATTCTGTTTTAAGCTTTTATTTGTCTTTTACACAAAACTATTTTGTAGTTTTTGACAACAAATAAATATATATTCAATATGTCTTGGGCTTTTAATTTCCAGACAAATATAAATATTTTTTAAGTGGGTTTTACGAGAGATCAAACGTTCTTTGACATTTCTCATCCAAAGTAAAGAGCACCTAAGACAATTAACACTATTTAAAGTAAGATGTAATTGCTCTGTATTTATAGGTGATATTGGAAGTGTAGATGAAAAAGAAACATTTAGAATTACAGACAGGTTAAAGGAACTAGTTAAATACAAAGGTTATCAGGTAGGGTTAATTATAATAATTCTCTGTGTGAAACTTTCAAATCTGTACATTACAGACAGGTTAAAGGAACTAGTTAAATACAAAGGTTATCAGGTAGGGTTAATTATAATAATTCTCTGTGTGAAACTTTCAAATCTGTACATTACAGACAGGTTAAAGGAACTAGTTAAATACAAAGGTTATCAGGTAGGGTTAATTATAATAATTCTCTGTGTGAAACTTTTAAATCTTTACATAAATAACATAAAATTAACTAGTGTTTTAGTGATCAGGATGAATCATTTCAGCCTAAACTGATAATTTAGTGAAAATATTTAGTGATTTTGTCCAATGGGGGAGGAAAGGGAGTGGCCAAAGTAGTGCCTTTAATTTCTTAGCCTAGGTTCAAATTCCAATCAAGCAGACCTAAGTTTCAGCAGTTCACTGATTTCTGGGAACTCCAGTTTTCTTTATGTTTCTAAAACTCTATCCCTCAATTTAAATTAAATTATCTTGACTGTTGTGTAAAAAATATAGCATACAACCCACAAACCTGTGACTTTTTCTCTCTTTTTTTCCAAAAAAAAAAAAAATTATTCCATTTCAAAACTTTTCGATTTCTGACATCAAACACTGTCTATAAAGTAAATTGTACTTCTTATTTTTCATTCAAGGTTCCCCCAGCAGAACTAGAAGACTTACTATTAAAACACCCAGCAGTAGCTGATGCAGCTGTCATAGGACTACCTGATGAAGAAGCAGGGGAACTACCTCGTGCTTATGTAGTCTGCAAACCTGACCAAAAAGTAGAAGCATCTGACATTTTACATTTTGTTGAAAGTAAGTACATTATATGATCATGACATTAATTTTTTACCTAGAAGCTATATTTGGGGCTTGATATTTCAATAAGGATGTCATCAAAATTATACTCAAGTATCACAGAGAAGGTCTAAGTAAGGATACAAATTTCATATTCTAATATCCATGGTGCTTTTAAGAAAATCACTTTCTTTTCCCTGTTGTGTAATCACTAAAAAGTGTAGTATGATGCATGTTGTAGATCCTATTCAGCACCCACGTAACCTCTTTGATATAGCCAAATGACCTTGACCTTCAGTAAACATTATCAGATGATGATGGATTCTTTTGATTTATTAGATTGTGTTCAATAAAAACACAAAGTAATTATGTTTGAGGATATAACAGAAAGAATAAACTAGATTTACTGATTACCAAAAGTCTGACACTGATCCTTTTTATGTACTCTATTCAGTGAGAGGTTACACATGTGGATAGCAATAGCCTTGACATGGATCAGTCAAGAATCTTTTACTAATTTCGAGGCGGTCAGTTCTAGGATGGTGGAGGAAACCAGAGTGCCCGGAGAAAACCACCAACCTTCGGCAAGCGAACTGACAAACTTTCTCACACTAGGATCTGTCCCGAGTGGGATTCAAGCCCAGGCGGTATGAAGCACTGTGATCCGTAAGCCTTGGCATGGATAGAGCTAACTCTATTATGATTTTGATTTACAAACAAATTCATATTTTAATTTCTTTTAGATAATGTTGCACCATACAAGAAACTACGAGGTGGTGTAGAATTTGTAAAAGAAATACCCAAATCACCTAGTGGAAAGATTCTCCGACGTATCCTCAAAGAATCACTCCATCAAGCGACGTAAAAAATAAAACATTCAAATTGAAATAATACTAGGAAATTACAAACAAATTTTATGGTTTACTGTAACAGGTAATGAGTTAACAAGTATTCTTTTTTTTAATATTGTATTTACTAGATATACTTTTTAACACAATGCATAATTTCAGGCTGGGTTTGATTTTTAAATTTTTAAATTTTTTTTTTGTACTACAACCAAACTTTAAAAGTGTCCTTATAAAATGTTGTCCGAAATAATCCGTTAAGTGCCAATAATCTTAAATGTTACAAATTTTTCCTATTGATTTCTGTTAAATTGACTTTTAAAAAAACCAGATTTCCTGGAATTATTTCTGAACCAGTTTTTAAATACATTTGTAGCTAGGAAGAATAGTTTGTAGATTTTCTCTAAACTTTGGCATTTTCTCCATTTTATTTTTTACTTTTAGAAGAATAGTAGGTTAAACACAGTTTAATAAGTTTACTGGATGGTTAACAAATTATTATTCTAAAAATGTGTTTTTAATTTGGATGAACTTGAATTTTTTTTTAAATCAACAGATCAAAAGAAAGCCTTTGAAATATTAAGAAGAAAATAGAAATAATTCTAACACTTTCGAAAAAGACTTAAAAACTTCTGTCAATTCGCTCTTACAATAAATTTAGTTACAGTTGGTATAGTATTGAAATCAAAAGTTCGATTCTGCAACATGAAAGACTTTTTTGGAAAGATACTATAGATAAATGTGCCTTATCAGATATAGGTTCATGTAGTCCACTGAGATTGAACCTATTCTTGATCCTCATATACTTCAGATCTCTGATCTGTACTTTGGTGAAATCATTTTCCTGCATATATTGCTTTAAAAATTTTTTTTTTAATTGTAAAATCCAGTTTACAAAAAACAAAAAAGCAATCAACAACATGCGGTTACCCAATGTAAGAGTATTGTTTTCCACATATTTAATGCATTGTTTTCCACATTTCTCCCACATATTTAGTATACATGCTTTAAAAGGGTAAGAAGTGTTATTTAGTAAAAGGTTTGGCTGTGACAATCTTAATTAACATGCTCTCTGACCATGTTTTATAGATTTTATTGTTTTATGTGTGTATTGAAATAATTATGCAGTGTGACAATGCAAACAAACATTATATATATATCATTAATTTTATCAAATTTTCATCTTGTGCATGTTTGTAATAAATGAATCTTGGGAACAGTTTTATAATTGTTTCACATTTAATTGTAAATCAAAAGTTGTTTTGATAAAATCAATTTCTGAAGGTTAATTATATATAATTTACAAATGAAATTCTGTTTCATTTTATTAAAATCAATTATCTTTATAGAAATATGAATTAGTTTTTAAAAAAAAATTATAAAAATTTTTAAATAATTAAATATTTTTCTAATGAGGCAGCTCAGTAATTTTTATTGGAGATTTTTTTTTACATAAGTATGATTTAAATCAAATAACA
This sequence comes from Tegillarca granosa, assembly GCA_029721355.1. Taxonomy (NCBI): domain Eukaryota; kingdom Metazoa; phylum Mollusca; class Bivalvia; order Arcoida; family Arcidae; genus Tegillarca; species Tegillarca granosa. Next base: position 42,763,780 of record CM056595.1, read on the forward strand.
ATTAATACAAATACTATATCTACTTTTTTATATCAATGAAATCTACATTGTTAGATGTCATTCATGGTTGTTTTTTAATTCAAACCTTTGCAGTTAATTCTTTTGTATTTACAAGATTTTTTTAAAAGTTTATATTGCAAAATTACAATGTGTGTGTTGTGGAGAGGGGTTGATTTTGCTATTTTCATTGGTTGTTAAATATCACAAAGTTTAATGTCAACGATATGATACCAAAACTCTACATGAGATTTATTTCATGAATTTTATGTGTAAATTTACAGTCATGTGTGTATATAAGTGACATATATATATATGTACACATATAAGTGTATATATTGTTGACATATATACGGTACTTGTTTATTGCTCAAGTTTTGTGATAATTCTCACTTTGATAACCGGCAAACGAAATTTTTCCAATTAAAATTTAAAAATACTGAGGTGTATTCATATACTAAGTGTTACTCCTTAGTGTGTTTTTTTTTTTTTTTTTTTTTTTTGTGGAACTAAGATTTTTATTGGCTATCATCAACTATGAAATAGAATTATTTGATAATGGAATTATTTGATGTTTTTCACAATCAGAAAAGGAATTCTATTTGTTTACTTTGTCTGTAGTAGAATTCTCCATCTCACGTTCTATTCGAATAAGCTTTATAATTTTTTTCTTTATTTTACATCAAATTATTTAATGATGTTGATAACTGAAATTGATGCTTTTACTTTGAGAAGAATGATGTATTTTTATTCATGGGCTTGGCTTCATGATGTAATTTCATAGGAAAATTACCATAGAGTAGTCCCCCTTTCAGTGGACATTAAAACTCGAAATGGTCACATTCTGCATTTTTCACCTGTTAGTTAGAAAAAAGAATATTGCATTGTTATTTTTGTGAGATTGGCAAGTCTCTTCTAGGATTATTTAGTAAGATTTCCTTTTGTAACCCTCCCCCTTAAATTCTATGTAAAATTTTGAAAAATATTTGAAAAACACTCACAAAAATGTTCTAAATGGCTTGATTTCATCATTGTTAGGCCATTTCATTGGAAATTAAAATTTTAGTGGAGGATACAAAAAGAAGCCTGTCCGATTATTTTGTCCATAGCCTTGATAAGAAAAACTTATCTCACACATAATGGTGAAAAAAACAAATATATTCTCTGAAATATAGTTCTTAAAGTTATTCTGGGATTTTGCTGTTGAATGTCTAGCAACCACTAGAATACATCAACATAAACCCAAATTTGAGTCACTTTGTATATGAATGGAAAATTTACCTTAGAAGATGTATTAATCTTTATAAAAGTTGAACGTTGTTATTAAATGGCATAAATCTGGATTTAACAGGGTTCTTAAATTGAAATAAATGGTTTTACAATCAGGTACTACAAGTTTTGTACACCATTATAATCTTTGTTTTTAATTTTGCTAGTTCCAGTTGTTCTAATTATTAGTTTTTTTACCAAGATTTTAATTCTTCCATTTAATTTTTTTTAATTTACGCATTTTTATTTAATTTTATGGTTTAAACAATGGCAAAAATAATATTTGACTTTTATTTTTATTTTTTTAAAATGATTATTAGCTTTTTAATTTCAAACTGCAATTTGCTCATATTTTTTGCAGAATGTTTATGATACAGATATACATATACTTTACAAGCTTTGCTCATTATAAGTTGTAGAACAAAAGAAAAAAATCATTATAAACAAAACAATCTTGTTTGCTAGTTTACAGTTTACCACCTGATCAATTATCCAAAGAGTATGTGGAATGATTTAAAAATGTTTTTGTTGCAATTTCCCCAGATATTGTCATTTTTACTGAAAAATTTGACTTATAAGATTCTAAATGTACATGTACATCTTTTGGTTAAAAATGTCAGCACACATACCTGTAAGCAGCTATCACATTGAACACTGGCAAACTAAAGGAATTATCACAAACGTTTGTACATTTGTATGTGTAATAGTATGTGAGGTTCCTGGTTCTTTAAATAGAATATTCTTATATGATTAATGTACCATTATTATAGATCAATTTAAAGTACCTTATACATATACCTATATTTATACAATTATTTTTGTTTTTAGTTATAAAAAATGTAAAGTTGGTAAGTATGTACATTGTACTGTAAGTACTAATTCTTACAAACAGGAAATTGTTTAGTATTTATGTTGTACTTCAAGTACTAACTCTTAAACAATTTTAAATAAAACAAAGTACAGTAATATAATACTGAAAACTAAGCTGTTACTATTTATATTATCCATAGATTGTTTTATGTAGACATCCATTGTCAGATTGGGCCTCAGTGGTCTATTTACTTGCCATAGATTTGTGGGATTCTTTTTCTGGACACTCAGGTTTTCTCCACCACTCCAAAACTGCCAAAACCTCCATACACAGTAGGTAAAATGTTGACTAGGGTGTAAAACGCCATTAGTTTTATTAACTTCCAATTTTACTCAAGATATTGACAATACAGTCAAACCTGTCTATAAAGGCCACCCATGGGAATCGGTAAAAGTGACCTTTATGGAAAGGTGGCCTTTATATACAAGTTCAAATAATATGAATAAAGAGCAACTGGGATAGAATTTTTTTGGCCTTTATAAGCAGGTGGCCCTTATAGAGAGGTGGCCTTTAATAAGACAGGTTTGACTGTATTTGTTGTGCCTCATACAATTATAAAATATAGTGTCAAATGAAACAGATATCAATTTATCATTTTTCTGTACATAAATGCAGTGAAACATGTAAAAACAAAACCTTGGGTGAACAGAAAACTTTAAAACATCTGAATATAACATTTACCAGTAAACCTGAGCTAAGGAATTTCTGTGCTTTATGCAGGGTAGCTTAAAAATAAGCTACATGTACCAAACACTACACAAGTTTAGGTGGAATAAACAGTACAACAAAATATATCTGAATTCATGTTTATTCATGTGACTAGAAACATAATGAACATGAAATGACATTACATACATGTATCATCACAACACTAGTTATTTGTGTACAATTTTATACATGTATTCATAATAAACTTTTTCTATAGAATGAGAATAAATTACATATACAATATAATTAATGGTTAAGTTTATATTAGCACTTTTTAAATATGAACAATTTTCCATAAATTGCACTACTTAGATATGCTTTATTAACATGTTATTAGTAACACAGTGCTGTACCAAAATTTTACAAGTTTCCAAATTATCCTTGATATTCTTTCATAATTAATAGTTTGATTTTTAAAAAGTTAATCTGAGGTCATTCCTGGGCTAAAGAAAATATAGTTAAAAGAGTACTACTTTATATAAACTATACAGAAGATTCGTTGATGTATGTTTGTACAGACACTGCAATGTATAGTACCAAAAATAAGCAATATATGTTCTTTCAAAACCTTAACATAAAACTTGACCTTGGGCAATGATAAACTTTGGTTTTAACCATTAAAGTGGCATACAAGCTCAAGTTATGATTGCTTTAAATTTAATTTATACTTAATTTAACTTAAAATGTTAAAGAATATTCCAATCATAATAATTTTATCACAAAACAGAAACATTAAATACAAACATCAAGGTAAGCAATGATAACAAAAGGTGCAAAAGATGGTTTCATGAAAATAGTAAAACAAGTTTAATAGTATATGATTTTGTAGTTTGCTCATATATGTGTTGCTCATGGGCATGCTTTGCCTAGCTACAGTATTGCAGACAACTTTCCTTACAGCAAGAACAGAGTGAGGCCCAAATCTAATATGGCTCCATAAAATAGTTAAACAAGTTTAATAGTATATGACTTTGTAGTTTGCTCATATACGTGTTGCCTATAGGCAGGCTTTGCCTAGCTACAGTATTGCAGACAACTGTCCTTACAGCAAGAACAGAGTGAGGCCCAAATCCAATATGGCTCCATAAAATAGTAAAACAAGTTTAATAGTATATGACTTTGTAGTTTGCTCGTATATGTGTTGCCTATAGGCAGGCTTTGTCTAGCTACAGTATTGCAGACAACTGTCCTTACAGCAAGAACAGAGAAGCCCAAATCCAATATGGCTCCATAAAATGTATGTCTGTTGTGATACATTTTTATTTTGCTCATATGTGCAAAATCTATAGGTGGTCTTTGTAAGTATAATTTGTTTTAGCAATAAGCAATTCTTGATACATGTAATTAAAAAACATGTACAGTACATACACTGCATAATAAAACTAGGTTTTTACTACAAAAAAATTAAATTAATGAGAAAAATATTGATTTCATGTGGTTAAAACTTGTATCCATAGAATGACTAATCAAATATACACATATTTTTTTACAATATCTTAAAAAATCGAATTTTCAACAAATAATTTTTGTACCACTCCACATAATTTTCAATACCAATATAGGTACAAACATTTACAGAAAGAAAAAAAAACATAAGATCAATTGGTGGATAGGTTAAACTTTACAGTTTGTGTGCCACATACATTACATATATCGTTTTGTAAGAGGAATAAAAATTTAGTAAAGATAGTTTGTCTACAGGTGTTTTTCACCTAAAGGTGGCTAGAGGTATTGTGACCAGCGAACTACATGTAATGATTTGAACATCTTGGCCATTTAACATAATATTTAGTAGAGTCTACTATAGCCATAAATTTTGACATATAACTTAATCTCTCAGACAGAATAATTGATGACTATTCAGATGAAATATCAATGTTTTACACTAAAGTATCTCAAACAGAATAATTGAAGACAATTCAGATGAAATATCAATGTTTTACACTAAAGTATTTTAAATTAATAAAATACATAACTTATGCCCGCATTTACAAAGTAATACATGTACAACCGATCATTTTCCTCTCCCCCCTTTCCTTTACACACACCAATCACTCTCTTTCACTCAATAAATCATGTAAATCAGCATATATTTACTTAAGTTAAAATTTTATCACAGATTATTTTTTGATGTCACACAATATACTTGCCAGTATCAGCTAATCGGATTCACCCAGAAAACATCAGAAAATGAAAGATGAAAAAGAGATCTGTAATGATGTAAAGGATTATAGCTTTATGCTTTTTATTGAACACTTTTCATAAGATTTTTTGTTTAATATTATAAGAAAAAAATTAACTACCGGTACATATATTTTACAAGTGCAATTCTATAGACTGCAAGTTGAAATATTGGCTATGCATGTATGTTAATAATTTTAGCAGCTGTTGGTGAAAATAAATCCACCAACAGATATTGGATAATATCAACAAACCACAGACGTAGATATTGACAAAAATGCTCTTGCAGCAAAACTGCAAACTTACACAGTATATCTGTAAAGTGAGATTAACAAAATAATTTTTATCCCTAAAAATGTTCTGTGTCAGGTTTATTTATTTATTTATTTGTTTGTTTGTTTGTTTTTTTAATTTTGTAAAATTGATCAGACCAATGAATTTAGTACATAAAATGTCTTAATTTGGATTTTAAATAATTAATTCCCAGTAAATTAATCTATACTTCATAAACCTTACAAAATGCATGATTACATAACCCCTAGTTTTAAAGATCAAGCAGGTACTGGCAAACTCTATGTAAGCCGAAATGTATAAAACATTTGGAGAATAAAGGGCTTGGGTAATTAGTAAAAATATCACAAAAGTGGAAAAGTATCAAGATTTCTGTCATCCGATATTGGGTCCAATTTTAGCTCTAAATATCATGAGAAGAAAAGACGCAAATGCCATTTCTTGTCCTATTTACACATTAAAAAATCTGTAAAATATAACTAACAATGAATCATGACATCAAGCAATGGAATTTTTCATCACACTCAACAAGAAATATTGCACAACTTCACTACAAATGATCAGGCACATAAACAATTTTCATTAATTATGTTCAAATTTGTCATTCTGAATCTCTGTTTAGTTTTTATAAACCATTAACTTATTAATATCAAGTTATTGTTACAGATCTGCATATCATATCTGAATGGGTTCCATATTTATTACCCATCATGCTTCCACCAATTCCCTCACTTGTTTCTGTACTTTTTGGTTTCATTCCTTATTTTCTACTAAATTTTTTCAGTCCCTGAAAATAAAATTGAAAACAAAACTTAAATTTCAATACATATACCTGTATTTATGTAATCATAATTTTTTTTAAAATACATGTACATGTACTAGTATCCATAGTAGAAACAATTTTCCTTTCTTAATAAATATTTTAAAGTAAACAAAGATGTGAATAGCTAGGACTACTGAACAATACCAAATCTTATATAAGGTTATTTGATTTTCTTTGGAAATTTTGCCAAATGCATATTTAAAAACACAGTGAAACATGTAGTGAAGTGGATGATTATCTCCAATATATGGTAACCAATTTGGAGCAGAGGCAGATCTAGGATTTTACAAAGCGTGTGGTGTAAAAGCTGAGAGGTGGAGGCTCAAACCTCCTAGTTGAGCATGCTTCCCTGGAAAATTTGGAAAAAACAATGCAAAATTCGGCATTCTGATGCAATCTAAGCAGCATTATGAGAAAAATATCTTTGATTCAGAATGCCTGGTTTTTGATATATAATTAATATGTACAAAAATGTATTATCAGCGGCATAAAGGGGGGCACATGCTCCCTCTAAATCAGCCACAGTGAATCACATGTAGTTGTTCTTTAATGGTTCTGGTTTATCACACAGTTTTTAGAACAATTTATTTTAATAACTTGAGGTAACAGTATAGATTATACATCATGCTTGTGTATCTGTACCTGTGTGCCACATATATATAAAAATTATAACAAGTTATCTTCTGCAACTAACCTTAGAAGATGACACATGTTGGTGGGATTTCAGTTCGTCAATTTCATCTTTTTGTTGTGCTAATTTTTCATTCATTCCTGCTAGATGTTCACTCATCATGCTTAGTTGACCTTCATAACTCTTTGTTGTGGTGTCTAACTCATCCTAAAACAAAATCATATAGCTAACTTTAGTGACGAGATTAGTTGTACAAAGAGCAAGAACTTCATAAACACAGTAAAACCTACATATAACGAACATCAGTGGGACCTTACAGATATTGACCTTATAAAAAGATGGTCTTTATAAGACTAGAGGCTCTTAATAGTTAAAATCTTAATTAAATGGACCTGGCCCCGGTTTCACAATCATTCCTTAACTTAGATTTTCCTTAACTTAAATCTGACAAATTTGAAACCTTTATAATTTTGTTAATTGTTGAGATATTAAGAAATCAAATATGTCATTTTAAAGATCACTTCAAACTTGTTACATCTACATTTTGTTTTATCACCAATGTTTGTATGTAACTCAGAAATAAATTGATAAACTTTGCTACATTTAGGTTAAGGAAAATCTTAGTTAAGAAATGATTGTGAAACCGGGGCCTGGCCATTAAGAATGTCGGTCTTTATATAAGTAGTCTTTGTAGCAGGTTTACTTTAATTATCCTTCACTGTGAGGACTAGCTATTTAGACTGGCATTTACATTTGTAAGTTCAAATGAACTAAATGCAGTAAAGTCTAGATTATACTATACATATACATCAATAAGTATCATTTAAAATACATTCATTAAAACCAATCATTTTTATTTCATTTTAAACCCATATGTAAAATGTACAATACAAGTATGATACTATGATACAAACAATTACGGTTGATGTTGGGTGTCATTCCACCACTAATTATATCAATGTATATGTTTATCTGTTATTTATAATCTTGTGTTGAAATATTTCAACATATGATTATAAATAACAGATAAACATATACATGTACATTAATATCATTTTAGGTAATTTATAACCTTTTAAGGCCACAATTGCATCATTCACTGACTAAATAATCAAACTATCATTTTTTTTAATGTCATTACTCTAGAAGCTAATTTGTTGGGTATGGATTTGGGTCATACATGTAAATGCAGGTAAGAAATAATGACTGAGTTCCTCGAAATAGGTAACAACATTAATACCTTTTTCTCTCTTCTCTTTTCTTTTGAATAGTTGCATGACACAATACATATATGATACAAACAATTATGGTTGATGTTGGGTGTCATTCCACCACTAATCATTATCTTCAACTGAACTCACTTTTGTAACAAGAGTTCGGCATGGCAGAGCATGATACGCCCATCAAATCTGCAAGTCATTTATGTGGATATTTTGTTTATTATGAACTGTAAAGGGACTTATACAGTTCATATGAGCTGTTCATAATCAATAAGTCAATTCAATTATTCATCACAATGATACAAAATGCAGTGCACAAGTCAACAAGTACAATAAAAAACAATAGTAATTATTGAGATTTTGGTATTATTTTCAGTAACAAAATAGACTTACCACCAGCCACACCATTTATATAATTTTACCATCATGTTCTTGTAACCTTCATCACAAAATTGAGGTAATCTCTAGTATACTGGGTTGTTTGAAAGACAGCAAGTTCTTCAGCCTACAACTCTATGTGTGTCTGCTCCCTGGTAGAATAAATTAAGGAAGCTAGAGTTACGGTTCCTGAGCACTGCACTTCGGATCATCGTGGTAAGTAAGCATACCAAGTTTCAAGTCATTCTGACCATAGATGTCAGAGTTATGGGCCAGACAAACCCGCCGCGTACTCTGGCAGCACACAAAGGGGAATAACTAAAAAATTAAGGAAGCTAGAGTTACGGTTCCTGTGCACTGCACTTGGCATCATAGTGGTAAGTAAGCATACCAAGTTTCAAGTCATTCTGACCATAGATGTCAGAGTTATGGGCCGGACAAACCCGGCGCCAGTACGCCCGCCTGCCAGCCCATCCGGACGCCCACCCGGACGCCCGCCCACCCGCCCACCAAGGGTGATCCCATAATACGCCCCGTCTTTGAAGGGCGTATAAAAATGAATGAATGTATATCTACAATGCATTCTTACCTTTAGTTGAGCTAACTTCTGTGACATTTCTTTCTGTTCTTCCTCTGCTGATGCTTTCACTTTCTCTGCTATATGTAATTGTTTGTGAAGTGCTCTAACCTGTGTAAAATAGGAGCAATTTTACATAAAAATAACTTAATTACTTTTGCTTAAATTTTAAAAATTACCGGTACTCTATTTTTTGACAAGAACAATAATGATCAGATAATATTATTTTATAGAACACAGTATTGTTTCAAAAACATTGTCTACATGTAAGTGCCTGAAAATTCTTTTAGGCAGTTAGTAAATGAAACATTTAAGAAACAACAAAAAAGGATATATACATACTAATGTACACATGTATATATACATGTATGTATTAGGATATCCAGTAATCTCACAATGTTTTGTTACAAATCTTTACAAAAGAAACCAAATGCTATATCCAATCTTCTATTTTACCACTGAAAACAAAAACCAACATTTGACTCTTTACTATAAGCAAGTGTTAATTGTAATGGGATGCCATTGCAAAGTCCCCCAAACGAAGCAATATGGTTTTTTGACTTGCAATATCCTTATTCCAAACTGGAAACTGTTTTTACATTGACAATTTTAGGTTTCAATTAACAATAATAAATAAAGCACAATGTGTAATTTAATAATATATACATGTACAATGTTAAAATGATCTGTATATTTTATAAGTGTCTGATTTAAGGAATGATTGCTTGCATGATATTGGCACCAACACGAGAAGTTAGCCATATATTTCAAGCTTAGTTTATGTTAATCAGGTTTTTTGTGAGAGAAATCAATATTCTTTGGTAATTTGCAAGGAAAGAGGTAAATTATTTCAAATTAATCATGTAAATACATGTAGTACACTTTATCATCAACTGGAAGAAAATGAATCTAAATAAGTTAAACTAGACTTTATTGGTGCTAGTGACATTTAATTTTTTATGAAAATGATGGTAAGGACGAGATTAATCAATACATTACCTCAGAATGAAAGCTAACAGCTTTACTCTCTGCTACTTGTTTTTCTAGTGTTAGTTCATTAATTCTGTTAGTGAAGTGATTTTTGATTAGAACTTCCCTGGTATCTCTGTTTGTTGAACCACCAACCGTGTGTTCTAAAGTCCCTAGCTAAAATATAAATAGATTTAATATATGGAACAAGCTCAGCAGAAGTTCATGAATAAGTGAAATCTATTATAATGTTGTTAAATGTTGCATCAGCAATTTCCCAGACAAGAACAAGTTTTTTTTTTAGATAAGCAAGTATGTATTATGACCTGCCTTGTGCTAGCACACACAGGGGTTTCTTTGATAAGGTGCTAACTCACCAAATCAGCATGCCACTCCCTAAGTTACATACATAATTTTGACACCAGGTGAACTAGACAATTCTCTGTCCTCCTTATTACCAGCACCAGACAAGAAAACAGTATCTCAAATTTTTAGTCTTGTGCATGACTCATCTGGGGTTCCAAGCCACAGCCTCCACCTTTGAGACATATGCTCTGCCACTGAACCACTGAAGAGGTATCAACAAGTGGAAGTGAGCAAGTTGATACATGAATCTTTACTCTGTGATAGAAATATTAATCCAGGTTAAATCCAGAAAACGGACGGTGTTTCCGTAAGTCTTCTGCATTCAGGTTCAAAGTAAAATCAAGTCCAAGTAAGCAGTACAAGGACTTCTGTCATTCAAGGGAGGCCAACTCGAATGCATTCACTCTAGATAATTAAAATGCTGATAAACTTTATGATTGGATAAAATTACAGTGTGTGCACTTTGAATTAGTATATCATGATGGTGAGAGCACAATTTTTTGTTATTTTATCAGCCCCCTGATTTTTGTAAGTAACTGTTCATGGTAATGCCATGTAAAAAAAATTCTCTGGTTCTCAGATACTTTTTTTTCAAAAAGTGGCAAGGTAGATGGGTATTTTATTTTATTATTTTATTTCACAAACTTAAGCACAAGGTAGGCATTTTATTTCATGCAAAATTTTTAATACATATTATACATATAACCGTACTTCTGAATAAAAAAATATTAACCTAAGTTAGAGTGTAAACCATCTTTTGATATTTTCAGTAATGCATCATTATGTAAATGTTTATGAAAAAGATCAATACAGTTTTGAATTCTAAGCATTTTATTTTCATATATAAAAAAAGTGTATTAAAGAAACATTCAAACAGTAAACAGTGACGTTGTGTTTTAGAACAATACCCAGAAAATGGGCTGGCATTGCTAAAATGGTATACAAAAACAAGCAATTACATGTTCTTTATCACATAAACTTGAACATTCACACATACAGTGACATAGTGAGAGGTAGTGTCTTTTAATAGTTCTAAGTCAGTATTTATAAAGCTGTATTAACTGATATTCTTTCTCACATTAATTTTGGTCAATATTAAAAGATTCACAACCATATACATGTATCAGTTACCTTCCAATATTTTGAAACAAAAGTGTAAAATGTAAATACTGCATGCATACTTGGCACAATACAAAATTTAAAATGTGATTTTGAAATATTGACCAAATAGCTCAATAACCTCACCAATCTTTACCTTTGGGAACATTTTCCGTTCTGTCAGATTTTGTTTTTCCAACAGATACATCAAATGTTTGTGTTGTATTTATGGCAGGGTTATTTTCGGCAGGGTTTTCGTTTCCTAACATATCGTTCAAAAGACCATCATAAATTTTTTGTACAGTTAATTTGGACTTTACTGGGACAATTGTCCATGGTACTAATGTTTTTGTCCATGGTACTAATGTTTTCTTGTCAAAACTGAAAGTAAAGCTTGCTAAAATCATCGCTTCATTGGCATTGCCAGCCAAATTCTCCAGAGAAGATGCCATGTTTTTTTTTACACTAACACGTTCGGAAACGTAAATTGAAGTAATTTACCTTTCCTGAAGAGGAAAACTTATGAGGTGTCCCAAGAACAACCTTTGCTCTTACAATCTAGATCAATAAAGCATTTTGAAAAATTCTAATTTTACTTTTGAGAATCTTAGTCATTGATGTGTTTGATCTTTATAGATCTTTTTTGATCTTTATATTTTTATTTCCTGCTCAAAACAGCTGATCGGTGGATTTTTTTTTTTACACCACATTAAAATGGAGCAATCAGGGGCGAATTTAAGCACGCAGCAGTGTCTGAGAACCAGGGAATTTTTTTTACCAGGCCTAAATTATGGCTAAACTTTTTATTTTGGGAACTTGACAATTTGTAACAGTTAATAATAAAACTTAATATATATATATATAAAATCATCTGAGAGTTCTTACCAGACTTGAATTTACTGAGGGAGGAGCTGTTGTTGTTGTTTTTGTTGTAGTTGGTTGTATTGTTCTGTCTGGTATAACAGTCATATTTTGTTGTATTGAATTAGCATCTTCTGGAGTTGCCAAGGCCTTTATCTCTTTTTCTAACTTTTTAGTTTTCTGTATATAATACAAAGTTCAATATAAGACAAATACCAATGAAAATTTTAAACATACAGCAGTATACATTATGCATTTTATAAACATAATAATAAAATTATACTTGTATAAACCAAACTGTAAATTCTACATGTGTATCTTGTGAACATTCAAAAATTTGACAACCCCACTATTTATAGCTACATAATCCATTATACATGTATGTACAATAAAACCTCTAAATAATGACCACCAATGGGACCTATATTATGAAATTTATAGACAGGAAGTCTACAGAAGGTATTTCTGTTAAATTATGAAGAAAAGGGTATTTAAACACACTGGTCTTAGTGGACAGGCATTCTTTATACAGAGGTGGTAAGTTTTACAGGTTTTACTGTATATAAACAAAAAGATATCATGTAATGTGGTTCATCAGCTTACTTATCCTTACTTGCTAGCACATATTAATGAAATTATTCAGTTTGCTAAGCTCAGCAATGGGAATTAAAGCATTATAAACATCATTTTATACAGTTAAATAGTCAAATGACAGACTGATGGGTCCTCAACCCTTCTACCCTTATATCATAAGGTCAGCAGCCTAAATTACTTAGTCACATATCACTAAATATGAAACAAAGGAAGTACATATAAACAAACATACCTGTGTTTCATTATCAAATTTTATCTGTAATAACTGTAATTCTAACATCCAATGTTCTTTTTCTTGTTCTAATTTGTTTACTCTTTGTTGTGATGTGATTAACTGTAATAAAAAAAATAAAAACTTTAATAAATATGTTATTTGGTCAAATTTATCCTCTGATACCAAGTTCAAGTCACTAATGCAAAACTTAAAACTTATCAAAACTTATCGTACTCATTAAAGTAGCTTCACACCTTTACATCTATTTGATATTTGCAAAAACCTTTCATCAATCTCTAAAACAAAACCATATTATCTGAGATATGTGCTCACATTGTCATCTGAAGTACGATATAGACCAATCTGCACTTCAAGCCAGTTAAAAGTTGAGTCAAGGTGTTTTACAGCCCAGATAGTCCAGATCAGTTATAGAATGGTGGAAAAAAAAAGGACAATCACCAGTCAAAACTTGAACAGTGAGAGACACTGGGTGTGCTTTAGACCTCATAACCACTGAGACCCCAGGTCAGCTAAAAGAGTGTTATTGTAAATTTGGAAATTCCATTTTTTTTTTAATAAAATAGTATTTGGAAAATTAAAGGACAATATGTCCCAATTTATAGTATCAAAGATTAGATTGGATAAAATCACCATCCAAAAAAAAAAAAAAAAAAATATCAACAACAAATATCACCAACAAAAAACAACAATTAAATCACTGATCAATTGACATCATTAATTCAACACCAACATTGTACCTTAGCTAATCGTGTATAATCATAAATTAGTCCTGACGGCAGCATCACAGCTGTCAAAACAAGTAGACTTAATAAAAGTCTTTCTCTATTTATAATAGTTACCTGTTTTGATAAACCTTCTTTACTTTCTGCTGAACTTAGTAATGTTTTTCTGTGTTGTACTGCTAATTTGTGTGGTACACTTTCTGGGCATGGCTAAAAAAATACACATAGAGGAATTACTATACAGTGGATATATATACTATCAGTTACAGTTTTTTTAATGTTTCAAAAGAATATAATTTTGGGTTTCCTTTAAATGTCTGCTGGTTAAAACAGAAATTTTTGCAGAACAGAAATTTTTGCAGACCTTGTCCAAAGACAAATGGAAATAAAAAAAAGTGCTCTATGTACAATTTGAATTATTTATATTGCAACAAAAAACTAGATCTTTTGTGTACAAATGCCAGATCAGTTGGCAATTGTGTATACTATAATACAAAGCTGTATTGATTTACCTGTATTTCCTTATAAGAATTCCACAGATTTAAATGTCTTGCCTGGTTAGTTTTTGATCGAGTAGAAAATACATTACTTTAACATAAACTTTCATATTTTGACACGCCGCTGCCACCGACAACGAAAAAGTAACACCTAAGTCTCGCCTTATGGTAATGCCAGGCTTGACAAAAATGTTAGAATTTCACATACATACATTCATTCAATTTTCTCCTGTTTCTTACAGTTAAATGGCTTAATCAATTCCATTTTCTTATTGATTCATAAAACATGTATCTACAAGACAGTTTTATATCTTTTATGTATTAAGTAAAACTAACCAAATAAACTAATCATTTGATAAAATTGCTGATTTGTAAACCCAATCAGAGTTTTCTAAAGGATCTTTGAAATCCTGACCCAGTGGTTACAGAGCAAACTTTGGTTGCCAAAAAGTAAAACACTTCACTATAACCAAATACTAGTAAATGTTATACATTGGTGTTAGAAATCCACAAGACTTACTGCTGCAAGTGATGAGACAAATTGTGCTGCTTTTTGTCTGAAGTAGACAGTGGCTGGATTTGACCGCGGTCCATCTACAGTGGGATCTGTTCCTATACTGCTGCCCCGGGTCTTATACCCAGGTGTCTGATTAAAGAAATCTAAATTTCCCGACATGAATGCTGAAAACTGATAATATACATGTAAATACATTAAACCTGCTAAACTAAGGATCTAACCTAAAATAACTCATTATTTGCATTTGTGGTTACTACATGTACAAAACATTTTGAAAGGTTCTTCCTGTAAACTATTTCAATTCACTACTCTCTTAGTATTCATCATAAATCGAATTTTGAATTTTTCTGTTGTAAATTAGGACATTTTACAATTTGTTTGATTTTTTGGGTAAATTATGACCACACACATGCAAAAAACTTAACCCAAATCTATTTTATTTATACATAATTAATTTGTATTTGCACTGAAAATAATCAAACAACATGAAAATATAAAAGATTAACAGATTTATAGTATAACATACATGTACCACTAACAGAAAATCAATTAGAACTCAACATGTATGTCACAGAAAAATTTGATCTTTTACATGTCAACATCTCTCTCTCTCTCTCTCTTTCTCTCTCTTTTTCGCTCTCTCATGTTTTAAGACATATGTTGGATTACAAAATTTCCGACAGTTATAAGGCAACTTACTTTGCCAGTACATGTAACTAGGGATATTAATGAAGACACAATACATTCATCTGTAGTTTTTAATTTCTGTGTAGCTGTCGGAAGCTGATGTTCTAATGACACTTTGGAATTGTAGTGTTTGGATACATCTGTAATAGACAACAATTTTATGATTGTTTCCATGGTGTTTAATGTCACATCATCATTTTATGGCTATATTTGATAATACATGTACAATTTTTAATTTATCTCAAGAATTTGTATAAACATGACATGCATCAGTTGGTCCATTACACTCAGACAATGGGACCAACAAATAAACTTTACCTGGACAATGAGACCAACAAAAAAATACAATTGGACAATGGGATCAACAAATAAACTTGTTTGGTGTAAACTGTAATGAGAATAATTAATTTGACAAGTTTAAATTTGATTAATTATTAATTATTTTTCACTATATTTCACTGTGAACAAGAGGCCCATGGGCCTTAATGCTCACCTGAGGATATAGCCAAAATTATTTGCAAAATACATAAAATATTCTAATATACATACCCATACAAAAAGTTAATAGTTTTTATGATAATTTACAATTTGAATCTTCTTATGCATCTATGACCTTGACCTTTTAATGTAAGATCTTGAATCTTTTATCAGAATGAATGCCATATCAATTCCTACAATATTCTTATATACATGCCAATACAAAAAGTAAATAGTTTCCAAGATAATAAACAATTTCAGTTTTTTTATGAACCTATGACCTTGACCTTTGAACATATGACCTTGAGCCATATATCAAAATGATCTTCATGTCAATAACTATAATATTCTAATATATATGCCTATGCAAAAGTAAATAGTTTTCAAGATAATTAACAATTTGAGTCTTCTTTTGCACCTATGACCTTGCCCTTTCAACGTAAGACCTTGAATTATACATCAGAATGAATGCCATATCAATTCCTACAATATTCTAATATACATGACTATTCAAGAAGTTAATAGTTTCCAAGATCATAAACATTTTCAGTCTTTTTATGAACCTATGACCTTGACCTTTGAACATATGACCTTGAGCCATATATCATAATGATCTTCATGTCAATACTTACAATTTTCTAATTATATACCTATGCAAAAAGTTAATAGTTTTCAAGATAATTAACAATTTAAATGTTCTTGTGCATCTATGACCTTCACATTTGAACATATGATCTTGAGCCATATATCAAAATGATCATCATATCAATCAATACCTACAATATTCTAATATACATGTCTATGCAAAAATTTAGTAGTTTTCAAGCTAATGCACAATTTTAGTTTTTAAAAGAAAAAAATAATATTTCAGGGGCAACAACTCCTACATGCATTATCATATAGTTAGGAAACTTTGTACCTTTTTAAATTTTGTCATACGGAAATCCTTTTTTTAATTTTGTCATACTGAACATTTCAACAATGTTTTTTATCATATATCTCTTAAAATGTTGAAGAAAATAGCCTAAAACAGCAAAATTACAAACTAGGTCATGACCTTGAACTTTGATCTTGACCCCATTTTGAAGGTTATTTCAACAAAAAGCCAAAACTGAAAACCCCATGTCAATATTTGTTCAAATAGTCAAGTTATAACAATTTGAAGCCATTTTACAAAATTTTTAAAATTAAACGCAAAAACGCATAACCCATTTTTCACCCAAATTTTATCAAATAAACAAACTATAGACTTAAGACTGTATAGAAGCCAAATATCACATCAGATTTTTCCTCCAATAATCTGTTTCGGAGAAGAAGATTTTTGGACCCCTAGGTGACCTTGACCTAGTTTAAGTAGCCATGGCAACGCCATAAACAAATCTGAATTGCACTGGCCTCTTTTTGCTTCTGACCAAGTATCATTGAAATCTGTCCAGCAATTTTGGAGAAGTCGAAAATAGGTGTTAACGATGCACACATGCACGCATGCACATACACAAACTGCGCAATGCCATAAGCTCGTATGACCTTTCAGTCAGGTGAGCTAAAAAACTACATTGAATGATTCCATATGAGCTTTCTTTACTAGGGATTGTTGATGGTAAGATTTTACAGAAAGTGACACTATACAGTAGAACTTCGATAACTCAAGGTGCATGGGACTTCTGTGATGACTTCGAGTTATCGGGGTGTTCAAGTTATCAAAGTCGAAGGATGACATCATTATTATTATATGTTTTCCACTATAGAAATTTTTGATATTGTAAACAGTTACAATGTATTAAAGAATTGATTTTGACAAAAAAAACATGTAAAACTTGTTCTTTTTTTTTAAAAAAAAATCACGATTTATACAAACAAGAGGCCCAAGATGGCCCTAATTTGCTCACCTGAGTTTAAATGTAACTGATATGTCTTGATAATACCTGGTAATGTTGTTGCCTCAATAGAAGTGGTTTCAGATAACCTAATTTTTATTGTTTTGGTTTTTAGCTATATAGGTCACTGTGACCTACTTTTAGTAGCCAAAGCTACCAGAAACACAAATGAGAATGGCAATGGTCTGAAGGTCTATTGACTAATATGAATGAAATGTGACCAGTAGTGTCTGAGAAGAAGTCTTTTGATGGATGTATGGATGGATGACAGAGTTCCTTTCCATAACAAAAGCTCACATGAGCAATTTTCAGATCCGGATTAAAGACTTTACAGATTTGACACATTAATTCAAATATTTCAAAAAAAAAAAAAAAAAAAAATTCAACTGCAAATTATTTTTAAAAAAAATTGTTCAATTAATTTAAATAATGTCACATAACAATGATTTTGTAAAACAAAAAAAAAACAAAAAACAAAAAAAAAACAAAAACAAAAAAATTCAAGGTTTTAGCTAAATCTTCATATCAGTATCACATGTATTTCAAAAATAATAATTCACTAAAAAAGTAAAAATTCATAACATCTCTTCCATGCACCATTGCACTGTAAGTCATAAAGTTCAGAATTAAAAAAAAAAAAAAGTAGCCTCAGTGGGATTTGAACCCTCGACCCTTGGGTTGCTAGAATTGAAAAAGAAAAAGGTAGAAAAAAGCGACTTGTATTTTACAGAATTTCATGGAAATTGTTAAACATATGTTTCTTCACATAAGAAAATGATGTTTGGAAAAAGAGTTCACCTAAATTTATTCATTATTGTAATTTTTGTAAAAAAGTACTATTTACAATATACAAAAAATAAACGCAAAAACGCGTAACCTAATTTTTCACAAAAATTATTGAAATTCACAAACTTGGTAAATAAGACGCCGTAGATGCCAAATATCACATCAGATTTTATCTCAGTGAAGTGGTTTTGGAGAAGATTTTTTTAAGTTTTTAACTATGTAGGTCATTGTGACCTACATTTGGTAGCTATGGCAACCAAAAACACAAATCTGAAAGGCAATGTTCTATAGATGTTTTTGACCAAGTTTAAATAAAATGTGACCAGAGGTTTCTTAGAAGTCGTTTGAAGCAACTGTTGACGGACGGACGGACGCACGGACGGACGGACGACGGACGACGGAGGGTCTGCCTCTATTGATACCAATAGCTCACATGAGCACTTTGTGCTCAGGTGAGCTAAAAACAGAATCAGAAAACAGATATATGTAAATGTGCATTAGCAATACTTAAGTGTTACATTTGTTAAAAATTACGAACAGATAGTCAATGAAATTACAAAGCACTGAAATTAAGTCAAAAGTTGAACTGTTATTGAAAGCGGCATATTACTTGGCTTCTGTTATTTAATGTAGGGGATTAGGGTACCTGTTACAATTAATTGTCCATGACGGTTAATCCGTTAAATGATACTAACTAATATGGTAGATAACTAGAACTACTCTGTTCACTTCTCTAATATAACCATAGCCTAATTACCGATAATTCCTGTGATTTCTCTGATTGTTTCATTTAACAGGCCATTGATCATGCATTGTTAGAAAAAAATTTGAGGTTTTGAAGTTCATTTTAATAGGTCTTTAAATTACAGGCCAAATTTTTACTTTGAGTTATCGGGGGTATTCAAATTATAGAAGTCTGAGTTATCAAAGTTGTTCTAATATAGTTTATAAAGAAAACAGGTTTGGACAAAATGAAGACTTCGAGTTATCGGCGGTATTCAAGATATTGAAGTTTAAGTTATCAAAGTTCTACTGTATATCCTGTACTCTCTATTTGATTAACATAAAAACTTGTTCCTGTGTTAAAACAAGAGGCCCATGGGCCTTAACGCTCACCTGAGTAAATGTCCAAAATTGTTTGCAAAGCGCAAAAGACAATATTTAAGGTACAGAAACTTTACAAGTTTTCTTAAGTTAAGAACTGCCACAAAACTTTATCAGAAATATATCCACTCACATTTCATTTATAAGTAGCTTATATAATATGCATGAAGTAACTGTAATGCAATGAATGATTTCCAAATAATTAACAAATTTCAGTATACTTATGCAACTATGTCCGTGACCTTTGAACATATATGACCTTTAACCATATATGATCGCCATGTCAATACTAACAATATTCTAATAAACATGCCTATACAAAAAGTTAACAGTTTTCAAGATAATTAGCAATTTAAGTCTTCTTTTGCAGCTGTGACCTTGACCTTTGAACACATGACCTTGAGCCATATATCAAAATGATCGTTTTCACAACACCTACCATATTCTAATATATAAGCCTATACTAAAAGTTAATAGTTTTCAAGATAATTAGCAATTTTTGTTTTCTTTTGCAGCTGTGACCTTGACCTTTGAACATATGACCTCGAATCATATATCAAAATGATCGTCATATCAATACCTACAATATTCTAATATATATATGCCTATACAAAAAGTTAATAGTTTTCAAGATAATTAGCGATTTCAGTCTTCTTTTGCAGCTGTGACCTTGCCCTTTAACATATGACCTTGAACCATATATTAAAATAATCGTCATATCAATACCTACAATATTCTAATATATATATGCCTATACAAAAAGTTAATAGTTTTCAAGATAATTAGCGATTTTTGTGTTCTTTTGCAGCTGTGACCTTGACCTTTGAACATATGACCTTGAACCATATATCAAAATGATCATCATATCAATACCTACAATATTCTAATATATATATGCCTATACAAAAAGTTAATAGTTTTCAAGATAATTATCAATTTAAGTCTTCTTTTGCAGCTGTGACCTTGACCTTTGATTTTATGACCTTGAACCATATATCAAAATGATTGTTGTCACAATACCTACAATATTCTAATATAAAGGCCTATACAAAAAGATTATAGTTTTCAAGCTAATGCACAATTTTAGTATTTATAAGCCAAAAATAACATTTCAGGGGCAACAACTTCTACATGGATTATTATATAGTTACGAAACTTGGTACCTTTTTAAATTTTGTCATGCTGAACATTTTAACAATGTTTTGATTTCATATAACTCTTAATATTTGCAAGAAAATTGCCTAAAACTGCATAAATCACAAATTAGGTCATGACCTTCATTTGTGACCTTGACACTAATTTAAAGGTCATTTCAAGTAAAAGTCAAAACTGAAAACCTCATGTCATTATCTGTTCAAATAGTCAAGTTATAACAATTTGAAGCCATTTTACGGAATTTTTTAAATTAAACGCAAAAACGCGTAACCCATTTTTTGACCAAATTTCACAAAATGAACAAAGTAAAGGCTTAAGACCCTAGAGAAGCCAAATATCACATCAGATTTTTTCTCCCATCATTGGTTTCGGAGAAGATTATTTAAGATTTTTGGACCCCTAGGTCACAGTGACCTAGATTTGGTAGCCATGGCACACCATGCACAAATCTGAATTGCACCGGCCCATATATGCTTCTGACTAAGTATCATTGAAATCTGTCCAGTAGTTTCAGAGGAGAAGTCGAAAATAAGTGTTAAAGACGCATGCACACACACACGCATGCACGCACATACATACGCTGCGCTATGCCATAAGCCCACATGACCTTTGGTCAGGTGAGCTAAAAAGACTTTGACTTGAGATAAATTTTTACAGGTCATGATATTAAGTAAACATGGTTTGATATAATAGTCTTAATTATTTAAAACCAAAAATTTAACTTCATTTTACATGCCTCATGCTCTGCTATTTGCAAATTTAACAAATTGCTAATGTTTATAATTTCTGGCTAAAAAATATTGATGTTGGCTAACATTTTTGCTCCAAAATTTCCATCAATATCAGTATAAGCTTTTAGTTTCTGAGGTTTATGCAAATAGTTTCATATAAATTGGCTCAAAAGTTTACATCTGACTAATTTTTTGGCTCTTACTTTTCAAAAGTCAGAGTTGACCCTGATGCCTACATATTTCATGTTATGACTGATATTAAGATTAAAGAAAAAATGCTGGAGTATTCAGAGAAAACCACAGACTTTCAGCAATTGAGTTGACACGTTATCTCACACTTGGACTTTTAGCAAGTGAGTTGACACATTGCCTCACACTTGGACGTTTAGCAAGTGAGTTGACACATTGCCTCACACTTGGACTTCTAGCAAGTGAGTTGATACATTATCTCACACTTGAACTTTCAGCAAGTGAGTTGACACATTATCTCACAATTGAACTTTCAGCAAGTGAGTTTACACATTATCTCACACTTGAACTTTTAGCAAGTGAGTTGACACATTATCTCACACTTGAACTTTTAGCAAGTGAGTTGACACATTATCTCACACTTGAACTTTCAGCAAGTGAGTTGACACATTATCTCACACTTGAACTTTCAGCAAGTGAGTTGACACATTATCTCACATTTGGATTTGCATGTTTGAGATTGGAGACTGCATAGCTAAAGGCACTGTAATAGATAAGCAGCATCAAGACCACTAATTTTATAGAAAGACAAATATTTTGAATTCACCTACCTCTAACGGCCTCATCTAAGTCTTTAAGTGCTTTAGATAATATGGTGAAAAACTGTGGATGGTTACTGTTAGGATGTGTACATGTTTTAGTACCTGATAACAAAATATAACAACTTGATTTATTGAATGTCTTTAAAATATCATAGAGAAAAATGTTTTATTATCATATATAAAAAAAAAAAACTCATGTCTAGTATAAGAAATGAACAGATAAATGGAAACAGGAAATCTTCATTGAATTCACATTTAAGTACATGTATTATATCAGAAATACTAAGATAAGATAAATTTTATTTTACATTGTCAGGTTAAAAAAAATAACAGTAACATAAGCTCCAGGGAACTTTTTGCTGACTAGAAATACTACAAAATCCATATTGAAATCATGCTTAAAACTGATGTTAAAATAAAGTTTTTTTAATGTAAAAAAGTTGGTTGTATAAATCAAACTTACATGTTATCTCTATAGGCTTTACCTCTTATGGGAATAAAAGAGTCAATGAAGCAGAAATTGGTATCTGACGTAAATAATTTATTATTATTTCACATCAATACACAACCAGCTTTAGATTTATGTCTTTTAGATAAAAAAAAAATTATATTACAAGGGTTCCCTTTTACCAGGACTTTACTTCTAAAGTCTCACAAAATACACAGAAAATCAAATCTCAATGCTGAGTGTAAACGAAAGGAGGGTAGATTTAGCAGCATACCATGTTATACACATTGCCACAGCTTTGTGTGGAACATTCTGGAATGACATAAGGCCATTTTTTCCATGACAAATGACCTTATTCGGGGAAACTAACATGAATGTCACAAATTGTCCACACAACACTAATAAATATTGTGTTCTACACAGGTGAACCATGTTGCTACATATTTTTATTTCTAAAGTTAGACACAACAGAAGATTAAAACGTGATAACTCCTACAAAATGTGTAAAACTCTGGAACTTACTTTGAGAAGCTAGTAAACCAACATAGGACTGTAATTTATTGAACACAGATGTAAGACATTTAAAGGATTTATGTAGTTCCATATTTTTTGCTTCTAATGTGGAGGTACAACTAGAAATAGCACATTCCTCTTCTATACTACAAAATAAAAAAAGTTAAATATTTATACATAATTACAAAAAAAAGTTGTATTATGCCATCTAGCTTATGGCCACACTTTTTTCAAGTCCCAAAATCTACTGAAAATCCATGGTTTAAAAAGATAGAAAATATATACTGTAAAACCACTTAGCTTATCATAAACCAAAATATAATGTCCAAAAATCCATTTCTTCTATGTTTTTATAAGCCTCCCTTACTTTTCTGCCAAACCTAAACATTTTGAAAAATTGCATGGCAGACTTTTTTGTGCACATAATGTTATTTTCCACCAAGTACATAATTTCCCATGTAATCATCATCATTTTCAACATATAAAATTCCCATAGTGGCAACATTTTCCTTAAAAAGAAATATTTTATGTTGATCAAAAATGCACACAATGATTTTCAGTGACAACTAGGCTTAAGTTAGTGAACAATATGAAACATTTTTAAGTTTGATTTTCTATAAAATTTATGCATAATACAGTGTCACAGTGACTTCAACAGTACTTCAGAGATTAACAGCAAGACACCAACTAAGTATCACTTTTGCATCCTAATTTACTTACCTTGACAATTGATAAGGTAATAATTTATTCATATAGTTAACTAATCTTTTAAAATAATGGGCAAATGTTTGAAGGTCTGTGGCAGTCTCCTAAAAAAAATAAACCAAAAAATAATAAATATCACATCTGATGTACAAGTATGTTTTTAAAAAATATCCCCTAGACATGGTAGAGTGAGTGGAGTGGGGTGGAGTGAAGTTGTTTTACACTCCAGTCAGTTACCTGACATGAAAATAGGGTCTTGGTGGCTAGGTGATGTAAAGCACACATGGATTACTGCTTAGGTTCGCAAAATAGTTTGTCAGTTGGCTTGCAAAAAGGTCAGTGGTTTTTTCTGGGTACTACTGTTTCCTACACCATCCCAGAACTTCCTTAAAATAATTTAGCAGAAGCAAAACACACCATAACTCTACTTATAAACATAAAATTAAGAGGACAGAGTACTGGAAAATTTTATTAGTTCAACTCCAACATTACTTCTAAATCATCAGACTCTCTAATAATCCATTACATTTATTTGTACTTGATAACCACTTAGCACAGAAAAAAACAACTCCCAAGTCTAGGGCCCATAAACAACTGAAGTTAACCAGCTATAACCTCAGTTACTATTACAAACATTTGTACTATGAAATCCATGCATGAATACCAATCCTTTGTAAATCAGAAACCTAGGATGAACTTTATTTTAGAATGAAGCATTTAGATACTAGTATCTACATAAACATACAGGTAGTTTAAATTAACCTGTGTTAACCAAATACATGCACAAGTACTTCTCTTATCCAATCAAAAATCTTCGGTTCTAAAGATACTAGTATTGGGTTTGAGACTAGTTCTTATGAAATGATTTGAATGAAAAATGATTTAAAATACCTGATAAATTTCTCAATTTACATACATCTATATGTGCAGAAAGTGTCAATCAAGGAAATCACATAGACAATTGATGATATTCACCAGGGGCCAAAAATGCCACCAGAGAGCCTCATTGAATGAGGGTATCCTTTTACGAAGATTTCCCCATTAACTTACTATAGCTCTTAATCACTTTGTAGAGGCAATTACAAGAGATTTTGCAATAATTTACATTTTTAAGTAGGAAACAAATAATATTTCCTCTTATATTCAAGTCTTTACAATATCCTAGAATACTTACTAGTGTGGTCAATGAATCTTCATTTAATGTATTAAGGAAAGTTTTCATTGACTGTTCCACTGGTCGTAAGTAGGTCATGTTTTCATGTAAATATTTACAATACTGAAAATATAACAAAAGTATCAGTGAGCAGAAACTCCAGAAAAAACATGTAAACACAACTTTAACATGATTTTCAGCTCAATGTGGAAAGTAAAACTTGCATAAATTACTTATTCAACAGACAAATCAGAGCCTATGCTACAATGATTATCAATTATTTTACCATGTGCATTAACTGGACAAAGGGGGTAATTTATTTCATCAACTGGGTAAATTTTAGACATGTGTTCAGAGTAACTTACCAGTGTATTAACTCGACTAAGGGGGTCATTTATTTCATTACCTGGGTAAATTTTATGCCTCCGTTTAGAATGACTTACCTGTGCATTAACTGGACTAAGGGGGTCATTTATTCCATCAGCTGGGTAAATTTTATGCCTCCGTTTAGAATGACTTACCTGTACATTAACTGGACTAAGGGGGTCATTTATTCCATCAGCTGGGTAAATTTTAGACCTCTGTTCAGAGTAAGTATAGAAATTAGACAGTGCTTGAACCATTTCAGATAATAAGTTACTTGATTGTCCAACCAATTCTCTGGCTCGTAACTGGTGCTTTCTATCATGAGTTGGTAGATTCAAACCATTTAAATCTCTATTTTCTACAAAAAAATTTTACATATCAAAGTTTCGTTTAGTGAGTGTATAGAAATCATTTTAGATACAGTCAGGTAAATTTCCTGTCATTAAACATGCACTTTCTTTTCAAAACAGTTATTCTACTGACTCTAATATATGTTTAAATCAGTGACATTACTTTATCAACTTTCAATGTTTCTGTCTGCCTTAAATTCAGGTTTCTTTATTTGACTTAGATAAAATCTGTACTGATATAAGTATAATTTCCTCCATACCTTCAAAATTAATTATCTAATTTTAAGATAATGCAGATCAACTTCTGTTTCCGTTTTTTAATCTTTCAATAAAAAATTCCAAGAACAGCCACCATAGCTTGCCTGCATATTTTGAACTTTCCAATGATGTCTGCCCACACTTACACTGGTGCTCCATCTAATATTGATGCCAGAAATAGTGGAGCATTTTTTTAATGTTTGATCTTGAATTTTTGACCATATGTTCTTGCATTTCTCTTGATCTTGAGTCATACCACTTTAAAAAGATATGTATTCCTGTCAAGAGCACAACCTGAGTACACTTCTAATGGGATGAGAGAACTGAGAACAGGTACTCCTATCAAGAAAATACAGCAACTCTATTATTTGAAAATAACATTCTAGTGTCAAGAATGGATCTATTAAAACACTTGTGGCTGTTTCCTCATACAAATAAGCATTAAAGATGAGTGAATGACAGACAGGCAGACAGACCGCTCTGAATACTTACTTGTGTCTATAAAAGGTAATTTATCTTGTATTATTTTATTAGCTTTATCTAGCTGTGACTGTAAATGTTGTTGAACTGTTGTTAATTGTTCTTCACTGGAAAAAAAATACAGATTAGAAATACCAAATGGTGTCTAGGAGCACATATGGCCAAATGGTCCAATATGCCAGCTTACAGATCATAATACCTCTCACCACCTAGGTTTGAATTCCACTCCTAGGATCAGAAATTTTATCAATTCACTTGCCAGCGTACTTCACCACCATCCTTAACCTAACTGACTGAATTAAAATTAAAGAATTTTGACTGGAGCATAAAACTCCAATACTACACTTGGCTATTCTACAAAGTGATCAAATATATATGTATGTAATTGTTTTCCAAACAAAAATGTTTTCCTTGATTACAGGTCATATATATTTGCATCACTGGAAAGTTGTATGTGCAAATTCAAAATGAATATTGTAAAGTCAAATAATGGCAAAAGTATGGTTTGTTTGTTTGGTTTTTTTGTTTTTGTTTTTGTTTTTTTTTTTTTCATTTTGTTAAACTCACAATTTATGTGAAAAAAAATGTGAAAATTTTCCTATTTACAGGATACATGTACATTGTACTTGTACAATTTAATTTTAAGCAAGCATTCACCTCTGAATTTGACTGACTTTTAAAACTGTTTAAAAACATCTGTATTTATACCAGTAATACTTACGCCTTTTCAGCCCGTGATCTGTAGGATTTCACATCAGCTTCTAATGTCTGTAACTTAACCTGCAAAATACATAACGGCATGTTACAGATCACCAAGTAAACCTTGTCAAAATTTATATACATTTTACATAGTTATCATAACAGAAAATACTGTTAATAAACCACATAGCAGTGTATACTGGTATTACTAAATTTACATTGTCTAACTTCACTAAAATTTTATAAATGATCAAAACATGGCAATATGCCACACAAAAAAGATGTTATTTTGTGTTACAAAAATAAAATGACATCAGTAAGTTAGGAGATCAGACTGACATTACCCTAGTATATAATGTACACGTGTTATGATTATTATTGTATTGATTTTGAGACAGATTAGATGACCAAGTAGTTCAAAGCATCAGTTTCCATATCAAACTGCCTCAATGTCTAGCTTAAAATCTATTTGTGGCAGATCCTAATGCAAAAAACAAGTTTGTAGATTCACATGTTAAAAAGGCAGTGGTTTTCTAAAGCACTCTGGTTTCCTCCATCATTCATAAACTGGTCATCTCCATATAAATGAAATATTCTTGACTGGGGTATGAAACATCACTCAATGCACCCCATACATCACTCAAGTTATGAGACCAGGACCATTTCCGAAATGAAAAGCTTATAGGCTCAAGACAGACATTTTTTTTAAAACCACAAGACATACAAGACATGGAGTTTATCACTGAGGCTAAATTTGGTCATTTCAGAAAATCCACACAAAAAATTAAGTAGTAAAATCTGTATATAAAGGACACTCATGAAACCTGAAAGATATGGACTTAAAAGAGAAATGACCTTTATATAAAGGGTCTATGTGGTTGTAAGAAAAGACATCATCAAACATTTGTTTCATTAGACTGCTGGTCTTTATATAGATGTGGTCACAAATGCAGGTTTTACCGTACCTTTGTCGTTCCTTGATATATGCCATGTACTTACTTCTAACATTGCTTTTTCCTCTTGTAATCTGTCTATTTGTGTTTTAGATTTTTGTACTGTTGTTGCCAATGCTTCTTGATGACTGCTTGTTTCTTTCTCATAATGGTATAATTTCTGTTCTAACTCTTGTATACGGCTTTGGTATGTTCGATTACTTTCATCTACCTACAGAAAATGAAATAAACATGTCTTAACAATCCTTAAGTATTCATGAATCATCAGTACTGACTGACAGTCTAGACAATTTATAATTTTTTTTGTAATTTATCTTTGTGAGTTTGTGATTCATATTCCATGTTTAACTTTAAGACTGACTATGTGCAGAGATAATTAATATGGAGGATAAAACAGTTCAATCTGGCATGCACTGATAAATATCTATGATATTTGGAGTGAAGTAATGATGTTTTACTCTAAAGCCAAAATTCAATCACTTATACAAAGGCGACTAGTTCAGGGATAGTTAAGAAAATCAGAAAAAACTGTAGACCTTGTGCAGGAGAACAAACAGCTTTCCTCAGACTAGGATTATCTGAGTGGTTGTTAAATCTACTCAGTAAAAGGCACTTTGATTAAATGCACACAATACTCTTTATATTTTATTGGAATGCTTTATTTAGTACACAAATGACATGTAACATATTTTCAATGAATGATAAGTGCTGCCTAACTAAAAACACAACAGTGCTACAAGTGCTACAAGTAGGGGAGTGCGATATTACCGGTAATCCGGTATATTGCGGTATGGCAGAACCGGTACACAAAATTAAAAACCGGTATACCGCGGAAATTAATAAAGTCAGTGGATTTAGCTTTACGACCATTATTTTCTTAATGTTGTTTCATCATCTTAATCTCGAAAGGTTTTGTTATTAATGTGAACCACATACGAAATAAAGCGCAACTGAAATACAGTCACATTGTTTGTACCAAATACAAGCTATAATCTGAAATGGCAGACGACGAAGTCAAACTTTTCAAAAACAAACGGCAAAGGCAAAAATGTAGGAACATTTTGAATATTTTGAATTTAGGCTATTGTAAACGAAAATATAGCAGTGTGCATTTTCGGTAATGCAGACATTAAATACGCTGGGGGTAAAAATAATCCGACTTCTCACTTTCGCCGCCATCACATGAACTTGGATGCCAGTTCGATTGTTTCAAATTCTTGTTGCGATGTAGCTCATGACCCGCAGCCTAAAAGCAACAAACACTTCCTCCGATAATTAGGGCAAAATACCCATCTGCTAGATGGCAATATATTGCAATACGTATTGCAATTTTTTCTTAAATATTGCAATATATTGCAATATGTTTTTCTCCCAATACCCACCCCTAACTACAAGACAAATTTGATTTGATGGCCATAAATGTTATCTGTGTGAACAAGAGCAGCTAGAAGAACAAAGTAGTTTATCTACAGCACACCCAATCCATCTAATATTTTATCAAAAACATTAAGCATTTATCTGAATAAATGGCATTCTACAGATCAGTTAAAAAAGCAGCTAACTTAATCTTATTGTTTCCTTGTGAAGTATAAAAATGTCGCACAAAAAAGTAGCTAACTTAATCTTATTGTTTCCCTGTGAAGCATAAGAATGTCACACAAAAAGCAGTTAAATTTGGTAGACGATACCTGTTTGTGAAGCATTTCATTCTCCATTATTTTACTCTGTAATTCTTCACTGTAAACACCTGGTGATGTGGGCTTCGGTACATGGTCAGAGTGTTTATTCTGTAAAAGAACAGGAAGAAGACCTTTATTAAGACCAGTCCAAAATGACCTAAGAGATATGGCCTTTATAGAAGGTATTCTTTTTTTAAGCAAAAGGATCTTATAATGGTGGTCTTACTGGACATATTATCATTATATAGAAGATGTACCATAGCAGGTTTTACTGTAAAAAAAAAGGGAAATACTGGAGAAATTAGCATAAGTTGATCAACAGATGCTATAAACAAATGGTAGTAAGCAGACTTCCGTCAACTTTATTAGTTTTACTTAAAACAATTTCATTCGAACACAGAAGTTGTAAAAACACATCAAAGTTTACCAGACATCAATTTGACATTACATGTAATAGATAACAATATTTTAAAAACTTGCATTAAAAACTTTAACAATGTAATGTTAATTTTGTTTTTAATCATTGTTATTTCATCTTAATTTAATTATGTAATCGCAACAATCACATTAGTATAAAGAGTTATGATTTACCACCAGGCAAGATTTTTCTTAAGGAAAACCATGCATCTTTAAGACAATGTCACCTTTTAATTATGAAAACTTCACCCAATAACTTGAAGTCACCAGTGGAGGCAATATCAGTTATCAAAGTTCTTCTGTATATTCCTTTAATAAAATTTATAAATGTTTATTTAGGGAGAATAAATTAGTACCTTATTTTTCTTTTTACTTGATTCTGCTTCTTCCAGTTCATCTTGAAGTAGTAATACTCTTTTAGATAATTGCTGATTACGAAATGATAAACTGTCCACTTCTTGTTCAAACTTTCTCACTGACAGTTCCCTTTCTTTTAACTGATCCTAAAGAAATGGAAGAAAACAAACATTGTGTAAATTTTATTTCAAGCTGTTTATTCTTCAGCAAAAAAAAAAATCTAGTGATAGCTCTATCTGCCTAATTTTGAACAATCAAGAGCTGGTTTCAAATCTTTTTCTGAAAATCTGACAAGTACAGCTGTTAGAAAATTATCAACCCAGGCCTGTTCCTTTTGTACAATACCATAGCCATCATTCTTTGACAAATCACTTGCCAAAAGCAACAGGTTCTAGGTTTTCATTTTTATAACTTCAGCATTTAGGTGTAAAAGTTTTGTAAAATATATTTAGTGATTAAAATCATTTTGACTTGTGATTACAGATACAGAAAGGTGTAACATATTTAAGATTGAAGTGTAATTTTAGGGGTTTGAGATGTGTTAGCATGACTCAGAAAATGTGTCATATATGGTAATTCATGGTACAAACATCCAAAAATCTAGGACCTTCAATTTATCTTTTGAGTAATGATCATTCCTTACCTTTAAGTCTTTGCTAACACTCTGTTCATCCAAATATGCTTTCTTAAGAACTGGAATTTGTGCTTTCAACTAAAATACAAAGTTAAAATTGTCTTTAATTCTGAAATACTTTTGAATTATATCCTAACAGATAGGTGATGCAAAATGAAAATCTATACAGTAAAGTAAAATACTAGACATCATGACACACATGATGGAAGAATGGCATGCACTCTTCGCTACTTTGTTCAGTTGAGCTAAAATCATAAGCACATTAAAATTAAAATGTGCAGATATTTCCACTCATATAATTAACCTTTTACTTTTTTCAAAAACTTCACTTGAACTTTAGCATGCATCTTTTTTGGGACTTGTTCAAACGTCTTGAAAGAAAAAATTATCCATTTAACATTCATAAATCAAACTGACATGGGTTTAGAGTCAAAGCAAAGTAAGACAGTTGATTCACGCTGCTTTTATGCCAAAAACAAAGAAAATAAATAGATAATACAACCTTGTGATGGACAGGTATTCCATTCAATGAGGGAAAATGTGCTCAAGACACGTTGCTTCGTGCCACTAAAACTGGTATGAGAATTATAGATCTGACGATTCTATAGGATAACAAGAGACTTTTATTTTCTAGCAATATTTTTAAGAAGGGGTTTAATCTGTTAATTCTTAGGGGGCGTGAAACTAAAATAAAGTCAGCTGATTTATGTTGTTTTGTCCACTTGATTAATGAAATGAGATTGGTCATGATAACTTGCAGTAATTATCATTTACTCAATAACCTATCTGTTTACTTTCTGTATTCTAACCTTTGCATATTCAGAGGCAAGTTTTTGGTACTTTGCCTCTGCCATCCTCCCGCAACATCCGGAAGTGAAGTGAATAAATCGGAACCTATTCAAACTTATCGTTCTCATAATGTAAACATCCGAGTATCACGGTAAAAATAATTAAAGTACTGAAAGCACCGAAAGCGTGCTACGGATGGGACTACAGATGAAAAATATAAAATACATACTATTGTAGTTCTGTATGACATTTTTGCTTTAAAATCAAACGATGTAAAATCCATATTTAGTTTTATGTTATGTTTTTAATACTATAATGTCTTCATGCATAAAATTGAAATATTTGTGAGTCACTTGTATTTTTTGTATATGCATATTTAAGTCGATAAAATGCTCATTAGATCTTGTGTTAAGTGCTGTAAATCTTTCGACTATAAATAAAGATTCTTTATGAAATTCACTCATATTATGTAGAAAATGACCAATCATTTTAAACTGGAATAACTCAACCTGTAATTATATAAACTCACACATTTTATACCATATGCAACTTTATCTCCAACAAACAGTACCTTAAAGGTATGACTTGGTTCACAACATTAAACACTCAAACAGATTTTTTTACCCATAGAGATGATTGATGTTAAATAGCTCTAGAAAACCATTATAATGTTAGGTTATATCTCAGGGCCATGACACATCATTTGACCATGTGAACATTATTTTTCAAAAATACAATCTCCATGACCTTGACCTTAGAAAATTACCTTGTTTCAAGGTGGTGGTATGTCTTTGGACCAGTTATGTGAATTTCATAATATTTCTTATAAACAATAACAAATTGTGTTTCAGAAAAGAATCTACAAACAGACAAACATTATGTTTCTTATGTAGTTGTTACACTCACTTTCCTATGTTACAGATACAAATTTTTATCATAATTTTTTACAGATTAAATATATAAATTTTTCCCAATGTCATTTTACTTTCAAATCTTTCTAAATTTTGTACCACAGAATTCTTTTTTCCCAATGTTGCTTTAAATTGCGAAATGCCAATTATTTTTTAATGCAAATTACACCATGACTAAAGGTCTTTTTTTTTTAGATTGAATATAGATATACATTATTAATCTATTAATAATAGATTTATTGATTATTTAATTCAATAATAAAATACATGTTTTTAGAAAACTTGATTTTAAAAGCTTGTAAATATAGGCATGTATTGTCAAAATTCAAAATTAAAGAAAATATATAAATATCTGTTGTCTAGACTGGATATCCTTCTGGGCAAATATCCTATGGATAAATTAAGCATATAAATTGTCCAAGAAGTAAATTAATAGATGAACTTCAAAATATTAGTATATTGGACACTGTCTAGAACATGGGTATGAAAAAGATCAATGTATGAAACAAATAATTACATGGCAAGAAATGTGCCACAAGGCAAGGTATCCTGTACCTATCCAAATAATAAAAGTTTGGTTTAAGATTGGATATACAATTAGAAGCAATCCCAAATCTTGGCTCTAAATTTTATAACTGAATACTTCCTTTTGTCTTCATTTGTAACTTTCCTGCATTGTTAGTGCAGTTTGAAATGTCAATACATATGCATAGGGTTCCAAGGCCTTTGTGAATAATACATCCATATGTGAAAGGGTTCATAATGTTTTATCAAAGTATAATGTTTAACAGATGTCATTTGTCTGATTTAAAAAAATTAAATCCTTTTGAAATCACAAATTCAAACTACTTGACCATGTAACAGAAGTTTCAGGCCCCATTTCTCTAATTAGGTTTAAAATAGTAATTCCGTCACTGTTTACTTTTTATTTGCAAAGACACTTTTAATAAAAGCCAAAATTAAGTACATGCTTGCAATAACAATTATGTATTTTTGCATCTCCTCCACAAAAATGTAGAAGAGTGAAGTCATGGAAGTTTTGCTACTGCTATGTCAAAACTATTTCACTATATCCAGACAGCCAGTTCTGGGATGGAGGAGCAAATGTTATTGCTTGAAGAAAACCACTGATCATTTAAAAGCAAGCTGACAAACTTTCTCATACTAGTATCCATCCCAAATGGGATTCAAATCTAGTCAACAAGAAGCACTGCGTCTATAAGCTGACCCATAAGCTGGTGACCTTCAGCTTCTACAAAAAAAAAAAAAAAAAAAAAAAACCCAGCATGAATTCAGCACCTTGGAAAAGTATTTCATTAAGAAAATTTAGGAAATGTATTCGACTTATGTGGTTTGCTTTATTTGTAGTGGTATGACCTTAAGTCTGTTAGTGCCACACATACATTGCAAACAGTGTAAAATGTAAAATAAGTTAGATAAACCTGACCCAAGATTATATGCTATAAATATGATACATGTATAAACAAAATATAGATCCTTTTCAAAGTGACTAAATATATATGGATGGTAGTGTTGGATTTAGCATGCCCATGAATGTCAAATCACTGAAAGTTTATACCAATGTGATTTACTTAAACAAAGTGATCCATTGATAGATTTTAGTCCAGATTAACTCATTTGGTATAGAGATACATGTGGCATCATCACTGATGATAAAAATTAGCCAATTTAATGTTAAGAAGCCAGTTGATGACAAACTTAAGCAAATTATCAAAGGTAGCACTTTTGCTTTCAATTTCAAGTGTGCCTTGTATCAGGGATTTTTCCACCAAAAATAGAATTTTATCAAAGTTTTGGACATCTTTTTCAAACACTACATTAAATTATCTCATGCATATTTCTGAAGATGGACCAGCATGTTACAATGTCTATTTTGTAATACAAGATATAAAATGTATGATCATGACAGAAATTCCAATGTCGTGAATTGTGTTGCGCAAAAACTTCTCCGTTTTGAAAAACTTCTCCCTAACTTTGGCTGAGGGAGAAGTCACTTCTCCCCGTTTTAAAATCTAATTTGAGCCCTGCATCAGTAGCTTCAGATCCTAAGGGTTCAAATTCTGATAAACATACATTGTGACCGTTAATCCACCAGCAAGTCATTTCATTTAACATGCTGCCCACTTACTTGGTGTCCTAATGGACCAGTGGGTGGCAAACCTCTTTAAGTGCCATCTTGGTGGGTTAATATGTAATAGTCATGCAGACAGAGTGTATGCTATTACAAAGCAGGTACACACAGCTAATCATCAATCCTGGACCTATCAGAACATTCTTGTGCAATTCAACTGGCACTAGAACCAAAAGTGATCAGAAACTGATTGCTGCACAGCACTAGAATTATTAAAGAAACAAATTTACTAAATGTGGGTTGCAAATATTTATACACTTGCACTGTGCAGTGTAAGTTTGAAGGGCATTAGTTTTTAAATAAAATTTAAAAATCACAAGACTCAATTTTTTTCCTTTTTAGAATTGGTGAGAGATCAAACCCACACCTTGCTTCCAAGGCTACATGTACTTTGTTGTCAAACTTAGCCAGGGATCCAACCCACGCCCCAATTTCAGTAAACTCAGTTGCTAAAGAGGTCAAAACCCACAATGAGTAGAAGATTGTTACATGCAAAAAGCATAATTTACCTAGAGACACAGAAGTAAAACACATAAATTAACAGATTTTTAAAATTTTTATTTTCGCATATTCATAACAGAATGACAATTTTAAAGACTTTAAAATGTCAAGACAATATTGAAATTTTCTATAAATTTGTCTGAACAATATTGTATAATCATATAATTAACATTTAATTTTTATTATAACTGTACCTTCTGATGTGCAGAAATTTTAGAAAACTAAAATTTACAAATGATATAATTCTGTCTTTGTAATTCCTAACCGTCATTGTTCATCATTACACTGTGCCGAATAATACAACTGAAGTTCATACATAAGGCATTAATAGCACAAAAAATTACTAAATTTTACTTACAATATATATGTAATGAAATAAACACTGGAACATGTACCAAGGTCTAATGAAACAGTTCTGAGGTATGTAGGAGAACTTTGTTTTATTGGTACTAGTTGTGAACATTTTATGACAATCACAATAAAATTACACACAAATGCCGCAATAACATGTAGTTCTGTGATCCATGAAGTACAAAACAATTTCTCAATACATAATACCAATGATCTGTTTATTTTTTATTCATAATACAAAAGTCATCCTTTCTTTTTCTTTTGTTTGTTTTCGATGTTCATTTGGAAAATAATACTTGCTATCTGTCCATAAAATGTCACTGTTGAGTGTTTACAATGAAATGTTTTCACATGATACTTTATGATGGATGACGTTAAAGTTTTTACATTTTCACAGTACACTCTTTCACCCATAAACAAACACTCATACACACCCACACCATCACAAAATCAAAATTTAAACTCCTTGTATTTCTTAGCTGCTTTACCACTGTCTTGTTGTTGTTTCTTACGTTTCTGAAAATAAAAAAAATAAAACCTTTACATCTTTTCTTTCAAAAACAAACAGAATGTGATTGAAGAAGAAGTCACATTCACAGTGTATTTTTAAAAAGCTTTTATAAAATACCTTCATTACAGTATGACTAAAACTTCAGAAAGGAATTAATATCCCCATCTAAATACTGATTAATGGACAATAACTAGAAATACAGGAACATGTTCCCTGGTTGTTGTATGCTGCAAATTAGCTCAATATTTATACATGTATATGTATGAGTACAAACTATGGTTCTACTATAGTTTGATGGATATAGCCTTGACCAAGTGAACAAAGGATAGACAGAAAGGCAGACTAACAGACAGACAGATAGGATAATTTCCTAACATCCCAATTTGTTCAAAGAAGTTATGTTAAACATATTATATTACTAATGCTGCTGTTTATATAATCAAACAAAATAATGCAGTGGTATTTATAATATACTGGTACCAGTAATTAGAATAAAGTGTAATAACTTAAAGCAGTGAATTTCTCCTGACTGTGTGGAAGAACTATACTTTATGCAGTAGAGTCTTCCAGTTTGTGAGGAACAACTAACTTTTTTTTACAGCAGGTGTCTGTCAACATATTTAATTTGCAGGACTGTTACTGCAATGTTTAACTCTGCATTTATTTCTGATATATTTACAATAGCTAATATTTTGTACTATGTGATCCCTTGTTAGACTCACTAGTTCATATCTTCATGACTTCAGTATAGAACGTGCAGTTATGTGACGTAACAACTAAGGTTGATGTGACGTAACAACTAAGGGCGTAGGAATACACAAAAATTTGTAAACAGATGTCAGGGATTTCCTGATCTATTTATAAAAACACATGTCAAAGCACGTGTTAATGTTTATACATAAACCTTCCATAATATCACGATATATTGTGCATATATTGCATTAAAATATGTTATAAACTTGGAACTTTTTTTTGTTTTTGTTTTTTATGCGGCCCGAAACAAGCACATATACAGGAGTCTGTAAAAAGCTATACAATGTAAGAAGGTTCAAGAATATGGTACATCATGATTTTATACATAGTTTATTTATTATTTTACACATGAATATGCCAAGAATTGTAAATATAAGAAATGACTTCGTGTTTGGTAACGTACATGAGGGTATGAACGATAGTGAATCCCGCGCAAATTAAGCATAATCTGCTTCGCAGATTATGCAATTTGCGCGTGCTTCACTATCGTTCATACCCTCATGTACGTTACCAAAAACGAAGTCATTTCTTAAATTTATTACCTTTTGTTTTGCTGCATGTTCTGCCACCATGTCACTTAGATCTTCTTTCTCTAGTTGTGACTGTTGTTCTCTCATAGTCTGGTCATACTTAGCCTGCATTGCTGCAGTGTCCAAGTCCAATTCTTCTGGATTCAGGGCTACTTCTATCCCTTCTGTTGGTACTTTACCTTCAACCTTCTTACCAGCAGCCACCTGAAAAATCGAAACAAATTAAAAAATTTAAAAGCAATCCTGCAGTGACAAACATTCCTCTGTTAGGACCCACATGCTCATTTCACATGTTGAAGACTCTCCTTTGAAAATACTAGTTTGAAAACAAAATTAAAAATATCAAACAACAACATATTTAAAATATCATATTTCTGATTTTTCTGGATCTTTTAAATTTCAACAGCAATCAACAAAAGAATTATAAATTTATTAGATTTTATGTACATGACTGTATATCTAGACTTTAATTGACTTCATTGAGTAAATACATGTATAGTGCAATCCTAGTTCATGCTGATTACCTCCCAATTTAACTTCAAATTAATCAGGGGAATATAAAACTAGACTTACACCCGTCATATCATATATATGTGCTGATCCCATCATAGCTCCACCCACTGCTTGTTTCTTTTCAGGTAATATAGTATACAAAGCTGGAGTCTCTCCTCCCTGGTCCATGGCATCTTCTATCCTCTTCTTACGAAGTTCTATCATATCTGGTGTTTCTACACCCATGGGTACTGATGTTATACCACTAGGTGTTACTAATCTGAATAAAAAGATTATAAAAATACATTATTGAATTCAAATCAAAGCAAACAATAGCAGTATAAAGTCTGTAAGTTTATATATTAAAAACTTTATCTAAAATCTTTAACAGTTAATACTTGTATACGTGTACATGAAGCATAAACTAAAATCTGAAATATAACATACTTCATAAAGGCAAGCTAAATAGTGTACAGTGCAGTTATTATGTCTCATGTCCAAATCAAGTGTATTTTGTTTCTACTAATAGTCAGTCCTATGAAAATAGAGGAAACGGGAGTAGAAAACCATTGACTTTTGACAAGTAAACTCAAAAACTTTCTTACACTGGAATCTGCCGGTTCTGCCCTAAGTGGGATTAAACTTAGTGAGAAGTGCAGTGATTTGTAAACCATGGCTTTATATCACTCAGTCACAGAGGCCCCAAGACAAAATGGTTTTGAAGAATGTTTAGTCTTATTCCTAAATGATTTGTGATGGTTGATGACTAAAGTAAAAAGGAAGACACAAAAAAGAATCAACTTCAGTAAAAGATAATTGAAATAGTAATTTCTTGTCAATGTTGAAACATTTAAATTCTAAATATTATCTATGTAAAATTGAAAAAGATTATACATGTATTTATAACAGATATGGTATCTGATGGCAACAATTGTGAGGGTTTGACAATATATAAATATAACATTCATAAGAGGGTAATATTGCATATTTTCACCCTGAGGAACCATTGTCAACGGAGCCTTCGCCTCGGTTGACAATGGTTTCCGAGGGGTGAAAATATGCAATATAACCCTCTTATGAATGTTATATTTATTTTATCATGCCAAATGTCTTTCTCCAGATATTCTCTTAAACTGAGATTCTCTGTTACTTAAAAAAAATTATTACTGTACCAATCGATGGTTATCGTCTGTCGTCTGATGACAGGTAGTCTTGATCAAGGAAACGCTTGCATATGAATAAAATGTATATTAATAAAAGATCGTATCCATCAAATTTAGCTGCTTGTGATCGAAATGCGTTCGATTATGTGATTCAGGATTCCTTTTGCGCATGTGATATTTTTTGTAATATTACCTGTTACCATAACTCCTCAACTAATGTTACCCTGAAGCATGTGCACCATTCTTTATTCTTAGTAAATCTAAGGGTGATATTATTTTATTTTCAAACAGTTAGTTATCCAATCAAATTACTTGAAAATTACATGAGGTATAATAATGCAACATGTCTACTAAGGGGACTATTTTTCTCAGGTTTTATCAAACACATTATAACTAACACTACTACTATGACTACAAACACTATAAGTTTTGTTAAAGAACTGAAAAGAAATGTTAAATCCCTTTTAAGTAAGAAAAACTTACCCCTCAGGACCAGGAGTAATCAGCCCAGTATCATCTTCTTCACCCTCTGACTCCTCTTCTGATTCTTCTTCTTCTGAGGATTCTTCCTCCAACTCTCCCCAATGTGATTTATCTAAGTCTTCCTCTTGTACAGGAACCTGTAATGATAGTTACAAACAGACTAAGCATGAGAAACTGTATACAGTATAGTTGACAAGAAGCAGTTGAATGGGGCATATTTTTACGACGTAACTTCAGTTGAGAAAATACTTGTGATAAAAAAGGAGCATAAATGGTGCAGAAAGCTAATAATGAAATAGACAATTTGAAATACATACGGATTTGGTTACACAAGATGCCTATGGTCTATGATTAACTAAAGTGTAAATAGGTTAATACTAGTATTGTGACATAATATCACCATCAAAAGCAGGCAAAAAATAAGACACCTGTACTTGTCAATAATATTGAGTTATGACACTTGCTCTATTGATGGCCAAGTGGTTAAAGTTACAAACTCATAAGTCAAAGGTTGTTGGTTTCAGCCAAAGCCAGGCTGCATTGTATGTCCTTGAACAAGACGTAAGATGTAAAAATGCTTTATGCCACTTAGCTGCTCAATGAATGGGTACAGGAAAATATGCAGAAATGGACATAACAAATCAGCTGTACTCTCAGTTACTTCACATCAATAAATCTAAAATAAGCACTGGCCTGATGAGGCCTTTGACTACAGATACATGTTAACTTTTAAATTGCTCTACTGAAACCAAAAGATGGGTTCCATAAACTTTGAGTACAGTCAATTCCAAGGAAAAGTTTAACTACAAACAAAATAAGAATATTAGGGAACTACTTTTATGTACAGAACTTGTTTTTTAGCAAAAAATGTGAAGTTTGTAGATACATGTATCATTTAATATCTGCAAGTATTTCTACTATACCTGGAAATCTGTGCTCTGTGTACCAAACACATCTCCATACAAAGGTTTACCATTCTCATCTACTGGTGGTTTACCCCAACCTCCAGCATGGTAACCAAATGAACAAGTCTGAAAAACAATGAAATAATTACAGGTTAACTTATATAAGAATATCTATTTCTGATTAAATGACTAATACAATAAACTTAACATATACAAGTTAACTCTGACAAAGAAATAAGTAAAACACTGCCATGCTGACTAATAGTGAAGTATAACATGGCTTGTGATGTTCTTTCTCTTAACAAAAAGAAACCAGTGTCTTTATTATGAACACAGGTGTCTTAAGATCCATTTAAAAAACTTATAAAACCAATACTTTGTACTATGACACATGTATTTTATATGTATGTTGGATGATATTAATGTTAACATTACCAATTATTGACAGAAAGTTGTTGTTGTAATGTTGTTTAATTTCACATCAGGAACTTTTCAGTGAGAGCAAGGTTCTTAATCTCTATGGATTAATCTAGAAATAAACTTGTGTATACATATGTGCAAGTGTGTATACATATGTGCAAGTGTGTATACAGATGTGCAAATGTGTATACAGATGTGCATGTATGTATCATGGTCTGAAATGCACTGGAGCACACTCAGGATGACTTTTTGGTAAAGTGCTATCATTTTTAGTCACAATGTCGCAAACAAGCATACCACTTCCCATCTCTTGTTATCTTGGCACTCGGTAAACCAGTAATTACTCTTGTCCTCCTTATGCCAAGTACCAGGCAAGGAATATCTCTAAGTCTTGTGTATGACTCGGCCAGGTAGACAAAAAGCAGTATTAGAGTT
Source organism: Tegillarca granosa (assembly GCA_029721355.1). NCBI lineage: Eukaryota > Metazoa > Mollusca > Bivalvia > Arcoida > Arcidae > Tegillarca > Tegillarca granosa. The sequence goes on from CM056595.1 coordinate 42,805,601, forward strand.
TTGCATTACCTAGTAAATATGTTGATTTTCTTTTATATACTTACTTCTGGTATTGGAGCATTTAAACCAGGAATTTTGAGGTTAGGATAAGATGGTGGTGGACCATATCTCTGCATAGCTATCAACCATGGAGGAGGAAATTTATCTGCATTCTGAAAAAAAAGTCATAAAATTTTAGATTGAAATCTAGTCTTAGTACTACAATGGTAAATTTTATCAAAACTACCACAAAAATTATATTCAGTATATTGGATAAATAAAGTTTGTATATATTTCATGTAAAATTTTTATTATTTCATGTAAAATTTTTATTATTTCTTGATACATGTAATACTTTTCATCTGCCAAAAATATGATAAAATTACCTAGATATTTACATGTAAGGTGCCTACAAATGTAAAACTGATAACATGATATCTTTTCATTACAGAAAGTGAATCAATGCTGATGTATACATGAACATGTGTCCTTCTGGGTGTTAGGGCTTTTGTCAATCACAAGTATTACCATGTTCCATTCTAGGTATAATAAGCATCATGTATGTTGTATAGACTCCCATTTGAGCACCTGGTTTTCCCAGATTTTTCTTGCCACCAAGAATAACACATGTTAACATTTTCACTTGTTTTTAAATCATTATATAGTATGAATATTATCTTTGTTATTTTAATATCTTTTAGTATCTAGTGTAGTTATTTAGTTCTTACCGGCCCTAATGGCATGCCTAAAGCCGTTCTTAATTCATCTGATAAGTTTCCTGGTTTCTTCTCTTTAAGTCTTGTTTCAAATTCTTTACCCTATAAGAAAAAAAAAGACCACAATGACACAGAAATACAACCAGAGTTGCTACATGGTTACTTGCCAGCTGGGTGAATACTTGATGATTTTAAGGGGCCCAGAGAAAAATCTAATTGCCAAGGGTGACTAGATAATCACCAAAAAATCCCTAACGTCATGACTGACTAGATGTAAATATCCAATGAAATTAAGATGCTGATGTTGATGTTGTTCAGAACCTTCTTTTCTTTCTTTTTACATGTATATAGAATATGAATCATATATGAACAAGTTGTAAATGAACTTTTGAGATGTGAATTAATAAATACTAGTTACTGATATAAAAATATACCAGTAATAAAAAAGGTGAATGTGTGTTTAGCAATAAATAAATTTCTACCATAACACAAAGCTTTTTTAAAGGACGTTTTTACCTTTTAATGTTAAATATTTAGTTGTAAAAAGACACTACATGTATTTTTTATTTTAAGTTCATAATCTACCCAGGGTCAAATGAACAAGGTTCCAATTTGTACAGTAAAACTTGTATGTAATAATTACTCATCGAGCTCAAGAAATATGAACTTTATAAACATTTGATCTTTAAATGAAGTTTCTTCACTGTTATAATATAAAGAGAGGGACCTTAACACAGGTTTTTAGGGAATGGTGGTCTTTATAGGAGTGGTCACTCACAGAAAGTAATAAATTGCCTTGCCTATGATAAGAAATACAGCTGTAGAGTAAGATTTTATTTGGGCTCCTGTATGTTAATCTATAAAAAAAAATTACCTCATAGTACAGATCTCCATGTATTGTCATTTTGGGTTTAACTTGCCATCTAAAGAAGGCATCATGAAGCTTCTGATAATCAATATCAATCTTCCCCATCTTAGGACGTATCTTCTCTCTCATTTTAGCTTTCATGTTCTTTTCAGATTCCTAAAAAATAAAAAAGTCTAATAAATGGCTTGTGTTTTTGCAAATTTTAGTTTTTAAATCTTAAGTTTCTCAAAATCCTGCACTAAAAAAGAATAAGTAAACACATGAAATTCAAACACAACTCATCAAAAAGTTTTATTTAGTTTAACAGTTGAAAGCATATGCACATAAATTACCATGATAAGCTTTTGGGTGGCTGAGTGGTCTAATAGGACAGTTTAATGATCATAGTGCCTCTCAAAAAGATCCCAATAAAAAAAAGTTTTCCAGGTCACTAACCAAAAGAAGGTTTCTTTTCCAGAATTTACTGCCCTTATATACAAATAATTAAAATAATTTTAACTGGGATGTAAAACATCATTACTCCACTCCACTCCTACACCCCTTTTACAATGAAACAAAAACAAAAAAACATACCTTTTCGGCCAATGCCTCTCTCATTTCCATGATACCAGTAGCTTTAATATATTCTGGTAACTCAAATGGTGGCTTCTCTATACCACGTTTACCCTGGAGGTATTTCCGTTTGAAGCACCAATGTCTAGGTACAGGTACTGTGTTTCTGGTAGCTTTTAGATGTACTAATAGCCTGGGATCTTGTGCTGTGACGTCATGCATCTCAACAACATCTGGTCGAAATACCAGCTGTTTTAATTGGGCTACACTTAATCTGGTCAATTTCTTTAACTTTTTCTTAGACAACTTGGGTCCATCCTCATCATTTTTAGGTTCCTTCAAAATTAAAATTAGAAAATAAGAATGTATCAAAAGTTTTAATCAAAATGATTTTTATGAAATATAGTAAATTCTATAAAAGAAACACATTGGCATTTTCAACAGTGCTTTGTTAAGAGAGTCCACACTACATGGTTTAAGAGTTATTAAAAACTTTGGCTGAAACTATTTTGAAGAAAGAGCAAGAGACTAAATAGGATTTTACATCCTAAAACCCCAATCAAGATGATCTCACTTTCAATGAGCCATTTTTCTAACCAGAGAGCACTATCAAATAGCCTGAATGTATCAATATCTCATTTTATAGAGGTTGTCCCATTAACTTAATATTAGATGGTAACATACATGCAGATACCGACTGTATGACTATGGCTCTGAGGCACCTGGTGCTTGGGAGCTATGTACCGGTAATACATTTTTTCTGACCGCTGACACTTGCAAATAACAATCTCAAAGGCATTTTACCAATGGTAAAAATGGTAGGATTTAGGCAGGCATTGAATAATAAAAAGCCTATCAAGTGAACTAAAATTCTGTTTTAAATGCATCAAAAAGGACCAACTGAAAACTTTTAAGTTATAAATACAATGGAAAATCATGAGATGTCTGGTTAAATACACCAATGAAGATTTTGTAAATCATATAGAAGTAAATTTCATTATAATGTGATACACCACCAAAAGATTTTTGTTTGTCAATTAAAAAGAAGTAAATTTCATAATGATATGGTATGTATATTATACCTCTGGTTCCATGTCATCATCGTCATCATCATCCATCCCTAGTACACCTTTAGCCTTTATGGGTACCTCTTGCTTCTTGGCTTCTTCTTTTGTTTCTTTTTTATCCTCTCTAGGTTTCTCTATTTCTGCAATCTTTTAAAAGAATAAAATTATAACAAATGATTACAATAAAAACAAGAACTGATTTTAAAAGGATTCAATTCTTATGCCTCCAAAAAATTGACTGAAAAGATCTCAGACCAATAATATAGCAAAAGGCGCTACTATACTAATTACTAATCCCTTAACATTTCTATAAAGTTCTGATAATAATTAGCAAGCTATCTCTGAAATAACCTTGACAGTTGTTGAAGGAGAATAATAATAATAATAATAATAATAATAATAATAATAATAAACAAACAGCTGATCCAGTAGCCAGAGGTTGGACAAGCCCTGGAATCATCTACTACAGGTTTAAAATATATCAGGGCCTAGCCAGAATTGGACCGGCCTGTTTACCTGGTTTACAATAGGACAGTTCCTAGCCAGGTGCCAGGGTAAGGCCAGCCTGGCTCACCTGCTACAGGTTTACAATATAACAACGCCTAGCTAAGGTTTGGCCAGCCAGTTTAATTGCTACAAATTTACAATAATCCAGGACCTAGCTAGGTGCAAAAGGTTAGGCCAGCTTGCTACATGATAATAATATAACAAGGCCTGGACAGGTGCCAGGGTAAGCCTAGCCTGGATCACCTGCTACATGCCTACAATATAATAGGGCCTAGCCAGGTGCCATGATAAGGCCAGCCAAGGGTTCACCTGCTACAGGTTTACAATAGGACAATGTTATATCTTAATGATTTACCTTGAATGCTTCAAATATCTTAGCAAATGTATGATAATGTGGATCTATAGGATCAAGCTCCAACTGTTCTTGTATATACCTATTTAAAAAACAAAATCTCATTATTAATTTAAAACAAAATTTTATTATCAATTTAACTAAAAAATCAATTTCACAGCAGATATAAGACTAATGTTGATAAGATCATTGCATGATATTTTGTCATTTATCAAATAAAGCTTATGTTTATATATTAATACAAGTAAGTGCAAAATATGCTATCAGAACAACAAATCTAAGCTTTAAGGATTTCAATTTATTATGGGCTAATAAGAGTGAAAATGAATTGTATTGATCATAATAACAACCAATTTACATGTATATTGATAAAAAATATTTTTTAGAATTTTTTTTCAATAAACTTAATGCAGCTTTAACATTTCCTGAAAAAATGTCCTTTACTTTTTTTAATAATAATTAGTGATTTTAACATTTTTGAAAACATTTCACACAAACATTTAGGGGTACTGATTTTAAAGAACACTTTGGAATCAAAAACACTAGGGAATCTGGTTACCCTATTATTAGGAGTACTGAACACAAAGAACATTAGGGAATCAGGTTTCCTTATTATTAGGGGTACTGATCAAAGATCACTAGGGTATCTGGTTACCCTATCATTAGGGGTACTGATCAAAGTTCACAAGGGTATCTGGTTACCCTATCATTAGGGGTACTGATCAAAGTTCACAAGGGTATCTGGTTACCCTATCATTAGGGATACTGATCACAAAGATCACTAGGGAACATAGTTATCCTATGATTAAGGGTTCTGATCACAAAGTTCACTAGAGAAACCAGTTATCCTATCATTAGGGGTACTGATCACAAAGAACACAAGGAAATTTGGTTACCCTATTTTAACGGATAGAACACTAAAAAATCCTTTACCTGTTACTCAAGATACTTACTCTACTGTCACTTTATCCTCTTCTTTGTCCTCTTTATCTGGTATTTTTGTTTGCTGCATCAGTCTATTTTTCTTTGCCTTCTTCTTTTTCTTTTTTCTCTTTTTATTTTTGGACTGGTAGAAAATAAAATATAATTGAAATGTAAACCAAAATCTTTTGTTATATACATGCATTATTAAATATGTATAGCAAAGGAAACTATAGTATCTCGTAAACCATTGACTTTCAGTAAGTGAACTAACAATCTCAAACTAGGATCTGGCTCAAGTGGCCACAAAGGTCCCTGAAATACATTGTATTAAAGGCTACTTCTGAAAGAAAATTATAGAAGAAATGAATCTTACAGTAAAAGAACAGACAAAAACCTGTCTGAAATTTATTGTTAAAGATTCTGATCCGTTAATATTCTTTTGAGCTGGCACTTACCTCTTTAGCAGGTGCTTGTTCTACTTTTTCTGTATCTTCCTCCATATCGTAAGTTTCATATCCCACATCATCTTCTTCATTGTCTTCTTCTTCTACTATATCCTCTGAAAACCAAAAATGTATTTGAATTACATAAAAAACTCTCCAAAATAAGTACATGCACATATATCAATAAACCAAAAAAATCCTACTTGTCTCAATTTGTGGTACATAAATTTTAAATATATTAAGAGAAGTAAAGTAATAATTTTTTATACCCAAGTCAAGAATGTTACACTTATATTGAGATGGTCAGCTTTAAAATAATTCAGGAAGCCATTGGAGCATGAAGTCTAGGTCAAAGTGACCTTTATCTAATTGGACTGGAACATTTACTGATAATGTACAAATAAAGTCTTATGACTTTACAATGTAAAGCACCAAATATTATATATTTAAAATCTTAACATTAATCTGAGGCTATTAAAAATTTGACTTGTAAAGTGAGTAAAAAAAAAGGTAATAACAAAATATTTCAATAGATAAAAATGAATTGTTTGACATACTTGTTGGTTGGTGCATTTCCTCTAGTTCTTCCTGACTCACACCAACTTCCTGTGCTCTCATATCTTTAAAAGCCAGTATTTTTTCTAAAGCTTGTGGTAGCTTCATTTCTCTGGGCTCCTCATTGTCTTCCAACTGTGAACAAACAACATATACACATGAATCAAAATGGTTTAAATTAATTTTCTGTTACAGATGTAGATATGTAAAAACATCCAATTAGGAATTTTATTTTGAAAAGTAAGATTTATAAATCAAATAATGTCAAATCAATTTAAAAAAAATGATTTCCCAATTCCAAAATAATTTTCCTGTTGAATGTAATCCAAAGTTAGATTTAACAATCCTCAGTGTCTCCTAACATTAAACTTATCTTGTACAGGATAAGACAAAAATCTTAATGATATTTTGATACAGTGGAAAATTACTAAAGACAATTTAAAACAATGTCAAAATAACTATTCAACTTCATTACAATATGTTTAGTATTTTTACGAGTAAAATTTACCTGAGGAGGTGGCAATTTTTCTTGTGGAGGTCTCTGCATTTGGGGCCCACCCATTCTCATCCTGTCTGCTGGCATCATCTGTGGACCAAGACCTGGACCCTGTGAGTTTATGGACATTGATGGTCCTCTTGGACCATCACTGGATGGTGGACCCTGTTGTAGATGAGGTGGTGGTCTTATTGGTTGACTCATCAATGGTTGTGGTCCCTGTTGTGTGGATACTGGGGGAACCATCTGTGGTCCAGTATTTTTAGGCATCTGAGGTGGACCCTGCATGCCATGTGGCATACCTTGTGGTGGCATATTAGGGTTACCTGAAGGCCCCATTTGCTGTTGTGGAGGAGGTATGCCTTGTGGTTGGGATGGAATTATCATTCCTTGAGTTGAAGGAGGTGGGCCAATTCCAGACTGACCAGGAGGTCCCATTTGTTGTGGATGCATTTGAGGAGGTCCTTGTGTGTGCATCTGGGGTGGCATCTGAGCTGGCTGAACTTGCTGTGGAGCTGATTGTTGGATAGGTGCTTGAACAGGTGGTGGTGGTGGACCACCCATCTGCATTGTTGGAGCTGAAAATTAGATTATCATCATATAAATTTTGTTACTGATAACAGTGCTTCAATAAAAACATACCCATTATGTCAATCAAGAGATCTTATTTTAGTTCCTTTCAAGATACTTATTTTCAAACTAACTTACCATACATCTGGCCACTGTGATAGCTCAGTTGGTAATGTGCTCGCTCCGTAAGTGGAAGGTCGTGGGTTCGAACCCCGGCCGGGTCTGACCTAAGACTTGAAAGTGGGTAGTGACTGTTCTTTCGCCAAGCACTCGGCATTACGAAATGAAAGTCAAGGTTCTTTTGGATGGGAACTTGAAATAAACGAGGTCCTGTGTCATGGCAGGCATGGCACGATAAAGAACCCTGCTGTATAATGCCATCAGCGCAACGCACAGGCAAAATTTCTGCACTTTCGTCTATAGCTACAACGTCTCGATATAAGTGAAATATTCTTGACTAGGACGTTAAACACCATTACTCAACTCAACTCAACCATACATCTGGTATTTCTTCCATTAAAACATATACTGAATACTTTATGAGTCACATTCAAAATCAAATCAGCAAAAATATTCTAGACATGTATATACAATATTTACCAGCTTGTTGTTGTTTGCGTTGTTCCTCTTCACGTTCTCTCTTTGCTTCCATTAATGCTATTTGTTGTTGGTGTATTAATTCTGCCTCTTTCATTCTGCGTTCTGCCTCTGCTTGATTTATGGCTTCCTGTTGCCGCTGCTGAATCAACTGCAAAAGACAAAACAAAACTTCTTTATCTGCTAAACAACAGGTGATGATCAACTCACATTGAAAAGGGCTTAACTCACTCAAGTCTCATTAAAAACTTCCATGATGATAAAAACAGATGATCCTTGTTCCAAATACTGTAGTACCTAAACGCCATCTGAATGCAAATATCAAAGGTATGGCTGACAAAATATGGTGCACAAATCTCACTGGTACATGTATTATCAATGACACTGAAAATTAGAAAATCCACTATTTAATTCAGTCAGTTAGTAGTTAATTTAAAGTCAGTTATATTCAGGTTGGGTTTAAAAAAACACAACTAGAATGCAAGCATTTATCATGTAGTTTGTAAAATCTTATTTAATGAAAAACAAGAGGCCCATGGGCCTTAACGCTCACCTGAAGATATGTCCAATATTGTTTGCAAAGTGCAATAGACAATATATTAAGTACAGAAACTTGAAAAGTTTTCTCAAATTAAGAACTCCATTAAAACTTAATCAGAAATATATCCACTCACATTTCATAAAAAGTTGCTTAAATAATATGCATGAAGTAACTGTAGTGCAATGAATAATTTCCAAATCATTAATCAATTTCATTATACTAATGCAGCTATGTCCTGGACCTTTGAACATATATGACCTCGAACCATATATGATTGTCATGTCAATACCTACAATATTCTAATATACATGCCTATGAATGAAATCAATAGCTTTCAAGATAATTAATAATTTCAGTATTCCTATGTTGATATGACCTTGACCTTTGAACATATAACCTTGAACCATATATCAAAATGATCGCCATGTCAATACCTACAATATTCCAATATACATGCTTATACAAAAAGTTAATAGTTTTCAAGATAATTAGCAATTTAAGTCATCTTCTGCAGCTGAGATCTTGACCTTTCAACATATGACCTTAACCCATGTATCAAAATGATTGTCATGTCAATACCTAAGATATTCTAATATACATGCCTATACAAAAAGTTAATAGTTTTCAAGATAATTAATAATTTTAGTATTCCTATGTTGATATGACCTTGACTTTAGAACATATAACCTTGAACCATATATCAAAATGATCGCCATGTCAATACCTACAATATTCTAATATACATGCCTATACAAAAAGTTAATAGATAATTAGCAGCTGCTGTGACCTTGACCTTTAAACATGACCTTGACCCATGTATCAAAATGATCGTCATGTCAATACCAGGGCTCAGGAAAACTTTGACTGGGTGGTCGGACATTTTTTCAAAGCAATCGTATCATCTATGCTGTGTAAAGCAAAAAAAAAAAAAAAAAAAAAAAAAAAAAAAAAAAAAAAAAAAAAAAAAAAAAAACCTACCTCCAATATTGTTATTGACGATGTTCTTTTAAAAAGATTTTAATTTTTAATATCAAATAGATTTTAAAAAGGATTTAACTACTACATAGAGGTTATTTAAGTTCATGAAGTCAGGCTCATGTGTCCACACGGTGTAGACTTTTGTACTGTCGGCGTTGACGACACAAGGTTTGATGGCCATCTTTGTTTATTGACAATCGTGCATTTTCGTTTTTCCGAAGTTACATGAACTTTACTGAACCTCATTTCAAGACCTCTTTGATTGTATTTAGACTTTTTAAAATAATTTATTTATAACTAAACAGTTTGCAAAGACCATACATGCTTATACAAAAAGTTAATAGTTTTCAAGATATAGTGACAAATATACAATTTCCCCACTCAGTGCCTTACAATTTCCCCATTTTGAGCTCCATGGCTACCATTTGTGCAAATCTGAAAAAAGATGACCTAAGGATGTTATAAATGAAACTACTAAGGTATATTTCTGGTAGATTCAGAGGAGAAGATTTTTCAAAGTTTTCACTATTTCCCCCTTTATGGGGCCCCAAGGGGCCTCTTTCATTTGTGCAAATCTGAAAGGGCATTTCATTAAATTTGGCCCAGTGGTTTTGGAGGAGAAGATTAAAATGTAAAAAGTTTATGCATGGACGGACGACGCACGACGGACGAAGATGGATAGCAATAGCTCATCTGAGCTTTTAGCTCAGGTGAGCTAAAAACCAATAATGGTAACATTTTTAAAACCGATTTCAACAGTTTTTAATTGCCTTTGAAAATGATACACCATTCAATTTAACTACTGAGTACTGAAAACACAGAGACCTGAAAATGTCTGAATTAATATGATATCCTACATGAAAGGCTAAAAAAGTATCTAATGAGACTTGAAACTAGCAGAAAATGGAAGAGATGGGTTTAGTTAAGTGCCACCTTATCTGAACATTTGTTTCAACTTACTAAATACATTTATTTAAATGTGATTAAGAAAGTTTGTAGAAAATATAAATGTGTTAAGCTCTGCCAGCAAATGTACAAACAACTAAGTTAAGCTCTACCAGCGAATGTACATATAGCTGTGTTAAGCTCTGCCAGTGAATGTACATATAACAAGGATTTAACAAGGTACCACATCTAAATCATAGGTTTCCAACTGGAAGTATTGGTAAAGACATTTTACCCTCACCAATACCTTGTCACAGAAATGTTGCTATCCAACACAAACAAAATAGTGTAAAAATACCCTCCCCCCAAAAAAAAAAAGGGCAATTACTCCTGTATAATCATTGAATTTAAATAAAACTGGTTAATGAACTGGTTGCATTGACAGCAATTATTACTATAAAATTTCAAAAAAAAAAAATAAAAACCATAGAATAAGAAGATTTTAATCCGTATACATTTTTGTTTTAACAACTGCTTCTACATACCAATGTACTTACTTGATTTTGCATCTGCTTTTGTTTTTCAACTTCCAGCATAATCTGTTGTTGTCGAACTTTCTCCATTAAATCTTCTTGTTGTGGGGGAGGTGGTTGCATCCTGACACCAGGTGGTGCTTGAATTGTCTGTGCCATGAGTGGTGGTGGTGGGGGTCTAGCTGCTTGTTGTGGAGGCTGGACCATAGCTGCTGCTGGAGGACCTGGTGGAGGTTGGGGTCTAATCATCTGTGGTGGTGGACCTCCAGGTTGTCCCCCTGGTACTTGTTGTTGCTGGATCATTTGTTGTTGTTGTCTTGCCATTGCTTCTTTTTGTTGTTCCAATAACTGTTGTTGTATGGCTACTTTTATCTGCAAATCTTCATCAAGTGCTTTATCCTGCTATAGATAAAACAAAATGATATACAGTAGAACTTCGATGGCTCGAAGTCCAAGGGACTTCGACTAAATATTCGAGCCATCGGGGGGTTCGAGCGATCTAACATCGAGATATGATTGGAGGTTCCTGTTCTCATGTTTACCGACCGTTGAAGAATCTTTAAATTTGTTTTAAATGTAAATAAACTAAAAGGTCAAATTATGAAAAGTCCGAATTAAAAATCCATTATTTATCATCAAATATTTAAAAAAAAAAAAGAATAACATGTCCGAATTAAAATACAAAATTCATTTCAAATTACATGTTGATCTGCAATGATGTTATATGGCTACGGGGTTAGAACATGGCACTTTATTTTAATTTCAACAGGTGATGAAACAAAATAAACTTACTCTATTCTTTGTTGCACGTGTAATACTTTAAAGAAAAAACAATGCAAAACACAATCATTATGGGAAATAAGGATAATACACATTACTATACATAATTCAAGGGCATGTAAATTACAGAATCCTGATGTGCAATTATAAGGCACGAGCGATTGAGGTGTTTTAAAAATAGTGATCAAACACTTCCGCGTGTCGTAATCGGATTAAGAGATTAAAGAACTGAGCATATCGACATTCTCTTAGTAGGTTAATTAATAATTGATTTATTAATTTTAGGTAACTGTCTAGATTAATAATTTCGTTCCACTCTATTACTTTGATGAAATCTGTAATATGGCTTCAGCTTATGTTTTGTTTACAAAGACAAGGACCACATGTCCTTCTGGCAAAAACTGTATTCGAGCGAAAGAAGTTGAATTTTGACTAACTTTATACTTTTGAAAAATATTTATTGTTCGAGCGGGCGGGGATATTCGAGTTAATGAAGTTCGAGCCATCGAGGTTTATTTACATAGGATATAATAGGAAATTGGTTGGGACCAACAGATGACTTCGAGTTATCCGGGGTATTCGAGGCAATGACGTTCGAGCGATCAAAGTTTTACTGTATTTTAAAAACCGAAAAAGGACAAATATTGTTTGTGAAAAAAATTTCAGTAGATCACTGTTTATGTAATTTCATCAATTAAAATAATCATATTTAAAATTTTTAGTAATTCCTGCCGAGTGTTAAACCACTTTCATCTGCTGAATGGAAACTATAAATTATGATACAAAGTAAATTGAAACAGAGTCAAAAATAAATTTAACAGAAATAATCAATTTAAAGTTAGGCCTAAAGTTAAAATTTTTTAGAGCTGATATCAAATGAAAGGGTTTCTGAACAACTAGTCTCAAACTTTATTCACCTTTTCGATCATACAAGGATTTTTGTACTTACTACTGAGCTTAAAATTTTTTTCCAGTTTAGTTTCAAACCGTTTTTTTTTTTTTTTTCAAATATATGATGAGCTACTTACTGGTTGGCTGTCCTGATTTGACTGCTGTGGGGTTGGGAGCTGCTGGGGTGGTTGTTGATGCATTGGTGGTGCTTGTTGCTGCGGAGGAGGAGGCTAAATATGAAGTAAAAACTCTTGTTAGTTTCTTGTAAACTATAAGATCTTTAATAGTAAACTGGAATTTAAATCAGGAAAGGCAACTACTTCCAGGATAATTTTCTTATATTAGATGATTGTATTATAAAATAATCTCTTACTGAAACAACAAACTCTGAACACATGGAAACAAATGTTTCTTGTGACATAAGTTATCACATGTTTTGCAACACTGAATTTAAACTGAATTTCTGTATATTTAAGACCACACATTAGGGATCTAAGAAATGTGGACTTTATAGTCAGGTGGTTACTGAAACACCCAGATAAATTATGTCATGTTTCTTGATAAGTCAAGTGATCTATGGAGTCTACATGTCACTACTACTAAAGTACATGTAAGTTTTATGGAACAAATTCATTGCAAATTTAAATCTTACCTGTTGAGATTGTGGGTATACTCTCTCATCAACATCAGTTTGAAACATTCTTTCATCTGTATCTGTTAAATACAATTACATGAAAACAGAAATTAATTTTACACTAATCAATTCAATTCAGAAAAACTCTTCTGCACAAAATACTCTAGTAAAATAATCATACAGTAGGCTATTTACCATACAATCTTTTTATTGTGACATAAAAAATTCAGTTTTTTTAAGTGACGGTCTTTTTATAAGTGTAAGAAAAGTCCATTTAAAATTTAGGAAAATTTATAGGCTGATAGACTGAGTAAGTGAAATAAAAGTTTTATGTTCCAATAAAAATTATTTCACTTTCATTAAGTTGTCACCAGTTAAAGGTAATTTGTCAGAAAAAGACACTCATGCTTCTGAAGAACATTTTTGGTAATGAGAAATAAAGGTATGTTTTTTTTTCTCCATGCCATACCCACTGTATTGAAAGTCAGTTTTTATAATATCTTGAAAAGATTTCACATGGACACTGGACAGGCAATGAAATTACTGTTGGAATAAATAATTATAAGAAAAGGGGACCAACAGTCCTCAGAGGGAATTAAAAGAAAGGGAAAACAGGTCTCAGGTGGAATTTTTTAAGAGCAAAAATATTAACACTTGCCACAGAAGAATTTTTTTTGTAAATATTTCCTAAAATTAATGACTACAAAAGTCTGACACATGTGTGAACAAAGGCCACTTATAGCCAGTCCTTCAAGTGGCCTTTGTAGACATGTTTTACTATACCAACAAACATTATTTATAGGAAAAGACAAAAAACATCATTACCATCCATTTCTTCTTCATTGTCTTCTTCTTCCTCTTCTTCTTTCTGTTCATTTTCAAGTGCCTCCTACAAAGTAAACAAAAATGTTTTAAAATGACACATTATATAAGGAAGAAATTTTACTTTAGCATATAAATATAGCCATCTTACTCTTGGTGCTACGTGTTTTTATGTTCCAGCTCATGGATAACAAATATTAATTAGTTATTTCAAGTTTGATAAAACATGAAAATTATTTAACGAAGTTAGTCAATGTTAGTAAATAAAATTTCATCCGAGATAAGAGGTTTTCATTCGACTACAATATTGAAAGAGAAATGGTGACCAACATCATTATCCAAAAATCTGCATTCCAACTAAAAAAAGTAAAAAATCACAGAATTACTTAAAATGGCAAAATAAACACATAATGTCAATGTGTTATTTAAATATTTTTATCATGTACTTATTATCTCTATTTCCATATACCAGTATGTTATATACTAGTAACATGTGTGGATATTTTTTTCCATATGGTTTTGAGGTTTAAGTTATATAGGGATTTAAATCAAAAGGAGTGAATCAAATTTTAATTCCTCTAATTTACAAATCATGAACCGACATTCTGCACATGTCATTTTTTTTATTTAATTAACAAAATACAGAAAGTTTTATATCATTTTATAATTTTAAAAAAATTTTAAATGCAAAAATAAAACAAAGCTTAAAATTGTAATTGTAACTAAGTCCGTAAACAACAAATTCCGCCCTGGTTAAAAAAGACTAATTAAGGCCATAATTTCACCCATTTGTTTTGTAAACATACCAGAAACACACCAGACAAGGGATAAAGCAGAGAAAAGCAGCAAAGATATGGCTTGCACATTGAGAGATATACATACATATAGTGTACATATACTGTATACTCATATTCTGGTAATTATGGCACAAGTTTAAGGTATCAAGGTTCCTGTATTAGAAAAAAATAACACCTATCTGTTTTATGATACTAGTTTTGCAACATAATCTTAAAGTATTGACCACATTTGTAAGGTTTGTGATTAGCAATCAAATTTACTATTGACTAATTTATTCAAAGGGGTTTTACGTCCCAATCAAGAATATTTCACTTATATAGAGATGTCACCAGCTATAGATGAAGTTGCAGAAATTTTTACCCTCTCTTCCAAAGGACCCTGTGACTTTCATTTCAAAATGCTGAGTGCTTGGCAAAAGAACATTCACTGCCAATTTTCAAGTCTTGGTAAGTCCCGGCCAGATTTCAAACCCCAACCTCCCACAACTGACAAATTAACTTTTCATATTAAAAACCTGCTACATATATGAAAAATGACAGATTCTCTGCTACATCTTCAATATCAAAGGCAATACATATCCAATTTTTGTTGCAATATTTATTTATACAATGAATAACATGATTCTTGTCAAAAAAATCTATTGGAAAAATGAAATGTAATTTAAAAAGATTTACATTTAAGATGAACATTTAAAAAGATTTTTATTTGATTGGGATGTAACTAAATTTTGTTGTATTATCAGGGTGTAAGGTTCTGTGAAGCCATATTTAGGCCCCTTGAATATTTAGGATGTCAACAGCACAAAGCCTTTTAAAACCAAGAGACCAAATGCAGGGATTTTTCCGGCTATTTTGGGAAAGGGACCTTGGGATGAAATTGGGAAAATCACTGACAAAATCGACATTTTGGGGAAATTTTTCATTAAACTTTAAAAATTTTCACATTGTCAGCACATCAAATATTTTGCCTGGAATATTTACTATTTTGATACATGCTGATAGTCACTCATTTATACCAAATCACTCAGACATTATCACAATATCTTCATTGACTGGCTTCAAAACAAACATCTGAGAAAGTTGTTTCATGAGTTGCTCCCATTCTACCAGATCCTCATTGAGTATAAATCAAAATGTGCATAAATACAGGTTATTATAAAGATATACAAGCTACACCAAAAATGTATTTTTTTCACTTTTTCATAAGTTTCTCAAAGCAGGATCATTTGGGAATTTTTACCTACAAAATTGGGAAAAATGTATG
Source organism: Tegillarca granosa (assembly GCA_029721355.1). Lineage (NCBI taxonomy): Eukaryota > Metazoa > Mollusca > Bivalvia > Arcoida > Arcidae > Tegillarca > Tegillarca granosa. The sequence continues at coordinate 42,821,352 of CM056595.1, forward strand.
CTTTTTGGCATTGGGAATGGGTCCCTTTACCAGACCCTGTGAGTGGCCAGAAAAATCCCTGAAATGGGCCTGAAATGTTCACCTGATACATAATGGCTGGTTTAAATGACACATGTATAATATCAATTAAAAAACTATTAAATTTTTGATTTGACAATACTGGTATTCATTGTCATCAAAAAGTGCTAATTCTTATCCTTTAATAAAACACTAATAATCCTGCTGCAATTACAATGCATTGAAATATCTTTCAAAAATTGTATGGAATGACCTTGAGTTTACCTTGAAGGACACTTGAAAAAACATCAAAACTAAAAACCTCATGTCAAAATAACTTTAAACAGCCAATATATAACAATTTAAAGCCAAGTTGCAAACCATTTTATTTGATTTTAATTTATTTCTATGTAATTTATAAAAAATGGCGAAAGTCACTAGAGAAACTTAGCATCACATTAGATTTTATATGCATGCATACATACACACATTTTTAAAGCTGCATTAAGTTTCCTAAGAAAAAAAATAAAACGGCGTTGATCTACTTAATGATGTTCCGAACAAACAATGTTACATTTGGTTCAACAATAAAAGCTGAAATAAATATAGAAATAGTAGTAATTTCAAAAGAAATGTGGCCTGTGGGATTTAATTTTAGAATATGGTTAAGTTATGAACAAAATAAGGGTCAATTAAACACAACTTACAAAACTGTGAAATATGATAAATTAAACACAGAATTTCATAAAATTTGTCATTTGTGACTTTGTAAGGGATAAATAACATCATTGCGAATACATCTGGATATTACTGCAATTTGTCAGATTTCTCCTTTGATTCGTTCGAGTCTCTGTACATCAGTATGCATGCTCCAAGCTAATAATAATCATTGTTAAACAAATGACTAACCCATTAAAGGATTTCATTTATTTACAGCTAATAGGAATGAAATTTTAGAAAATGAATTTCATGCATAGTGTTAAGAAGATATCTATCTTTAAAAAAAATTATTTTTAGAAAATCAAAAAAAAAAAAAAAAAAAAAAAAAAAAAAAAAAAAAAAAAAAAAAAAAAAAAAAAAAAAAAAATGAAAAACTTAATGCAGCTTTAAAGATTTGTTAAGCACTGTGACCCATCCATCTCTTGGGTGCTACAGAAACACCATATACTTAACTGTATTGCATCAGCCACTAGTTTTGAAAAGAAGTGGAAAACAGGTGCTAACCACACACACACACACACACACACACACACACACACACACACACACACACACACACACACACTGAACTATGCCTTAAGCTCATATGGCCTTTGGTCTGGTGAGTTAAAAACATGAAAGGAATAACAAACTCAAAAATCAAAATAACTGTAAACAAACCATTATGCTGCTTCTGTCTGTTACCTAAAGATGTGATATATAACATGTATACCTTGCATATACATATACTCACTTGTAATATACTGGTATATATATATATATATATATATATATATATCCTGTTACTTCTATACAATAAGATCAATAAAGTTTAAAATTACTACATAATATATATAAAGAAATTTTTTAATGTCATGCTCTAATTTTACAGAAACAGAAGTGGATGCTAGATGTTGCCATCTTAAAATTAATCAATAAAATTAATTTTATCTGCATTGCATTTGCAGAAACCATAAATGGTAATGAAAAAAAATTGCACATTACAGTTATATACTGATGTTAATCAGACAGAAGCATCACAATGCTTTAAATTTAACAATAACATAAAATCCCTGTAAATAATCAAATTAACAAATATAAAATAAATATTATGGTTTTATTTACCGTTTGTATTGATAAACTACCAGGATACTAAAATATGGACAAAAAATTATAATTATCATAATCAAAGTCATGAATTAATTTGTGTTTATGTTTTTTTTAAAATTAAATTTTTACTATTTAAAGTACTTTCACATTTATTTGTCTTTCAAACAAGAAAAATTATTTCTATTTACATGCATGATATACATGCAAAATAAGTAACAACATATATACTCTGACAATCATGACATTTAATACGTTTTAATATTTTACATGAGAATCAGATTTTCCTGTTACTTTTTCTGGTTTCTTTTCACTCCTATGACACCAAAAAAGATATACTCATGACAATTTTCAAAATAAAGTTTCCTAAATAAAATTTCAGTTTTTTATAAAACTAATGTGCTTCATCTAGCATATTCATTAAGCTTATTGACTTAATTTTGAATAAACTAAAATAAAAAGCTAAAAAGGACATTATTCAGATGAATTTTAAGCAAATCAATAGTAAAAGTTACCAGTAGATGTAAATAAGCATTAACTACTGCACAAGATGACAAGTACATGGCAGAATGCATGTTTCAAACATGAAAGGAACCATATGTAGAATTAAAGAAAAACCCCTTATTTTTGTTATTGTTAACAATAAAAGTAACCGACAATGTTTCCAATTTTTCGCCAGAGTAGCCGACAGGATATGCTGGCTGTCAGCTTCTACTGAAACCGCTGCAAGTGATTGACTGTTATACAAACATTTATGCTTGTGACCAGTTATTATTTTATTTTATTAACCAGAACTGAAGTGTATCAAATCATTTAACAATGTTTATTTTGTACTTTAAGATGTCCAGTATAGCAAGGAATGAGGCAGATAAAATATACAATACCTGTACAAGATGTTTGTGGTATCTCTGTATTAAATCTGCTTTCAAACCTGCAAATGAAAAATATACCATCATTAACTAAATATAGTAAGACTATCTGAGAATCTACTATTTTATAATTTACAATTCTTCTAGGATGGAACTAAATTAATATTTCCCTGACAAGTACTAGTATAGCAAACAAAAGACCAATCTGAACTCATGTTAGAATGGTGTTTTACTCTCTAGCAAAGATTGTTTCACTTGTATAATTGATGGTTTCTGTGTGACATCACAGGTGAAGATGGCGACTTAAGACACCTTGGATACGGTGACACCAACTCCTTAGATACTATACATTTATATAGGGTTTTGTACAGTCAAATTTTAAAAACTGGTTAAAATGAAAGTTTTACATGGTTTTATGACTTGGGGCTTTCGAGAAAGGTTTTTATGACTGATAAATGATAATTGATTGAAAAACGTATGAAAAAGTAAAAATATAAGTATTATTATTAATATTAAAGGGTACCTGTAACCAAAAATTTTTTTATCACAATTGTTTTATATATTATTTAAATATCACAATATTGAAAACCACATCAAAATTGGTGACAAAATAAAAAAGTTATAGCAGTTTGAAATCCACATTTTTTAACTTTCCCTTGATAGCAAAGTGAAACACCTCGTTTTGAGTTATAAATGTGTGACGTCATTGCAGTATTAGAAGTAGTGTCTAACATAATAGACAGTAGTAACAATGATGATATATTGATGTGTGTAGAAGAAAGTAACAACGCTGACATGTACCTATTTATGTCAAATAGTTTGTCATTATTTGGGGAAACAGTAGACAATCTTATAAGTGATGAATTTGAAGTATAGCCATTATTTATTTGTACCAGAAATGGACGAATCTGATGAACATATTGAGTCAATTTCCGACCTACTCGAGACTGCAGTTTAATGCATTGCTGTTGAAAAATAGGTGACGAATGTTAACTTGTTAATGACATAATTATAATTGATTATATCTTTGACTTTATTTTAAAAATAAATTATTTTATTAAGTATGACTGGACAGACTCGAGAATTACTGTAAGTTGCATAGCTATCACAAAAAATATGCGATTAGTTTTAACTTGTCTAATAAACGAAAATTTAATTTTATCGTCGACATTTTAAAATAAATTAAATATCAAGTCAGACTGGACAGACTACCAGATGAATATTATGAAACTAACTGTGGTGCCATGTGCTGATTTTGAATTTCTATTAAAATAATGCATTCAAAATCAGCACATGACAACTTGTGTATGACAACTTGTCATGTGCTGATTTTGAACACATTATTTTAATAGAAATTCAAAATCAGCACATGACAGCGGCACCAGCTAAAAATCAATACATAAAAATTCAATCGCCTATGCTCTTTTGTGCAATTGTTATTGACAGTTAAAATTAAATGACCGTGATGTAGTAAACTTATAAGTAATATGGCGGCATTACATTTTCTCGATAATTGGAAGATGTTCACACTATTAAATTTTGTAACATAGTTCTTTTCAACTGTCCGATAGTTAATATATTACTATTATTATGATTCCCCACCCAAAGGTGGGGAATCATATTGTTTTTGTTCTGTTTCTTCTTATTATAATGATTCCCCACCCAAAGGTGGGGAATCATATTGTTTTCGTTCTGTTTCTTCTTCTTCTTCTTATTATTATTATTATTTTTATAATTTTTTTTCTTCCTTAAAATTGTCCGGTGCAGAACTCGGAAACGGTATGATGGGTTTCGATGAAATTTGGTACCAACAATCTGCTATCCTGGTAGATATGGATAAATGATCAAATTTTTTTCTATCTCGAAGTCTCAGCGGTCGGTGCGTGTAAATTGCGTAATTTAATTACAAACATCTTTCTGTCCAATATGTACAAAGAGAGATAACTCTTACAGAATCTTCTTCTTTCTTATTCAGTTTCTCAGATATATGAGCGCCCGATAAAAATGGGTAATCTGAATTAATGTATACAGTTAAGCACTAAACAAAAATGATTGAATGTTAATTAACTAAATGTTAATTAAGTGACTAACCTCTTTCTCACATACATAATTTGTTCTTAATAAATTCTCAGTTACTATGTATTAAATTATTTAAAATATATCAAATTTTTATCAGCACTGCCAAACAAGTTAAACGCATCATTCAATCTCGTTCAAAATTTTAGGATAGGTTCCTGCACCATTAAAGTTTTACATTCATGGGTATTTATTGGGTGAGGGACGGAAGATGGGATCTTAAAAACAAAAATCACCAATTTTTCCTTAAACACTTTGCAGTGTGCTATAAAACCATATATAGGGCTTTGTCATAACTCATAAACTAATGAGATCCCCATCCCTAAAGTATATATTTTCTGGTTCCTAATGATAAAATGAAAAGAATGACACTAATCATAGACACCTAAGGTCCTTTCCCACTGAAGGGTAGGGCTGGGTGGTGCTAAGTTAATTTTAAACTATTGAAATCCCCACCCCTAATTTATGTATTTTCTGGTTCCTTATGAAAAGTTGAATAGAGTGATATTAATAAAGGGCACCTAAGGTCATTTCCCACTGTGGGTGGTGCTATGTACATGTATAGCTTTTAAATAGTTAAAATCCTTTCCACTCATCTGTATATTTTCTTGTTCATTATGGACTTTTGAAAAGAGTGATAAAAACCTCCAGGAAATCCTTTTCAAGAGAGGGTAGGGGTGGGAAGCCAGAATTCTTAACACCCACCCTCAGTCAAGAAACACTATCTTATGGCATACTTGATTTCATTTCTTAAGGCAAGTTTACAGGATTAAATTCCTATTCAAAGAATTGTAAACAAATTCAATAGCATTATTACATGTTTTTATATGGATAATTGCTTTAATCTCTTTGTCAATTATCCATTAATATGTAGGTTATGTCCACTTCACAGTCATGACACACGTCAATCAAATTTGTTGGTTAAACACCTCAAAGTTCGTGAAATAGATTTGCTATCAATCAAAGTTGAATACCTGTCCAATCAAAATACACCAGCTAATAGAATTGCCAATTTAATGGATAGGACCTTTGTCAGAAGACAGAACGCATGATTCTGATCTATTAAACTTGTATAATTTACATACATTTCGAATTATAAATAGATTTATACATGCAGATTCGGACTCCCGTGATCAATTGGTTTCTTTTAACAAAAAACATTGTTGCAACAATGGGGTATGAGAGAATGAAAATATATATTAAAATGAATACTGCTCGAATTATAATTGTACAATTCGATGTTAACTTTAAATTTACTTGTCTTCCGCCCTTTCTCTTAGTCAGCTTTCGATTACTAGTAATGGATACTATCAATCCATCTCGAGTTCAGTCCATCAGCAGGTGTATATTTTAGACAATATATAGATTATGGATGGTGGGGAATCATACGTAACTGGTATCCCAGTTACAATCTCTAGTTATTATTATTATTATTTTTATAATTTTTTTTTTCCTTAAAATTGTCCGGTGCAGAACTCGGAAACGGTATGATGGGTTTCGATGAAATTTGGTACCAACAATCTGCTATCTTGGTAGATATGGATAAATGATCAAATTTTTTTCTATCTCAAAGCTCAGCTGTCGGTGCGTGTAAATTGCGTAATTTAATTACAAACATCTTTCTGTCCAATACGTACAAAGATGGATAACTCTTACAGAATCTTCTTCTTTCTTATTCAGTTTCTCAGATATATGAGCGCCCGATAAAAATGGGTAATCTGAATTAATGTATAACGTTAAGCACTAAACAAAAATGATTGAATGTTAATGAACTACATGTTAATTAAGTGACTAACCTCTTTCTCACATACAGAATTTGTTCTTAATAAATTCTCAGTTACTATGTATTATATTGTTCAAAATATATCAAATTTTTATCAGCACTGCCAAACAAGTTAAACGCATCATTCAATCTCGTTCAAAATTTTAGGATAGGTTCCTGCACCATCAAAGTTTTACATCCATGGGTATTTATTGGGTGAGGGACAGGAAGATGGGGTCTTAAAAACAAAAATCACCAATTTTTCCTTAAACACTTTGCGGTGTGCTATAAAACCATATATAGGGCTTTGTCATAACTCATAAACTAATGAGATCTCCATCCCTAAAGTATATATTTTCTGGTTCCTAATGATAAAATGAAAAGAATGACACTAATCAAAGACACCTAAGGTCCTTTCCCACTGAAGGGTAGGGCTGGGTGGTGCTAATTTAATTTTAAACTATTGAAATCCCCACCCCTAATTTATGTATTTTTCTGGTTCCTTATGAAAAGTTGAATAGAGTGATATTGATAAAGGGCACCTAAGGTCATTTCCCACTGTGGGTGGTGCTATGTACATGTATAGCTTTTAAATAGTTAAAATCCTTTCCACTCATCTGTATATTTTCTTGTTCATTATGGACTTTGAAAAGAGTGATAAAAACCTCCAGGAAATCCTTTTCAAGAGAGGGTAGGGGTGGGAAGCCAGAATTCTTAACACCCACCCTCAGTCAAGAAACACTATCTTATGGCATACTTGATTTCATTTCTTAAGGCAAGTTTACAGGATTAAATTCCTATTCAAAGAATTGTAAACAAATTCATTGGCATTATTACATGTTTTTATATGGATAATTGCTTTAATCTCTTTGTCAATTATCCATTAAATTAAATATGTAGGTTATGGCTACTTCACAGACATGACACACGTCAATCAAATTTGTTGGTTAAACACCTCACAGTTCATGAAATAGATTTGCTATCAATCAAAGTTGAATACTTGTCCAATCAAAATACACCAGCTAATTGTAATTGCCAAATTAATGGATAGGGTCTATGTTAGAAGACAGAACGCATGATTCTGATCTATTGAACTTGTAAAATTTACATACATTTCGAATTATAAATTTAAACATGCAGATTCAATTGGTTTCTTTTAACAAAAAACGTTGCAACAATGGGGTATGAGGGAATGAAAATATATATTAAAATGAATACTACTCGAATTATAATTGTACAATTCGATGTTAACTTTAAATTTACTTGTCTTCCGCCCTTTCTCTTAGTCAGCTTTCGATTACTAGCAATGGATACTATCGATCCATCTCGAGATCAGTCCATCAGCAGGTGTATATTTTAGACAATATATAGATTATGGATGGTGGGGAATCATACGTAACTGGTATCCCAGTTACAATCTCTAGTTGTTATTTGTAATTATTTTTGGATGTTAACAAAATGTGTGTGAAGAATGGGTGTAAATTATATTAGTATATTGGTAATACATGTATTATCAAATTAATTTTGAACAGATTGATTTGAAATCATTAACAAAGAACTGACTGGCTGGCAGAATAAAATTAGTTTTCCTTAAATTTAAATTGATTTAAATCTACCAGATTTTCTTATTTAACAATATAATTATTAATTCATTTAGATTATTTAATAATTTTAATTTCCTTCATTATTCTAGTGCCATTTATACGATAAAATTTTTTTAACAAATTTAATGAAATTTTAAATGCTGGCAGACAGATATGACTTTATAATATGAATAAATTTTTTCACTACAATTATTTTTTTTAAACTTAACTAAGTCGTAAAATCAAGTTTTTAATTACATATTACTATAATATCATTAAAACTGTCGAAAGACTGAAAAATCTTGCACTACACTCGATAAATTATAATGCATATGGTACTATTGCTATGCTATAAAGCAGTTTGTGTTCACCGTATCCAAGGAGGCCGACAACTCCTTTACCTGAAATGCTCGGATATCCGGAATGATCAATAAGAACATATATAGTTTTATTAAGGCTATTAGTTTGCAATTGTGGAAGAAAACCAGAAAATACACTACATACTACAGGAGCAGAGCAAACAAGTATGGCCTGCAACATGGAAAAAACTTTTCTCATTTGACTAGGTCAACCCTTAGCAGTGTTGCATGAACAAAAAAAAAAAAAAAAAAAAAAAAAAAAAAAATATTTTGAATCTCAGACTTTGGGGCAGTATGCTTTTCTACTGCACATGACTTAGTGAGGTACTCAGATAGCACTTTAATAAAAGGTCCCATTGATAGTGCCCTAGTACAAGGTAGCCCACAATTTACATCCACACATCTCACATACACAAAGTTGTTCTTAAGGTTAATCCTTAGAGTTTAATGAACTTAATATTGCTGGAAATAGCTGAAACGTTTCTGATGTGATTAAATCACATTTCAGCTCACATCCCAGACTAAGGTTATATATTCTTATCAAAGTGAATGTAGGTATTGTGTTGTCAAATCTTTGAATTTTATGTTGTAGGAAGTATGTTATTCTTTTGAATGATGTTATCAATGTAATTGCTCCATAAAGATTTTTGTTGACAGTAACCCCAAGACACTTGGCATTCTTTAAAACATTGCAGTTTGAGTTCAATGACGTTTTAATTGATACTTTGGCAAATAGTTGAACTCTTGGCTGGACATATGTACTAAAAAATTGCAGGTTGCAGGTTGACAAGAGCAATTTACATAGCCTTAATTACATTGCAGTTTGTGTTCATTGATGTTTAATTGAAACTTTTGCAATAAGTTGAACAGTTACACTTGACTGGACGCATTCTGGCATGTCACCGATGTCTCCCATAAAATCAGTATTTGAGCCTATTCGTTCTTATTTGTTATTGGCAATACAGTCTATTTAATGAACACGGTTATATATATATATATAAATAAAACAATAACTTCATGATAGGGGGGGGGCACCTGTCCAGATGACAAAATTATATATGTACAAGTGGGAGAGAAGGTAGCGATAGTATATCTGAAAAAGTAAATAATTTTTATAATTCTCACCTGAAGTAGATATTCCAAGTTGTGATAGTTTTTCTTTTAACTCTACAACTTTCAGTCTTTTCAATGATTCCACAGTGGGAACTGACGCCATGTTGAAAAATCTAAATTATCTCCCCTGATTTCCTTTCTAACTCATATAATTACACAGACTGTAATGATAACAATTTGTATAATTCGGGTAAAACAAAACACATGCGATGTCGGCGAGGAAGGCTGTAATGACAAAAGCATCTAAAAAGATGGTGCAGAAAGTTACACATCCGCCATATATAACAGTCACCGTTAACTCAGGAATGGCAGCATCAGCTCCTCCTCTTGGTCCACAAATGTCATCGGTAACGTTTAAAATACGTTATTTGTTTACATCAACAAACGCAATCAAAGGGAGATAATTTGTACGAAAAAGTTGACAAGGACAATTTACATAGCCTAATTCAGTTAACTTGGTATATTTACAAAATATGAATATACTGATCGATAAAATGAATGTTAATAAAGAGATGAATAGGCATCAACTGACACGATTTATTTACATGTATTAAAAGAAACAACATCCACCTAAGAGGCATGCCTTCAAGAATACCTATTGCAAAGAAAATACTAATAGAGTGAAAAAAAAACCTTTCAAATAAAGATTTGGCCTGCATATGATGAATCATTAAACCAGCGACATTTAAAACATCAGTTTTAAATGTTGCTGATTAAACATTGTTTGTATTTGATGGACCCTGGTCTGTATTTTTGGAATCATAATACCTATGGAACCTCATTTTATCATATATTCAATTATTTATACCCATCTTCAAATAATTGTACCTAGGTTCAGTTAATTACAGCTAGGTTCATTTTTTTTAAAGATAGGTGCAGTTGAATTATACCTAGGTTCAATTGAATTATACCTAGGTTCAAATAAGTACACATGAACAATTATTTTTATTCCAAGGAATAATCCAATTGTACCTAGGTATAATTCATTTGAACTTATCTTCAGTAGAATTAGACCTAGGTATAATTCATTTGTACCTAGGTATAATTGATACGTCTCTTTCATTGATTTGAAGAAAGGTTTAATTAATGATCAATTCATTTAAAGATAGGTATAATTAATTATACCTATAGGTCCAATTCATTTGAATTGAACCTAGGAATAATTCAGTTAGGTATAAATAATTAAATATATGTTAAAACGGCGTTCCATATATACCTGGGTCTGTATTTGATGAATCATGGCCCATATACGTTGAATGATTTGGTTTTTTTTTTATTTCATTTCAGAGAGGAGTCAAAATAGTTAACTTTTGTAAAACATTTAATGAAAGAACAGGTGATTTAAAACCAGGAATACCCATACCAACAGAGGTATTTGTGAATGTAAGTGCAATATTATCTACATGTATATATCAGTTTGATTGGGATTTCTAGTAAATTATACAGCAAACTTGTATGCTATTTAGCAAACTGGTACATTATACAGCAAACTCGTATGTTTTTTAGCAAACCAACTGGTACAAAAATATGCAGCAAACTGGTACATTACAAAACAAATTGGTACATCAACAGCAAACTGGTATGTTATTCAGTAAACTGGCACATAATACAGCAAACTGGTACATTATACAGTAAACTGGTATTTATTAAGCAAACCGACTGGTACAAAAATGCAGCAAACTGGTATGTTATTTAGTAAACTGGCACATTATACAGCAAACTGGTACATTATACAGCAAACTGGTACATAATCCAGCAAACTGGTATATTACAATACAAATTGGTAAGTTATACAGCAAAATGGTATGTTATTCAGTAAACTGGCACATAATACAGCAAACTGGTACATTATACAGCAAACTGGTATTTATTAAGCAAACCGACTGGTACAAAAATGCAGCAAACTGGTACATTATACAGGAAACTGGTACATTATGCAGCAAACTGGTACATTATACAGCAAACTGGTATGTTTTTTAGCAAACCGACTGGTATAAAAATGCAGCAAACTGGTACATTACAATACAAATTGGTATGTTATACAGCAAACTGGTATGTTATTCAGTAAACTGGCACATAATATAGCAAACTGGTACATTATACAGCAAACTGGTACATTATACAGCAAACTGGTATTTATTAAGCAAACCGACTGGTACAAAAATGCAGCAAACTGGTATGTTATTTAATAAACTGACTCGTACATAATCCAGCAAACTGGTACATTACAAAACAAATTGGTATGTTATACAGTCAACAGGTATGTTATTCAGTAAACTGGCACATAATACAACAAACTGGTACATTTTACAATAAACTGGTACATCATCCAGTAAACTGGTACATTACAAAACAAATTGGTACATTATACAGCAAACTGGTATGTTATTCAGTACACTGGCACATAATACAGCAAACTGGTACATTATACAGTAAACTGGTACATTATACAGCAAACTGGTATTTATTTAGCAAACCAACTGGTACAAAAATGCAGCAAACTGGTATGTTATTTAGTAAACTGGCACATTATACAGCAAACTGGTACATTATACAATACACTGGTACATAGTACAGCAAACTGGTACATTATACAATAAACTGGTACATAATACAGCAAACTGGTACATTATACAGCAAACTGGTATTTATTTAGCAAACCAACTGGTACAAAAATGCAGCAAACTGGTATGTTATTTAGTAAACTGGCACATTATACAGCAAACTGGTACATTATACAATAAACTGGTACATTATACAGCAAACTGGTACATTATACAGTAAACTGGTATGTTATTTGGCCAACTGACTGGTACATTATACAGCAATCTGGTTTGTTATTTAGCAAAATGTAACATAACCAGCTTCACGAGTTAATATATTACACATCCATTTTCCTTTGTTGAGCAGTCCATGGGCCACTCGTAATAGACAGGTATACACGTTCTTTACACAAAGCAGTCTTAATTATAATATTTTAATACTGTTTGTTTGTTTGTATTTTTTCAGCCTGACAGAAGTTTTGATTTACTGCTTCACAAACCAACAACATCTTATTTTCTAAAAATGGCAGCAGGAATACAGAAAGGAGCCATGGCACCTGGTATGTTATTGTAAAATCTCATTTGATTCCATTACACTGTTAAAACTGTGTTTTTACTTTGGTAGTTTTTATAATGTAAATTGGCTTTTCACTTTATTAATCAATACAGTTTAAGCCAAAATTAATCCCATCTTTGGACTGCACTGTATGTGAACAAGTTAATGAGTTTAAATTGTCACATTCAAAATCTACAAAATATTTCTGATTTTGCTTTTGCAAACATAGAATAAATAAACAGTAATTTTGTTCTGGTTTTAAACATAGAAAGCATGTTCATTGTAATAATTGTAAGTAGTTAGCATTATTTATTTATTTTTATTATATTTTATTTATTTTTATTTTATTTTATTATTATTATTTTTTTGATCAGGTGAGCACTAATTTTGATAAGTTTTGATCTAGTCATAACTACAAAATAGCTATGTATATCCTTGATTATCATAATGAAAAATGTTACCACAATGGGTATTTTAAATGGTATAAATCATTTTCATTTGTGCATATGATGCTATATATCACCATTATTCACTAATGACACCACACTACTGAGTAAAACCTCAACCATGCTCAACATAGCTGTAATGTCTTTCCTACAGTTACTTGGTTGTAGAGGATGTGCATAGTGTTTTGTAGGCTGAAGTAAGTAAACTAAACTTTATACAAATTCATTAGATTTTCAATGAAAATTTGTCTAAATGTACTGTAGAATCATTAATATTCATTAGGTTAAAATTTCGTGGTTTGGCCTTTTAAAAAAATTCTGTTGGTAGAAATTTTGTGGAATTGAGTTTTGTGGAAAAAAATCCCATTGAGGGCAATGGTAATTAAAAATTTTTGATGACATTTAATTTCGTGGTTTTCAGTAACCCACAAAAATAATGAAATTTAATCCCCCACGAATATTTGTGATTTTACAGCAATGCTATAACCAACATGAACAGTAATTTTACAGACCGCACCATCACCACCTTGTCCTCAGAAATGAGTCGGTCATAACATTTAGGGGAGCTAATAGGAGGTTAGAAACTGCTTCTCATTCTTATTTCTTTTGTCTTTACAGGTAAGGAAGTTGCTGGAAAAGTTTCTTTGAAACATATTTATGAAATAGCCAAAATTAAATCGGAAGATCCTTCATTTGAGCTAGTTCCATTGCAAACTATATGTAAATCTATTATTGGATCAGCTCATACATTGGGTATTGAAGTGGTTAAAGAACTAAAACCAGAAGAGTATGGCCAATTTCTGCAGGAAAGAAAAATATTTTTAGAAGAAAGAGAGAAGGAACTTGAAGAAATACAAACTAAAAAATTATTAAGATTATGATTGTAAAAATATATGTATATCGGTTTTAGTAGTTTTAGAACTTGTGTTTATAAATAAAATTTGTAAAGATATTGAAATATATTAACTGCTTAAACATTAACTTCAGTGTGTTTAATGAAAAACTGGATTTTGACTAAGTTCTCAACTCTTTCTTTAAGAATCAATGTTGGAAAAATAAATGGAACCATTGTAATCAACACAAAGATACTTTTCACCATAATTGCAGACTTTATTTCATCATAGTGCCCAATGCTGATAAAATCTGTAGACTATATATTTTGATATTTACTGCTATAAAATGATCAAACTTAAATATTTTGATATTTACTGCCATAAAAATTATCCAACTTAATAAAACTTTTACTGGTAGAAATTATTTGCAGGCATGTGATGGTGTAACATAAAAATTTGTTGTTCTAGAAAATTTAAACTTTTGTATTTAATAAAATTTGTTATCAATGCATTATCTGACAGCACACAATCACAGATTAAAACCATTTGAAAAACTTGAAATGACACTTCTTGTGTGAATTCTAAGAGATTAAGGTTTTCTCAAGATACTCTTGTGTTCTCCACCAGCCTAGAATCAACTGCCTCGATATATATGTGTTTTTGAAAAAATCATGACTTTACTGCATTTCAATTGTAAGGGATTCTAATTTACTGTATTTGCTTGTTATAAGATCAATTATTAATTAGAAGTAATCTATACTATGGTCAGAGTCACTGAATTTGTAACAGTGAATTATGTATAACTTTCATAGAAAAACTACCGTAATTTACTTGAATTAAGTTTAGTATTTTTCACACGAGTCTAGTCATAACTAAAAATTGCTATTACCGTAGAGAAAACTCATGCTGCCACAGGGATTTTACATGTAAAAGTGGCGATGTTTACATTGGAAGTGATGTTTGTGGTGAAGAATTATGACATATGCTCAATAGAGTCCACCATTTACTTTGTTTTTCAACATGTTAAATCCCTGTAGCAGCAAGTTTCCTTTACAGAAATATTTTATAGTTATCACAGATGCATTTAGTGATTTTCAGGTAAGACTTTAAGTAAGCAAAAAATATCAAACTTTATTCAAGTAAATTACAAAACATGTATATTTTCTATGAAAATTAATCAAAATTCACTGTCACAAACACACTGAGATAAACAGTAAGCAAAATTCAAGGTCACAAACTGAAATAGACAGTAAGCAAAATTCATTGTGTCAAACTAAAGTAAACAGTAAGCAAAATTCACTGTCACAAACACAGTGAGACAAACAGTAAGCAAAATTTACTGTCACAAACACAGTGAGACAAACATTAAGCAAAATTTACTGTCACAAACACAGTGAGACAAACATTAAGCAAAATTTACTGTCACAAACACAGTGAGACAAACATTAAGCAACATTCACTGTCACAAACACAGTGAGATAAACAGTAAGCAACATTCACTGTCACAAATACAGTGAGATGAACAGTAAGCAAAATTCACTGTCACAAACACAGCAAGACAAACAGTAAGCAAAATTTACTGTCACAAACAGTGAGACAAACATTAAGCAAAATTCACTGTCACAAATACAGTGAGATGAACAGTAAGCAAAATTCACTGTCACAAATACAGTGAGATGAACAGTAAGCAAAATTCACTGTCACAAACTGAAATAAACAGTAAGCAAACGTTGCTATCACAAACACAGTGAGACACACAGCAAAATTCACTGTCACAAACACAGTGAGACAAACAGTAAGCAAAATTCACTGTCACAAACTGAAATAAACATTAGGCAAAATTCACTGTCACAAACACAGTGAGACAAACAGCAAAATTCACTGTCACAAACAGTAAGCAAATTCCACTGTTAACAGTGAGACAAACAGTAAGAAAATTTCACTGTCACAAATTGAAATAAATATTAGGCAAAATTCCCTGTCACAAACACAGCGAGACAAACAGTAAGCAAAATTCACTGTCACAAACACAGTGAGACAAACAGCAAAACTCACTGTCACAAACTGAAATAAACGGTAAGTAAAATTCATTGTCACAACTGAAATTAACAGTAAGCAAACTTTGCTGTCACAGACACAGTGAAACAAACAGTAAGCAAAATTCACTGTCATAAACTGAAATAAACATTAGGCAAAATTCACTGTCACAAACACAGCGAGACAAACAGTAAGCAAAATTCACTGTAACAAATACACTCAGATAATCAGTAAGCAAAACTCAAGGTCACAAACTGAAATAAACAGCAAAATTCACTGTCACAAACTGAAATAACTAGTAAGCAAACGTCGCTGTCACAAACACAGTGAGACAAACAGCAAAATTCACTGTCACAAACAGTGACACAAACAGTAAGCAAAATTCACTGTCACAAACTGAAATAAACATTAGGCAAAATTCACTGTCACAAACACAGCGAGACAAACAGTAAGCAAAATTCACTGTCACAAATACAATGAGATGAACAGTAAGCAAAATTCACTGTCATAAATTGAAATAAACAGTAAGCAAAATTCACTGTCACAAATACAGTGAGACAAACAGCAAAAATCACTGTCACAAACTGAAATAAACAGTAGGCAAAATTCATTGTCACAAACTGAAATTAACAGTAAGCAAACTTTGCTGTCACAAACACAGTGAAACAAAAAGTAAGAAAATTCACTGTCACAAGCAGGGTGACACAAACAGTAAGCAAAATTCACTGTCACAAACTGAAATAAACAGCAAGCAAAATTCACTGTCACAAACACAGTGACACAAACAGTAATCAAACTTTGCTGTCACAAAAGGTAAGCAAACTTTGCTGTCACAAACAGTAAGCAAACTTTGCTGTCACAAACAAAGTGACTTAAACAGTTAGCAAACTTCCTGTCACAAAAGGTAGGCAAACTTTGCTGTCACAAAAGGTAAGCAAACTTCACAGTCCACAAACACAGTGACACAAACAGTAAGAAAACTTTCGATGTCACAAACATTAAACAAACTTCGCTGTCACAGACGGTATATATTTTAATCTTTATTGTTTGACAAAAAATCGGTTTGCTTGTGAAAAGCAAGTGGTAATCTCTAGGTGATATGGTTTTCTCCAACTGTTGAAAACTTACAAACTGTAGTCAAGTGAAATAATCTTGATGGGGGTATATATCGCAATTTTAACCAACTTAAGTTTTAATATAAAGGTCCAATTCAAAACTATGGTGTTCTCCAATGAAGTTATCCTTATGGTGTAAATAAATTAATTTTTCTCATCGATAAAAATGTTTCAGCCTCTAAAATGTTTATTTTTAATTGAGAAATTAGCTGTTAAAACTTACAAAATTTGATGAATGCCAGCCATAATGTCAAAATGAGATCTAGCTAATCTGACAGTAGACAACTGTTAAAAAAATGAATAGAAAACTTCAACATTGAAAGCTTGTGTTTCATTATGTTAATCTAAAAATCGCATATTTCAATTGACAGCCTTCAAAATCAACTTTCAAATTTGCAAGTTCTAGAAAATGATTTTGCCCCATGTACAATAAAAATTCAATGTTTTTATACAAAAATGTTTGTACCACTGAAACCCCAGATAAACTGGCTTCTAGTCAAATTCTGCTCATCATAATGTATATCCAGTAACAAATCCACAGTTGAAAAGACTCGATCTTGAATCATCAAATGATTAGAGGCTCAGTGAGCATTCAAGGTGTTCTCACTTTTAGCATCCACCTCAAGAGTGAAAGGTCAAGGATTCAAACCCCAGCTGTGTCATACCAAGAAGTTAAGATACTGCTTATATTAAACAGCACAGAGTATTGTTGCTAGAATAAAGTTTTATGGGGGAGTGGTATGCTTGTCTGTGGCATACCATCCTGAAGACTAACAGCTTATAAAAACATGCCAAGTCAACGCTAGTGCAAGGCAGACAATAATACACACCTGTACATCTTGTACATTAATAAACTTATTCATATATTATTTCTTAGAGATTAATAACCTTGTTCTCATTGCAAATAGCTGAAAAATTGCTGATGTGACGTTAAACAACGTAACAACAAAACTTTATTCCATGGCACCATTTGACACCATTTTTAACCACCATTAGAAACTGCTATTCATGCAGGTCACATGAGACTTGCAGTATAAATACCCTTTTGACATTAAGTTTCTGGGGTATTTAATTCATGCTTATTTATTTTTTTTTTAATAAAGTTTCATAAAAGAAAATGTATATAAGTGCAGTCATGGGGGAAGGACAAATTTTAGACAAAGTGACATAAAACCAAGTTGCTTCAAAGGCTTAATTATACATATTTGTAAATGAAGCAGAACTGGAACAATAAATATCTTGAGAGCTATCATTTTTATTATTTTCATAAATCAACATTCTTGGTAAAAAGTCTTTTCTTTTCTTTTTGAGCATTTTTCTTTCTCTTTTTCTTTAAATATTGGTCCACTTTCCCTGATTTTTTCAGTTCTCTAAACTTTTCAGCCAGTTCTAATTTTCTTTTGTCAGCTGTAAAACAATAAACATAAAGCTTTATTAAGTACATAAACATAGATTGTTATTTGTGTAAAACTGAAACAAAACAAGTGTAGTGATTGTACTACCTAAATAGTGTTCAATCTATAATGGACCCTAGAACCAATATCCATAAATATAACTTCTGACCCACAAAAACACTACATCAACCTTGGGAACATCTTTCTAATTTAAGCTGAGTGTTCAGTTAATCCAGTTATTCCTCCTACTCATTTTTATGTCTTAAAAAGTTACTACTGACAGGTGGCTGAAACTGTCCCATATGAATAATGTACCATCACTACCATGTTCAATTATAAAGAAATAAAATGTGTGGTTATGTGAATTACAGACTATAATATTAATACACATTACTGATATTTACAAAATAAAAACAAAATTATATTATAACAGTGACCCAATTAATTAAAAATATGTTCAACCTTCTTTTCAACTAATGGCGTTTTAATTACTTGAATACATTGATTTCTACACTAAAAACTAATATCTGAGGTTATGGTAATTGAGAGACAACTTGGGTACAGAGAAAAGTTGAAGTCTTGTTATGACCCTAAGATTTTCCTTAATAATTTTGTTCATTTTTGAGATATTTAGTAATTTAAGGTGTCATTTTATAAAGATCACTTAAAGCTTGTAACATCTGTCTTAGTTTTATCACAAATGTTTATTTGTAATTCAGAAAGAGAATTCCGAAACTTGCTAAATTTAAGTTAAGGAAATTCTTAGTTAAGGAATAATTGTGAAACCGTGGCCTGGAATTATCAATTATCACTGGAATATTAATTGGCAGCTTCTAAAAATTTGACAGGCCCTTATTTGAACAAGAAAATTCATATTCAATCTACTAATAACGTTTTTTTGTTTACACTATTAGCTATGTTTCAGAGCTTCTTTTTTAATTACCTGCATTTAAGTTTATCAATGACTTATTCTAATTATTCTAACACCTACCTTTTTTTAAGTAATAAGGGGTCTTTCCTTGCTTTACAAGTTCCTGTTCTTTCTTCTTCCATTCTTTTTCTATTTCTTCTTGTTTGTTTTTCTGTTTAGCAGAAAGCTCTTGTTGTTTCTACAACAAAACAATTTACAATCTTTACATAAAGACCACCTGCCTACAATCAAGACAAACATTTAAAATTCTTTGATACCTGTCTAGTAAGACCAGGCTTTCAAATTTTGTTAACTACTTGATATTTAAGACCAATTTTTGTAAACTACCAGTACATAAATTTGGTATTTCAATCAACAAGATTCTCTATGTAAACATCACCTGTTTATACCATACCTATTCCTAAGACAATTAGCAGTGAAGACCCTGTGACATGTCCCCATGACGATGTACAAAAGTAATAAAATATGTGTCTATGAAAGGACTCAATAATAACTGTATCATTTTACTGTATACTAATGTATTATTGTTCACTTGGTACAAATTTTTCGTGGAAATGTTTTGCAAAATAAGTGAAAATAAGTACACTGCGAAAAAATCTACACTTACAGTAATGCTTAGTAAAAGAACAACAGATAATACCTTTCTGAAGTTGTGAATCATTAAAAATTATTTAAATTATAACATGTACTTAATAAAATAAAATAGATGAAATACGAACCATTCTATTGTACAAAAGCTTTAGCTTCTGTTGTTTTTCTGGGTCTTTTTCTTTCACCATTTTCTTCTGTATTTTCTGAAAATAAATGAAATTAAATAAGTCAAAATCTAGAGTCCAAAACTATTAACACATACATAATTCTATAGGATTTCTAAAATATTGCCAAAATATTTTTTAATGTTTTATGGCATTGGTTTAAAACTGCGCATAAGAAATGTAAGTCTTAAAACAAATTCACTTTTTAAAGGTCAGTGGTTTTTTCTAGGCACTACAGTTTCCTCAAGCATCCCAGAACTGACCACTCCAATTTAAAATCAGAATATAAAGTTCTACTAGCAGTAAGACATTGTTTTATTGCCCCTGAACCTCTAAACAGGCCAGCTAAGGTTTTTTAAAAGTCTATATATTTATTTCTTCTCTGTTTTTATACAGAAGGCCGTACTTAACATAACTAAAAAATAACTAAAACACTTGTCTAAGCTCAATTCTTTTATTAGGACACACTATTTATGTTGTATGACAAATTCTCGCCTATCTAACCCAAAATTTCTTTGTTCCTCAAGCTGTTTGGTTTAGATATCTGGCAGTTCTACTTTGCAGGAAAATTATCCCTCAGTTTTTGTTTAACCTCAATGAATTGAGTTGAGATGAGTAATGGTGTTTTATGCCCCAGTCAAGATTCTTTCATTTATTTCAAGGAGGTCAATTCTCGGATGGTGGAGGAAACGGTAGTGCCCGGATAAAACCATTGACCTTTGGCAAGCAGACTGACAAACTTTCTCAAACTAAGGATATGTCTCGAGTGGGATTCAAACCCAGGCAGTGAGAGAAACTGTGTTAACCTCATTGAACTACAAAAGTTTGACTGAATAAATGATAATAGTAAAACTGCTTTTGTCAACAAAAACTGATATTGAAACAATTCAAATACATGTACATATACATGTACCTCTTTTTCCCTTTCTTTCACATCATCAAGGAATGAATAAGCTTTCTTAAATAAATCTTCTTTAAATTCTCCAGACAAATCATCAAATCTAGGATCTCTACTCAGCTAAAATAAATATGAAAAAAATCATATAGTCTTAATAAACAACAAAGCCATTTGTTTTGTTTATATAATTAATTCTAGTACATGTATGTTTTTTATTCAATACTTTCTGTCCAATAACATTTTCATCATTGAATTAAATATCCTTGTATTTAAGACTACTTTTAACATAAAGAAACTTCCTCCCCTTTTTTAAAATTATAAAATTTTCAGATCTACCTAGGAAATGCATTTTAAACAAATCATCAAAAACCTTAAAAGTCCAACAACTCCAAGAAAATCCATTTAGTGTTGTTTACATATACACCAGTTATTTTCTTACTTTTTTCTTCACAGGAACAACTTCTCTAAATCTGGACACAGTTTTCTTTGAAGATATTTCCATGGGCCTTGAATCAAAGATAAAAATCTATTTTTAAAATTCTTATATCAATTCATGCATAAACATACATCATCCAGAATATAAATAGAAAAATATTTGTTTACAATGAAATTAAAAAAAATTATTTCAAGTTATACACTGAACTTCTGCATTTACAAAATCATTATAAAGATATTATTTTTTTTATTACACTTCAACATTGTTTTGACAAAATGCATTAGCAAAAAACATAAGGAAAATGGAAAATAGCATTACTAACAGCTTCTGATAAATAACAACAAAAGAATTTTTTAACATGTAGGATGGTAATAAATTTAAATTAAATTAAATTCAAAGTTTCATCAAAATTTAATTATCCATATACACAGAAGCTAAGGTGCTGACAAAAACAGTGACAACAAACAGACAGACAGATGGACGGCCTTTCTGTATCCCCTCAATGAATTTCTATTGGGAATAAAAATAGAACAATGTACATGTAGTTTTTAAATGTTTTGAGGATTTTACAATGTACATGTAGTTTTAAATGTTTTGAGGATTTTACAATGTACATGTAGTTTTAAATGTTTTGAGGATTTTACAATGTACATGTAGTTTTAAATGTTTTGAGGATTTTACAATGTACATGTAGTTTTAAATGTTTTGAGGATTTTTTTCAAACATTCCTACAGTAATATATTTTTTGGTTAAATCACTCCTGTTTATTGTAGTTTACCTATTTTTATTTTCTCTTTTAAATACTTTCTTTCCATCATTTTTCTTCTGTCTATCCCTTTTTAGTACTTGGTTATAACTGAAAAATACAGCATTATGAAATTTATTGCACAATTTCAAAGATAGCATCATACCCTTTAACGAAAAAATTCAATAAAAACTGAAAAAACATGGTGAAGTCTTAAAATTGTATTTAATTTTTCACATAAAAACCTAAATAAGGCAGATCCTGTCTGAACATATAATATGTTTTAACTGTAGTAAATATTTAGAACATACCATTATGAAGAGCAATCCCAATGAATTACTTAAAACAGAGAATAAGATATAGATATATTAAACATATTTTACATTGTCCCCTTGCAAAATTATACATAATACACAGTGTAACCTTACCCACTGAATATGAATTTCAACGAACTGTGTACACCTTACAAGCTACTTCCGTTTATGGTGATCATGCACACTTTAGGTGTATAAAAGGGGTTTATTTCCAAATTTCTTGAATAACTGCTTTTTCATTTTTTGAAAAATACTCTGAAAACATGATAGAAATTTGTATAGCTAGGATTACACTTTAATAGAATAGTATGTTTATTTACCGGCATAGAAACAAAATCTGTCTCATAAAAAATCTTTAAGGAAGGCGTTTGGTCTAGACAGGTTTTATTTTACAATGCAAATAATTTCCCTTATTTCAGTGGTGTACTTGATTAAGTGGTATCACTTAAAACAAATACAAGTTAAAGACTAATATTCTTGTAAAATGTCAAACACGTTAATATACATATACCTATTGGTATACTTACACTTTTGTTCCCAGTCTGTCTCTTAATGCAATAATTTCCTCAAAAGACATTGTTGATAATTCTACAAAACATGTGTATACATATTAAATATATCTAATAAGAGATTTGTGGGTCTTAAGGCTCACCTGCAAAATTGTTCAATAGCCTTACAGTAGTTTATTTTCATGAATTATAGAGTTCCACTCACATTCAAATTTAATTATACTTGACCTGATAATATTATGTAAATCATATATCTAAAAGACAGTACACATATTGAAATGTTATATCAAAGTACATGTATTTAAAGGGCTCTGTGACCAAGTGGTCTAAAGCACCTCTCTGACTAAATTTAAATCTCACTTAGAACATATCCTAGTGTGAGAAAGTTTGTAAGTTTATCTGCCAAAGGTTGAAGGTTCATTTTTTTCTTTAGACAGTCCAGTTTCCTCAAATTTACTGAAGTGACTGCCTCTATGTAACTGAAAGAATTTTGACCCATACATTAACTCAAAAACTTCACTCCATTAAAAGCATTTACATGGTTGGTAAGCATGCAAATAATTGTGTAAGTAGAAATGTAATGAACACCATGCGATGTCTGACATAAATTTTTGAGATTTCAATGGAACAGACACAACTTTTGAATGAAGTAGTACATATATGTTTTGTGGTCTGCAAATGCTAATAAAGTGTCAACGTAAACAAGAATTCCATTGTATAAGTAGAATTAGAATTCTAAGGGTTTCAAGAAAAGCATAAATTTTGCTTTATCAAAATATATGGACGTTTTTTTTTTGAAAAAAATAGTAAATTTTGATTTTAGAATGTTTTACCTAATATCTTTTAAGAGGACTCCTCGCATTAATCATCTTTACTCTACAACACTCCACTGCAATCTTTAATAAGATTAAAAAAAAAAAACAAAATAAAATAAATGTAAATAAGATACTTACCTTTCTTTATGTTTTCCTACAAAATATAGATTTGTTTGTTATCATGATATCAAAAAAGAAAAGAAAAAAAAATCACATTATCTATCACAAAAAACTCTAACTCTTATTTCTAAAGTAAATTTTGTGGCATTATTATATATACTTTCCTATTTCACGTAAAATAGATTCATTTTATGTTACAATAAATACATTGTATTTGTAGATTACTTAAAGCATCTTAGTAGTTTTCATTAAAGCATCTTAGTAATTTTTGCACCTAAAGTCTTTAAGTTAATAGAATAACTTTAAAGGATCATATCACTGGCTTTAGCAATTAGATCTTTAACAAATACTGCTTTATGTAATATTGCTCATGGCCGAATGATACTACATGTATATAGCTTGGCTGCAAATCTAGTCCACTCAAAACTTTAAATAAAACTTTTAATAATCAATGGGTGCTGACACTCACATAAAAGCTTTCCTGTACCATGTACAGGCAACCTTAAATATCAACAACAAAATAAAGATGCATTAAAAAAAATAAATACAAAGAAAAGAAATACATTCATAGATTGTATTTTTTGGATAAAAAGGAAAGGTAATTTGTGTCTCAATATCACAAGAACATGGGTACAGTTATCCCCCTTGTCTATATATACAAGTATATATAAAAAAATTTTCTAACAATCTTTGATAAATATATAAACAACTTTTACTGATTATGATGCATTTAAAAAAAACAACTGACTACAATCCTAATTTTTATCATCAATGTGTCAATTTTTTTTATACTTTTTTAAATGCACAGCAGTTGGCACAAGGACAGTTAAGAAATCACATATATCCATAATTCAATAAATTACTGTACCATTATTTCTTGTTAAATTAATTACATCTTACATATTCAACTTCTTCATCATCTTTCTGTTCTTCTGTTTCATCTTGTAAATTCTGCTGATTATTGTCACTCTCACTGCTTTCCTCACTGTCAGCACCATCGATTTGCATATATTTGTGATTCTTCTTTTGTAATTTATTTTCTGAGTTTATATCAGAAACTTGTTCAAGTTTCCTCTTTTTTCCTTCATTATCTGACTTTGCCTGAATTTCTGTATGTTTACTTTTACCCTTAGCTGCCCATAACTTTTGAAGTTCAGCTTTATATTCTAAGGAATCAACAGAATTCCCTGAGTCCGAATCTGAATCTGAACCCGACTGAACAGAAGCAACATGTGACACATGTTTTTTCCCATGTAATTTTTTCTTCTTTTTTCCAATCACTTTTGTTAACCTGTCTTTGTTATCATCACTGTCTGATGAGCCTTTATCTCTTCTATCTTCAGTCTCAAATTTATTTTTTAATTTAGTTCTATTTTCAAATTGATGTTTTCCAGTCACAGTTTTATCTGGATATTTTGAGTTATTTCGAATTTTTGATGACAATTCTCCTGCCTTTTGGCTTTTGTTACCTTTTTTATGTAATTTTACACATTTTTCCTGTTGTTTGTTACAATCTTCTTTTTTAGTTTGCTTAATTGGTGGGATGTTACCTGCATCATTTTTCTGTGATTTCCCTTTAGCAGCCCACAATCTATGGAATTCTTCTTCATTATCAGAGCTTGAATCATCTGAGGAGGACATTACGCCATCTAAAAATCTTCAAAGTGTTATATATCCTATAAGTACTTTCTAACTTTATAACAATAATTCAGTGTAGCTGTAAACTGTTATTATAAATTCTCACTTGGTATTCATTTCAATATCACACACACCTAAAGAATAAAGAAAACACCTGTAAAAGTAAGAATTATTCCATGACAGAATATTGGTAATTAATGTCTGAAAATTTACTAAATTTTTTATGCTTTCTACTTAAAGGGACCATTTTTTCATCAATATTTTGGCTGTAATGTTACTAAAGACAAATTGAAATTTGGTATCCAATTCAGAATTCTGACTTATTCTTAAAAAAATATTAATATTTGTTAATGGCAACTTGTTTCCTTGATCAGGTATTTAGACCCTGAAAATGTATTTAAACACATGCTTCATATTGTTTGGTGTAAACTGTGCTAGAATATAGCTTTCCATTAACAAGCAATAAAAAACTGAACATCTTTTTGAAAATTTTGAAAAATAAACCCAGTGCAACCAATTCATGATTGTGGTTATATTTAGATAAACTACGAGTATAAAAATTAACATTACATTTTGTAAAATTTTGTCGGTAATGGAATATCATAATGTATTTTTGGGATCACTCATTGTGTATCATTCTGTTAGATAATTCGCTAAAAAGGGATGATTTTGCTAACATGAGTTGCAGTTGGTGAGTTGGTCCATTACTCCCATACAAAAAGACTGTTTGGTGTAAACTGTGCTAAAAGGCTTGTCCTGGTTTGTATATTTTTAAATCTTGGCTGGTCAAGCTATTTTCATAACAGTCAATACCAAACAGTTGACAGCGTTAAATGGGACACACTGCTGAAGACTTTTGTACAAAATATACTCACAATCATTGTATCAATAATTTTGTCTAATGTTTTCTAGCACGTGTGACAACCGGATGTAAATAAAAGGGACTTTCCATTACTGTACCAGACAAATTTCGTATTTACTGTCCGACAAAATTTAAAAATTACTTGAAAATGTCTTCAATTTGAATTTCAATACATCATATAAGCTATAAGTTACCATCATAACTACAGGAATTACCCCGGTAAACACATGTCTTAGGATTTGATAACAAGGCCTCCCTCACGTAAAAAACGCTCTTTAAAAAAGGAGACAGAATTAATTCATTTCCTGTTTCTTTCCAGAATCGTCGAAATTCTTGTTTATGCCTGTTAAACACGACTGACAGTGACATTTGTTCTTTCACCATCTGTATTTAGTGATAAGCTGTAAAAATGGATAAACCACAGATCATTCTTCATGTTCAAAAGTCTGTTAACTACACACTATTTGATACAAAATGGATTCCTCAGAGTGCAAAGTTTGTGGCGCTTGGTAACTATGCACGCGGAACAGGGGCAATCCAAATTTATGAGATGGACCATGGTGATGTTAAGCTTGTTAAAGAGGTAAATGATCTGTTGATGCAAAAGAGTGTATTTAATTAAAAAGAAAATGTATTGTTTCACTCACAGTGTTTTTCTAAATTCTATATTAGGTTTAGGATGTAGCTCACCAGTTTCATTTGCAATATAGACCAAAATTTTGACCAAGACTAAAATTCTGAACAAAACGTCAAACTCTTCAATTTAATATCCATTTAAAAGAGCTATTACTGTTTGCTAGTTCAAATTTTCTTCTGACCCTAACCCACTTTATACTAGACCTGAAATACATGGCTGCGAACGTCTTTTGTATAATACTGATGTTGCCGTTTCGGAGCCATGATGCCATCCTATATAAAAACAGGGGAAACGGCAACATCAGTATTATAAAAAAGCCGTTCGGAGCCATGTATTTCAGGTCTAACTTTATACCTAATGGCTGTGTGTAAAGTCAACAATTTCTAACTAAAAATCAAGTTTGACAACACTATAGGCACTTGTATGGTAATTTGTGTAAGCTAAACCCCGATTAAATAACTCAGTACTGTCAATATGTTTATCAATATACTAGCATATCACAATACAATTTTACAATATATACATGTATGTATCATGACATGGCAGGACAGATTTGATGGTACAGGTAGTTTTTAAGAAAATCAAGTAACCAAAATTTTATTATCTACATAACCATTGAAATTGCATTAGTAACTTCATGTTTGTTGTCCAGTTTATAAACACATTACATTAAAGCTATCAACATGTACACTACATGACCAAAATCCTGTTTGTTTGTTTTTTTTTTAATTTTTACTCGTACTGTATAATAGGGCTACTGTCTTACAAGTTGCCACATAACTAAGGAAATACATGTACAATGGCAGTAAGCAAATTTTATGCATTATTTACATAGCTTAAAGGTGCTAATCTATCAGCTACTTCAGTTTTTGAATATGCTATGTATTGCAATATAGCACCTGCCTATTGCAATATATTGTGATACAACAATTTTGACAATATCCATACCAACTGAAAAGTTCTTAACTTTTAAACTTGAGGTAGAGAAGATCCACAATCCTCAAATTTTTATTTTATTATTATTATTATTATTATTATTTTTTTTTTTAATTGTATTTTTAAAAAAATATTAGTTAAATTTTACGATAATGAATACAAGAGGTGATAACACTATAAGTTTTTATTGGTAAAAAAATCCAATTTAAATTGAGTGGCCGCAAATGACTAATTTTGTTAGAAATAGTCGTGAATATTTGAAAAATTCTAATGTGACATTAAACAGCAATATAACCAAGCAATTTTGTTTGTGTTTACAGATAGAGAAGTCAAAATCATTAAAATGTGGTACTTTTGGTGCATCAAGTCTACAGCAAAGATATTTAGCTACAGGAGATTTTGAGGGAAAAATGCAAATATGGTGAGTAGAATTGGAAGATTTTCAAAATATAATAACAAAGGTACTGTTATCAATGTCTGAATTCAGTTGAAGTTTTAGCCAGCCATAACTTTAATTCCATTGCTGTAAGTAGTGTATTTAAAAATATTGCAGGTCTGACTGAAAAGCTTAAGGTCTTTGGCATGCAGACTCATATTTTATAAACCTTCACCTCTTCACCACTTTGATATTACTGTAGCTAGACCTTAATTTGGGTTTGATGTTTCAGGTTTGATTATTTTATTATTGGTTAACTACCCAATGTTTCCATTTCCTGTACAGCATCAATGAGTTAATAATGTTATTTTGTAATGGTTTATGCTTGGTTTTAGCTAAAATTTTGCTTCAGATTTATTTTAAATGTCAAAAATTTTGTATTCAAAGCATAGAAGAATAAAGAGAAAAATGCAGGATTAGACTGGGGTTCTAACCTGGGACCTCCTAAACTATAGAAAAGAGCTACCAAGACTGCTGCAATAATCTTTAATGTAAAATTAATTTACATGTTCATTGGAAAAGGTATAATGTTTCAATCTTCTATTCAGGAATTTAGAATCACCAGAATTACCAGTATATTCAGCAAAAGGTCACAAAGAAATAATAAATGCAATAGATGGAGTGGCAGGACTAGGTATTGGAGAAGGTGCACCTGAAATTGTCACAGGAAGTAGGGATGGTAAGTATAGAATGTAAAAGAAAGAAAGTGTGAGTTTAAGGTGTTGCTGCTAAAATTGTTAAAGGAAGTAGAAAGATTAGTTTAAAATATATAAGGAAGAAAATGGTAGGTTTAGATGTTGCTCCTGAAATTGTCAAAGTAGGGATGGTAAGTACAAGATATGAGGAAAAAAGTATAAAAACTAATGCTTATAAAATTTTCCAGGAAATATTTACAGTAATTACATTAATTGTTTCTGACATACAACAATTTCTTTTCATCTGCTGTGATGCCTTTTGTTGTTTATTGGAAAAATTTCAGCTGGTGACAATGAAAAATGATAAAAGCCACGTGAACCCGAACAAAGATTCAAGAATTCATTAACCCAGTCTTGTTGAACACAGTTCAAATAAGACATATTTAAAATAAATAATAAACAAAAAAAAAAAACAAATTTTCAATTACAAAAACCTGAGATGTACCTTAAATGAATCTTCACAGCCTCTTTCCTCTGGCCAAGTATGGAATTTAATAATGATGTATTACCTTTGGTTAAAATTAGTACATGTATTTATATAACCAGTGATTACAAACAAAGTGGTATATTATTGATATATTTCATTCTAGTATGTATACACTGGCTTCAATCACAGGTATTTTAGCTGTATGTAAAATCACAGATTTATTCAAATTTCAGATTTGGCAAGTGGCTGTATTGTACCAAGTGTTTAATTCGAACGGTTTTTTTAAATTTTTTTTATTTCATTTTATTTATTTTTTTTTTTTATATTTTATTACTTTTTTGATATGTAAAATTCATATATCCAGGACAAAGTAGTATAAATCTGTCAGCATACCATAATTGGATAGTAATAAATTAATTATGATACTTAAATAATCAATTTGATTCAAGTGACTCCTAGGGAAGTGTTTACCTTAGTAAAAGGAGATAAGTTAAAATAATATATTGGAATTGAAAATAGAATAGCAACCAGATATTGAACTCAACATATCTTAAACTGAACAATATATCACCTCTGTATTAGGGACATTTACTTGACTTCACCAGCAAAGGAAGTACAATTAAACCATTCACAACCACCTTACAGGGTATTTACTGTATTTAGCTTTTATATTACACAATTTTACTTTGATCTATACATGTTGTACAGGTCATCTAGTTTTTTTTTTTTTTTACACATTTATTTTGAATTACAGGTGCAGTGAAAGTGTGGGATCCAAGACAGAAAAACGACCCTGTAGCTACAATGGAGCCTGGTGAAGGTGAAGATAAGAGAGATTGCTGGGCTGTAGCTTTTGGTTAGTAATGTTTTAAATAATATCACTTCATGTTACTTAAAACTGTTATAATGCTTATGATGTAGCATTCTGGTTAGCTTAATTGATAGAGCACTAACCTATAGTGTGAAACTGCAAATTTTCTCTTTCTTGTTCCAGTTTGGTTGTCAATGTGACTCGCAAAAGTGGTGGGCTTGTAATTGCAGTTACTGTATATACATGATAAAGACCATCATAGGAAATTCAGGGTGAGATTTCTTATTGGACCATGAGAAACTCAAGAACAGCAGAGAAAGAATTTAGCCCTCAGGGTAGCTCAGATGGTAGAGCATTCGCCTATAGTGTGGGAGGTTCTTTGGTTTGATCTTTGGTCTGACCTTGCTTTTTTCTCCTTCATATTACAATGAAAAGTAGACTGTAGAAGAAAACTTGCTGAATGTATTGACCTTTTTTATGAAACAGTTATTCTTTATTGATAATTACAATATACATGATGTTTTTAGTTTTAAGATGTAAAAATACAGTTTAACATTTTTAGTTTTCCTATAATACAATGTACATGTCTGTGTATTGTAGGTCATGCATATACTAAAGAAGATAGATGTGTGTGTTCTGGTTATGATAATGGTGATATAAAACTGTTTGATCTGAGAAACATGTCATTAAGATGGGAAACAAATGTAAAAAATGGGGTATGTATAGCCACTTTGATACATGTAGATTCCACTAGTGTTCCATGTGGTAAATGCTTACATTTTTGTGGTGCTTTTGTTTTTATAATTTTCTGTTGCATTTGAAAAAAAAAATACTGCAAAAAATGAGTTATGCCATTTCATATCCAATAGAAATACTTAGTTCGGCACTTAGTGGTAAATTGATAAATCTTATTTCAGTTAAACTAAGTAATAGTCAAACAGTATATTAGTATTCAAACTTACAAAATGTCTGTGTTACAATTTAACCATATTTAACTTGAAAAAAATAGGATGCCCTGCATTTAATAGTTTAAAAGTATCAGTTTTTGGATTTAAACAGACTGAAAAAACTAGCTACTAATGTACAGGAGAAAGAGAGAAAGATGTATGATATATGAAGTGATAAATAGGGTTTTTCTTTTTCTTAGGTTTGTGGATTAGAATTTGACAGAAAAGACATCAGTATGAACAAATTAGTAGCAACAACATTAGAATCTAAATTCTTTGTGTATGATATGAGAACACAACATCCTACAAAAGGGTTTGCTAGTTTAACAGAAAAGGTAATGTACACTGTTGTAATGTATCTACATGTATGATATTACCGGTAGTTTTATATTTTATATTTTGTGAGATAAGAGTCAAGATTGAACTGTTCAAAGTCAAGGTTGTTGTTGTCAAACACAAATACTTAATGAACAGGTGTTCTGTGTTAATTTTCAGATGAAACAGTGTGATGTAAAATTTCAACAATTACAGGTACTAATACATGTATTTGGAACTGGTAAAATCAGTATCTTATTCACATCTGTCAATCATTGTTACAAACTGAACAGGTGTCAGTTGTTCATTTCATCTTGATATAAGGTTGTTATGGTGATAATGAAATTTGTTTAACCATAACTTACAAGTTACTGAAATGTACTAAATGCATGTTAGTTTTCAGTTTCTAAGACCATCTAGCTACATATTTACTTTTAATTTCAGTTTTGAGACTCTGTCATTTTAAAAATCAAATAAAAAAATTAAATACATTGTGCATGGTATGTAAGAACCTAAACGGTTAATTTTATTTTTTGTTTTATTTATTTAATGTGGAAGTTTTGTCTTATATTTTTTAAAAGGCACACAAATCTACAGTTTGGGGAGCAAAACATTTACCATCAAACAGAGATGTCTTCATGACACTGGGAGGAAATGGTTCATTAAATTTATGGAAATAGTAAGTTTCAGAAATAAAAAAATAAATGTATTTTATAACTGCAAATGGTCTTTAAAATCCCTTGACCTAGCTATCCTTGTATAAATTAATCATCTTTAAACACAACACATATTCTCTCCCATTTCTGACTGATGTTTGTTTATAAATACAAACATACAATGGTCTTATAGAATTATCCTGTAATGTTAGTCCACTTCACTGTAAATTCACTAGACAATAATATATTAAACCCTGTTTTCACTCTAAAAACCAAACATTTTGGCCAGTCTTTGTCAATCCGTAATTTTCTTCTTGACATAAGCAGGGCCACGGCCAGATCAACCATTTAAAGACACTAATTTCTTAAAGGTTACATTATTCCTAAGTAAAGCAAAGTGCTAAATCATGTTTAGGTAAGTATTTAGGGACTTTAGTAACCCTCATATTTGTTTTCTTGTCTCTATACATTGGTTTTTGGTACATGTATTACATTTCACTGGTCAACTACTCATCATAACAAGATAAAAATTGTGAGGTGAACAAGGTGGCAAAAAAATGAAATAATGGACATATTATAAAATTAATGACTTCAGTTGAGATAGATACAAGATTAAACAGATCGTACACTGAGGACATTAATAATATGGTGTACTATAAAAAAATAAAGTGTACTGATGAGAGTATATGGAGCTATTGCTGTTACCTAGCTTCCAAACTTTATATTAAATTTTAAAGATTTTAGTGTCCTAATTCATTATGACATTGATTGTTGAACTCAGAACCTGATGAGCAATAGTGATTGACAGTTTTTGTTATGTTATGACATCGTTTAATATAAACACTTATTTCTAAATTACTTTTAATATTGGTAATTAGATTCATTTTAATGTCTGATTAATATTTATCTCTTTTTATAATTACAGTTCATATCCTTCAAAAAGAGTTACAGAAGATAAAGATGGTATTGAAACGGGTGTGGCTGGAACACTTAATTTATTACAAAACACAACATTATCTACACAACCAATCAGCTCGTATGATTGGTGTCAGGCTAAGGAAGGACTTGCTGTGTGTTCATCATTTGATCAAACAATAAGAGTTCTTATAGTAACTAAATTAAACAGGATTTAAAATTTCAAAACAGTTCATTTGTTATTGTTCATTTTAATGGGCTTCATCCATGTATTGTGATGTTTTTAAAAGTTTATGTGGATCGGTTGTTTTTGTAGATTTATATGGAGAATCATTATCAGATTGTCACTTGTGATATAAGAAAAGTCTATTTTTGAATGCCATATTCCTGTGATGTAAATAATAAGGTTGTTTCACAGTTGTACGGTTAAATGGAAATTGACAACATTTTCATTTTATCATACAGAAGTTTTCATGGTGTCAAGAACATTTTCATCAAGTAAATTGAAATTTTTGGAGTAATGTATGTATGCTTCAAAATGAGTCGACTGATAAATTGGTCTCTCTTCATTTCATTGCATACAAAATTCAAAAACAAAAGGATTAATATTAATATTTATTTATAACTGCCCCAAATCCATTAAATAAAATCATAATACATTAAAAAACATCACACTTCTCTCCATGGTTATATTTCACTTGTTATTATATCAGGAACAGGGTGTTATTTGTTCAAACCCGGGCTTGTTTATACAGAAGACTTAAATTTGAAATACTGCTTCCTTGTCAGGCATTTTACTTTTAAGAGGACAGAGTTACCTGCTGGTTCGCCTGGTGCCAGGATAATATGACTGGGGGAATAATGTGCTAGCCTGCAGCATACTGATTTGGTGAACTAGCACATTAAAACAAGTGATTCTGAGTGCATGCTTGACAGACCATAATATAAACTTGTACATCTCATGCATACACAAACTTGTTTTTTATCTTTGGAGACTAATGTCTCATGGTAGATACATGTAGTTGAAAAGTTGCTGATGTGACGTTAAACAACATTACAACCAACCATTGATATCACATTTATTGTTAAACTTTTACTTGTTTGATAAATTCAGTATTATTTGATATAAAATCCTCTTTACACTGATTAGCTGATTAAATTGATTGAACACTTACATCATGGTGCAGTGTTACAGTGGAGATGAATGGCTGGTTGGTTAAGTTGTGGACCTACGATCCTAGGTTCATTTGTTTTGAACCCTGGTCAGGCTGCTGGGTACTGTTCTTGAGCAAGACATTAAAATTAACATTGCTCCACTCTAACCAGCTGTCATTTGAGTAGATTCTGGCCAGTATGTTAGAATTTAACCTTAATATGATAGGCGTACTTTCTAACCCAGGAGGAGTATTGTACTCTCAGTTTCTTTAAGTCATTTAAAAGCTCTGGTATCATAAGCCTTTACATTCAGGGTAGACTTAAAAAATGTTGCTTAAATGGAAAAATCTTATTTACAATTAAAGTAAACCGATATAAATGTCAAGTATTTGTCATTTTATACACTATTTTAATGAGCTCAAGGCAGATGTTACATGGTGAGCACAAATAAAAGTTAGTAAGCATGGTCATTTTAGAACATGCACTATTTAAGGCCTAAACTAAGTCTTTTTTATGTTCAAATTATTATTATTGAATTGATTTATAATTTTATTTAAATAAATTTGATTAGTCAATACAAAGAAAATATGTTTTCTCATTTCGTTGGATAAGCAAATGTATTGGATTGGCCAAAACACAGCATTTTTGTATTGGTGTACTGGGAAATATTGCTTTATATATTTATATTCTATGAATATCCCATAGTTATTATTGTAAGATAAACTATGGTTTATGTCTTATTAGATTGGTTTTATGGACAATTTTCCTCATTTTTAAAAGTAACAGTTAAAAACAAAAGTTTAAAAATACAATGTATATCTCCAACAGACTTTTTAAGCAATCCCTGATTTCACAATCAAACCTTAACTAAGATTTTCCTTAACTTATATTGAGCAAAGTTTCACTATCTTTTTTTAAATTAAAAATAAACATTTTTTTGAAAAACTAAATGCAGATGTTATAAGCTTGAAGTGATATTCAAAATGACTTATATTACTGAGTATCTCAATAATTAACTTGGCAAAATTAAGAAGATTACAAATTTAACAGATTTAAATTAAGGAGTGTCTTAGTTAAAGAATGATTGTGTAACCAGGATCTGGTACATGCTGGGCTGTTGATGAATTGTTTGATAAAATAAGCTTATTAATAAAGGCTAATGAGTCTCCATTACATTTACGGTGCAATAAACTATCTCTGCATTATGCTACAAAATTATATGCAAATCCATCTAATCCGGCATTTGATTGTGTTTTTCACCCTCTTTATTAAGACCTCTACAATAAAAAGATCAAAGCTATTGCACCTTTAGGTATCCGTTTAAAACCTAAATTGGAGGAATGTGGACTAAATCTGGAACTTATTAAAAAACACAAATTAACAGATGATCCTCCTTAACTTCTTGATAAACCAGAAGTCAATCTGGATCTCACAAAATTTAAAAAGTCGGAAACAAGTGAAGAAGTTTACCAGCAGGAATTCGCTGATTAAAGATAAATATACACGGTTGATTCCTGCTGTAATTAGACAGGAATTGCGGCACTGGTTTCTTATATATACTGATGGATCAAAAGATAGTGTAGCTGCTGCTGTCATTGTTTGGGACGAAACAGTAAATATTCTCGTCTTCCAAATAAAAGTTCTATATTTACAGCTGAGGCTAAAGCAATTTTACTTGCTTTACAATATATTTCAAAATCGCCTCATAACAATTTTTTAATATGTTCCGACTCTTTATCAATCCTTCGGACATTAAAGAGCAGGAAATTAGATCACCCCCTAATTCGTGAAATTCTGGAACTGCATACGTCTATTACGTAAGCTGTTTCAGATTTTAATAAAATTATTAATTATTGTTGGTTGCCTAGCCGTGTTGGTTTAAAAGGTAACACTAAAGCCTATAAAGCTGCTAAAGCAGCATTATCCAAACCAATGACTACTTGTTTAATTCATCATACAGATTTTAAGCCATTGATATCCAATTATATCAATGATCATTGGTCAAATCATTGGAGCAATCAGGAGGATGACAAGTTACATTCTGTACAGCCATGTCTAGGATTTACAACTTTGTCTCAGTATAGTAGATGTGAAGGTGTTGTCCTTAGACGCTGTAGAATCGGTCACAGTTGTTTTACTCATTCATTTATTTTGAAGGGAGAACAACCTCCTCAGTGTGTCCCTTGTCAGGGTCAACAATCTATTCGGTACATTTTGCTGGATTGTGTTGACTTTGCCTCTACAAGGGATACTTTTTGTTCAGCATCATCGATGCAAGATCTTTTTTAAAATGTCCATGGACATAAAATTTTAAACTTCCTACGGGAAATCAATTTGTTTACTTAATATAATTTTTATAATATATTATCCAGTCTTTTATTAACATTATCTGTGATATAACTGGCTTTTATCAGCTTATTATTTAAAATCTTATTTAATATACATCTGTTCAATATTTATATATTTTAATTTTTAACATTTTCTAGCCGCGAATAGCTGCAATAATGCTGATGCAGTTATAAACAAAAATTCACTCATTCACTTATTAATAAAATTACTAAAAATGAGAAAATAACCGTTTCCAGAGGGTGATTTGCTACAAATAAATGTTTCATTAACAAATTGAAAGTTTTTTTAAACAATGTGCTTTAGTTAAATGAAATTCCTTATAACTTTTGACATTTACGCATTAATTTCGCAACTTATTTAAAATTATGCAAAATAAATTCAAATACTGACTAACCAATTGATTAATTTTATCAACTAACCCCCAGCTGTTTAATATTTGTTAACCTTTTCTTGGTTAATTTGTTGTTTTGTGTCATGTTTTCATTGCTTTCGCTATTTTCAAGTGCAGGTACCATAAGTGCACTTAATTGATTTATATAACAAACCTTTTAAAAGTTGGGTAAACAGTCTTCTACTTAATGTTAAAAAAACAACATTTGTTGTTGAAATCCCACAGTTCACAAGTATTATTTACTTTCCAGATAATATACAGTGGGTAAAATACTTCTCTTTATATAATACGCACTAGAGAATTTTTTTAAAAAGTAGATAGATTTTAAGATGTTCTGGATGCTTAATGTGATTAAGATAAGGAGTTTCTGTGTATCCTTATTATTAAATAACGTACCAAGCAACTGCCATAACAAAGGTAAGAACGCTATTTTCACAAATTCTGAAACTCTTAAACTTTTAACGGACGGAAACTGACTCGAGCAACTGGTCCTACAACACGCACATGTAACAACATATTACTCGAAACAAAGGAAAACAATATTATTACATTAATATACAATATTGTCTTGAAATAGACCGGTGACGTAAATAGCTGGTCCCTGTTTAAACAGAGCTCCTGAATTTCTGCCCACTGTTATAGAATCCGGTTAAAGAACGTCAACGGTGCTTTTACCACATGCGTGATTTTTTCATATCCAGTGTCCATCCATAATCAGGAGTTTTATGATCAGTGGTTTAATATTACAAATTTCTTCCTTTCTTGTATCTTTGACTTTTGTTGTTTCCTGTTCTTGTTGCATTCCCGAGCGCTTTAACAGAATATATTTTTATCACGGTACAAATAACCTTCCTTCACGTTTTCATTTCTTTGTTGTCCTGCCTTTTAAATGTCATCTAGTTAAAAGA
This sequence comes from Tegillarca granosa, assembly GCA_029721355.1. Taxonomy (NCBI): domain Eukaryota; kingdom Metazoa; phylum Mollusca; class Bivalvia; order Arcoida; family Arcidae; genus Tegillarca; species Tegillarca granosa. Next base: position 42,859,442 of record CM056595.1, read on the forward strand.
AACCCCTTAAGTTCTTAACCCTTTTATCATTTTTACGTCATTCTTAGCGTTTCCTTTTTACATACATAAATAAACCTATAACTTCGTCGTTTCTTTATTTATTCACTATTTTAACATAATAATGCATAATTCATTTAAATGGCTGTTGTGGTCGAATGGCTCTATATAATGCCTTAGCGTTTCAGTTTTCTTGTCGTAAGCCTTTACTGGTTGCCTCGGTGCCAGTATAATGAACTAAGTGGTCTGTGATGTCCAGCAATGTCGCATGCGAGTGTACTAAAACTCAAAAGCTTGCACAAGTATAATGCATTTTCAGAAAGTCGTGCACAAACCCATGTGCCACATTGACTTGTAACCTTAGATCAATCCTTGAGATCACAAGGAAAATTATTTTTGTTAACCCTTACTTTACCTTAAAACATAGTTTGTTGCAATACAAAGAAAAAATGTTAAATTTAGAACAATATATCACTGAGAAAGCAGAGAACCGTGATTCAACCAACTTCGTTTGCATTTTTCAAGCCCACTTCCCTAAATTGACCGTTATAACCATGATAATGAAAGAGTTTAAGTAAGAAAGAGGAGAGTGTGTGTAAATATTTTTATGAATAAAATTTTATGGAGGTTGTCTTTTGAATGAAAACCAGTTATTTCTGCTTCGTAAGATGATAATTTCTTGTTTCAACAATCTAAAAATAGACCCTACAAAGTCTTGGATCTCGTTAAACCGTTGTGTATATTCCTTGTTCTATCTCCAAACAGTGATATTTTCCTTGATTAAAATCATTCAAAACATTGATAGCTTTCTAACTTGCAATTCAAGTTTTATAATTTTTTATCTTGGTAAGTTAAATTTTTTCATATTAAAAATTCGTATCGTAAAATCATTTTACTTTTTTCAGTTTGTAATGATATAAGTGTATAAAAATGGAATTAGTGATACTATTTAATCATTTTTTGTTATTGCTGATTTATTTTCATTCACTACTTGATATAGCTAACATAATTCGTTGATATTCGTTTTAAATGTTGCTGATATTATAAATCGCTAAATAAAATCATATGCAAATGTTACAATATATTTTATTTTTACCGGGTTTTTAAATGTATAATATACATTAAATTCAATATTATTTTATGTTTAAAGTGTTTTTTACATGTAAAATGAATTAGAATTTGCACGTATTTAAAAACGATTTATAACATATGCATATATAGCGTGGGGGTCAACTATTGGACTTTGGACCCCAAGTTGTGGACAGGTAAGCACGTGTTGAGTTGTTTACTTTTACCGTGTCTGGTAATACTCTTTCTCATTGGCTTAACTTCAGACGAGCCAATCAAAACGTTTGGCACTTCAGTGATCAAGGCAATAAACCACTGACTTCCGGCAAGCTGTCAACAAACAAGAAAGTCAACTGACCACAAGGAAATTATCAAAATGCCAAAATCGAGACTACGAAAGATCTCATCTAACTCATCTATGCAGAATGGCAACCAAGAAACTTTGATAGATTCTAAGAAAGATGAAAAGACAAAGTCTGAATTAAGGAAAAGAAAATGGTTTGTTAAGTTATGATTTCTGCTAGAGTCTGTCACTTTCCATTCCTGAAAGTCGCATCACTTTGCCTTTAAAAATTCTCATTATTTAAGGAATATCTAAAGAAATAGCTTATCATCGTTACTTGTTATATTTTAGACTGAATAGTTAGGTTATTTTAATCCAGGAAGAAAGAATTAAAGTTAATTTCGCCTTGACCATAAAGCTAAACAAATCTGGTTGTTTAAATTAATAATAATAAATAATATTATAATTAATCAATAATTTGCTAATAATGCTATTAATGTTAATATAGTAAGAGTAAGGAAAATGAAGGGTTGGACCTGGAATTGAACCTGAGATCTCCCACATTTCAGGCGAGTTTTCTACCAACTGAGCTACCTAGGCTGATACGCCCCTCCCTAGTCCAATCTTGTTCTGACCCTAAGACACATTATGCCTGATGCTTGTGTCAGAACAATTTCTATATAAAAACCTGGGATTTTCCGATACCAACTGGTGTTGGAAGGGGCGCTGTCTCATTTCACTTCAGATTGAAAATATTAGTGGAGCTGTAGAAAAATTGCCAACCTTGATCAACAGGTTAGTGATTTTTCTTCCAAAATGTTTGAATATGAGAGTTTCACAAGACAAACAAGTCTTGTTTTGAAAATGAAAGACTATGTTGGCCAGTGATTTTGCTATGGTTTTTAAAAACTACCTTCTACCTTTCAGATTGGGAAAATTTGGACCCTTTTTATGTCACATATTACACTCAGAATTTTGAAATTAATTGCAAAGATTTTATATTGGGACAATATCTAACATTTTTTGTCTGTCAGAACAATTTTAGACAACTGGATTTAACTTAAACTATTTGATTGTGTGTCACTGTTGCCTTTTGGGTAATTTTAGTTGTCAAATTGGGAAATTTTAGTCTTATTTCTCAAGGGGAAACTACCTTTATTCGGTAGTAATGTTAGGCAAAAAAACCACTGTTGGCAAACACCAACAAGGAATAAACTGATCTGAATCTCAAACCAGCAATGATAACTTTTTGAAATATTTAAGTATTTTGGAAGACAAATCATTGACCTATCAATTGAGCTTAATAACTTTGCTACAGTTCTACTAGACTACTAATACTACTAATTTTTTAGTTTGAAGCAAAATGATGCAGTGCACCTTCCGACACCAGTTGGTGTCGGAAAATTCCTGGTTTTTGATACAGAAATTGTTTTGACCCTACACACAGCCTTTAAAGGTGTTAGGGTCAGTGGAAATCCGACTAACTTCTCCCTGTTTAAAAGACAATGGGGAACTAAGAATGGGTGGGGGGGGGGGGGGGGTAGTGAGGTGTGCTTATGATGGTGTATTGATGTTGTATGTAGTACATGGAATAGATTATTTGCTGTCAGACCTTTTGGTACATAATGTTAAGCTTTATTGTAAATTGTTCTCATAACATCTGTAGAGACAGGTTTATTCCTCAGCTGTAGCACTCTCTGAGTAAGTGAATTTTTTTTCAGGTTTCTTCCCACCCATTACACAATGCTTGTAACAATTAACTATGCACAGCTTTATTAGACATTATTAAACTTTAACAACATTTGATATTGTTCACTCAATGAATCTATTTGTTACTGAAAAACATTTAAATGAAACCATTTTAATTTATCCGGAATACTGTCGGGCATTTTATCCTATGCTCACCAGCAAAATGTAGCCTTTTTAACAAGTAAGAGAAAAAATATAGGGTAAGACTGGCAATTAAAATCCGAATGTCCACAATTTTAAGTTCAATCCTCAATTTTGGTTGACCTCACAAATCTGAATCATATTATCTAATAGTGACAGTTTCATGGTAGAAATTTCACTATACTTCAGTCTAAAATCAATATGCACATGGATGATAGTGTACTTATGTATGTAAAGTTCATGTTCAATCTCTTATTGTGAGTTTTTACAATTTTTTGTAGCATTTGATAATGGCCTGTATTCAACATTTTATATAACTGGACATAACACCTCCCCACTGTCCACTGCCACTACGGTAGCTCAGTTGGTAGAGTGCTTGTAAGTGGAAGGTCAGGGGTTCAAACCCCGGTCGGGTCTGACCCAAGGCTTGAAAGTGGGAAGTGACCGTTCTTTTGCCAAGCACTCGGCATTATGAAATGAAAGTCACAGTTTTTTCGGATGGGAACTAAAAATGAACAAGGTCCCATGTCATGGCCTGGACGCGATAAAGAACTCTGCTGTATAATGCCATCAGAAATTTGTGCACTTTCGCCTTTAGCTGGCGACGTCTAGATATAAGTGAAATATTCTTGACTGGAACGTACAACACCATTACTCAACTCAACTCTCCCCACCGTCCACCCCTCCTCCCATTAAAAAAAAAGGTTCCTTTGTTGTCTTACACTGTCAGATAAATTAAACACTTCAAGAAGTGTCACATAACAACTAAGTTTGATATCGTGTAATACAGATATTATGATATCGTTAAACTTTCAAAAATTTAAACATTCAAGTGGATTGACATAATAAAATTGGTACAACAAAACCTGTACAATTCTTATCAAGAGCCTGAATTATCCTACTTTAAATTGTTTAAAAAAACACAGGTAATCTTTATTAAAAGTAGCATTTGAAAAGGATATTTGAATCATTGGGTGACACTGTAGGTGAAGGTAAATAAGAATGAGATATAATATGATGTTCGTTTATTTTTAGGTGTATGTGGTATGTTGTTTCCACCATAGTGAAGATTTTAGTCACTAGTTCATTTGTATTCCACATAATTATACCTATAGTAGTATTTACAAATCCATGGATACATTCAAAACTGGTCTTTCTTAATATATGTAAGTATTATTTAGTATTACCGTAATATGTTTTTGTGTTAGAAAAGAAAAAAAAGCTGAAAAAGAATTTAAATGAAGGTGGAAATCAATTACTACAAACTACAGGTACTACTGTATGCTAGAGTACGAGATCTAAAGCAATTTGAAAATAATTAAAGCTTCGAAAATCTTGCAAAAAAAAAAAAAAAAAAAACTGCTATCAAAACTTGAAATTTATATAATTAAGAATATATTTTTTAGAATTGATCACTGTCTTTAAAATGCTTTCGAATCATGCAGATCCTTAGTGAGAAAATTTGTCAGTACTTTTCCAGAAGGTTAGTGGTTTTCTTGGATTGTCTGGTTCCCTCCACTGTTTACACTAATCTTTCATTGAAATATTTGTTGATTTATTAATGATAGAACTATAAATGCACATGAATATGAACTTAAATATTATAGAAATAATAATGGACTCCATTACAATTAACAGTTGTTTTCTCAATATCATGATTAAACAGCTATTGATGCTTCATTTGTTTCATTTTTCTTTCCAGTACGTTGGCCACCGTTTATAGATATAACTAATCCACAAGAATTTGGTATTCGAGGAGCAAGAAATTTCTATCTTGATGTAGAAGAAAATATAACCATTGGGGTGTGGTAAGAACTTTTATACAAACTTACAAAATGCTGTACATTTTATCTTGAGGAATAGACATAATTTGACATGACATAATAAGTTAAAAGTTGGTTTAAGACATATTTTGCAAAGTCAAATGAAAAGTACAGTATTAATCCATGGCTGTATGTCCACAAGTAATTTTGATACATTTAGCTTTGGTGATATTTTGCTGTGTTTAAAGACTCTAATTTAGTTATGTTTTCTACATTTAAACTTGTAATCTTAATGGATGAGTGTTTAAAAATTCTTGCTCACATCAATTGACCAAACGGTCAGAGGATTCCGTTTATTTACAGCTAAAAGAAATGAAATTTTAGAAAATGAATCTCACGGATCGTGGTTAGAGGATATCTATTTTTAAAAAAATATATTTTTAGAAAATCAAAAAAAAACGATCATAGCAACTCTAACTTCCAAAGTTTAAATCCCACTCAGGCGGATCCTAATTTGAGAAAGTTTGTCAGTTCACTTTTTCCAAAGATTGGCGGTTTTCTCCAGGTACTCTGGATTTCTCCACAATCCTAAAACTGACCAGACTGAAACTTGACTGGGTATAAATCACATTACTCCACACATACAGTTAATTCTAACATTTTTAGCAGAGTTTAAAATAAAAGCTGTTTGCAGCTTGAGGCAAGTAACTTTTAGTTTGACTGGCTGATTTTGATCAACTACATGGTATTATTATGTAGGATTTAAAACAAAAATTGCAGTAAGGAATGTGTAAAATTTGAACAATATTTGCTTTTATTTTTAGGCATATTTTACCACAAAGTTACTTAGCATCCCAGATTAAGGAAGACCAGTATGAAGGATTATTGATGAGTGGTAAACCAATATTTTTATATTTACATGGAAATTCAGGAACTAGGTAATAATTTGTAATTTATCCTCGAAGTTTTTAATTTATTTTTATTTTAAACAGATCCTTTTCCTGTCAGATACAGTATGACAAACTTCATTTAACTGTCAAAATCATTCAATACTACTTACAATCTGTCAATTTTCATGTAAAATTTTTATAAATTGATGAAACAGAAATTTGTTTAGAAATAAAAATTGGTTTAAAACATACATGTTGCTGGATGTTAAACGTGTTGCTTAAGATGTGAATAAGCCAATGGTTTTAGATTCCTGGCTTATATGTGTTCACTGCTTGTTGCATGCTATCACATTGTAATGTAAACTTACATATCTGGTTTTTTTTTCGAAAGACCAGAATATGATTTGATCATATTAAAGCTGCAATGGGAATGGTGAGCAAACAGATTTCACAAAAGTGATCTTCTCTCTGCCAGTGTATTTTTAGTCTAATTTTTTGAAAATCTTTATCTCTGAAATTACTTGGTTTGATAAATAATATGTATTTATAAATATGATAAATAAGCATAAAAAAGTTTTGTTATAAAAAACACATGGAACACTATTAACTTATACAGTTAAAATGCTGAAAAATTTTTAAAAAAAATGGATACCAGTGTAGAAAGTCCTATACATGTATTAAATTTGTTGATGAGAAAAGTTGTAAGTGCATAAAATTATCTTCATAATCATTTGTTCTGTGCTGCATCAAATTTCTTGCTTGTAATGCACTCTCCTAAGTAATAGTTCAGTTATATGCTTAAGTTTGTTCCCACAATTGTTTCAATAATTTCACAATAGCTGAAAAATTGGAATAAAGGAAACTTGCGATTTAGGTTAAAAACTTCTATCATATTATTTTTGTAGAGCTGGTTGGCATAGAGTTCAGTTAAATAAACTTATAGCATCCATGGACTATCATGTCATTAGTATTGATTACAGAGGTAGGTTCATGGTTTAACTATTTATTATTATATAAATAGTGCCCTTGGTTGAGGGAAATATGGAGGATTGTCTCCCTGAGGGAATATGATTGGCTTGGGAGATAAAGTTCCCAGTGGAGACAATCCTCCATATTTCCTTCATCAAATGCACTATCTTGCTTTATTATACCCAACAAAAAGTGATTTCTTTTACCTTTTATTCCAACAAAGCCTGTTTAAAATGTGTAAAATTGCATCTCATCTGATAAAGAACTGTAGAAGTTACTGATCTATAGATTACGTAATCTTCAGTAGGATAACTCTGTAGTTTCTGTGATGGACATTGGTAAGTTTCCATGCCTAGCGATGAACATTGCGATATTCCATGGTAATGTTGACTGCTGTTTGCAAACATTGGGGATTGTTTCATACCACATGATTAGAAATTGATAAAAAATAGTATAAGAATTTTTCTGTGAGGTATAATAATATGTGTTGATTAATTATTCTAAATAATTATGATAATAAAGTTTCTTATCTTTGACAAAAATGAAAATTTTTTCCTTGGCCCCTATCACACAGAGACAAAGGAGTAGGTTCACTAAATGCCAAAAAATGCCCTGTTGAATATTTTTTTTAAACTTCTGGTATAGAACACCTATAATAAGGTATCTTAAAATCAAACACTATTTTTTTTTAAAGTCAAGGTCTACGGTTGCTATGGCAACAATAATACACACAACAAAAATAGCCTTTTATGACATTTATTAACATTAATTGCAATGTAAATAATTAATCCGTGCAAATTTATGGTCCGAACAACATAGAAAACCAATACCTAATATTAAAATTGTTTTTTCTCATTAGAAATATAAACATTATTAAAATATTGGTTGCTATGGTAACAATTAGCAATTCTAAACACTAAATTCCGAATTAGATATCTTTGTAGAACATCCAATTTCTCCAAAATCGGCATACTTTTTGAATGATTTTTTACAGCAATTATTGTGAGATTGAAAATCCATAAATACCCAAATTGTGTTGACATTTATATATATAATACCAAATAAATTGTGTAATTTAAAGTGCATGCACGTGCATGAAAAATGTGTATCAAAACGAGTCAGTACATAGTTTGCAAAACATGCTGTCTTACTTTATCAAGAAGTTCCAGAATAGCAGTTCTGTTAAAATAAGCATGATCAATTGTTTTCATGGGAACCTTGAACACAGTTGCAGTTAAAATCAACATCTTTGTACAGGCATATTAAATCCTGTCAATCATTGCTTAATCTGATCATTTGTTCTTGTGTTCATGTGTAATACAACTCAAGGTTATTCGCTCCAGGTGCTTATATGTATTGCAACTATAAGTCAATGATATGGGTCAATAAAAATAATTTGATAATTAGTTTAATTATTTAATTTAATTATTTGAGTAATTTCCCTTTAATAAATAGTCACTAACTGTTTTCAGCTGACCTGTACAATTTACAACTACTAGAACTTTTTTACACTCTTTGAACTGAGAGTGTGAATATTGTCATTCATCTAATGTGAATAGCAACATTCAGTGACTTTTTGGTTGAAGATTCTGTATGTGAAGGTAACTTAGAGTGTTCTCTCAACAGCTTTTAATTATCTCAAACTTTCTTCACAGGATATGGTGATTCGAAAGGGGTGCCTACTGAAGAGGGGGTTGTAACAGATAGCTATTATATATATAAATGGATAAAAGAAAGGCATGGTAGCTCACCTGTATTTTTATGGGGACATTCACTAGGCACAGCGTAAGTATATGGAAACAAAATCATACATTAAATAACTAAAATGGATAATGTCTTCAGTCTATATATTTTTAACAAATATTGGGTTTTTCTCAAATAACTTACCATATTTGTTAGATTTTTGTTATTTGTTTTGTAGTAATTTGGGGGGGGGGGGGATTGTCAGTTTTAGCAGTTTATTTTAGTTTCAGATCTTTCCATACTATGTGCATGTTCTGCAAATAGTAACTTTATTCATTTTACAGGCTAAAATTTTTTACAAGTCTTGGAAAACTTTTTGTCTGACGCTTTTAAGTCTAGTTTGTGATTTTGATTTTATATGACCTTATAAGTATAGTTTTTTCCATTTAAAAAAAATTTAAAAAAAGATATTATTTGAAAATAATATTTGTCTTGTTGGCAAGTATTATCATTACAAGGCAAGATATCAGTTTTACTTTTGGGTGACCGTGTCATCATGTCAAAATGTGAAAATTGTTAATTACTTCAAAACATAATAGTGATTTTTGGAGCCAGACAAAACACTTTATTCTATGAAATTCTTGTTTTCAGATAAGTTGTGTTTTTTATTACAAAAAGATTTTTAAAAGTTTTGACATATGTCTCTGACAGCTATTATTATTCTCTTTGGTTCTTTTATTTATTCACAGGATAACAACAAAATTAGCAAAGAAATTATGTGAATTAGGTTAGTAAAATAATAAGGAAATACTTTCCACTTATTTATCTTAAGTTATGTAGAAAAGATACAGTTATTCCTTGATTCAGTGCCACCATTTGACAATACTTTAGTAATATAAAACTTTTGGTTATAAATGAAAGTAGACTTCTAAAGAAAAACATGAATGAGAAAGACTCATAAACTTTGAAATACTGTAGTGATTAGTGCAGTGGCAAAAACACACGCTTATTTGCGGCAAACCTATACAAATAGTAAAATCATTTTTTAATAATTACATGTAAGTGCCTTAATGCAAACATATGAATGTATAGCAATTACTATGTCATATTAGTATCATGTTTTGCCATTACATGTTTTCCGAAGTCAGACTTTTTATATTTTGACTGATTCTACTATGTTTGTTTTTCTGTAAAGGATATTGTCACTTGACATGAAACACAACCTGTAAAAGTTGAAGTTTTACTGAGAAATTTTGATTCTGTTATGCGCTAACGACAAATGGATAGTCATTAATTGCATCTTTGACAGGTGCTTGAGTTTTTTTCATAAAGAAATTATGAATTGAATTGTATTAAGTAATAGCCACTATGGTAGAGCTGAAGCTTCAAAAAAAATTATTTACAGAGATAGTACTTCCATATGTAGTTTAAATTGTTTTATATAATTGTTTAATATTGTGTGTTTAATAATTTCCTTTTTAATTTCCAGATGAAAAACCAGATGGTGTTATATTAGAATCTCCATTTAACAATATAAGAGATGCTGCCAAAGGCCATCCGTTGTCATTAGTAAGTGAATGTTACTAGGCTGATAAAGGAAGCTTTTTGTGGCTATATGAATAACTGTTTGCAATAGTGAAAAAGTAAAAGAATTGTAACAATATAGCTAATACAGTGCTTAACTTGAACTTGAACCTGTTATCTTCCAGGAACTGACAGGGCAGTCTTCTGTTTGAATTTATCAACAGACAGCAATTGAGTTTTTAGCTCAACTGGCTATAGCCAGCTGAGCTTATGGCATGGTTTTGCGTGCGTCCGTGCGTAAACTTTAATCTTCTCCTCTGAAACCACTGGGCCGATTGGAACCAAATTTGGTGTGGAAGGTCCCTAGGTGGGGTAGACCAAAGTTTGTACCAGGCGACCCCGCCCGACATCCAAGATGGCCGCTGTTACTATAAATAGCAAAAACACATAAATAGCCATTGCTGAGTCATTTTTTAACCGTTTTTGTTCAAATTTGAAATGTAGAGAGTAGATAGTGGGGCATTCAACATATGTAACAGGTTTTTATGAGAAATTTTTCATTGACCTGATTTTTACAAATTATGCAAATGAGGTGTAATATTTAATCAATTCTTTGAAAATCTTCTCCTCTGAAACCACTGGGCCAATTGGAACCAAATTTGGTGTGGAAGGTCCCTAGGTGGGGTAGACCAAAGTTTGTACCAGGCGACCCCGCCCGACATCCAAGATGGCCGCTGTTACTATAAATAGCAAAAACACATAAATAGCCATTGCTGAGTCATTTTTAGCTCAACTGGCTAAAGCCAGATGAGCTTATGGCATGATGCGCGCGTGCGTGCGTGCGTGCGTGCGTGCGTGCGTCCGTTAACAGCAAAAACTCAGAAACTACTGGGCCAATTTTAGCAAAACTTTGCAGGAATGATCCCTAGAAGGAGTAGATGAAAATTTGTACAATTGGTTTCCATGGCAACCAAAAGTAGGTCACAGCGACCTAGAATGTAAAAAACCTAAAATAAGCTTCTTCTCTGAAACCATAGGTTATATTCAAAATCTGATGTGATATTTAGCTTCTAGACACCCTTAAACATGTAGGTTGTACATTTCGTGAAATTCTGTCAAAAACTAGGTTACGCGTTTTTAACGTTTTTCTGTCATACTTCGTAAAAAGTGAAAATAAGGCTTATAATGAGATATCAACTTTGAAAATCTTCTTCTCTGAAACCATGAAGCCTTAAGCTTTCATATTTGGCAGTTAATATCAGCTTGAGCCCCTTTACCAAGTTTGTACAAATGGTGGCCCCCGGTCTATTTTTGGCCCCACCCCAGGGGTCCATATATCTGCATATGCATATATGGCTTATAATTGAAAATCAACTTTGAAAATCTTCTTCTCTAAAACCATGAAGCCTTAAGCTTTCATATTTGGCAGTTAATAACAGCTTGAGCCCCTTTACCAAGTTTGTACAAATGGTGGCCCCCGGTCTATTTTTGGCCCCACCTCAGGGGTCCATATATCTGCATATGCATATATGGCTTATAATTGAAAATCAACTTTGAAAATCTTCTTCTCTAAAACCATGAAGCCTTAAGCTTTCATATTTGGCAGTTAGTATCAGCTTGAGCCCCTTTACCAAGTTTGTACAAATGGTGGCCTCCGGTCTATTTTTGGCCCCACCCCAGGGGTCCATATATCTGCATATGCATATATGGCTTATAATTGAAAATCAACTTTGAAAATCTTCTTCTCTGAAACCATGAAGCCTTAAGCTTTCATATTTGGCAGTTAATATCAGCTTGAGCCCCTTTACCAAGTTTGTACAAATGGTGGCCCCCGGTCTATTTTTGGCCTAACCCCAGGGGTCCATATATCTGCATATTATGCATATATGGCTTATAGTGAGATATCAACTTTGAAAATCTTCTTCTCTGAAACCATGAAGCCTTAAGCTTTCATATTTGGCAGTTAATATCAGCTTGAGCCCCTTTACCAAGTTTGTACAAATGGTGGCCCCCGGTCTATTTTTGGCCCCACCCCAGGGGTCCATATATCTGCATATGCATATATGGCTTATAATTGAAAATCAACTTTGAAAATCTTCTTCTCTGAAACCACGAAGCCTTAAGCTTTCATATTTGGCAGTTAATATCAGCTTGAGCCCCTTTACCAAGTTTGTACAAATGGTGGCCCTGGGTCCATGTTCGGCTCCACCCCAGAGGTCCATATATCTGCATATGCATATATGGCTTATAGTGAGATATCAACTTTGAAAATCTTCTTCTCTGAAACCATGAAGCCTTAAGCTTTCATATTTGGCAGTTAATATCAGCTTGAGCCCCTTTACCAAGTTTGAACAAATGGTGGCCCTCGGTCCATTTTTGGCCCCACCCCAGGGGTCCATATATCTGCATATGTATATATTGGAAATCAAATTTAAAATTTTTTTTCTCTGAGACTGTTAGGCATAATGCTTTTATATTTGGCATTTAACATTAGCTCAAGTCCCTTTACCAGGTTTGTACAAATGGTGGCCCCCGGTCTATTTTTGGTCCCACCAAGGGGCACATATATCTACATATACTTATATGGGAAGTCAAATTTCAAAATATTCTTCTCTGAAACTGTAAGGCCTACAGCTTTTATATTTAGCATTTAACGTCAGCTCAAGTCATTGTACCGAGTTTGTATAAATGAAGGCACAAGAACCATTTTTGTCAGTTGAGCTCCACAGGCCCTTTTGGGCCTCTTGTTTAACCGTTTTTGTTCAAATTTGAAATGTAGAGAGTAGATAGCGGGGCATTCAACATATTTAACGGGTTTTTATGAGAAATTTTTCGTTGACCTGATTTTTACGAATTATGCAAATGAGGTGTAATATTTAATCAATTCTTTGAAAATCTTCTCCTCTGAAACCACTGGGCCAATTGGAACCAAATTTGGTGTGGAAGGTCCCTAGGTGGGGTAGACCAAAGTTTGTACCAGGCGACCCCGCCCGACATCCAAGATGGCTGCTGTTACTATAAATAGGAAAAACACATAAATAGCCATTGCTGAGTCATTTTTTAACCGTTTTTGTTCAAATTTGAAATGTAGAGAGTAGATAACGGGGCATTCAACATATTTAACAGGTTTTTATGAGAATTTTTCGTTGACCCGATTTTTAAGAATTATGCAAATGAGGTGTAATATTTAATCAATTCTTTGAAAATTTTCTCCTCTGAAACCACTGGGCCAATTGGAACCAAATTTGGTGTGGAAGGTCCCTAGGTGGGGTAGACCAAAGTTTGTACCAGGCGACCCCGCCCGACATCCAAGATGGCAGCTGTTACTATAAATAGCAAAAACACATAAATAGCCATTACTGAGTCATTTTGTAACCGTTTTTGTTCAAATTTGAAATGTAGAGAGTAAATAGTGGGGCATTCAACATATGTAACGGGTTTTTATGAGAAATTTTTCGTTGACCCGATTTTTAAGAATTATGCAAATGAGGTGTAATATTTAATCAATTCTTTGAAAATCTTCTCCTCTGAAACCACTGGGCCAATTGGAACCAAATTTGGTGTGGAAGGTCCCTAGGTGGGGTAGACCAAAGTTTGTACCAGGCGACCCCGCCCGACATCCAAGATGGCTGCTGTTACTATAAATAGGAAAAACACATAAATAGCCATTGCTGAGTCATTTTTTAACCGTTTTTGTTCAAATTTGAAATGTAGAGAGTAGATAACGGGGCATTCAACATATTTAACAGGTTTTTATGAGAATTTTTCGTTGACCCGATTTTTAAGAATTATGCAAATGAGGTGTAATATTTAATCAATTCTTTGAAAATTTTCTCCTCTGAAACCACTGGGCCAATTGGAACCAAATTTGGTGTGGAAGGTCCCTAGGTGGGGTAGACCAAAGTTTGTACCAGGCGACCCCGCCCGACATCCAAGATGGCAGCTGTTACTATAAATAGCAAAAACACATAAATAGCCATTACTGAGTCATTTTGTAACCGTTTTTGTTCAAATTTGAAATGTAGAGAGTAAATAGTGGGGCATTCAACATATGTAACGGGTTTTTATGAGAAATTTTTCGTTGACCCGATTTTTAAGAATTATGCAAATGAGGTGTAATATTTAATCAATTCTTTGAAAATCTTCTCCTCTGAAACCACTGGGCCGATTGGAACCAAATTTGGTGTGGAAGGTCCCTAGGTGGGGTAGACCAAAGTTTGTACCAGGCGACCCCGCCCGACATCCAAGATGGCCGCTGTTACTATAAATAGCAAAAACACATAAATAGCCATTACTAAGTCATTTTTTAACCATTTTTGTTCAAATTTGAAATGTAGAGAGTAGATAGCGGGGCATTCAACATATGTAACGGGTTTTTTAAGAGAAATTTTTTGTTGACCGAATTTTTACGAATTATGCAAATGAGGTGTAATATTTAATCAATTCTTTGAAAATCTTCTCCTCTGAAACCACTGGGGCAATTGGAACCAAATTTGGTGTGGAATGTCCCTAGGTGGGGTAGACCAAAGTTTGTACCAGGCGACCCCGCCCGACATCCAAGATGGCCGCTGTTACTATAAATAGCAAAAACACACAAACAGCCATTGCTGGGTCATTTTTTAACCGTTTTTGTTCAAATTTGAAATGTAGAGAGTAGATAGTGGGGCATTCAACATATTTAAAGGGTTTTTATGAGAACATTTTTGTTGACCCTATTTTCAAGAATTATGCTTAAGGTGTAATATTTAGTGAAATCTTTGAAAATCTTCTCCTCTGAAACAACTGGGCCAAGTGGAATGAAATTTGGTGTGGAAGGTCCAAATGTCAGCCTGACTAAAGGTGGTACCAGGCAACCCGGCCTGACATCCAAGATGGCTGTCATAACTAAAAATAGAAAGAAAAAAAAAAAGACCATTGTTGATCTTTTTTTCCACCAATTGAGCTCAAATTTTAAATATATAAAGTATACTGTGTGGGATTCAAAATACATAATGTTTTTTTCTGAGAAAATTTTTATTGACCCAGTTTTCAAAAAATATGCAAATTAGGTGTAATATTTAGTAAAATCTTTTCCTCTAAAATCACTGGGCGAATTGGAACCAAACTTCCTGTGGAAGGTTCCTACATCGGCCTAAAAAAAGTTTGAACCAGTCTAAGATGCCTGTTGTTACTAGATATATATATATATAAAATAGCCATTGTGGATCCATTCTAAGCTCAACTGGCTAAACCCAGCTGAGTTTATGGCATAGTGAAGCATGCCTGCATGTGTGTGTTGCAAAGTAGGCTTCATTGAAGCAAAAATGGTCATAAGCTCAATTTATTTCCCATCTTAAGCTGATGAACCAATTATGGTTACCACATCACATTGTCTTACAGGGGCCACAGTGGCTGTGTGGTCTTAAACATTCGATGGTACGAATCACAGCACCTTTCACCCCTGACATTGTGCATTAATGCCAAGTGGGCTAGCACTTCATCTTTGAAAGTTTGTCAGTTAACTTGCTGCTTGGTCGTGGTTTTCTCCTATAATCCAGTGTCCTCCACCATTTCCAAAATTGACAGTCTCCATATAAGTGAAATATTCTTGAGTTGAACGTTAAACAGCATTTCAATCAAAAGCAAACATTGTCTTACATATGCAGCCAGTTGAGCATCACAGGCCCTATTGGGCCTCTTGTTTAACCGTTTTTGTTCAAATTTGAAATGTAGAGATTAGATAGCGGGGCATTCAACATATGTAACGGGTTTTTATGAGAGATTTTTCGTTGACCCGATTTTTACGAATTATGCAAATGAGGTGTAATATTTAATCAATTCTTTGAAAATCTTCTCCTCTGAAACCACTGGGCCAATTGGAACCAAATTTGGTGTGGAAGGTCCCTAGGTGGGGTAGACCAAAGTTTGTACCAGGCAACCCTGCCCGACATCCAAGATGGCCGCTGTTACTATAAATAGCAAAAACGCATAAATAGCCATTGCTGAGTCATTTTTTAACCATTTTTGTTCAAATTTGAAATGTAGAGAGTAGATAGCGGGGCATTCAACATATGAAACGGGTTTTTATGAGAAATTTTTCGTTGACCCGATTTTTACGAATTATGCAAATGAGGTGTAATATTTAATCAATTCTTTGAAAATCTTCTCCTCTGAAACCACTGGGGCAATTGGAACCAAATTTGGTGTGGAATGTCCCTAGGTGGGGTAGACCAAAGTTTGTACCAGGCGACCCCGCCCGACATCCAAGATGGCCGCTGTTACTATAAATAGCAAAAACATAAATAGCCATTGCTGGGTCATTTTTTAACCGTTTTTGTTCAAATTTGAAATGTAGAGAGTAGATAGTGGGGCATTCAACATATTTAAAGGGTTTTTATGAGAACATTTTTGTTGACCCAATTTTCAAGAATTATGCTTAAGGTGTAATATTTAGTGAAATCTTTGAAAATCTTCTCCTCTGAAACAACTGGGCCAAGTGGAATGAAATTTGGTGTGGAAGGTCCAAATGTCAGCCTGACTAAAGGTGGTACCAGGCAACCCGGCCTGACATCCAAGATGGCTGTCATAACTAAAAATAGAAAGAAAAAAAAAAGACCATTGTTGATCTTTTTTTCCACCAATTGAGCTCAAATTTTAAATATATAAAGTATACTGTGTGGGATTCAAAATACATAATGTTTTTTTCTGAGAAAATTTTTATTGACCCAGTTTTCAAAAAATATGCAAATTAGGTGTAATATTTAGTAAAATCTTTTCCTCTAAAATCACTGGGCGAATTGGAACCAAACTTCCTGTGGAAGGTTCCTACATCGGCCTAAAAAAAGTTTGAACCAGTCTAAGATGCCTGTTGTTACTAGATATATATATATATAAAATAGCCATTGTGGATCCATTCTAAGCTCAACTGGCTAAACCCAGCTGAGTTTATGGCATAGTGAAGCATGCCTGCATGTGTGTGTTGCAAAGTAGGCTTCATTGAAGCAAAAATGGTCATAAGCTCAATTTATTTCCCATCTTAAGCTGATGAACCAATTATGGTTACCACATCACATTGTCTTACAGGGGCCACAGTGGCTGTGTGGTCTTAAACATTCGATGGTACGAATCACAGCACCTTTCACCCCTGACATTGTGCATTAATGCCAAGTGGGCTAGCACTTCATCTTTGAAAGTTTGTCAGTTAACTTGCTGCTTGGTCGTGGTTTTCTCCTATAATCCAGTGTCCTCCACCATTTCCAAAATTGACAGTCTCCATATAAGTGAAATATTCTTGAGTTGAACGTTAAACAGCATTTCAATCAAAAGCAAACATTGTCTTACATATGCAGCCAGTTGAGCATCACAGGCCCTATTGGGCCTCTTGTTTAACCGTTTTTGTTCAAATTTGAAATGTAGAGATTAGATAGCGGGGCATTCAACATATGTAACGGGTTTTTATGAGAGATTTTTCGTTGACCCGATTTTTACGAATTATGCAAATGAGGTGTAATATTTAATCAATTCTTTGAAAATCTTCTCCTCTGAAACCACTGGGCCAATTGGAACCAAATTTGGTGTGGAAGGTCCCTAGGTGGGGTAGACCAAAGTTTGTACCAGGCAACCCTGCCCGACATCCAAGATGGCCGCTGTTACTATAAATAGCAAAAACGCATAAATAGCCATTGCTGAGTCATTTTTTAACCATTTTTGTTCAAATTTGAAATGTAGAGAGTAGATAGCGGGGCATTCAACATATGAAACGGGTTTTTATGAGAAATTTTTCGTTGACCCGATTTTTACGAATTATGCAAATGAGGTGTAATATTTAATCAATTCTTTGAAAATCTTCTCCTCTGAAACCACTGGGGCAATTGGAACCAAATTTGGTGTGGAATGTCCCTAGGTGGGGTAGACCAAAGTTTGTACCAGGCGACCCCGCCCGACATCCAAGATGGCCGCTGTTACTATAAATAGCAAAAACATAAATAGCCATTGCTGGGTCATTTTTTAACCGTTTTTGTTCAAATTTGAAATGTAGAGAGTAGATAGTGGGGCATTCAACATATTTAAAGGGTTTTTATGAGAACATTTTTGTTGACCCAATTTTCAAGAATTATGCTTAAGGTGTAATATTTAGTGAAATCTTTGAAAATCTTCTCCTCTGAAACAACTGGGCCAAGTGGAATGAAATTTGGTGTGGAAGGTCCAAATGTCAGCCTGACTAAAGGTGGTACCAGGCAACCCGGCCTGACATCCAAGATGGCTGTCATAACTAAAAATAGAAAGAAAAAAAAAAGACCATTGTTGATCTTTTTTTCCACCAATTGAGCTCAAATTTTAAATATATAAAGTATACTGTGTGGGATTCAAAATACATAATGTTTTTTTCTGAGAAAATTTTTATTGACCCAGTTTTCAAAAAATATGCAAATTAGGTGTAATATTTAGTAAAATCTTTTCCTCTAAAATCACTGGGCGAATTGGAACCAAACTTCCTGTGGAAGGTTCCTACATCGGCCTAAAAAAAGTTTGAACCAGTCTAAGATGCCTGTTGTTACTAGATATATATATATATAAAATAGCCATTGTGGATCCATTCTAAGCTCAACTGGCTAAACCCAGCTGAGTTTATGGCATAGTGAAGCATGCCTGCATGTGTGTGTTGCAAAGTAGGCTTCATTGAAGCAAAAATGGTCATAAGCTCAATTTATTTCCCATCTTAAGCTGATGAACTTATTATGGTAACCACATCACATTGTCTTACAGGGGCCACAGTGGCTGTGTGGTCTTAAACATTCGATGGTACGAATCACAGCACCTTTCACCCCTGACATTGTGCATTAATGCCAAGTGGGCTAGCACTTCATCTTTGAAAGTTTGTCAGTTAACTTGCTGCTTGGTCGTGGTTTTCTCCTATAATCCAGTGTCTTCCACCATTTCCAAAATTGACAGTCTCCATATAAGTGAAATATTCTTGAGTTGAACGTTAAACAGCATTTCAATCAAAAGCAAACATTGTCTTACATATGCAGCCAGTTGAGCATCACAGGCCCTATTGGGCCTCTTGTTTAACCGTTTTTGTTCAAATTTGAAATGTAGAGATTAGATAGCGGGGCATTCAACATATGTAACGGGTTTTTATGAGAGATTTTTCGTTGACCCGATTTTTACGAATTATGCAAATGAGGTGTAATATTTAATCAATTCTTTGAAAATCTTCTCCTCTGAAACCACTGGGCCAATTGGAACCAAATTTGGTGTGGAAGGTCCCTAGGTGGGGTAGACCAAAGTTTGTACCAGGCAACCCTGCCCGACATCCAAGATGGCCGCTGTTACTATAAATAGCAAAAACACATAAATAGCCATTGCTGAGTCATTTTTTAACCATTTTTGTTCAAATTTGAAATGTAGAGAGTAGATAGCGGGGCATTCAACATATGAAACGGGTTTTTATGAGAAATTTTTCGTTGACCCGATTTTTACGAATTATGCAAATGAGGTGTAATATTTAATCAATTCTTTGAAAATCTTCTCCTCTGAAACCACTGGGCCAATTGGAACCAAATTTGGTGTGGAAGGTCCCTAGGTGGGGTAGACCAAAGTTTGTACCAGGCAACAGCGCCAGGGATCCAAGATGGCCACTGTTACTATAAATAGCAAAAACACATAAACAGCCATTGCTGGGTCATTTTTTAACCGTTTTTGTTCAAATTTGAAATGTAGAGAGTAGATAGCGGGGCATTCAACATATTTAAAGGGTTTTTATGAGAACTTTTTCGTTGACCCAATTTTCAAGAATTATGCTTAAGGTGTAATATTTAGTGAAATCTTTGAAAATCTTCTCCTCTGAAACAACTGGGCCAAGTGGAATGAAATTTGGTGTGGAAGGTCCAAATGTCAGCCTGACTAAAGGTGGTACCAGGCAACCCGGCCTGACATCCAAGATGGACGTCATAACTAAAAATAGAAAAAAAAAGACCATTGTTGATCTTTTTTTCCACCAATTGAGCTCAAATTTTAAATATAGAAAGTATACTGTATGGGATTCAAAATATATAATATTCTTTTCTGAGAAAATTTTTATTGACCCAATTTTCAAGAAATATGCAAATTCGGTGTAATATTTAGTAAAATCTTTTCCTCTAAAATCACTGGGCGAATTGGAACCAAACTTCCTGTGGAAGGTTCCTACATCGGCCTAAAAAAAGTTAGAACCAGTCTAAGATGCCTGTTGTTACTAAATATAGATATATATATATATATATATATATATATATATATATATATATATATATATATATATATATATATATATAATAGCCATTGTGGATCCATTCTAAGCTCAACTGGCTAAACCCAGCTGAGTTTATGGCATAGTGAAGCATGCCTGCATGTGTGTAGGCTTCATTGAAGCAAAAATGGTCATAAGCTCAATTTATTTCCATCTTAAGCTGATGAACTTATTATGGTAACCACATCACATTGTCTTAAAGACACCACAGTGGCTGTGTGGTCTTAAACATTAATGTTACGAATCACAGCATCTTTCACCCCTGACATTGTGCATTAATGCCAAGTGGGCTAGCACTTCATCTTTGAAAGTTTGTCAGTTAACTTGCTGCTTGGTCGTGGTTTTCTCCTATAATCCAGTGTCTTCCACCATTTCCAAAATTGACAGTCTCCATATAAGTGAAATATTCTTGAGTTGAACGTTAAACAGCATTTCAATCAAAAGCAAACATTGTCTTACATATGCAGCCAGTTGAGCATCACAGGCCCTATTGGGCCTCTTGTTTAACCGTTTTTGTTCAAATTTGAAATGTAGAGATTAGATAGCGGGGCATTCAACATATGTAACGGGTTTTTATGAGAAATTTTTCGTTGACCCGATTTTTACGAATTATGCAAATGAGGTGTAATATTTAATCAATTCTTTGAAAATCTTCTCCTCTGAAACCACTGGGCCAATTGGAACCAAATTTGGTGTGGAAGGTCCCTAGGTGGGGTAGACCAAAGTTTGTACCAGGCAACCCCGCCCGACATCAAAGATGGCCACTGTTACTATAAATAGCAAAAACGCATAAATAGCCATTGCTGAGTCATTTTTTAACCATTTTTGTTCAAATTTGAAATGTAGAGAGTAGATAGCGGGGCATTCAACATATGAAACGGGTTTTTATGAGA
This sequence comes from Tegillarca granosa, assembly GCA_029721355.1. NCBI lineage: Eukaryota > Metazoa > Mollusca > Bivalvia > Arcoida > Arcidae > Tegillarca > Tegillarca granosa. The sequence continues at coordinate 42,880,672 of CM056595.1, forward strand.
AATTTTTCGTTGACCCGATTTTTACGAATTATGCAAATGAGGTGTAATATTTAATCAATTCTTTGAAAATCTTCTCCTCTGAAACCACTGGGCCAATTGGAACCAAATTTGGTGTGGAAGGTCCCTAGGTGGGGTAGACCAAAGTTTGTACCAGGCGACCCCGCCCGACATCCAAGATGGCCGCTGTTACTATAAATAGCAAAAACACATAAATAGCCATTGCTGGGTCATTTTTTAACCGTTTTTGTTCAAATTTGAAATGTAGAGAGTAGATAGTGGGGCATTCAACATATTTAAAGGGTTTTTATGAGAACATTTTTGTTGACCCAATTTTCAAGAATTATGCTTAAGGTGTAATATTTAGTGAAATCTTTGAAAATCTTCTCCTCTGAAACAACTGGGCCAAGTGGAATGAAATTTGGTGTGGAAGGTCCAAATGTCAGCCTGACTAAAGGTGGTACCAGGCAACCCGGCCTGACATCCAAGATGGCTGTCATAACTAAAAATAGAAAGAAAAAAAAAAGACCATTGTTGATCTTTTTTTCCACCAATTGAGCTCAAATTTTAAATATATAAAGTATACTGTGTGGGATTCAAAATACATAATGTTTTTTTCTGAGAAAATTTTTATTGACCCAGTTTTCAAAAAATATGCAAATTAGGTGTAATATTTAGTAAAATCTTTTCCTCTAAAATCACTGGGCGAATTGGAACCAAACTTCCTGTGGAAGGTTCCTACATCGGCCTAAAAAAAGTTTGAACCAGTCTAAGATGCCTGTTGTTACTAGATATATATATATATAAAATAGCCATTGTGGATCCATTCTAAGCTCAACTGGCTAAACCCAGCTGAGTTTATGGCATAGTGAAGCATGCCTGCATGTGTGTGTTGCAAAGTAGGCTTCATTGAAGCAAAAATGGTCATAAGCTCAATTTATTTCCCATCTTAAGCTGATGAACCAATTATGGTTACCACATCACATTGTCTTACAGGGGCCACAGTGGCTGTGTGGTCTTAAACATTCGATGGTACGAATCACAGCACCTTTCACCCCTGACATTGTGCATTAATGCCAAGTGGGCTAGCACTTCATCTTTGAAAGTTTGTCAGTTAACTTGCTGCTTGGTCGTGGTTTTCTCCTATAATCCAGTGTCCTCCACCATTTCCAAAATTGACAGTCTCCATATAAGTGAAATATTCTTGAGTTGAACGTTAAACAGCATTTCAATCAAAAGCAAACATTGTCTTACATATGCAGCCAGTTGAGCATCACAGGCCCTATTGGGCCTCTTGTTTAACCGTTTTTGTTCAAATTTGAAATGTAGAGATTAGATAGCGGGGCATTCAACATATGTAACGGGTTTTTATGAGAGATTTTTCGTTGACCCGATTTTTACGAATTATGCAAATGAGGTGTAATATTTAATCAATTCTTTGAAAATCTTCTCCTCTGAAACCACTGGGCCAATTGGAACCAAATTTGGTGTGGAAGGTCCCTAGGTGGGGTAGACCAAAGTTTGTACCAGGCAACCCCGCCCGACATCAAAGATGGCCGCTGTTACTATAAATAGCAAAAACGCATAAATAGCCATTGCTGAGTCATTTTTTAACCATTTTTGTTCAAATTTGAAATGTAGAGAGTAGATAGTGGGGCATTCAACATATGAAACGGGTTTTTATGAGAAATTTTTCGTTGACCCGATTTTTACGAATTATGCAAATGAGGTGTAATATTTAATCAATTCTTTGAAAATCTTCTCCTCTGAAACCACTGGGCCAATTGGAACCAAATTTGGTGTGGAAGGTCCCTAGGTGGGGTAGACCAAAGTTTGTACCAGGCGACCGCGCCAGGGATCCAAGATGGCCACTGTTACTATAAATAGCAAAAACACACAAACAGCCATTGCTGGGTCATTTTTTAACCGTTTTTGTTCAAATTTGAAATGTAGAGAGTAGATAGCGGGGCATTCAACATATTTAAAGGGTTTTTATGAGAACTTTTTCGTTGACCCAATTTTCAAGAATTATGCTTAAGGTGTAATATTTAGTGAAATCTTTGAAAATCTTCTCCTCTGAAACAACTGGGCCAAGTGGAATGAAATTTGGTGTGGAAGGTCCAAATGTCAGCCTGACTAAAGGTGGTACCAGGCAACCCGGCCTAACATCCAAGATGGACGTCATAACTAAAAATAGAAAAAAAAAGACCATTGTTGATCTTTTTTTCCACCAATTGAGCTCAAATTTTAAATATAGAAAGTATACTGTATGGGATTCAAAATATATAATATTCTTTTCTGAGAAAATTTTTATTGACCCAATTTTCAAGAAATATGCAAATTAGGTGTAATATTTAGTAAAATCTTTTCCTCTAAAATCACTGGGCGAATTGGAACCAAACTTCCTGTGGAAGGTTCCTACATCGGCCTAAAAAAAGTTAGAACCAGTCTAAGATGCCTGTTGTTACTAGATATATATATATATATATATATATATATATATATATAAAATAGCCATTGTGGATCCATTCTAAGCTCAACTGGCTAAACCCAGCTGAGTTTATGGCATAGTGAAGCATGCCTGCATGTGTGTAGGCTTCATTGAAGCAAAAATGGTCATAAGCTCAATTTATTTCCCATCTTAAGCTGATGAACTTATTATGGTAACCACATCACATTGTCTTAAAGACACCACAGTGGCTGTGTGGTCTTAAACATTCGATGTTACGAATCACAGCATCTTTCACCCCTGACATTGTGCATTAATGCCAAGTGGGCTAGCACTTCATCTTTGAAAGTTTGTCAGTTAACTTGCTGCTTGGTCGTGGTTTTCTCCTATAATCCAGTGTCTTCCACCATTTCCAAAATTGACAGTCTCCATATAAGTGAAATATTCTTGAGTTGAACGTTAAACAGCATTTCAATCAAAAACAAACATTGTCTTACATATGCAGCCAGTTGAGCATCACAGGCCCTATTGGGCCTCTTGTTTAACCGTTTTTGTTCAAATTTGAAATGTAGAGATTAGATAGCGGGGCATTCAACATATGTAACGGGTTTTTATGAGAGATTTTTCGTTGACCCGATTTTTACGAATTATGCAAATGAGGTGTAATATTTAATCAATTCTTTGAAAATCTTCTCCTCTGAAACCACTGGGCCAATTGGAACCAAATTTGGTGTGGAAGGTCCCTAGGTGGGGTACACCAAAGTTTGTACCAGGCAACCCCGCCCGACATCAAAGATGGCCGCTGTTACTATAAATAGCAAAAACGCATAAATAGCCATTGCTGAGTCATTTTTTAACCATTTTTGTTCAAATTTGAAATGTAGAGAGTAGATAGCGGGGCATTCAACATATGAAACGGGTTTTTATGAGAAATTTTTCGTTGACCCGATTTTTACGAATTATGCAAATGAGGTGTAATATTTAATCAATTCTTTGAAAATCTTCTCCTCTGAAACCACTGAGCCAATTGGAACCAAATTTGGTGTGGAAGGTCCCTAGGTGGGGTAGACCAAAGTTTGTACCAGGCGACCGCGCCAGGGATCCAAGATGGCCACTGTTACTATAAATAGCAAAAACACATAAATAGCCATTGCTGGGTCATTTTTTAACCGTTTTTGTTCAAATTTGAAATGTAGAGAGTAGATAGTGGGGCATTCAACATATTTAAAGGGTTTTTATGAAAACATTTTTGTTGACCCAATTTTCAAGAATTATGCTTAAGGTGTAATATTTAGTGAAATCTTTGAAAATCTTCTCCTCTGAAACAACTGGGCCAAGTGGAATGAAATTTGGTGTTGAAGGTCCAAATGTCAGCCTGACTAAAGGTGGTACCAGGCAACCCGGCCTGACATCCAAGATGGCTGTCATAACTAAAAATAGAAAGAAAAAAAAAAGACCATTGTTGATCTTTTTTTCCACCAATTGAGCTCAAATTTTAAATATATAAAGTATACTGTGTGGGATTCAAAATACATAATGTTTTTTTCTGAGAAAATTTTTATTGACCCAGTTTTCAAAAAATATGCAAATTAGGTGTAATATTTAGTAAAATCTTTTCCTCTAAAATCACTGGGCGAATTGGAACCAAACTTCCTGTGGAAGGTTCCTACATCGGCCTAAAAAAAGTTTGAACCAGTCTAAGATGCCTGTTGTTACTAGATATATATATATATATATATATATATATATATATATAAAATAGCCATTGTGGATCCATTCTAAGCTCAACTGGCTAAACCCAGCTGAGTTTATGGCATAGTGAAGCATGCCTGCATGTGTGTAGGCTTCATTGAAACAAAAATGGTCATAAGCTCAATTTATTTCCCATCTTAAGCTGATGAACTTATTATGGTAACCACATCACATTGTCTTAAAGACACCACAGTGGCTGTGTGGTCTTAAACATTCGATGTTACGAATCACAGCATCTTTCACCCCTGACATTGTGCATTAATGCCAAGTGGGCTAGCACTTCATCTTTGAAAGTTTGTCAGTTAACTTGCTGCTTGGTCATGGTTTTCTCCTATAATCCAGTGTTCTCAACCATTTCCAAAATTGACAGTCTCCATATAAGTGAAATATTCTTGAGTTGAACGTTAAACAGCATTTCAATCAAAAACAAACATTGTCTTACATATGCAGCCAGTTGAGCATCACAGGCCCTATTGGGCCTCTTGTTTCATACACAATGTCGTAGTCATATAATTTTGAAGTTAACATTGTGCAATGATATTTCAGCATGTTTTATCAGATAATTGTGCTAATGTAAAAATGCTCAAACATAACATGGAGAATACTTAACATTTTTGTTTAAATTAATTTACTGAAATGAATATAAAAATAGAATCCTCAATGCCACCTTAAAGGACTGATAATTCTTGATTGAAAGTTTTGATTGTGTACCCAGATATACATGTAAAAGTAATTTTGCATCAGAAAACACATGTTGCCATTGGTAACTTCAAATGATCAATTTTAAGTGACATTTGATGTGAATTATAATCAAATTCATTATTCTTGTACCCAGAAATTTCAAATTCATATAGGTCACATGATGGACTTGCAAACACTAAGCCATAACAATGCATAAATATAGTTTGCTGCAGCTACAACTAAAGCTGGTGATGACTTGATATAAGTGAAGTTTTTTTGACTTGGACTTATAAAAAACAATTACATGTATTGAAGATTTTATAAATGTTTGTCAATTCTTATTAATGGCATTGTTTTTATGAAATTTCAGCCATTCCGGTTCCTGCCATGGTTCCAATGGGTATTTGTAGATACCATAAAACTAAGTAATATATACTTCAGCAGTGATGAAAAGTAAGAACAATATTTCCAACTTTTAAATATCAAATACTTTTTTTAAATGTGGCATCTGCCTATCTGCAAGTATCAGCATATAGGCTGTCCTTTTCATTTTCTCTGCAGCTCTCTTGTTTAGTATACTAAGTGACCATTGGCCACCAACAGCTAAGATTTAAGATTTCAACAAGATTTAAGGACATGTTTCTAGTTTACTTGTAGAAAACTGGTGTCTTGCAGTGTTTGTGAGATTTTTATTCTTTCTGTTAACATTTTTCAAACCTGTTTTTTTTTCCTCAAAGGAAATCAAAACTTAATTTAGAAATTTATTATGAATATATAACATACATAACTACAGAAGGTTGATGATGAATAACCTTGACCTTGGGTCAAGGTAATTAGTTAAGTCATATTAGCAGTGATTTTCATGTGAAATTCTTGACCTGATTGATTGTTTTCTTGAGATATTTTTGTTTTTCTCTGAATCTGTATCTCTTGTTTTATATTGAATATTCTTAGTAAAGTTTTAGTGAATATAACCTTCTGACATCGTGTAACATATGGAAGCTCATAATAAAGGATTTCAAACTTTCATTAATCATTGCTGATTGCAGCAGTACAAATGAAAAATGTGTGTTTTTTTACTGTATTTAATAAAAGTTTGACAATAATTTATTACAAATGTATTTATATTGTTTCAGTATTGGTTCAGTTACCACACCATTATTAATTATGCATGCAAAAGATGATGATATAGTTCCTTATGATCTAGGAGAAAAAGTAAGTTAATAATTAATAAATAGATTTACACATTTATGTGTCAAGTGTTCTGAAAATTATGTATGCAATTAATTATACAACTACAATACATGGAATTTTAAACTTATCAGCTCAACAATTTTCATGAGAGTTGTCAATTTAATTTTAATCAGTGGTATTATTTCTGCTTTGCCAATTGATGTAAATACAAGTAATTATATTGAAACGAATATTTTCATGTTATGAAACAGAACAACAATGAAGTCAAAATTACCTAATTTTAAATACTCAGTGTATGTTGCATTGATTTGGTATATACCAATAAGTGTTTATATTTCACAGTGATGATTTTACTGTTTCTAAACAGCTAGGTTTTCAAATCTCAACAGAGCATTGGAATGTTCTCATACATTTTGGATAGGTAATGGAACGGGAGACTGAAGACTATGTGAAATTTTTTTTTAATTCTCTGGGCTTTTTCAGAAGCCTAGCAGTTTTTAGTCATTGGTTTGTCAGTTTACAAACTATATATTTTAAGAGTTTTCTTTCTTCGTTTTTTTTTTTTTTTTTTTTTTTTTTTGTTACCTAGATGTTTAATACTCTCTGTGAAAACAGTTTCTTGCATTTTAAAAATCAAACTTCAATTTCTGATGCATTATATTCCTAGACCTTGCTTATCATGTGCCAGTATTGTTATAGCTTTGAAATAACTTTTTTATATTCACATACAGTTTAACCTGTTTAAACCAAAATCAAATTAAATTTAAACCCTGTTTAAAATAATCTATTTTGCCAGGACATCCCACAATATTTAAACCTGTAAGAATCAGAAAACTGAGCAAATTCTTCAGTGTAGCCAGGTGCTTGGTTAAGACAGGTTTCATGGTATTAGGTATGGTTCTAGAGCAAAAATGATAATGTATTTATCATGTATTATTGTAGTTATATGATGCAGCATTAAGAACAAGACCTAAAGACAGTGGACCTGTAGAATTTATATCATTTAATGCCAGTTATAGATACGGACATAAACATATATTTAAAGCACCAGAATTGCCTAGTATAATAAGGTAAGACTTACCTATTTTATTTAATGCCATTTATACATATGAAGCTGTAGTCAATTAAAATCAGCAACATTGAAACATGCTGGCTTGTTTTAAATGTAGTTTTACTCCACATGTGACAGTCTCTAACTGGTATCAAGGTTATTTGATGGTTGAGAAACATCTACATAAAGCCACCAACTTTCAGCAAGTGAACTGTCATTCTTCTTCATTGACTGAGATAGACACTTTGATTTATAAGCCAGCTTGGCTTATTCCTTACTGCTTAGTTATAACATTTAGTAACTTTCTATTGTAATCATTAAATCGATCCAAAAAGCATTCAGCATAGCTGGATCTTGCAGTATAAAACAACCCTTGTCTTAAGTCAATGAAGATGCAATTTGTCTAACAGTTATACATGGTCTTATCGACCTTTAAATTAAATGACTCTAGTTTCTGATTATTTTCTAAATACAGATTGTGTTTTATAACACCTCTCTTCACCTTTGTTTGAATCCCATTTGGGTAGATCCTTATAGTGTGAGAGTTTGTCAGTTTGTTTGCCTGAGGTTGTTGGTTTTCTCCAGGCATTTTGGTTTCTTCCACAATCCCAGCACCACCTGCCTTAGTATAAGTGAAAGAATCTTTATTTGGGGGGGGGGGGGGTTAAAACACCATTTATCCATTCCTCTTTTACTTAAGACAAATTTTGTTTTTGGAGGCTTTTTTTTGCAAATGAATAAATTATTTTACATTTAGTTTTTTTTAAAGAAAAAAATTAGTCTTGAAATTTAAAATAATTAAATTTTCAAATTGCCCAAGGTAGTGTTGTGTTGTATAATGGAGATCAATATTGATGTTTTCATTTGATCAAAATTCATTACAAATTATAGTGATTAATTATAAACAGTTAAACCCATTTTTGAAGATATCTGTATACTGTCTCAATGGAATCGTATTTTGTTATTAAAATCCTTGGTAAAACGTTCATTTGGAGTTGATAATATTTTAAGGCACACAAACATTAGATCAACAGAGCACTAATTAAAAAAACCCTTGCAATATAAAACATGTAATTAGATTCAGAGACAACAACTGTTATACTTGATTTTTTGAGATTTTTTTTGTTTTTTCTCAAGAAATATATAGGATTGATTTGTATCTAATCATCAGTTGCTTTAAAAGAGTAATGTTTGATTACAAATTGAGAAACATTTCCCAATATTAGCCCAATGTAAATGTTATGTGAAACATATAAGAAATAACTTACATTTACTATTAAATATATATAATTTCAAAATTTACATTTGTAGGAGATTTGTTGCAGCTTGCCGTGGTGAAACAGTATGATGTTGATTGTGATAAAAAATATCTTGGAACAGCTGACTTGTGTTTATGAATAGATGAGGTTCTACAAGAGCAGGAAGAATAAGTGATAAAACTTATATTGTTTGAATGTATGGTTATATGTTAACCTATGTTTTCTCTGTGTTAGTCATAAGTGATATGTATAATTTTATCCAGCATATTAAACACATGACATCAGTACAAGGTTGTGATATGATATCTAGTAAAAGTTGTGTGTGTTTTTTTATGTCGTGTACATCTGAGAGTTTTTGATTGTTATGTTTGTACATGTTTCTGTATCTTGAAGTTTCTGTTTTTTCTGTTATCTATATTTATCTGTTTTAAGAGTTTTTATAGTCTTAAAATATTTTTAAGAGAATTGACAATCAAATAGAATCATAGAAATTGTAGACTAAGCAGTGTGGATTAGCATGATTTAGATTATCAAGTATTAGCAAGAACAAATCCATATGAGTTTAAAAATTTATACTTTCTTAACTAAAAAGTAAGTAATGATCTGTTTATAGTTGTTATCTTTTACAGTGGTATTATATAACGTATGGTATCAAAATCCAGGAAATCCAATTTGTATTTGATGTTACCCTTTGTTCATGTGTATTTGACCCATAAACTGTGTTTTAGGCAACAAAAACTTAGCGTATCTGTGTTATTAAAAATCAAAGATTTAAAAATGTTAAAAAATATGAAAAATTTGGCCTTGTGTATTTAGCAAAGTAAAGCTGTATATCTCAAATATGAGTTTCCTCTGTCATTTTTAATGTAGTCTTTATAAGATGGGCCATATAATGCATCAGGGTAAATGTGTTCAAAAATTAACATTATTCGATTGGTAAAAATGATATATTCATTCATACATATATTTATACTTAGACAGGTGAGCTAAAATTAATGTTGAAGTGTATTAATATTGGCGGAAATAGATTAAATGCCAAAAGCGGCAAAATTAATACACAGCCAAAATAAATACTTGCACAGTATTATATGATATATAGATATATGGTCAGATGGCAGTACATGACTAATATATTGTTGAAACTTTGTGCTAAAATTCCTACATGCTGTATTTATACACAGTATTTGACTTTTATCTTTAAATATGTTATAGAAAAAAGTCATCATGTTATGAAACTGATTCAAAAAATGATGTTGATTTTTAAGAATGTGTGATATCAAAAGATTAATGATGTTTTTTATTTTGAAAGAAAAATGCTTATTTATTTGAACATTCCTATTTTTTCAAGAGTAAAACAAAGTATTTATGATGCATCTTCATGATGTATAGCATTTATAAAAGGAAATGATCTGATATTTAAGAATGTCACATATTGAGTAATCATGTTTTTTAGCTCACCAGACCGAAAGATCATGTGAGCTTATGGCATGGTGCGGCGTGTGAATGTGCGTACCTGCGTGCGTGTATGTGTGTGTGCATAGTTAACACCTATTTTAGACTTCTCTTCCAAAACTGCTGTACAGATGTCAATGATACTTGGTCAGAAGCATATATGGGCCGATGCTATTCAAATTTGTTCATGGTGTTGCCATGGCTACCAAAACTAGGACAAGGTGACCTAGGGGTCCAAAATCTTAAAATATCTTCTTCTCCGAAATTGATGATGGGAAAAAAATCTGATGTGATATTTTGGCTTCTCTAGGGTCTTACTGCCTAAAGTTTGTTCATTTTGTGAAATTTGGTCGAAAAATGGGTTACACGTTTTTGGGTTTAATTTTAAAAATTTTGTAAAATGGCTTCAAATTGTTATAACTTGACTGTTTGAACAAACAATGACACGGGGTTTTCAGTTTTGACTTTTTCTTGAAATGACATTTAAATTAGGGTCAAGGTCACAAATCAATCATGACCTAACTTGTGATTTATGAGTTTAGACAATTTTTTTGCAAATATTAAGAGATATATGAATTCAAAACATTGTTAAAATGTTCCCCATGACATAATTTAAAAAGATACCAAGTTTCGTAATTATATGATAGTCCATGTAGGAGTTGTTGCCCCTAAAATGTTATTTTTTGCTTATAAATATTAAGATTGTGCATTAGCTTGAAAACTATAAGTTTTTTGTATACCGGTAGGCATGTATATTAGAATATTATAGGTATTGATATGACAATCATTTTGAAATATGGGTCAATGTCATATGTTGAAAGTTCAGGGTCATATCTGTAGTAGAAGACTGAAATTGTTAATTATCCTGAAAACTATGAACTTTTTGTATAAGCATATATATTAGAATATTGTAAGTATATTAGAATATTGTAAGTAATGATATGACCAGTATTTTGATACATGGTTCAAGATCATATCATGAAAGGTCAAGGTCATAGCCATAGAAGAAGACTGAAATTGTAAATTATCTTGAAAACCATTAACTTTTTGTACAAGCATGTATATTAGAATATTATTTGTATTCATATTAGGACCTTTTTGATATAAGATACAAGTTTATATGTTCAAAGGTCAAAATCATTATTTGGAAATTATTCATTGTACTATTTAAATCAAGCATATAAGCTATTTATAAATGAAATGTGACTAGATATTTCTGATTAATTATTCCCGGATTTCCAAACTTGAGGAATTTTGAAAAGTTTTTGTAATTGAGTTCTTTGCAAGTTATTGGACATTTCCTCAGGTGAGCGTTAAGGCCCATTGGCCTCTCATTTTTTTTTTTTTTACATTAATTCAGATTAATGTATTGTTTCATTAATTATTTTAAAAATTGAATTATATATTTTAAAAATTTAAAAATTAGTATATATTTTAGCAGATTTTGAATTATTTGTATTATTTTATTGTATATTTATTATCCTAGTTAGTAGTTTTTGTCTGTTTTTGTATGATGGGAAAAATGCAGCACCAGACACACAATGAAACTTTAGTTCTCTCAATTTTCAAGGCAAGCAATTTACCACTAGATTGCTGCATTCTTTCAATGCTTTTGTGTAAGTGCCTGGTGGTCAAGCAATAAATGCTGTAGTTGGACTATATGTGAGTTCAAAAAGTTAAAAATCTTTGATCAAAGTTGACCTTCGAAGGTAACACTATCAAATACTTGGATGAAAAATTTTGTTCAAAGTTTTTCAGAATTTTAATTGAGTAAAACACTATCCAATTTGTCATTCAGTTTTGATCAAAGTTGATTGGATTGATCTATAGACAATTCAGATAACACTAGGTAAAGCCTTTAAGTGACATACTAAGTAAAAACATACTATTGAATAGATAAGCTACTCCAGTGAAAGTAGTACAGTATAAATAATCATTTTGTAGACTTGTAATGCCAAATTAATCAAATAAGAATTTTAAGTTCTCCATCAGCTTTGATGTAAAACATAAGTTTTGTGTAAACACATTAACTTTGACTGACAGTACCTTGATCAAAGTCTTTTATTTTAAATATTTTGAATAGAGATTTTGATAGTGTTATCCTAGCTTAAGAGTTGCACAGCGCATAATTTTTTTAAATTAAAGGTCAGATGTGTCAAGTTATAAATCTAGTCAGGATAAAGCATGGTTGTTGGGTTTGTTAAGTGGAATGAGTTTTTTGTTTAGTTTTTAGCATTTCTCTATTTGTATAATTTTTTTTCTTTTTGATTTTCAGTATTTTTATTGTTATAGTTTTACAGCAGTTTAATATAAAGTGATGTAAAGCACACATTATGTAGATTGACAAAGCAATTTCACCTTCTAACTTCTAAAAATTTTGTTAATGCCACTTAAAATCAATATTGTAAAATTAGGACATACTGTAAAAAATTCAAAATTTTGCAGTGAATAGTGTGCATCAGTATTTCCTTTTCATGAATATACAGTAAATGTATAAAATGTCTGATTTAGGTACCTTAGGTGATGTTCATGTACCAGTTTAATTTTACTTTATTTTTGTTTGAACTGAAATGTATGACACAGCAGTAATTCCAATTCAATCATGAATCCCCAGTTGTTATTGTTAAGGAGTTATTGAAAAGTGGTTTGAAAATTTTGTTACCTGCCAAACTCAGTGATAAAATAAGTAATGTATTGGAGTCATATGCCTAGTCGGTCATTTATATCATTGCTTCCTAGTTCTGAAAAAGTGGATGAGACCGGATTACCTAGGGAAAACCACTTACCTTTGGCATACACTACCCAAGAGGGATCTGAACCTATGCAGTCAGAAACACCATTTCTTAAACTCACACGAGACAAATTTGCACTTTAGGCACTAACATCAGAGAAGATTTGTGATTCGCAAAGTCAGTTTTTTTTTTTTTTTTTTTTTTTTTTTTTGGCAAGGAATTTTTTGATTTAAAACATGTTTACTATCATGTCAATGAAGAAACTTGTTTACTTTATATTAACATGTATATAACAGTAGCATTAATACAGTAATTTTTCAGAAATATTGTTTTTGAACAAAACTCTCTTGCTTTAAAGGTGAATTGTTTAGAATTATACAAAATAGACTCTTTATGCATTTTTAATTTAAAAAGTTAGTAATTATCAAAAAGTTTAAGATAGCTTTCAGTTCTGTTAACCACACAAGAGTAGTTTTATTTTATTATTTAGATCAAATTTATATTTTAATAAATTTGTTAATTAATGTCTTTCATTGTTTTGTAAGCAATCATCAATGCAAAGTTTATTGGTATGTGTGACAATCATAATTTCATAAATTAACGAATTTCAGTTTGACTTGGATGATTGAAAACAGTTCACAGTGACATTATACAAGTACTAAACAATATCACGTTTTCTGTTTGCCAAGTGTATCTAAAGGAATTAAAGTATTTTGGATGGACTAGAAGCTAAACCAATCATATAAATAGCGTACCATCTATTTCATAACAATGTTCATGTTGACATGTTCTAGCTGGTCACCATGAAATCTTCAATACATGTATGTGGGATATGTAGCATTTGACTAAATGTCCTAACCTTGCTAGTATGCAAGTAGAGTAGACACACACACACACACACACACACACACACATTGTGTAAGAAGACTAGCTTAATTGCGAATTAAGTGAACAAATTGGATATATTTTTGTGCCTTATTTCATAGTTCATTAAAATCTATTAAAGACCACTGCAAGATCCAAAGAAATGTATACAAGTGATATATATATAATTATAGAAGTCTTTAGATGAAATATGAAGCAAAGGGAGGTTAAAATAATGGTTTTAATTACAGATGCTTTTTGTAAAGGGGTGATCGCAGTAACATTATTTACTGTATAGACAGGTGGTTTTTGTAAAGGGGTGATCGCAGTAACATTATTTACTGTATAGCACAGGTGGTTTTTGTAAAGGGGTGATTGCAGTAACATTATTTACTGTATAGACAGGTGGTTTTTGTAAAGGGGTGATTGCAGTAACATTATTTACTGTATAGACAGGTGGTTTTTGTAAAGGGGTGATCGCAGTAACATTATTGACTGTATAGACAGGTGGTTTTTGTAAAGGGGTGATTGCAGTAACATTATTTACTGTATAGACAGGTGGTTTTTACAGCAGTTAAAGTCAATTCAGGGTCAACTTTTGGCATAACAAAACACGCATGTTAATGTATGCAAACACTTTACCACTAGGCCAATTTATACAAAATTTAGAATTTTATTGGGTGACAAAGTTAAAACTGTTAAACATGGCCATCGAAATGAAAAATGATTGCCATTATTATAAACAGCAAAAGCTAATAACTGGCCAATACAGGTTTATTTACGCAATGTGCAAAAACCGTATTTTTAGTCAAAACTTTGACAAATTTCCCCTATGAAAATACTCCTTGAATTGTAAATACATATCTTACACATCATCTTTCTGTAATAAAAGAAGATAAAACACTACCAGATTTCATAAAATATCTTTTGGCTCTAAAAATAGATATTGAAACATCCCCAAAAATTTGATGCCAAAGAACAAATATTATGCAAACATTTAACATATTTAAAGAATTATCTATTACTCTTTTAACATTCAACAGCTGAAACTTATAATAAAAATATTTGAATGATCTTCAGGTTGTGGCTCCTGGGATGTTTTGTCAATAATCATCATCATCATCTTCCGTTGCTGTGAATCGTACTCCCTTTCCACTATCTGTAGCTGGTTTGTTGGCTTTAGGTGTAGCAATCACTCTTCCACGCCTCTTCCCAGCAAGTGGTGTTCTAAGCGGCTCCTGCAACAGTGGATTTTGTCCATCTTTCCGTAATTGTTCAACCAAAGCCAATTCCCTGAAATGGAGGGAAATCAGAACTTCAAGACAATGTTTGTATAGGTACGTTTTAGATCTAAGTTTGATGACAATGTTTAATTACCGCAATAATTATAAAAATATGACAAATCTATAAAAACTAAACAACACAGACAAGTGAAAAATAATGTAAGATGTGTTACCTAAACAATAAACAAATCGAAGTCCATAATTTTTTGGGTAGAAATCGTATAAGAAAAAAAAATAATAAAGAAAGAAAGAAAATACATTTTGCAATACCTGATGCAACCAACAACACGAAACAATACAATTTTATAACGGAAACATCCAAACATGACTAGAGAGAACAAACACAAAATGTTACCTATGATCCCTTGACATATTTTTGAAACTGACCTGCCCACATATACTAAAATGTTCTTTTGGCAGGAATACAAAACAACATTTACTTCATTCCATATAGTTGACATAATTTAGGCGGTTGTCATAAGGGTACTTTTTGTGTGTCCTCGACAAATCCACCCATCTATCCATATATGTAAAATACCGGAGTTGTTGGCATATAACACCAACATGTACCAATGTATGTGAATGTGTTTAACACCAACATGTACCAATGTATGTGAATGTGTTTAACACCAACATGTACCAATGTATGTGAATGTGTTTAACACCAAAATGTACCAATGTATGTGAATGTGTACAACACTAATATGTACCAATGTATGTAAATGTACGAAAGCGTGTTAGTGCCATTTATACACTAGAAAAAATTTACTTTCTCGTTTAAACAAGATACTTTCTCGTTTAAACAAGATAATTATCTCGTTTAAACAAAATACATTCTCGTTTAAACAAGATACTATCTCGTTTAAACAAGATAATTATCTCGTTTAAACAAGATAATTATCTCGTGTAAACGAGTTAATACTTCATTGTTATTCTGGTATATTGACGAAAGCGGTCCCCAATTGATAGTCAAAAGCAGTAGTAGTAATTGGCTACTTATAGCTGGAGCTGGCTACTTGTAGAAGAAAAGTTAGCTACTAATAGCCAGTTACTTGATAATTAAAAATACAAAACTAGCAATTATTTCTAGTTACAAAATGCAGTTTTTATTTACTTATAGAAACAAACAAATGTTTACCGTGTGTAGTTTGGTTTTAATCACGGCTTTCGCCGATATCACTTCCGCATTCGTTTTCGTGTACCACGAACGTAGTACAACATATCATCATTTTAATAAATCACCCACATTTTAGTAATAATTAAAAACGTTATTGAATTCTGTCTCCAATGATACCAAATATTCTAATATTTAAATATTCTATACGCACATATATACGCTTACGCAATCTGATTAATGTATAAATTTTTTATGATTTTTAAAATTCAGTATGAGTAGCTGAATATTTATTTAAAAATATTCAGTATTAATTTATATCATGATCAATAATATTTTGTGAACACTGATATCAAATATCAGCCATAAAAGCCTTAATACGCACATATACGCTTACACGATTCGACAGGTGAGGGTTACATTTAGGTATAGATTTCTGGGTACATTTTTCGGCTTCAATTTCCTTTTTTACTACATATATTTATATTCTTGTATTTGTCCTGTATTTGACCAACATTACTATGAATAGAAAAGCAAAACAAACTAGAGTTGTAACTGTGGCAAGCACAGTTACTAAAGTCTTCCACCATCCAAAATTTTGACCCCATTTAGTTTTCACCATAGGATTTGTTAGTTAAAATGTTGTGTAATGTCACATCTTTTTTTTTAGCTGTATGTGCTTAAGAATATCCTTATGACAGTGTGTGTTTGTGTGTTATTGATGTAAAATGTACATTTAAAAATTAAACTAAGTACAAGTGCATGCAAGGGTGTGGGGTGTATTTGTGTAGCCTGGTCTGTTATGTACTAGCACAAACTCGCGGTGTCTTTTTGGTAAGGTGCTAGCTCACCGTGTCAGTATGCCGCAGACAGGTAAACCACTCCCCGAGTTCAATATCCTGGCAACAGGGGAACCGTTCGATATTTCAAATTTCAAAGTCATATGTATGACCCAGCCACGGTTCGAACCCATGACTGTCGAGGCAGACATCTACCAATGAGCCACTGATGTAGTATTAAGGCAGACCCTCTGCCACTAAACCCCAAAGACAATATCAACAATAAAGGATATGTAGTCTTATTCCGGTGCAGACACTTCGTCGCATAGACACTTCGTCGTACTGACACAATTTATCGGAAATTCACTTGTAGTACGACATTTCGTCGAATATTTATGCAATTCTAGAAATGTTCCGAGTATGAACATATTATAAAAATGGTTATTCACTGACATAATACACAAATAATTTAAACGGTATCACAAATTATTAGTTTAACTTCTAAATTCCTTTATTAATTGGTTTAAGTGCGTGTGTACACTTGTTGATCACAGTTCCTCCAAATGCCTAGACTTTAATCTCTTTTGGGAAGATTCTAATGTATTATAACTTATAAGTTTGCTTTAGAAAAGTCTATGTTTTTCTCTGGAAACTCTATTTTCCACCAGCATTCCAAAACTGACTGAATCAATATAAGTTAAAATATCGTGACTGGGGTGATATAAAACAGTATTAATGAACTCTTTTACAATTCTTAAAAGTTCATTTTATCATTTCAGTGATTCAAATGATTCGAAAAATTGCTAATTGAGTGTAATTTTTGAATCATGTTTAATCATAGCTTGAAATTATATCACTCCCCCAGTCCATTGTCCTGGCACCTTATGAACCAGTCCATACTCTATCTTCCTAATGCCGAGCACCATGCGAGGAGACAATACATATATATCAATATTTAAAGTCTTATGTATGGCCTGGTCGAGGTTTGAACCCACGACCTCCCGAGGCAGACATGCCTTGAGTCCGATTATCCAGGGAACCAGTCCATTACTCAACCCAATTAACTCTCTAAAATTATTTTATTACACCAAAGATTCAAATCTTTCAAAAAACTGTTAATTTAGTGTTATTTTTCTATTATATTAAACACCACCCTGAAACCTTGATACATTTCTTATTGTGAATTTGGATAACTAATTTTGATTGACAGCAATTCAACTTTTGATTAATAGGCAAGTTAACTATGAAGTGTGGAGGGTGTAACCAACCATTTGATTGACGTGTGATGAGTGCAGTGTATAGCCAGAAGCTACATATGTAATGAATAATTGACCAGGATTAAAGGATGTAAATATGCTATTCAAATTGTTTTCAGTTCTTTGAATAAGGACTTGAATCCCATTATAAGTTTGCCTTAAAACATGAAATCAAGTATATGTATGTTTTAGGATAGGAATTTTAAATGAGGGTGGGGGAATTCTGGCCCTACAAACCTCCCTCTCACTTGGAAATGATTTCCTGGAGTTTTTTTAAATCACTCTATTGAAATTTTCATACTGAACGAGAAAATATACTGTTAGGGGAAGGGATTTCAACTTTTTCAAGTTATATGTGTACATAGCACCAACCAGTCCCTATCTCACAGTGGGGAATAACCTTAGGTGTCCTTCTTTAGTATGAATCTTTTCATTTTATTACAAGGAATCAGAAAATATATAGTTAAGGGGGGGGGGGGTCTCGACAGTTTAAAAGTTATGACACATCCCTTCATTGGTAAGCCAGGGAAAATGTTTTATATCAACCGATTCAACTCGAGATGCTGATTACAAATATATATAATTTTATAGTACACAGCAAAGTGTTTATGGAAAAATTGATGATTTTTTGTTTTTAAGACCCCACCATTTTGCCCCTCTCCATTGAACCCTCGGAGATTTTAATACCGGATAACACAACTCCCTACAATACAAGAACCTACCCTAAAAATTGAACAAGATTGATTGATGTGTCTAGGAGAAATCATGCGGACAAAAAATGAGCAGGTGAAGAAAAAAAATAATGGAGAACCGGAAACAGAAGATAAGCAATAAGTCTTCCAACTAGTGAGGTTGAAGACTTAATAAAAACATTACAGATGGGTTTTGGATTGATTTAATTAATTCACAAAATAAGTAGATGTATAGATATTTAACGTTTAGAATATTGTAGGTATTGATATGACGATCATTTTAATATATATGATTGAAGGTCATTGGTTCAAAGGACAAGGACACAGCTGCATACTTATACTGAATAGTTAATTTTGTTGAAATTTTTCAGTGTATTTTAGTTACTACATACACATTAGCTACTTATAACTGAAATGTCGCTGGATATTTCTGATTAGGTATTTTGGCAGCTCTAAGCTTGAGAAAACTTGGAAAGTTTTGTAATTAATATATTGTCTATTGCACTTTGAAATCAATTTCGGACATACATGTATCCCCAGGTGAACCTTAAGGTCCACGGGCCTCTTTTGTTTTTCTAAAATAAATATTATGTTGTCTCGGTTTTCTGAACATATGCAAAAAATTCTGTTATTTCAAGTCTTTTATCTGAAAAACCCTCAATTTCACCAAGCGAAAGTAAGACTTAATTTGTGGTGAATACTCTTGGTTGTAGCATAGTCGCCAATTATCCAAGATAGCCACAGATACTTCAGATCAGATAAACATAAGATAAATAACAATTACATATTATTTTTTAATTTTTTGATTATTTTTAATCAATAAAAGCTAACTAGAAATAATTGCTAGTTATGTATTTTTAATCATCGTTTAAGTAACTGGCTACTAGTACTTAACTTTTCTCCTACAAGTAACTGGCTATTAGTAGCTAACTTTTCTTCTACAAGTAGCCAGCTACAGCTATAAGTAGCCAATTACTACTACTGCTTTTTAACTATCACGGCTTTCGTCAATATACCAAAATAACAATGAAGTATCTCGTTTAAACGAGATAGTAAATTTTTTTCTAGTGTATGAAATGGCACTATCACGCTTTCGTATAAATGACTTACTTCAGTTGAAAACATCGATGTCTTGTAGGTCTTAAAATCCTTTTTATATCATAAAGACTGAACCGCGATATAACGTCTAACTCCTGTAAAACATTAATAATACATGTGCGTTTATTAATTTAATACCACGGTGATCTAATTCATTTTTATTTCGATTGATCTATTCATACCGATAGATTTCAATGAACCATTGTCCAGTATGGATCTATTTCTCAGTTTCAAAGAATGTTCTATAAAGGGTTTCACATCTTGAAAGAAAAGTCGCCTGAGTGCATAAATTGTGAATGGGGACCAAATTAAAATGATTAATACTGTTTGACCTGCTGCTGTAACTATGCTTCACTTTATGAACTATCTACCTGTACTCATATCTATCTCTAAATATCTGAAATATACTAAATTTGGAGGTATATTAAGTAACCAAGTATTTCATGCAATAAGATTAGAGCAGGTGCTTTGAAATGAAATATAGATACGCCAATAACAGGGGGTATATACAAAGAAGATAAAGACCTTGATTCTTTCCACTACATCATCAGTTGATACAAATTCATCTTTGTCATATTCCAGGCTAGGATATAACATCTTCAACGTCAATGTTTCTTTTTCTAGGAAAATCACTAAAGAATTTAACGATTTGGTTAAAGCATCCGTGGACCGTTCTCTTCTTGATGGTGGTTGATTCAGACTGACTGTCAAATTATATTTACTTCTAAGTAGTTCCGCCAGTTCTAAAAGTTCGCTGTCAGCATCAATCCCCTGTCGTAGAAAATATCAATATGTTTAATGGACTTAATAAAGAAAGTTGCATTTGATGAAAATGGGTGGTATTTCAATTCTAATTTATAAAAAGACATTTGAAATCCCAAGTGTGTTGATATATAATGTCTTACATGATATCCAGACATTTAAATGGACATTGTCTAAGTGTAATTTGAGGACTAGATCTCCCTTTGATACCTATGCATTAACATAATTAGGTACTTTATTTCCGGTTCACTAAAACTTTTTTAACCCCTTTAGTCCAATAATCACAGAGCTAAATTATGTCACACTTCGTCCAACCCAATGAAAGTTATGTCCTTATATGATAATTAATACTAAGTAAGGAGTTCCCTAACTATGGCATAAAATAAAAAGTCATCGTAATTAACAGAACTGCCAAGCTTTGCTGCGTAAATTTTCACGTTGTCAGACACTTTCTCAAGTTTTCAAAATGAAAAGTCATTGTGTTTAGTTCATTACACTTACGTCTAATTCTATATGACGTAATGTCTTCTTCAGTTTAGATTTCATAGATTTAAGAATCCTATACACGCCTTCGACCGTAAATAAATTGTGTGAAAGCTGAAAAAAACAACAACATTGAAATAAACAAAATGATACTGAGGTTGTCCAAGATAATAAAACGAAGAAGGTATAGAAGCAATCGACCAATGCACTGCAAAAGCGTATAAAGATAAGTACTAGTATTCAAAATTAAGCTAGAAAACACCGCTGTTTATAGTTTGTGAAAGATTTTTTCTTAAACCTGACCTTAATAAATATATATCTATGTGTCGTAAAATAATAATTAAAATAGTTAATGAGTTATGTACTGTATATCGAATCATGTGACGTAGAAAAATAAATTTTGTGTAACAACTTTTACATCTTGAATACATCCTGGTGCTAGGTAGAAGGGAATTTTCTTACATCAACTCCAGACAACAGAATTCATGATTTCAAAAGCGCATAGCCTAATGAAGCAATAAATTTTTATGGGTAAGCAGTAAAAGTGTAGGCAGTGAAAGCGGAATCAAACATTTTTGTCTCATCTTCAGAACAACAGACACAATAAAACATAAGACAATTAAAACAATAAAGGAGCCACCTGCGGTGGTGCCTTATAAGTGAACATATCCTTCGTGTGTTAGCATCACCGGTCATTTAAATGGAATAGATAGTCTGCCACATGTAATCTAATAACAGGTCTGGAAATAACTACTATGTCATGTGCTACTTTTGAATTTTTATGAAATAATGTAGCATTCAAAAGTAGCACATGACAATTGAAATAAAAATTCAAAAGTAGCACATGACAACTATATACCTTTAACCTTTTAACAGATCTACTGTTTGACGTAAATCGTGCCAGGACATCACTTGCATCATCTGTTATCCGGTTCCAGCTGAGATCTATTTCCTCTAAAGTGTCATTCTGTCTTAAAGCGTTAACTATCAAAGTACAACCACCTGGTCCTAAACCATTGACAGAGATATTTAGAATCTTCAGTTGATTATTCACCTGTAGAATATTATGCAAGGTTGCAAATTATGAGGAGAAAAATTAAACAAAGGTCAACATCTTGTTGTTATATCATTTTTGAAGCTTGATATTTTTTGTATTTGTACTGTTTTTGTATTTGTACCGTTTTTGTATTTGTACCGTTTTTGTATCCGTTTTTGTATTTGTACTGTTTTTGTATTTGTAGCGTTTTTGTATTTGTACCGTTTTTGTATTTGTATTGTTTTTGTATTTGTACCGTTTTTGTACCGTTTTTGTATTTGTACCGTTTTGTATTTGTACTGTTTTTGTATTTGTACCGTTTTTGTATTTGTACTGTTTTTGTATTTGTAAGGTTTTTTATTTGAACCGTTTTTGTATTTGAACCGTTTTTGTATTTGTACGGTTTTTTGTATTTGTATTGTTTTTGTATTTGTACCGTTTTTGTATTTGTACCGTTTTTGTATTGTTTTTGTATTTGTACCGTTTTTGTATTGCTTTTGTATTTGTACCGTTTTTGTATTTGTATTGTTTTTGTATTTGTACCGTGTATTTGTGCCGTTTTGTATATTTGTATTGTTTTTTGTACTTGTATTGTTTGTATTACTAAGCTACAATATTTTGAAAGAAACATTCATTTCCTGATGACCATTCCTCCAAGACGACATGGTAGCCATTTCGGTTTACATTATACTCATCTTTAAAAACATCTTAATAGTATAAACTACGTTTTCCAATTGGTCTTGTCGATATCAAATAACTGACACTTTTAAAAGTTTTGTCTCGAACCAAAATGATTCCCAAATAACACATGTAAACATGTTGTTGAAGTCTTAAAGTTGTTTTTCAATCATTATTTTATTTATTTATTTATTTATTTATTTATTTATTTATTATTTATTTATTTAATTATTTCTTTATTTTTTTTATTTATTTCAATTTTAGATATATTAAATGTGTTGTTTCATAACGCTAGTTAAATTTACACATATTTACATTGTCTTGAACTCCCTTGTGTCGATTTTCTACATAAAGTCTTGTTTTATTTTGTCTACATAGCCATGAATTATAAACAATAGTAAAACTTTAAAAGTAGTTATTCACGTTTACTTGTTGTTATATGTAAATTGTAAAAGTCTCATTTATATTAGAAATTAAAACTGGTCACACGTATGTCTTGGTAATTGTCTTATAATTAGATCCAGTGTTACTCCAAAGTCGGAACTCTGAATGTTCTCAATCAAGCCTGTTTTGCTTTTTTATTCCGTTCGTTTGGTGATTCGTGCTATTTGCTTTGGTTCTTGCCGAGGGCAGATACAATTTTTTTCAGTAGCTGATTTTTTTCACTTTTTTTTTTTTTTTTTTTTTTTTTTTTTTTTTTTTTTTTTTGTTTGTTTGTTTGTTTGTTTTTTTTTTTTTTTTTTTACATATTTTAATTCCGATTCATGAGAGTTCAAGTGAAAAAATGGTGCTAATTTGTCTGTTTGAAATTACATCTTCAAATCCTTAAATTTTATGATCAAAAATTAATTATTTGAAAAAAAAAACATTTGATGAGCTTAATTGAATATTAAGGTTTTTGAATGCTTTGACTTTGAATAAACTATTACGAAATTTGTTAACACAACGTTACCCTCAATCCATCCGCTATTCCAGACGCACCAACTTTACCTACACCATTCCAACTTATATCAAGTACTTCCAATGTTACGTTTTTCTCTACAATTTAAAAACAACAATAATAAAATGTTGGTAATAATCACATTTAATTATAGCATTATGCCTTGATTATATCAGTTTTCTACCTTCCTGAAACATTCAGGATTCAAATTAATAAAATGTCCATTGGTTTTAGAATAAATAGTGCAATGGACCTACGACCAAACCGAAAATACATATTTGGTCAGGAATAAAATCTGGCGCTATTTAAAGAACTGGCAATGTGTATCAGTTATTGAGCCCTAAAACAAAAATAATTCAATTTTACCATGGTGTATTCTGCAACAGGCAGCTATTAGTTATGTGTTCATGTAATGTCCGTTCTCTGACAAGTTTGACTAATCTGAGCATATGTCACACAGAGAGTTGGCATTAGTATATAGTCTGAAGTATTGAGCATTACTCAGAAGCCTTTGTAAACAGCCTTCTTTGTAAAACGCCTAGGTGTACATTGATTTGAAGTTGTTTCAGTACTTTAAGTACACCAGTACTTACCAATAGCTCGTCCAATTAGACGTATACTTGAATCCCCTAATTTGTTATGTCCTAAGTACAATTCTTTAAGGTACACATTACTCTACAAAAACAATAAGAAATTTTCTTAATGACTGTAACAATGTTATCAAATAGCAGGTACCAATTAAGCAATAAACTTTTCTGTATTGTACTTAATTTTTCTGTTGTGGAAAAATATACTTATTTTTCAAAACACAGTCTCGTTTCCTAATATTTTTTGTTTTTACCTTCAAGTTTCCGTCGTGAGTTTTAAAAAATTTCAGTTAAATTAAAATCAAGATCGATATCACATATGGGTATTTTGCTTACTAATTCGATGTGAAAAAATAAGAATTCAAAGCTGAATAATTTAAAACGAATATTTAAGGCGTCAGATAAGTAATGAGATAGCTTTGAGTTACCGAACTCAGAACCACCGAGATAGTTTCAAGTTACCGAACTCAGAATCAATGAGATAGCTTCGAGTTACCGAAATCAGAACCACCGAGATAGTTTCGAGTAAACGAACTCAGAACTACCGAGATCGCTTTGAGTTCCGAACTCATAATCACTTAGAGAGCTTCGAGTTACCGAACTCAGAATCAGATAGTCAGCTTCGAGTTACCGAACTCAGAACCACTGAGATAGCTTTGAGTTAGCGAACCCAAAATCACTTAGATAGCTTCGAGTTGCCGAACCCAGAATTAGATAGACAGCTTCGAGTTACCGAACTCAGAACCACTGAGATAGTTTCGAGTAACGCAGCTCAGAACACCGGATTTATATTTCGCACTTTACAACATTTCCATCCTTCCGACTAATTCTAGTATATTGAGGATTTCTCTAAAACTTACAAAGTCGACTGATTACTTAGTATTACCTCAATAACATCAGCTAAATATTCGCCAGCATTCTCTCCAAATTTACAACCTAACAATAAAAAAGTAATAGTCATAACATCTTTAAGAATCTGAAAAAAGCTAAATGTCTTTATACAAATTACTTCATAATAACGAAAAAAGAAATTAACAACTGTAAAAAGACTACTTTACAATAGCTTATGTGGGAATATGACGCAATAGAAGTCAATGATCAAATAAACAAGACGAGACGAATAAATAATGGTAATACTGATTATAAAACTCCCGACTGTGGACGTACACTGAAATAAATGGAAAGCTTTATAGCTATATAAAACATAAAACCAAAATGTAATATTTAAAAACCTTATCGGTCAAACATCAAGTATTTTGTTTAACATTTTTAACAAATACAAAACTAGATTCTGTGATCTGATTGGTCAAAAATAAGGGTGGGAAATATCGTTATAATGGAAGAGCCTCTTGCTAAATGGAAAACACCAGTCGAATACGGCTAATGATAAAAATACATATTGAAACAGTGGGTTTGAAATGATAGGAAGGGTTGAGGTCAAACACAACTGTTTGATCACACCTGTATTCTAGTTTGATCACAAACGAATCAATAGACGCCCCCCTAACATGCAATAAACGTGACATTAAAATAGACAAAACGAAATAAAGTTAAAGCAAAGAAAAATTTAACGTAAAGTTGACCAATTACAGTTAAACTACACCCTTACCTGTAAAATCTGCCTTGTCCATATGTGCGCCTTACCTGTAAAATCTACCCTTGTTACGTGCACACCTTACCTGTAAAATCTGCCCTTGCCACATGTGCGCCTTACCTGTAAAATCTGCTCTTGTTACATGTGTGTCTTACTGTAAAATCCACCCTTGTTACATGTGCGTCTTACCTGTAAAATCTGCCTTTGTCACGTGAGCATTATTTAGAAATATTGACTTCAGCGTTTGAGCTCCAGAGGGTCCTAAGGGATTGTTTCGAAAATTCTATAATAATAATAATAATAATAATAATAATAATAATAATAATGCCAAGTTTAACAATTATTGAACACTGATAAAGAAATTCGACAACTCACCTAGAGAAGAATGATTTAAAATAAATAAATAAATAAATAAAAAACACTGATAGAATGACTACTATTTTTGGACCGACATTGGATATATTATGACCAAATGATGTGAAAGGATCTAATTCATAGTATTAAAACATCCGCAATGATTTATTCCAAATTAGTAAAAAGTGGGATAAAGGCTGATAATTAAAATTTTTCTTTATTTTTCAGAAGCTTAAATGTGTTTTTGTTAATTCCATCCTTCGATTTTCATCTTCATTTAAAATAAATAACATATCCTTGATCAGCAGACCGAAATAAAACTACAAACCGCATTCCTCAACAAATTCTATGACGTCATTAGTATATGAGTTTATCGGAATTTTCGAATTTACACCGGAAACCACGAATTTAGCCGAATATATTCTTTATTTCAGATTTGAACGAAGTTTCATCCCACAGCTTTTATTCTTATTACATACTTTTAATGGCATTTGTTTTTAAACTTATTTTACCTTCTCTAGTTAAAAAAATGAAAATTTTATTATTTTCGTTGAAAGTCGGGTTTCCATTGGAATCGATTGATGACGTCATAAAAGTCCAAAGACATAGTTACAGAGTCTGGCGCGGCAAACAAAGCCACAGAGGAACAGAATTTAGAGAAATACAGAAAATTATCAACATAAAAATGGATTACGGTAAGAATGCTTTTAGAAAAGTTTACTAAGTTGGCTCAAGACTTGCATTGAAGTAGTGTATGACTAAGCTTACCTGAAAATTAAGCATTTTGGCTTAACTTTTTGAGTGTTTTAAAACCTTCATTATTCATCAGAAATTTCAAAACACTTTTTTCACATTGAAGATATATTTTTTTTCTTATGTCTTATAAAATTAATTTTATTTTCTAGAAATGAATTTTTAATTTTCTTCAAGAAATGATTTTTTAATGTTAAAATTATATAAACATTGTTAATGGTTTTATTCATGGAAATCCTTAAAAAACAATTCAAACTTGGGAAATTTAAAATATGTATACAACATGAAAATAGAATTGGTTTAAAGTTAAATTAACAAAGACTGAAAAGATAAACATATTTTATTTACAGAAATCAATTATGATAAGAAACAGATGGATATCATCAAAAAATCAATTCCAATCTTAATTCAGCAAATCAAAAATGGAAACCCTTTTAGACCCAGGTTCCAAAGAAAGCAGTTGAACTTTCGGTTTTTCCGAAAAACTGTGTACAACTTGTGGAACATTGTGACTGATGAGGATCTTAGTATGGAGTATGAAGATGAGGTTGTTTGGGCTGACATGTTTGTGGACTATGTAAGTAAACTGAATGTCGATGCGTTACTTATTAAATGTTCGACTTAAAATGGAACAAACAGACAAGGTCACTTCGGTGGCCAAGTGGTCGGAACGGATAACATCGCCTCTAATGGCCTAGACTCGAATCCCATTTCTTTTTGTGTAAATAAATTTGTCAATAGTGCCGAAGGTCGATAGTTTTCTTAGGGTGATCCGATTTATTTCCATTTTAGTACTGGCCACATCGGATCTAGTGAAACAATCTTGAGCTTAAATCACTCCTTCCCCTCCTACCGCTACGCATGAAGGAGAATGCCACCAGATTTGCTCAAGTGTGAAAGGGTTTTTCTTATCGTAGGCCTTTACTCGTTGGTTCGATACTAAAATAATGGAGTGAATGGTCTCTGGTGTTTATCTTACAGAAACTCACGCACTAATTGAACTTGAATTTAGATTAATCTTTGAGATAAATACAAATGTCTCCAAACAAATAGCTAAAAAAAATTGCTAAAACTGATAGCAAAACAAAATGTCCAAAATATAAACGGGACACTCGGATATCGAACAACATGATTTAGAGCTTGCAGAATAGCAAGTAAAACCTAACAGTCAATTCTATTTATAAAACCTCAAAAAAGGAAATTGAAAGTGGTCGCTATAAGCAGATGGCCTTAATGAACAGGTTTGAAAGATAGATAAATAAATTTTAGATAGAAATCTATCCCGTCTTAAAACAATCACAGTGGATTATTGACAAGTGACAAACAAAAATAAAAACGGGGAGTAATTATGTATTCAATTTTAAATTTTTAATTTTAATTTATGTTTTATTTCATATCTATTTTAGCTTATGGATATTGACAACACAAACAATATAGCCAGAAAGGAACAAAAACAACAGCCTACTGAACAAGATAACAAAAACAGTGACATACAGAAACCAGAGAAAGAAAGTGACACTTCAAACAGTGGTGTGCAGAAACAAGGAAAAAATAGTGACACTTCAAACAGTAGTATGAAGAAACCAGAGAAAGATAGTGAAACTTCAAACAGTGGCATACAGAAATCTGGAAATGGTAGTGACACTCAAAAGAGTGGTACGCAGAAACCAGAGAAAGATAGTGAAACTCCAAACAGTGGCATGCAGAAACCAGAAAGAGATAGTAATCCCACAAACAGTGGCATACAGAAACCAGAGAAAGATAGTGGCACTCAAAACAGTGGCATACAGAAACCAGAAAAAGATAGTGACACTCCAAACAATGGCATGCAGAAACCAGAGAAAGATCATGATACTTCAAACAGTGGCATGCTGAAACCAGAGAAGGATAGTGACCCTTTAATCAGTTGCACACAAAAACAAGAGAAAGAAAATGAAAAAATGAAGACTGGCAAACAGAAGCTGGGGCAAGATGGAAAGTTTATCAAAGCCGGTAAACATTCACTTTTTTTAAATTGGTTAATATAATGATATAAATCTCAAGACAATTTTTTAAGCAACTGCTGCCATCTACGGCTGAGTTGTAGAGCACCGGACTGTCCTTATAGGCTGAAGGTTCGAATTCCATATTGGGCATGAAACAATTCGTTTAATATTATCGCTGGAATATTTAGTTTCTGTAAAGTAGACAGTTACCCAACCAATATTGTTTGGTCAGTCTGTAACATTAAATCACCGGTCTGTCTCTGTGTTGTACAAACCAAACGTGTATTGGATAAAAGAATTCAGAATACATAATAAATCGGATATTTAGAGTACCATAAGACATGCGTATAAGGTTCTAAGCAATTTAGCTTGATTATTATACGGTTACCTAGTCACAAGTTTATAAGTTCTAATTAGAAATTTTGAAGAAAAAAAAATTCCGCCTCCTTTAAGTCAAGTCTTTATTGAGTTAACTTTATGTTTTTGTTTTAATTCTTTTAGAAAATACTATTGATCAGCATAAGGACAAACTGAAAGCTGGTATGAAGGAAGAGTCAAACATCAATGAGATGAAATCGTTCATTATTTTTGCCACATCAAATGGCTTTTTGGAGAGTTCCGACATAGATAGCGAGTTAATAGGAGATTCATTGGTATGTACATACTTTCTGGACCATAGTTCAATCATATCGTTTGCTTTCGTTTGTCACACACACACACACACACACGTGCGTATTATGCGCCATAAAAAGACATAGATTTGATATCAATATGTGTGGTTTTTAGACCTTACATTATTCTGGGCTTACTCATTAAAAGAACACATATTGGCACTTATTGGCAACAAAACTGTAATTAAAGTTAATTAAACAAGATTAGTTATTTTTTTATACAAATCTTTAACAGGTAAAACTATGCCAAGGTAAATATGAATAGCATAATATGTATTGCAGTTACTGGTGTGTGTGTGTGTGTGTGTGTGTGTGTGTGTGTGTGTTTTTTCTAAAGTTCTTTAAGGTATATATTTACGATATATAAGTCAACGTGAATATAATTTTTTGAACACATATCATAGCTCGTAAACTATAGACTGAAGAACGTATTAATGAATTACTGAATAACTAATGGAACCTTTTTATTTCAGATACTTAGAGAAATCATGAAAGATCTAAATGCTGAAAATGATCAAGAAAATTTGGACATGGCAAATATACTCATTGGAGAAAACCAAACTCAGACAAGCTCTCCTGCTGGAAATGACAAAAACCAGGGTATCAGCGCACTTGCCAAAGATAGTAAAAATCCGAGTAGGTATTAAATACACTTTTTTAAATTAATTAATTTATTTGTTTATTATTTATTTATTTATTATTAATTTTGTGTTAAGTAAAAAATATCTGTTAATGGTTATGTTTAAACATAACAAATTTACGACATTCAAATGCCAATTCTACACCCATTCTCAGCAATAAGACCCAAATAGTGTTATACTAAGTATAATAAATAATCTCTAGAAGAGGCAAAAGGATAAATGAACAAACATAAACTACAGTTTATATCTACCATTATAAAACATAGTTTTCGTGTTAATCAATTATTTTGATTGTTTTGAAATCTCACAAACTATCAAATTGATACAAACGTTACTGTTACCGGATAAACTTTTTCATGTTTTAAACCCCAAATTTTCAGTATTTGAAAAGTAACATAATGTTAAAGAACTACCTTTGTTAATGCTGTATTGATGTCATATTTAAAACTGATTTTTGTTGACAATGCACTCTATTTGTACAAACCAGTGCCAAAGAAAGATGTGTTACCGGGTATATGGTACAAACGTTACCACATATAAAAAAGTCCACACGGTGACCATGCACTTTTGTCAAACTTATAACTGATGTGAGCAAATTGAAGCTTATTCTTCCCATACTTAATGAAACAATGGAATTTGCAACTTTACAGCCGCTATCAGGTCTTATGAAGCATGAAACAAAATTGAATTGAAGGTTTTATTTTCCTCAATACTTACGTTACGTCATTCTTATGGGAAATCATTTAATTAAAGTTTATATTTATTTATTGTCAAATAAAGGACCTAGATACAACACTTAAAATATGTTATCGTAATTCACTACAAGTTCGAATTGTTAAAACTACATAATGCAAAAGTTGAAAAAAATACATACGTTACCGATACATACGTGATGGCACTATGCGAAAATAAGGCTTAATCGTTCCACGTGACCTTCACAATTCCTATAATTCTAGCTTTATATTAATGTAACCTTCTTGAGCAATTTCAAACATACAGATTGACGTTAACAACTAAAAACTGTCGAGCTAATTGGAAAAATCAAAGGTGTCCTTTTTAAAAGGTACGAATGCATTTAAAAGTGCAATAATCAAAAAGTAAATCTTACTATTAAATGATACCTCTTGCCCTTTCCAACAAACTCACAATGATTTGCTTACCTTTCATCGTTGGGTAGAAATTTATATTCCAAAAAATGATACATACGTTACCAGTGGTAACGTATGTATTAACATAAGTAACGAGTGTAACAGTACTTTTACTTTCATTGTAAAGGAATAATGAAGGAAATTGTCATTAGATACAAGAAACAAACAATTAAAGTCTATATTTAGCGTTTGAGAAATAAAATAATTTTTGCCTTAGATTAAATTTCCTAGAATGATAGATGTCACTGGTCTATTTTATTGAGATAATTTTCCCATAGATTTGAAAACCACTTTGTCCATTTTCATTTTCTTTTTACATATGTAACAAATACCTATAATTTCGTAAATTCTGTTTTCTCAGATTATAAATGTAAAATAGTTAAACTTTCAAATGAAGAGATAACACCACGGAGACAAACAGAGTGTGATATATTAAAATAGTTAAGAAAAATAGTTAAGACTTTCGTCAGCAGTAAATAAAGCGACTGTTATTGACCGTAAACTTTTATCAAAAGTTCATGAAAAATTCAACTTTTTCCATCACAAATTTAGAAATAGTATAACAAAGCGGGTAGAAACACAAAATGTACAATTTTTAGAAAGAGACTCCCTTTCTAGGACTTGTACAACTTTTGTTTTGTTATAACTCTAGAGTTCAGCCCGGGAAAACAGATATGAAAAAAGTGCTACTGGAGATAAAAACAGACTTTGGTTTTAACAGATTATTTAAAGAATTTACATTTGAAATTTCATTCAGAAACCATAAACATTCATATTCCTTTAGCATTAGTTGAATGCGACCCAGGTATATTTTGTTGGCCTCCTTTATATGTCAAATCCGAGTTACGTTTGATATCCAACTTACAACAAAACACACAACATGAATTGCAACAAAACAGGGACGAAGATTTGCAACAAATCCAGATACCAAACTTCATGTTTCGGAACAATATAGTGATGTTGCAAAACCAGATAATTGTGCTGTTAACTTATCAAATGGTGGTTTTATTGCTGTAGTTTACGATAACGTGCGGTTCAATGGTATAATCATTGATGCTTGATGAAATCGATAACGAATACTATTTAAAATTAATGCAATAATCCAGAAACTTAAACAATTTTTCTAACCCCCCTGATCTCATATGGAGTAAACAACATGACGTCCGGAAAAATTGAAATGTTTTACAAACTTAGAGACAATGATACAAATTTGATCTTATCTTCTTTTGAAAAATACAAGACACAGGGTTCATAAGTTTTTAACCTTAGTATATGACTGTTACATACGTTACAGAACATTTACGTACGTTACTTAATGTATTATTTATTTTTTTACTAGAGAAGTGAATATTTTTTCTAGGTATTTGATACTTTTAAAGACTTCCAATCTTTTTAATAAAAATAAGGATTTTATCGTTAGTTAAAACATGTACATCAGCTTATTAACAGTGGAATTGTTACATACGTTACCGACAAAAAGTTTTTGTCATTATGTTGGTATGCATCCACCCATATAATGTGTTCTATGGATAAGTTTTACATTTTTATTATAAAAAAATAAATTTTATAGCTTGCAAAATTAAACTGATTTAGTTTATCTTTAAGTTAACTAGTGGTGTTACATACGTTACAGAATACATTGTTACCTAAAATAAAATTTATTTGGAAGGTATGAAGTTTTGACAGTTTTGTTGATTAGTAGTTTCATCAAGTTATATTTGCATTTTATTTTGAATATTAAATGTTTTTCACTTTTTTAAAATGTTGTTTCTGTTACTATATAAAGAAGACCGAAATAAATCTATTATATTTTAGCATAAAAACACTTGAATTTCTTTTGATTAAAACCATTATATCTATTATTATGATATGCCAGAGTCACCTCAAGTCACATTTTTAATTCAATAGAGATGTCAACTAATGATCAAACAAAATAAACATATAAATAACACTTCATGGTAAGAACATGATGAAGTTTAAATACGGTCACGTAAAAATCAACTCATTTAAATTACAGTATCATATATGTGCCAATAAAGTCAAATTGCAACCAAAACAATCAATTGGTGCTAATAATTTTGTTGTTTTTCAAACTTCTGATATGTTCAGTCTCTGAAAATACCTCAAGTTCATCACTTGTAAGAGTTTCATTTTTTATCATTCTTAAATAGTGAATTGGGGGTTATTGCTGAGAATCAGCGTCTATCGTAAAAATGGTTAGATAAAACATTCTTAAACCTCATTATGATCACGTTTCAAATTCTTCCACAGGTACTAGTTTTTCAAAACGTTCGATTCCCTATTAAATTTTCTGAATAAAAACGTGAGTTCAGACTGTCTTTTATATAAACCAAGGACCTCGTTGGTTGAGTACTCCTAAACGCCAACTCACGGATCTCAACGTTCCTAAACACCTAAGTTCAAAACCTAACTGCACAAATCAACGTTTCAGAATTATTATCAGTTCGATTGCCTTGGGTCAATGGTTTTCTCCGGGTACTCCGCTTTTCTCCACTGTGACAGCACTTGCCGCTTTGATAAAAAATTATTGGCGTAAAACCAATCTACTCCACTCTTGTACAAACCATATGGAAGGAATAGATTGAAGTTTAGATGATATTTTTATCATTGGATTATACTTAGTTTTCTCTTTTTCTGTTAACAGGAAAGACAAAAAGAAAATGGACGCTAGCAAGAATTTTTGGCATCATCTGTCCATGTTTCAGACCAAACAAGAAATAAAAATGTTATGATTGGTGTACAGAGGTCATGTGACCAAGAACTTAAAAGAATAATATTTTGTCATGTTGTTACCATTTCAATGCATAAACTATTTTGTTATTTTATATATGGAGAACTTGTATATGAGAGAGAGAGAGAGAGAGAGAGTGTGTGTGTGTGTGTGTGTATGTGTGTGTGTGTGATAAATAATGGAATCTAAATATATTTTATTTTTAAATCCAATTGTCGTTTATTTATTATTTTTGTTTCAATGAGTTTGAGTTTTAAACATGTGGTTAGCATGTTCATATACATTCTGTTTATATCAATGCCATTTTTATCGGTGCTAAACTCAATGTAGATGACGTAGTTTTATTAAAGTTACTGAATTGTGCAAGCCAGAAAACTGAAACTATGTTAGTACAACTCCGTTTTGCCAGTTCAAAACATGACCTTGAAAATTGAATTGAGTGGAAGGGAAGCATTTTAAACAGTATATACTGTATTCCTCCCAATTTGAACGTTAACGAGGTCAGCTATGCACAATCAAACTGCACAAGTTTTTAATGATTTAAAATAATTTTATTTTAACCATTACTTAAACATTGGAGTTAAGTTATTAGTTTATTGCTGCAGTCAAAATTCTCCTAATATCCTAGGATGGTGAGGGAAATCATAGTACACTGAGAAAAACGAATGTCTTCGGAAAGAGACCGAAGAGAAATCAATTTTCATTAACATTTTTCTGGATGTCAGTTCTTTCAGTAATTAAATAATACAAATATATTCTCCATGCCACCGGTAAGATAATTAATTCTTTAATACTGAATACTGCAAATATTTTTCCAAATAGACTTGAAATTTTTAAAAAAAATCAACTAAATGTTGAAGGCATCTATTGCTAATACGTAATTCTGTTACAAACTGATGTTGTATTGAAAATAATGCGCAGTTTCATATTTCATAATTTGACGGATTTTGTTCACATCCAACTTATATCAAACCGTTAATCCGACAAATTAAAGAGATCTGAACAAGTAGATGTAACGTTATAAAGTGTAAAGCTTACATATAAATCACCTACCATGTCCGTAACTGTATTATTTTTCATGAGCATTTTCGCCATTGCTTTGATCTGTTTTGGTCCTATTCCATTATCTTCTAGATCTAACTTCTTGAATGTTAAAGAATTCTACAAAATATAAAAATAGCAAAAATGTTTGTTACTCCCACTTAAGGAGAAATAGTAATTTCTTAGAAATTCTTCTTAGTGGTCTAAGACAAGCGCTTACGGATCAAATCGTCTCTCACCGACTTGGATCGAACCCCACTCGAGGATATCTAATCCTTGTGCGAGTTTGTTAGCCGAAGGTTGGTAGTTTTCTCCATTAATCAAGAAATGACCTCCCTGACATAACGGATAAATAAACTTAACCGGGAAAGAATGAAAAAATGTATAATCCATAATGAGATTAAATTGTAATAATGAAAATCCGATATATATGACGTCTAGTGTGTTTAATTATGTATTTCAAGAGGCAATTGATAGAAGTTTGTTGAATGATAAGGAAGCTACGGCAATATACTTGAATAAATAAATAAATAAATACATAAAAAGAAAAGAAAAAAAAATTAACATTAAAGTCCAGTGTAAAGCACATTTGTATATTTGTTTCATACGTAAAAATGTATCCGGGAACAAATGTGTTCGAAGGAAAAACAAGTGCGTGTATCACAACATATAAAAAACAATAGAAACTTAAAACGATGTGCAAGTTTTTAGCCATGAGGATTTTCGATGATATTTGTAAAACCATATACCTTCATTTCTATGCCCATACAAGCACAGTCACCTGAGTTCAGGTATCTATATCTCATGGTAAAGTCATCATCCACTGAATGGCGTATAAAGTAACTGTTCGGTATAACGTCCATCTCTCGACAATGTTGTTTATATTCCGGAAACAAACCATCGTCCTTCATCTGTCTCGTTTTCTCGTCTACAATCAACTCTAACCCAACTGCAACGAAGTAAAGGATAAATTATTACACTTTTAACAACTTAATAAGCGCAATCACAATAATAAATAAACACGAAAATAAGAAAATGTAAAGTGTGAATGTAAATATTGCAATTTTAACGATCAGTGCAGAATTTTTAAAAATTGTTTTGATTAAAATTCTAAATTTTGCACATGGCATCAATAATAATAATACGATATATATCAAAAACGTTCAAAACACAAATCCCAAAATATGAAAAATGGCAAATCACGTTTAACATGTGAACTTCTACCTGGAAATTGAGGCTGGGTGTCTCGCAAGGATAAGTGCCCCCTGTCTAGCTAGCTACAGCCCACACTTTAAAATATTCTTAATAGTATGCAAGAATAATTTAATCAATATATTTTGCAGTTTGAACCACAAGGTTTACAACTCTATCGCTTCTAATTTTATATATATTTTTTCGGTTAACTTGTAAAAAGTTTTTTGTGTATCTTATTCCGACAATTTAAATTAGGGCTGATTTTGATGGATACCATTAGCTCCTATGCCTGTAAAATAGGAAAAGTTTTAAAATCCGAAATTCTAATGTGTTTTCTGAAAAGATTTTTCATGTTTACCTATTTCGTTCGTTTAGTGTTTTGTCTAAATCTTATAAAGTTAAAAGCAATGTTGTTCTATTCGATGCGCCTTTTTATATTCCGAAGATAAAAGACAATACATTACCTAAGTTTGTGTCAAGGTCTGTATCATACTCATCGTCATCACTAAGTGGTTTATTTCTCTCGGCGAGTCTACTCGGTGTTTCGATATCAAAGTATCTTTCTAGATCTTTTTTCAGTTTTGAATTTTTCAGAAGTCTTTGCTTTTCTTTCTTCATATTCCTCATCATTAGTATAAATCTTTTTTAGATGTTTTCGCCTCTTTGCCGATTTTGTCTGTGGTGATTTCGGTTTTGGCAGAGGTTCTTCGATGGAAACAACTGTTTTGGCTGGACTAGGAATTTCTTCAGATTTCGCAAGCGATGATGAAACTGATTTGACTGGACTAGACGCGCCACTTTTTACGTCACTTCCTGTTTCGCAGTTATGTGAACTTCTAGAAGTTTTTGAACACACACTTCTTCTATTAGTCCTGCTTCCTGGTAATGAATTAGATGTAAATTTTGTATTTTCTGTCGTTGAAGTGGCTACAGGAATTGTCAAGTGTCTTTGCACGGTAAATGACGAAGATTTGTCTGTTTCGCCATTCGGAAGTTCAATTCTAATCTCCATCTTTGATTCTTTAATATTGAATAATAAAGATTAAAATCAACGAGAGGTAATATACATAATAAGCTTTTTGTTGATGTCGTGACTTCAAGACTTAAAACAATTCTGGACAATGTGTGTATGTTCTGGTTTTTGAGTCATTTTACCGTTTAATTGATTTTATCAGATGAGTCAGTGAAATCTGAGATGAATTATTTTGTAAAATAATAATAAGGACATTTATATACAAATGTTATTCCTATAAAGCAATCCATCTCATATTAAGGTTAATATATTTCTCAATACGCTAATCCGCGTTTTTGTTTTCGTGTACGAATTTATGCATCAGTAAATATTGGAATAGAATGACCGAGTCAATTAAACCTTTAAAACTTGGTGAAAAACAAACGGTTTACACATACAGGGAAATAAGAAATAATTTAGATTTATTAATATTTCTGAAATGTTTATTTAGCAAGAGGAGAAATATTTTTCTGTATTGCAGGCGAAAATTCATTTGTAGTAAGTTCGCCTCTTGCGCTTCTAGAGAGGAGCTAGGTAACGGTGTTTTTTTACGTGACAGTCAAGATTATTTTACTGACACTAATAAAAGCCGTTCAGTTAAAAATGGATAGAGAAAAGCAGAGTGCTCCGAGAAAACCACCTTCTTTCTGCCGACCTTTCTCACACTTGAATCTTCCCAAATTACATAAAAAGTGCAATAATGATGACATATAGGTAATAAACTCCACCAAAAACATAAATAGTAATCACTTTGTAGAAAATTCAAAACTGAAATTTAAGTGAATTTCAATGGGGTTATGGGGTATTTTCTTAGTTCAGGACGAACAATCAAAACTTTAAAGGAAAAACAGAAATGAAATAACTTGACAGTAAATAAACAAAAACGCATATTTTTTTGGTTTAAATTGTGCTAGGATTATCCCTGTAATTGCTTCAGATAGTATTAACCGTAAATATAAAAACAAATATTTGGCTTCGGGGAATATGAGGACCTTAAAACATGTTGTCTTTTAAAAACAAGTTCCATTTGATAAAAATATGATGCAAAAGGGAATTGAAAAACGAAGCTGTTAAGCTGTTCAGTGTAACATAAAAACGGATTCAATATTTACCTTAATGCACACGGTAACTTTTAATTACAATATAATCATCTTTCCATTTAGTCCATATTTCAGGTAACAGTATTTCATTTCTTACATATTTTGCTACCTTGTTTACTAATTCGTTAACATCAAACATACACCACCGGTATACATGTCTAATATTTTATGTTATTAACATTTAAACGTTCATGAATTAATCTGCGGATTATGTTACAATTAGGGGATAATGATTTAATCTATAAAGCCTAACAAATACCTACCCTATATAAAAGATAATGTATGAAAGCACATAATTCAGTTAGTATACTATAACTCTTGTTTTATCAGATATATAAATTAAGTTGGTTTTGTTGAATTCTGTTTGATGATTAGGTATACGGAATATATATAAAGATTACATTTAAATAATTACAATAATCCGAGGTATCGATGGTTATTTTAATCTTGTGATAGCTTTCAATATTCACGCGTTCAGTTACAAAACGTTGATATATAAAATACTTTCCGATATTTGATGTATATAAACTGAACACTTTTTACAAATATTGATTTTCGAAAACTCATTACCAAAGTTCTATAAAATTGAAGATGTTGCAATTTTTTAGCTAGAGTTTTAAAAGTACAAACAGATATCGCGGAACAACCATAGTTTAATGCAATATTATTACTTTTTCATTGTAACCAATCATGACAGATATAACCACATCAAAGCATAGGAAGTCTTAAAATCCATGTCAGTTTATATCATACTTAAAATATTCACTATCATTCATAATGCATGAAACTGTGGTTATGTAGTTCCCACTATGGGAACTTTCTGCAACGAAGCAAATTACTTACAATTAAATTGTTGACACAAGGATATTGCAAGCCTAGGCTAATCAGGGCCCTTAAAAAGTTTTATGGCCGTCATCACAATATTGTTGATAAGTATGTAGTCACTGTATCCCAACTTATACTGGATATATTTGACTTACCATAGTTCTTTGTTCCTTTCATTCTCAAAATTGACTTGCACGTGACGGGTGTAGCTAGCTAAACGGGAGGTTCTTACCCTTCCGGAGCACCCGGCCTCACTTCCTTGATGGAAGTTCACGTGTATCACCTATTTTGCAAGTTTGCAAAGTTTTTACTTTGTTTTTGGGATTGTGATATGGACAAGGACTGGTATGTTTGTTTTATTTGAACAACTTTAAATTACTAGATAAACGTGTGCTTACAGTTAGACTCCATAAAAGGATTTATGAACCTTTCCTATTAAAAAAAAGGAATAAGGTTTTGAAACATGTCTGATGAATCAGAATTATGGTTAGAAACACTTACTTACTGTTACTGGTTTACTTGGTGTTATTTATCAAATTGGTCGCTATAAAATCTCAAACACAAATGTTTTCCATTGGCCAGCAACTGGGCATTCCTAGATACTGGTTGGATAGGACAATTTGAAATGAGCGAATGAATGAAGCGTAGAATCACTGATCACCGATTGGTCACACAAATCATGCTAATTTTTTTTTAATGTGTGCATATTCATTTTCAAAAATAAATAAATAAATAAATAAATGAGTAAGGAATTAACTATGAAAGTGATTTTAAAAAATGAAATAAAAACTTCTGTAAACAATTTTACTCATGGAACTGCTTGAAATGACAGTATTTAAAAACATTGTATCTTCTTCAAATATTTAAAAAAAATGAGCTCCAATAAATATATACTAAGAATGGACACCGAACAAATATATATCAAACTAGTGACCAGTAGTGTGGTTAAAATACTTTTGAAGGGCTTTACATACTGCATTTTATATAAAAAACTTCATTTTCTCAACGTTTTATGACAATTATCAGGATAATCATCACACAATGGCAAGAACTTTTGTTTACATTTAAATATGTGTGTGCAAGAACTTTTGTATACATTTTAATGTGTGTGTGTGTGTGTGTGTGTGTGTGTGTGTGTGTGTGTGTGTGTGTGATAATAATAATAGTAATAATAAACACATGAACATGAAACTTAACTGTCCTCATCTAAGCTAGCATCCTTTCTTTAATATCGCGATATATACTTACGTAATTTGTATATGTTCAAAATGAAAATCACCCAGTACGGTCTTTAAAATAAAAATATAATAATCTCGACTTCTGTTAAGGGAAACATTTGTCATTTTATAACGTTTAACAATTATATATACATGACATTTGAATTGCTCAATTCTAAAATATAAATAAAATCTGATTTAAAAATCTTGATCTCTTTTTGTAAGTATCAAATACAGAATACTTTTAAGTAAACTTACTCCGTCACATTACAAATATGAATTAAATGCGGTGTAAGACCTAGATATCTAAATACATACTATATTCAAATTGAAAATAATGCAGTTTATGTCATTTTGTGTGCTCAGTGTAATTATTCGCATACAAATACGGTTTATTTTTCATTTTTTTCTTCTTCAAGCTTTCCCGATCTTTTATATACTATGTTAAAGGTTATTGTATTGTATCAAGTTTGACAAATAAAACATTTTGTGATTTTGTTTTGCATTATATATATATATATATATATATATATATATATATATATATATATATATATATATATATATATATATATATATATATATTCACACATAATCTTTGGTCTTTTTACAAAAATATTTGTCTTTTTGTGAGCATATATGACAATACCAAAATGTAAAAATATTTTACTATATAATATATGTGAGAAATTATTAGTTATATATATATATTTTTATACATTTAGTACATTTGTCGTGTATTCCATTGAATGCTTTATTTCATAAAAATTCATAAACTTTATTTGTCACGTAGTAGTTTTGGTTGCATTATTTCATAAAAGATCCAAAACAGCGTATGGCATCTCAAATAATGCCTTTCTTGAAGTATCCGGTGACCTATTTAAACCAGATATCTGTATGACACTTACACGTTGTGATTTCGTTCCATTTCGTCTTTAATGTATCCTTGTCTTGTCAGCCGTTGGTGCAATGGGGCTCAGAAAACATTTAAAATTTGTTATATTACTTAAATAGTGGTGTAATGGGACGTCAAGTCAGTTACGATGAAAGACATTTTGTTTCATATTGAAGACCTCATCGTGGTTGACTAGATAGACAACTCCAATCAAACAAAAAAATGGGAGTGTTTTCATTAATATTTTCTGTGACATTTTCTAATAATGTTTTTATAAACTTGTTTTTCTTTACATTTTATATCACTTTATCTTATCATCTTCAACTTAAGTCCCCATTAAAGCTACAAATAGCTGCAATAATCATCCCGATTCGGCTTTAAAAACAACTCCCTTATTTCTGCTCTCATGTGCTTTCTCTTCCAAGCAATTAATTACAATTTATCTCCAGACCTTTATTGTATATGTCTTTTAAGATTTCTACTTAGGTTTGAACCCCACTCTCGTGCAGATCCTTGTTAGAAAAAATTGACAGAAAAAATTGTCAGTTTGCTTGCCGAAGGTAAGTGGTGTTTTCTCTACCACTCGTGAATTGGCCGTCTCAGAATTAGTGAATAAATCTTTA
Organism: Tegillarca granosa; assembly: GCA_029721355.1. NCBI lineage: Eukaryota > Metazoa > Mollusca > Bivalvia > Arcoida > Arcidae > Tegillarca > Tegillarca granosa. Next base: position 42,922,616 of record CM056595.1, read on the forward strand.
CAAAAGCATAAAGCACTATGATTCCACTCATCTATAAATTCGGTTAGCTATCTGGTTAATGCCAATTGCTGATTTCAATATATGTTTAATGATGATTCTTTAAATTTATTGTTGGGTCTGTTTTAAAAATGGTCTTTGTTTTTATACACAACTACCGTTTGTAATTGCTAACGTTTTTTCGAAGACTTGGTCAAGAAATATAAATATATGCTCACGGACTAATATTATAATGCAAAACAACCCCATCATAAATTATTTTGATAACAATGTTATCTTTTTTTCGCGAAAGTGAAATCAAGTTCTAAAATCTTTATTTTCTGTGTGTTTTTTCTCCCAAAACATCACTATGGTATGAGAGTACATGCCCTTTGCGTTAGCGCTTCGCCACTAGAGGGACATTGATCTTTGTGTGTGGTAGAAATTATGTAACTAACTAAATCTTATATTAAAATTTCATATAAATATAAAGTATGTTTAAATTTGTTATTGATGTTTACACTTCAAAAAAGGATTAACGTATTTTAATAAGTATTTAAATATAAGTATAAAATTTATCTGTATTTTACAAAAGGACTGAGAAGTAAATACTACAGGGATGATATAAAGGAGATTATATCTGTAATGAAAAGTGTTTATTTATTTATTTATTTTATAGTATGAAGATTTTGAACTTACATCATCTTTCTACAATTTAATCTTGGGCTAGGCAAAATTATATGTTTGTTTGCTTAAAATTATGGTGAAATAAAAAACTTGATTTATATGAAAAAAAAGGTTTTGTGTCTCATTCTGGTTTATTACAAATTAAAAAATTCTAGATATATAATCAAATATGTTTTGCTTACATGCGATAAAAATAATGATAAAGGCAATGCGCATGCTCCGAAGAAAATTCTTACCGCATATTATATCCCACTTCTGGTGTACGACTAATTTTTGGGTAACTATGTTTTGTCTATAATTGTCTTGTCTGGCTGTTTTTATCATACAAGTTGCTAACTGTTTATCCAAAACAATTTTTAATAAACAAAACCGGAGATAGCCTTTTTATTGCCAAAATTATCACAGGTAGAGTCACTGGTCATATATGATTATATAACAAATTTATGTTTCAGATTATATATCCAAGCAATAGGTGTTGTTTTATTTTGTTTTTTTTTAGTATATAATGACTTTCAGATGTTTGTGGACTTTTCATTAGTACTATCGCTGTACATTATACACAGTCCCTATCCAAAATTAAAATTAAAAAATCATTGGTTCCATTTGCATTTTTCTTTTTCTTTTTTCTGTATTTTCTAAGCTGTTTTTATCATTTTCTTGTATTGTGTTATATTTTTGATTGTCTTGGCTAGTGTCACGTTCATGTTTTTCAGTTTATAACTTCTTACTTCTGTTATCAGTCTTGTGTATTCAACATTGATGTAAACTTGTTTTAGTGCAATTCAAGTTGATTTATATTTCGTTTCCACCAGAATTGGAGACATAAAATGTTTTGTAATCAGTGAGTGGTCTCAATATGTGTATGTTTTTTCTTGTTTTGTTTATTTTATTTCTTGTACTGTACTTGTATTGTATCATGTTCTTTGTTGTCTGGCTGTTACCAAATACTTGTTTTTAGCTACAAGTTTATTACCCAACCGCGCTTTCATGCAATTCTTTAATTATTTTTCGCACTTGGTTTTTCAAGTACATGTAATAAATTTACATTCACGGATTATTATTATCTGGTTGTACATTTCACTTGGGTCTATACAATCAGTTAGAAGGATTGAGGTCCAAATTCACACTTTGCTTGCCTTTTCATGGTTGTACATTTCACTTGCGTCTTTGCAATCAGTTTTAGGGTTTAATGTCCACATTCACACTTAGCTCGCCTTTTTATGTTTGTACATTTCACTTTGACTATACAACTAATGTTGCCGTACCTGTAGTTTGTTTTACGGAGGCGTTAAAAAGTCAAAATTTTGGTTTACATATAAGTTTGGTCCTTTTCTATAAAACATTTTAAGACTTAATCTTTAATATTTTCATTTGCCTTGTGAAATTCCCATATCTGCAAGCTTCAGAGCCGTTGCGTTCATAATTGACTATGAACGACAAAAACCTTGTCACTCCGTGTATAAATAGATATAAAATGCAATACACAATCTGGAACTACATTGCCATAGAAACAAACATGGTTATCACTTCACTTTTGTTTGTATTCGACACAAGCTTGAAAAATGCATTTACGAAATTTTACAAGAACGATTCAATGGTTAAAATGCACAAATTAAAATCGAAGAAATTAAAATTTTGATAATATATATAGGCACCTGTCTGATATTCATCATAATATTGATATTGTGAGAGACAGAGTTTAAAAATACAATGGTGTTTTTGATGGCCTTTTGAAAGAACAGACAAGAACTGGTCTGTCAAACTATCAAACAACAAAAACATTCTTAAACTATCAGATCTTATATAAATTTCTCCCTACCTTGGCAAAGTTGCTATATCCCCTATTATTTTGAGACAATGTGTAATGGTACAACTTGTCAATTGATTTTGTATCGCGGAATTAAATTTCAAGTGATGTAAATTTCATTTGAAATTAGATTCACACATGTATGCCACATCAAGTGAAAATTGTCTTTTTCACATACTGGGTTTGTTGATCGGAAAAACTGAAATATCAGCTACATGCTTTTTAATCATTTTACTAGGGATACAATAGCAACTTCTCAAAACTATAATACGTGGTTTTAGTACTACAAAACTTCTTGCTAAAGGACCCTTTTCTAAACTTTGAGAGATATTTGCACCGCATCAGGCGTAGAGAATAATTATACTCCTCCGACTGCTTTGCTGTGTCATGTGCAGAATTTTGAATTTTTTACAAAGAGAAATATTCAAAATTCTGCACCTGTGCTACTTTTGAATTGTATTATTTCATAAAAATTCAAAAGTAGCACATGACAGCTGTTTAACATTTGAACGATACCGATTATGAAGCTCGGCACATAATATTCGAGTGAATTTCAACCTAACAATGTCGACATTCCAGAAAAAAATCTCTCAGTAAATCCCTGTCTACGCTCACCTATCCCGGCGCAAATTCGAAACCCATATGCTTTACCATTGAAAATCATCCATCTGCTACAGTTTCCTCCGTTTCAGATTCACAAATTTCACTTCCGACATATAGCTAGCAATCTTTCAATGCAAATAACACTTTTACTCCAAACTTGTTTGCAAATTCTTCCATTATTGAATTGGTGCCACACGGGTACACTTGACTTTCGACCGAAATATAGTCCACAAATAACAACACATTTTTTGTTGATACTCAATTTATTATTTATATTACTTTATATCAAGTATTCTCAAAAATACATTATCTTAATAAAAAAATCAAGAAAATACCATTAAAATACCTTATAACACTATTTTTTTTCAAACCCCACATCAAAAATAGTGCGGATTATTAATGTGTCGTTCTCAGTCTAAAATTCAGCTGTTGCGTCTACTGGACTCCTCCGATGTGCATGTGTTAAAGATGGGATTTTTTTATTCTTAAAATCAATGAATAATTTAAAAATATATATATTTAACGAAAATATAACATTTGAACTGTTTTAAAATGATGTTCATTGTTAGGCAAACTAATCATAACGCGCTAACTGGCTTTATTCTGTGTGCTTGCAAAGTTTTTGCCTTTATACTGACAATGAACATCATTTTAAAACAGTTCAATTGTTAATTGTATATCATTGGTTTCCATAACAGTGATTGTTTTATATGTTTAGAAATGCAATACTCTTGTTTTTGAATAATAAGCGTTCAATAAAAAAAGCCACCTTTCGATTAAATGTTCGATATAACAGGTTTTAAACATTTACATTGCGTTGCCTAACTATTACTTTAACACCTATGTAGAGAAAATCGTTTAAACTGTGAACAGATAATACTGATGGAATTTTGAACAAAAGAGTTATTGGCCTGGTGGGGTCGATATCATTGTCAAAAGTTATGTTGTATATTTCTCCGGTGAAGTTTATATTATTGTCAACTTTTACTACAACGTGTTATTACACTGCATGGTAAATTCGATCAAATTTTTAACTGTTGTAAAAGCAATTATTTAATTCTCGGTAAAGTCGATATAATTGTCTACTGGATTTTATATCCCGGTGAAGTCAATACAACTTTCAACTCGTGAGTTCAATATTATTTAAGACAGGTTAAATTAGTTGCACTATAGATCGACGCTTTTCATACCTTGGGCATCGAAATATATTGATCAATATATACATAAAAGGTTTAGTTAAGCTATTATATACTAAGAACAGGTCGTGATAGATTTGATTGCTGATTCTTGGCTGTCGATACTGGAACATATATTTATTTTTATTTATTTATACACAATAACAAAAGATGGTAAGTATATTTTTCATTTCCAAAATTCCAAAAATATTAGAAAAAACATAGGTTTTAAAAAGTAATTTTCCAAATTCAGTTACAGATTTTTGAAATTTTAAATCATAAATTATTTTAACGATTAAAATTGGTTGCAAAAATATGTCTATATTTGTTTACACATGTGTAGAACATCAGAATGTGGTAAGGAATTTGTTTAATTTCAGAGCAATTATCTAAAGAAATTAAATTTTCCTCAATAGAAACTTCAGTATGTTTACATCGAAGAATTTTAATAAAATTTTGAAAGTTAATAAAGTCGTCCTGTTTAGGCAGAACGAGTCTATGACAATATTTAGAGGACAAGTTAAACCTGGGTTCGCGTTCGGTTTTTCAACAGGTGGTTTTAAAAACATTTACGTTACCGATAGTGAATAACGTGTGGGGCATATGTTCCATTATTTTTATAGTCAAAATCCAAATGTTTTGAAATTTTATTCACTTTTTTCCTACAAAGAACCTGTCAATATATAACAATTTATGTAAATTCATTTCTGTTATAAATGAGAGAGTCAACCCACGGATTAAGCATAAACTATATAACTCAGCATGTAATTTGTTCATTGAATATTATAATGTACATAAATTTTCTCTAGGTTGTAAATTGTACAATGTGAGAAATACAGAGCTTGAACTTGAGCAATATGATTCTAGAGTTCTTTGAAGTTATGATAGGCAAGTCAGAGAACTGAACGTCCTTGGTCATAACAGTTATGGACCATTTATTATATAGCAAAGACTAATAGTGTACGGGTATAGTGTAATTGGGTTCTAGTTAAAACGATACGATATTATTTATGTTGGGTTGTGATGAAAATAGAGAATGTCATTCAAATTTGAATCACTTCAACAACATTCAATGACTAAATAAAAAAAATTATTTATTAGGAAATAGGGTGGTATAACCAAATAGAAGTAAATAGAAGTGTCTTTTAATGAAAAAATCTTAATTTGGTAATAAGGTGGTATAACCAATTAAAAGACGCTTTTAATGACTAGTCTTAATTTATTCTTAATGATTTTCTGGTGGTCGTAAATGTCAAGACTAACTAATGCCCTATTCTAACAAAGCATAATTCAGGATCCACATCAGCATTATTCTTAAGTATCATTAAAAGATAATCTGATCTGTTTCAATAAATTATTTATGACTCCAACGCTGTAAGGAACAACATGATTGCGGTGATCGATGAACTATATAGTTCAACATAGCATACACGTTGGAAAAAATACTCAATTTTGAAAAAAAAGATATCGCAAAACCATACTGGTATTCCGAATTAAGCTTTGATAAAAAGAACTTATTTTAAAATTCTAGACGCCTATTCTTTCACTAGATATTGATACCCATAGATATCATTTTTGTTTTATTTTCATTTTTTAAACCAATGAATCAGGTACCAATTTGGCATTACGAATGACGCTTTTTTTTTAACAAATACTGATTGACCTTAGCAGATCATTTTAATGGTAAGGGCATTCGGTTTTACAGAAAAACGCTACAAGTATGAATCGATTAAGAGTGAGACAATTCATTAAATAAAATTTGCCTAATAAAACATATGTTTTTGTAGTGAAATGTCGATGTGATTTGAGTTTAACGTAAGATACATCCAATGATAAGACAAAAAATCTCATTGGTTAGCAAATAGGTTAAATTAGGTTAGTAAGGGAAAACTGTCTGTCCATTCAAAAGATATTTTGAAAATATTATGAATTTTAGTTTCAAAACAGTTTTAACTTAATTAAACTATGTAAAGGGTAAATGTCCATAAGAACCACACCCACATTCCAACTAGGAAATAGAAAAAGAGGAGCTTTTTATTTGAAATTTGACGAATATTGCCTTAATTAAAACGTTTCTTAATTTGACGAATGTTGCCTTAATTAAAACACGTTTCCTAATTTGACGAATGTTGCCTTAATTAAAACATGTTTTCTAATTTGACAAATATTGCCTTAATCAAACATGTTTCTTAATTTGACGAATGCTGCCTTAATTAAAACACGTTTCTTAATTTGACGAAAGTTGCCTTAATTAAAACACGTTGCCTTAATTAAAACACGTCTCTTAATTTGACGAATATTGCCTTAATTAAAACATGTTTCCTAATTTGACGAATGTTGCCTTATTTAAAACATGTTTCTTAATGGAAAGGTGGTTTCTCTATAAATTTTGTCACTGAAGCAGGTTTTACTCTATTATACATGTAACTTGTTATACATTGAAGATTTTATCCATAAAAATAACGATATACAATTAAAAATTACTTCATGGTATTCCAAATTCTTTATTTAAACAGACCTATGTACATCAAAAATAGCTAAATTCACTTACATTTTTCACAACAATAATAGATAAATCTCCAAATCTAGAAAGATATGATTTTCAGAAATGCTTAAGTTTCATTCAAATACTAACTGTAACATGTACAAACGTATATTATTATTTACTTTCTGTATGAGATATAAATACTCTTTAACAAACCTTTCTACCTATAGAGGAGAATCTGTAATTTATTATCATATATAATTTGGCTGACAATCAGACAGTCACTATAATATTATATCGTTATACCATTGTGGTTAACGTCGTATACGACAATTTACTTACCTACAAAACAGCGAATTGAATAATTAGATAAGTACGCGAATGCATAAAATTACAAACAAATTATTTAGTTAAAATTTAATAAAGTAAATAACTTTGTGGCTGAAAAAAAGGGCTACATAGTAAATGCAACCAACAACAAAAAACGGCAAATAAATTATGCAAGAAAACGCGACGATAATAAACCATTAGCATTGATTGTGTCGTATACCATTTTTGAATTCAATCATAAAATACATTCAAAATGGTATATGACAATAAAAATGGTATATGGACAATTGTGATAATTAATTTACATCCAGTGATTGTAAAAGTTTGATAAAGTATGGCAACACTGGATAAATATACTTCATGTTAAAATATAAGGAGGTTTAAAAGTAAATATATATGCACAAAACTGAATCTGAGAAATTCCTTGATAAAGTATAAAATACAGAGACAATAAATTATAAACCTTTGGCGTTAATGTTCAATTTATAGAAAAGGGTGTTCATGTTCATTCATGTAATATTATAGTCCTCTGTAAACTTGTGGTTCCTAAGTAACATTTGAGTGTGTAGAGTAATGTTATTTTACTTCACAGTCAATTTTATTCTACTTATATCGTTGCGTTTAGTCCTTGGATGGTGGAGGAAACCAGAGGGCCTAAAGAAAACTCTGACCTTCGACAAGCGAAGTGACAAACTATCTCATACTAGTGTCTGCCCAAGGAGGAATCGAACCTAAGACCTGAGAAATACTGTAATCCATAAACGCAAGATGTAAACTACTTGGCTACCGATGCCCTTTGAAGATTTAAAAAAACAAAACAAAATGAACCAAGAAAGCTATAAAAGTTCTATCAACACTATGTAAACACGAATATTAGTGTACTCATATACTTTTTGTTACGGAAGCTCTAAAAAGACTTATATATCGATTATTATAAATTATATGCCAGACAATTGGGCAATCACCATAATATCATTATGGTAACCATTATCTTAAAACGTTTAAATTAATTATTTACACGACAACTTATATACCCGTGAAATAGTGAGTTAATGCATAATTGATGTTATTTTACATAAATATTTTATATATCATATACATGCATTCGTATATCCAGAAACAAAAAAATTAAATTTGAATTATTGAAATAAACAAATAACGAAAACTCGTTTATAAACTAGGCCCTGGTTCAAAATCTATCCCTAATTGAGATTTTAACTCAACTCAAAGCCATTTTAGCCATTTTTTGTTTCTACAAAAATGTCATTACTTTAAAAGGTCTTCAGGACAAATAATAAAGTCCCTTTAGCTTTATTACTTGGTTAGTGATTTATTCCATATTGCACAATAACTATCTATTAATTTGTTAGAAGATAATGCTTTTCCATTACTAAAATCAAGTAAAATCGAGTCACGGTTACACGTTTTGTCTGTTTTTAATATTTGAAATAAATCAGGATATCAAAGATATGTGCGAGTTTAATACTTCCTTCCTTTAAAAATAGGGTTGTCTAGTGTCCTAGTTTGGAAACGATTATAAGTATTGAACATGTCCTAATTGTCTATTAGATGAACACCTCCAATGAAACCACAGATTGCCTTATTTGGTTCATGACATCAAAGGTATTTATGTATCATTTTTTGTTTGGACAAATAAAATCAAATGACCAAGTTACTTATTGATGTCTTGCGAGAAGTCAACCGTATTTAGGAAGATTTTCTTTCTGGCATTCAAAAATAAGGTCAGTCACCTAGCTGTATCTTTTATTTATGTATTAAAAATTAGAACATGACAATGATATAGACCTGTATGTACATGAGTATAATTGTACAACACACACGCTGCTGAATGACGTCAGTGTAAGTACGGTAATGGTTCTGACATCCTGTTAGGAACTTGTTACTGGTTACTTCTATTACGTACGTAATACACGTGTAGCAACTTAACGTGCGTGCAAAACGAATATATTACACTTTATCCGAGGTAGTGCTTATAAAACATCACACGATTCCATAAATGGACTCCATATTATCCCTTTAATTTCACGATGTCATGATTTTGGTGAACATAATGAAATAATTAAATTTAGTTTAAAAAGAAGATACTTAATAAGACATGTAAATCAATTACAAACTAGATTTTGATGAATGAATCGGCTATTAGTTTCCCTTTTTAAGGATTTGTAAAATCGGCGTCTACGTTTTATTTACCTTTGTTTAGTTTTATATTGTAACAATATTTTCATTTTTAAATTTTAGGCATATATGTCACTCCAACCAAATGAAAAAGAAGAAGGTATGTTATTTTATAATACATTTTAGACGCTATACAACTTTTTATTGCCACAATTTTGGCACTATCTTTAAAAAGATTTTGTTTGGTTTTAGTATCCCTGTTCGTAGTGGCTGTAAAATATCAAGGGTGTTTACTTTCTATAAAAGGTACTTAAGGCACTCCAATGTGCTCCTTTTTCAAGTTTTAAATAAATAAATAAATTAATTAATTAATTAATTAATCGGGGGAAGGGTGACTCTATCATCATTGGTGTTTATTGTCTCGTTTTTTCTTTTATCTTTACTATTCTGATAAACCTGCTGTTATTTGGCATAAATAGAAGCAGGTTTGCAGCTTCCATAGTGATCAGTCGTAAAATATTCCCAATTGGCTATTTCTCTTAACCAAGCTCTCTTTTCTAATTAAAATGTTTTCACATTGTTGACTTTTGCCTTCCGCGCCATCACCTTTATGATAAATGAATAAATCTCAAATAACGACTGTTATTGATATAATCTATAAACATAGAATATTTGATATAAAATTCTATGGAATATTCCTTGTTGTAATGTTATAATCAAACCTTTATACATATTTTAGTTGTTAAATTGAAAATTATTTTTGTGACAGCATTGGCATTAAAAATTGGTCAAGCTACCCAAAGGTGATGGAGAATGATTTATTATAAACGTAAAACGTTTACTTAGCATTGACTAGAGAATCCAACCTAGTTCCAAGTCACAAGACACAGTAACGTTTACTTAGCATTGACTAGAGAATCCAACATAGATGCAAGTCACAATACACATCAGTGTCTACTTGGCAATGACTAGAGATTCCAACATAGATCCAAGTCACAATACACATGAGTGTTTACTTGGCAATGACTAGACAATCCAACATAGATCAAAGTCACAATACACAACAATGTTTTACTTAGCAATTACTAGAGAATCCAACATAGATCCAAGTCACAAGACACAACTATGTTTTACTTAGCAATTACTAGAAAATCCAACATAGATCCAAGTCACAAGAAACAACTATGTTGAAACTTAGCATTGACTAGAGATTCCAACATAGATCCAAATAACAATACACATCAGAGTTTACTTGGCAATGACTAGAGAATCCAACATAGATCCAGAATCCAACATAGATCCAAGTCACAACAACACAAAAATGTTTACTTGGCAATGACTAGATAATCCAACATAGATCCAAGTCACAAGACACAACTATGTTTAACTTAGCATTGACTAGAGAATCCAACATAGATCCAAGTCACAATACACATTAGAGTTAACTTGGCAATGACTAGAGAATCCAACATAGATCCAAGTCACAATACACAACAATGTTTACTCTGCAATGACTAGAGAATCCAACATAGATCCGAGTCACAATACACAACAATGTTTACTTGGCATTGACCAGAGCATCCAACATATATCCATGTCACAGGACCCAACAACGTTTACTTGGCAATGACTAGAGAATCCAACATAGATCCAAGTCATAATACACATCAGTGTTTACTTGGCAATGACTAGACAATTCAACATAGATCCATGTCACAAGACACAACAATGTTTACTTGGCAATGACTAGACAATCCAACATAGATCCAAGTCACAAGACACAACAATGTTTACTTGGCATTAACCAGAGCATCCAACATAGATCCATGTCACAGGACCCAACAACGTTTACTTGGCAATGACTAGAGAATCCAACATAGATCCAAGTCACAATACACAACAATGTTTACTGGGCAATGACTAGAATATCCGACATAGATCCATGTCACAGGACCAAACAACGTTTACTTGGCATTGACCAGAGCATCCAACATAGATCCAAGTCACAAGACACAATAACGTTATATGGGCAGCACAAGCTCACATTTCAACAGACAAAAGAAAATCGGTAACAATAAGTCATATCACACACACACACACACACACACACACACACACACACACACACACATATATATATATATATATATATATATATATATATATATATATATATATATATATATATATATATATATATATATACATTATTTAACTATTATTTAGTTAAAATCCTCTTGTAAAGACCTGTGCGTTAGCTTCTGCGTAAATAAATATTTTTATTTTCTAAAACACGTCACAATTTTGTGCATTTCACGACGTCGTTGTGTTTTATCTAATTTGACAAATATATAATTAATTGCTTTTTTCAGAGTATAGGGCGACATTTAAACTGTTTGATTTAAACGGAGATGGTAAGATAGAAACAAAAGAATTGGGAAAAGTTTTACGACTTCTGGGACACAACCTAAAAAATACAGACATTAAAAACCTTATGAAAGTATTAGATGTAAATGGTAGGTGTGATTTTAGTAGACTTAAATAATTCAAGCATATATAAAACATCTACTGCATGCTTGATGGGAATTATAATTTAGAGTGGATTAATGGTGTTTTACTCCCAAGTCAAGATTCTTTCACTTATTTCGAGTCGATCAGTTCTGGAATAGTGAAGGAAACCGGAGTGTGATCGGTAAGCGCGCGCTTTAGACCACTCAGGCCACCGAGGCCCGCATGATTAAGAGAATTATAAATAACATGCAGATGAAGGGTTTACTAGTTCATTGTTAGGTAAGAAAGTCTTATTCTTAATTATTTGAATATACTAAATGGACCTCTGGTTGTTAAAAAAGATGAGTGGTTATGGACCTTTTGTAATACAAGCACACTACTGAGTATTTTCTCCAGTGTTCGTTTGGAGTCGTAAATTTCCATGGTCTCAAAATAATAGTTTTTATTGTACTGTACATTCACCAAGGTAATAAAATTTACAATGAATGGTTCTAGCATGTTATTATCCTATATAGTCTTCTTGTCATGTTTGCTTGTTGGATTTTTTAAACATTGTGTTGTGTTATTAGTCGTTCTGTCCCATGCCGATTGCATGGTTTTCATGTGCAAATGAAACTTGAATTTTACAACGAAATAACTGTGTAAAATAAATTTATGAGGAAATTACAAATTAATTGAATTTTTTTTGATAGAATTTATCGCAATAATTAGTCCTCGTTAATTATTAATTGGATGAAGCAGATGTCAATTCCGACATGCGGCGAAAATTGAGAAAAACTTTTTAGAAAAGTGTAAAAACTTTTAGTAATGCAAAAAAAAATTAGGTCTCTATCTAATAAGTTTGAAATGTAAATTACTTCAAAACGTTAAGGTAATTCATTCCAAAAACTGAATTTTTTGTCATTATGTCCTCAAAAAGATCAAATTTAGAATTAAAGGTCTTTATCGTTTGGTTTGTCGTAGTGTATTCTTGGTGACTGCTACTACTATCATAAGTTATTATGTTGCACAAAGTTTTCATTTAAGTTATCGTTACAGGTGATGGAGTTATTGACATTGCCGAGCTTACAGAGTTTGTATCTAAACGTGAGAGCGAAGATTTAGAAAAAGCCTTACGAGACGCCTTCAAAATGTTTGATAAAGATGGAAATGGTGTGTTGTGTGCTAAAGAACTAAGAAACGCTCTTAAAAAACTAGGTGATAAATTTTCCGAAAAAGAAATTCAAGAAATGATTGAAGAAGCTGACACAGACCGGGATGGAAATATCAATTACGAAGGTAAATCAGCTAACATAAATACGGTGTCTGAATGAGGACCATACAGAAAAAAAATATTTTCCACATGAGCACGTGAAACTTTTACCTGCGTACGTGAAACTGCGTACGTCGAAATTTTATTCTGTACGGCCTCATTCAGCCACTGTACAAAGTCATTATTTGCGTAAGCTTTTTTAGAAATAAAATTCGTTATTTCTGTACAAAGTTTGCATTTAAGAGCCGTATTAATCGAGTGATCAGTAAGCCAGCAACCTATACACCCAAGACGATGCATCGCTTTCGGTTCTACACCGATCGCCACAAAGTGTTTTCAAATACTTTGCTGTAAGCTAGTATACTAGATACTGAGTTTAATAGACTTAGTGGTCTGCAATTGTACAAAATAAATCAGAAATGCTTTCACAAGACTCAGGCACTGCATGAACGTATTTTATGTTAATCCTAAATAAGATAAAAATACCTTGTAGTGGTTAGCAAAATATTGTTGATGCCACAGAAAAGAGCATTCAACCGACCCGTAACAAATATTTCATTTTGCTCGACATGATTGTATTAGCGAATGCCATTTTTAACATTTCAATAATTTATTCAGAAAATTGAAACCGAATCTGACGGATGATTTGCAAAGAAACGTAATCGCTTTTGGCATTATTTTACCATTTCAAGATGTTTAATCTAGTAAAATGGCGTTTTTATCTTTTTATCAGAAATATAGTCACATCAATAGCACCATGCCAAAGATCATAGGTTTTTTCTAATGAGCTACCGTACAAAACTTACCCATGAACAATCAATCATTTTAACAACTACATTGTATATTACGTAACCACCTTTTATTATACAAACTAGTGTCAGCAGGATGATCTAACCGATAAACTTAATCGATATATTCTGTAACTGCAGCAGAGATTATCTTACCAATTAACTGAATCTATATACAATGTACGCGTATTCTATGATTTTATTTTTATGTTCTCATCAAAAAAATTGTTGTAATTTTGTACGAAACTAAAACATTAACGAAATAGCCTTAAGTAACCAAAATTACATATTTTAGTTGTACTTTAATGTTTTTTCTTCCGCTATATAAACATACTTATTGTGTATGCTTTTAAAACTGGCAATGAACGATTCATGAACTAAGTATCAGTGATAAGACCGAAGAATAGCTCAGATGAAATAGCAAAAGACGATCGACTGACTCTTAAAAGTCAGGCCCCGGTTTCACAATCATTCCTTAACTAAGATTTTCTTTAACTTAAATCTGGCAAATTTGAGACCTTATCCATTTTGTTATTTAGAGATATATATTTAGTAATTTAAGGTGTCATTTTGAATATAACTTCAAGTTTATAAAATCTGTTTTTAGTTTTATCACAAATATTTATCTTTAATTTAGAAAGAAATAACTAAAATTTGCTAAATTTGAAATGAGGAAATCTTAGTTTAGAAATGATTGTTAAACCGGAGGCTGTTGTCATATTCTTATATTCCTGATAGTTTATACTTTTAAAAGGAAAATTATATCAACAATACGTTTTGCCTGTTATTGTTCAATTTAATTTTGTACAAGTATTTGACCATTATAGTGTCACAAGCACGAACAAAATGTTTGATTTATTGTCCGGTATTTATCAAGGATAGAGGTAACTAATTTGTTATAAACTCCTGTCAATTTGTTCAACATGCAATATAATGAATTTGTATTTCTAGACATGGCGTGTTGAATGATTGATTATAATCGCGCACTATAAATTATGTATGGATAGTGAAATAAACTACATAAACTACCGTGATACGTTAGTCAATATGTATAGAGATTTCTGGTTCCTCTCTGCTTGAATGGTTATAATTGACTTGGGAATGGTTAGAAAAAAGTTCAAAAGCTTCTCTAGGTAAATTAATAAAAAATAGAAGACTCAGAATGGAAATACGTCGACAGAACAAAATTTACTTTGTTTTGAGCAACCAAAGTCTTCTCAAATATACCAGCAAAATGCGGACATGTAAATGTTTTGATATGGATATTTGGTAATAAACATAGACAGCGCAGTGCTTTGATTTATTATATGTGTTCTGCTTGTCTGTATGTTTATCAATAGACTGCTTTTAATAGATGTAGTATAGTCTTATAATCCAAGTTGAAACACTTGATCGCTGACCAATGATGATAAATTGTGATGCATGTTTTATTATTTATTTCAGAATTTATTTCCTTAATGGCAAACAAAGTACCTAAAAAGGCACGACATTCAAAAGGATCGAAGTATAAATAGCCTCGAGTTCCTGTGTTGATGAATCATTGCCGTCTCAGGATAACACATAACTGCCTTTTGTATCATTTTAATATAAAGCATATTGTTAACCATAAAACAAAAAGGTCCTATAGTGATAGATTTCAATTGATATGTTATATATGTCAGCAACAATAAGTAAACCCTGTTATTAAGCTTCAGGTAATTGATATGCTACTAAGCAACGTGAAGTAGGTTGTTAATTAGTCGCATTATGCCATTAGCTTATTTTGATTGTCATTTTTATCTAATCTAAAACAACTGACACCCTTCTCTCTCTCTCTCTCTCTCTCTCTCTCTCTCTCTCTCTCTCTCTCTCTCTCTCTCTCTCTCTTTTTGTTAGATGTGTATTGGATATTTATATACAAAACCATTCCATCACCTGGTTAAAGTTTTCGGACAATGACCAAAATTTTCAATGATATACTTAAAATATTTTTTTTAATTTTACCATTTTTCAAGGTACTTTTATTTATCTACTACTAGGATGGTTTTCAAAAGCGGAGTACCCGGTGAAAACGATCGATTTTCGCACTAGAGAACTAATTTGTCACAAGAATATACCCGAGTTGGATTCTAACCGTTTTGTGATTCTTTAACTGACCTGGCCATAGAGACCTTGTTAGGATTTGCTTTATAACATTGATACTAACATATACACGCAAAAGCAACATATTACTGAAATGGAATCAAACTTTCTTAGCCTTAACTGTGTTTTTTGTTGAAATTATCTCTGAGACATAATGCACTGTATATTAAAGCTTAGCAGTAATTTCGTTTAATTATTTTAAGAGATGCAGTAATGAACCAAATAGAAAAAATAGAGGTTGATTGATAAGAAACACGGTTGTTATGAGGTTAAGGTTAATTAAACATTATAGAGATAGCAAACATTATTTGATATGCAGTTTTAAAACTGTTAATAAAATTTTGACAAACGTCTAAAATTGCTTTCACTTTTATAACTTCAGTTATCAACATCTATTATTTTAAACATCAAACATTTGTTAAAAAAAGATAAAAATTGTTATGCAATATGAATGATGGTCTAAATAAAGAACAAATAAAGCACAAAGGTAACAGTTCATGATATAGCATTATAATATATTACAATTTCAATAAAGATAAAGGCTAACTTAATTGGTAATTATAAACGATATATGTGTGTGTGTGTGTGTGTGTGTGTGTGTGTGTGTGTGTGTGTGTGTGCTTCATCTGCACAAATATATTATTGTTTCTACACATTTTTCTACTGTATTATAAGTGTTAATAGTGCTAGAGTGTCAAGTGTTCATGCTATTTTTTCCATGGCATTCGATTTCAGCCTATTTACAAATTGATGAATATTTTATTTTAACGAGTTCTTCATATGTAGCTAATTTAGTGCTTTAAAAGACATTGCAATGTAAAACTGTTGAACATCTTGCTATGCAGCAACTATTCTAATTTAAATACGTATAATTATCGGAGTTGTTCTTATTCTTATACGGTTTATATATATATATATATGTATATACATCGGTGCAATTTAATATGATTTTCTGTAATAAATGGTTATTTCATTTCCGCAAGAAAATAATGATTTCATTTTTGCTTTATTATTTCTTAATTTCGTCAGTCGTTTATCTTTTAATTTACAATAAAATCCCCCGTCCGTTTCCACAGAATCAATTGTTACACTTGCTTTACAAGATTTGATAGAGCTACATCTGTACAAAACATCACCCATCATAGCAATTCAGCAATTCTGCAATTTTTTTAACCGGGCCATTTTTTTTTTATTTCCGCATGTCTGTAGAAATATAGGAAGTCTCTTGTGTTGAAAAAAGGTGATGTTTGATGTATCCCTATCAAATCTTGTAAAGCAAGTGTAACATTTGATAAGGGTTTTTATATATATATATATATATATATATATATATATATATATATATATATATATATATATATATATATATATATATATATATTTATGTGAATGGGATATTTAGTCATTATAAAAATCGTCATTTGTATATGTTGTATAATTGTAAGAAATAAACATTTTTAAATCATTCTTTTATGTATTTTTTTAAAAAAGAAAAAAAATTACAGTTTAATCATAATTTGTCGAATCTATAGCACTGCATCTTTTTATATGTGACGGGTGTACATGTAGCTAGACAGAATTTAGCTAGCTAGACAGGAGGTGCTTAGCCTTTCTTGGCGTTTAACTGAATTTGCCAGTTTTGAAAGTTTTTACTTTGTTTTTGGGAGTGTGATTTGGACATGGACTGGTATGTTGTGTTATATGCTGAGACAAGGCAAATACGTTTCGCAGAAAAGAATACCAATAATCAAAACAGTCGTGACGTAATCCGTATAGAAAGACTCTTTCGTAGAAAATATCTCTTTGAGAAGGAACGCTTTGAGTCAAAAATTGATTCTTTCATTCGTTCGTTGATTTTTTTTTCAGTTCATAGGATATTTATGAATCGTGGTTGGCCCATTTATACAGTAATGGTAAAGTCCCGAGGATTTTTCTGCGTTACAGGCATATAAGATTATATCGGAAGTGTCAATTATATCTAGTATACTTGAGACCTTGTGTAAAAAAGTTCTCAAAATGTTTAATGTACTTGAAGATGTATCAAGTATTAAAAAGTCTTCGTGGAAATATATAGAGAAATATTTGACAAGCCAAGAACATCCGGTTTTATTTGGAGATCCATTAGGTAACCATTGTATGTTCAACACAGATTCGGCTTTGATAAGAAAAGTTACTGGCGGTAATTTTGATTCAGCTTTTCTTGCTTCGACAGAATTATGTTGTTCATTGGTAAGAAAGTATGCTAGTTTTTACACTCCGACAAAAGGTACCGAACAGGTTAGATTTCTGATTACATGATTCGGATGTTTGATTTAACGACCGGGAGAAACCTTACTGCAAAACCATCATAAGAAATGTTTTACACTCAATATTACGCATATACTGTAAATTTTCAATTACTTTAAATTTCACTTTCAACATAAATCGCCCAATTTGTATACAACATTTTGCCCCTTTACCCATTGTTCCTGAGTTGTTATGTTTTCCGACTGCATCAATAAAGTATTACTAAATACAAAAAAGTATAATAAAAAAGTATCAATTTATTAACTATTGTTCGAAAATAGCGATATATAGTGACATATAACATGTTTATCATTAATCGAACACTCAAAAGATCTGTTGGGGAAAGGCAAAAGGATAAGTCAAACAAATTACTAAAATGTTCGGAGTAAATACGACGTATCTGGTTCAGTACAGAACTATTCGCAGATAAACCAACCACCGGTTTTTGTTATATGTGGAATAGTGAACAATTCTTTTGGTCAAATTTCAAATTTCTGAAAATGATACCATTTTAGGAGTTTTCCCAAAAACACTTGGTGTAAATGAATATTTATTATCAATTAAACGCACATCATGATCTAGTAGTCTTTTATGAAATATTTGTACCAATAGTTAACAAAACATTTCTGATTTTAAACGCGATCTTGCATATGATTCGATTAAGGTTAACGCATAATGTTCAGTTAATCGAAGGCAGGAGAGTAATCTTCCTTAGATGGGTCAAAATGAATGACAGTTGTCATATTTCAAATATGAACACTGAAATCAACACTTTAACTCACTGTTTAAAAACGGAAATAATTTTTTTGTGTATTCCGGAAATTCTCAGTTAAATATAAAAAGAAAAGAAAAGTAAATATATGACTTTCAGTACACCGGTGTTATCGTACAATTATCACAGCATGGATGATGAACAGTCTTACGGACAGAAATCGGAGAATAGAGATAATGCTTCAGAAACACAAATTCAGCAGCACCAAGATCCCGATCCGGTACGTATAACACAAGTCATATCAGTATTAAACGGTTTATAGGAAAAATGTAAGATACTATTTAAAGCAAAATTTTCTGTTTCGTCAGAAATTTTAAAACGAAGGAAAATGTGAGATTTTGTTGGAGTTTGATACTACCACTTACAATTCACAATTTGCAGTGGGCTGTGGCTATTGAGATGAAGTCAGTAGAAATTGATTATAAAGATCTCTGTTTCAACTTTGTATTATGACTTTTACGCTTTTTAGATTTGTCCTGCGCAAAAATTCTGTGACATAGTATAGAAATAACTTTTTTGTTTATTTTAAACCCCAAATTGAATGAATGAATAAATGAATTTTGAATTTGTTTCCCTTTTATTCCTTTGACCAGCGTGTTCTACACAGCCGGCAAAACAAAAGAGTTAGTTTGATCAAATTTTTTTAGATTTTTAAATCCACTGTGACGTTATGAATTTAACAATACATTACATATCTTTGGATACTATTTTGACATCATACCCATTATACCTTATTTTGGATATCATATCCATTATGCCATTTCGATAACATACCCATTATACAATTTTTAAAACATACCGATTAAATCATTTTGATGTTATACCCACCATATCATTTTGACGCCATACTCATTTACAATTTGACATTATACTATTTTGACATCATACCCATTATACCATTTTGACTTCATACACATTGTATCATTTTGACATCATACAACCATTTTTCATATGAATTCAAAAGTAATATTATCAGATTTCTCGAGATGATTGTATATCATGTCTAAGATGTTAGTATTTGTTCGTTTTGGTTGTTTGGATTATTGCATATTTCATGTTATTTAGCTACAGCTGTACCCTCAGTGCACGTATCATGTTCAATGTCATTTTGTGCTCAAGTATTGTAGGCTGTAGGTTCTCTCCGGGAACTCCGGTTTCTTCTGCCATCTAGGATACTGACTTCATCAATTTAATTACTTTTTGTCCGAGATAAACAAGATACACAAGATTACATATATATATATCGTCTTTAAAACCACGTGGTTCGTGTCAGGAGGTTTCTGTATCTCGATGTCAATCTTGTGTATTTTCATCATGTTTGTTCGTACTATAGTGACATGTCCATGTTTAATTTTCTTAATTCCGGTGCGTGTTATTTCTATTTCCGTTCATCTTGAAAGCGTGTTTTATTTTTTGTTTTAATCAAGTCTTTTTATTACTCTAAGTTTCCTTTCCTTGTTCGTGCGGAAATCTTGGTCTAGGTTTATGTCGCATTGCGGCAATATTTTCTGCCTGTACAAGAGCGTTAATCAAAACATTTATAAATATGACAAAGATTGGATATGTTGATTTCATTATCAGAATTCTGTGACTACAAGTATATTTGCTATTTTGATATATAAAAAAAATTAGTTGACTTAGGCAATTTAATAACATGTACATGCACTTACCAAAATAAACAAATCATTAAGTTAATGATTATACAACCCCGACTTAGGGCGGACACTGGTGAAGCCACATGACCCTATTATGTAATGCTCTCTGTGTTTATCAACATGCTAAAAATTTTCATTAGAACCTTTAAAGATGTAATAAGCATTTATTTTGTTATGGTAAAAATAATGGTCATGCATGTTTATAAAAACCTTTCAATCTCTGACGAACTTCTTATAATTATGTTGTATTATTTTATCAGCATTTATATTGATTTTCTTTAACAACTTCGTCGTCTGATAATTACATTCCTAAAGGTACTTCACTTTATTATCGACACGTTATTTTCTAAATTAATTAATTAATTTTACTTATTTTGTTTAGTTATTGAATTTGAATTAATTTCACCCACGGAGGAAGAGTCTTTGTTTTCGAATTCATTTTCACCCCAAACACGCTCTCTCGCTTGAGTGCATTAGATATAGTGAATCGTAATATTGTCATTTGTTAAAATTATAAGTTTTTGTCATTTAAACTGAATACAGATGAATAAGACTGTTATAAGTGTTGCAAGAATCTCTCATATTCGGATTTCATTACATAGCATTTTATTTAAAGGGAATACCATTTGATTTTTGTTAAGTAAAATGCCTTTTCCAAAATTGAATTTATGTACAGAGTATGTGTTAACAAATCATTTAGTTAAAAATCGTCCGATTTTATTTATTTATTTATTATTTATGAACCTGGAAATAAAAATTTGCCCTGTTATTTAATATCAAAGAGTAAACACTAAAGTCGGTTACGAAAAATGACCCATTGTTGAAATGCCACTTAATGTGATTTTTTAAATTTATAGAAAGTTATTGTTTCCAAAAATTACTCATTGCACACTGAATCTATAAGGAGACACAGGGCTTATTTCCACCGGATCTTCGCTTGATAGTTTTATATATCCCAAACATTTTATTTTATATCGATCTTCTTCACATGCTGGCAAGTTCTTTTCACGTTTTCTTTCATTAAATTTTTTCCTATTATTATTATTATTATTATTATTATTATTATTATTATATATTTTAATTATTATTATTATTATTTTTATTATTATTATTATTATTATTATTATTATTATTATTATTATTATTATTATTATGTTTGCAATTACATTTTGTACACTTAACGTTTAAACCGTCGTGGTTCATTAAGAAACTTGGATGATTTTATTCAGGTTGTTGAGCATTTTTTCAGCTGTTACACACAATTTTATTTATCTTTTAATGCTTTATCATATGATGTGCGAATTTCTGGGAGTGTTTTCAATTTGCTTATGGCTTCTCTTAAAGTACATTACTCAGAGATTAATTCTCAAACCACATAGCTCATCATTCTAAATAATAATATTCATTAATTTTATTGCTCAAACACCATTTGTTAAGTCAATACAAAATGTTTAACAGAACAAACAAACAGAATTTTTTATATATAACTAATGTAAATGTCAGATAATTAAAAACGAATCAATGTACAACACATCCTTAGGGTTTTGATCAATTGAAATATATTTCAATGTCTCAATTACGGCGTTGTTTCTAAAGGTACTTCTAAATCAACCAGTTAGAACAAACGTCAAACGAATATAGATGCAAGAAGCATTTGATTCACATGGAAACGTGGTAAAATTCTGAAATCATAGTCTCAGTTATCCAAATAGTATACCACATATATCTACTGTTGCATCTGAAAAGTCACTTCACTTTGACGTGGAAATGTGACTTTGTAAATTTGGAAATCATATGTTTTATTGTTTTGATGCATACGTTTATTAATTTATATTTTCATTTGCCTTGTGAAATTCCCATAGCAGCAAGCTTGAGAGCCGTTGCGTTCATGATTGACAATGAACGACAAAAAAATTGTCACTCCGTGTTTGAATACATATAAAATACAATATACAATCCGGACTACATTACCATAGGTAAACAAATAAACAAACACAGCTGCCACGTCACTTTTGTTTACATTCGAGACAAGCTTGAAAACGCATTTACGAAATTATTCAAGAACGGTTCAAATGTTAAAATACACAAAACGAAATCAAATAAATTAATCAAATAAAATTTTAATAACATAGACACCTGGTTGATAAATGATTTATCGTAATATTGACATTGTGAGAGACAGAGTTTAAAAAAAATCAAATGTGTTTTTGATGGCCTGTTGAAAGAACGGACAAGAACTGGTCTGTCAAAACCAACAATCCACGAAAAAATTCTTAAACAATCAGATGTTTTAAAAATTTCTTCCTACCTTGGCAAAGCTGCTACATTCCCTATTATTTTAAGAAATGTATAATGCAATTAATTTTGTGTCTCGCAGGATGTAAATTTCAATTAAGATTAGATTCACGAAACGCAGCAGAAAAATCACAAGGTGGATTTGTCACCCATCCAAAATATGTCCCAGAAACGTGTGTATGCCACATCAAGTAAAAATTGTCCGTTTCACATGCTGTTTTTGTTGATCGGAAAAACTGAAAAATCAGCTACATGCTTTTTCATCAATATACTAGGGATACAATAGCAACTCCTCAAAACTTAAATACATGGTTTTAGTACTACAAAACTACTTGCTAAACTTAAAACGGTCATTTTCTAAACTTTGAGAGATCTTTGCACCGCATTAGGCGTAGAGAGTAAGTATATTCCTCATTGCTTTGCTGTCTAAACATTTGGTCGATACCGAGTATGAAGCTCGACACATAATGTTCGAGTGAATCAGGCTCAACCTAACAATGTCGACATCCCAGAAAAAATCTCGGTGAATCCCTGTCTACACTCGCATATCCCGGCGCAGATTCGAAACCCACATGCTTGGCAATTGAAAATCACCCCTCTGCTACAGTTTCCTCCGTTTCACAAATTCCACCTCCGACATATAGCCAGCAATCTTTTACTCCATTCTTTGCAAATACTTCCATAATTGAAATGGGGCCACACAGGTGCACCTGATTTTCGACCGAAATATAGTCCACAAATAACAACACTTTTATTGTGGGTTTGGGCTCCAGCTCCAACGGTTTTGTGAAGTTTGAAGGTGATTATCATGTCAATTTACGGCCGTTGCACTTCTCCTCGAGGAAAATGCGCCCTGGTAAAGTAAGACTAATTACACATCTATTTCTTTGCTTTCATAAATTCAGTCTTTGTGAAGTTGTATGTGTATAACGGACGTAAATAAACAACAAATCATCTAACAGTTTTGGATTGGACGTCTCACCGCTGCAATTAATTTCGCATGTATGATATCCTTCCCTACAGAATGGGAGGATGGGATCATCAACCAATTACTTTGCACTTTCTCGATATTTCTAAAAAAATTCTTCGTTATTAACATAAGAAAATGAAAGTTTATATTCTTAATTTATGCAAAGTATGTCGCATATAATAGGCAATGTGTCTAGAACTATTTGTGTAAGCGTGCATGAAATCGTCTTACGTACTACTTGCTTACGAGTTGCAGATGGGTTTAATCAGAGTGGTGTCCCTTTTTTGTTAGATACATGTGCATTTACAAATAAACAGTAAGGTAACTTTTAGAACTTAGTCAATGTAGCGAATGGATAAAATCTCCATCGTTGACCACAGGAGCTCGTATTTACAAAACCGTAGAAAAATTTAATACTACGATAAAACCCACAAAAACAACGCCTTGTAAATACGTAAATAGAGCCCCTGTGTGTTGGCCTGAAAAGCGAACGTTGTGAAATGTGTATTGATTTCATGTTGATGCAAAAACAGTGCAGTTTTTTTGTATGGTAAATTGTAATATTTGTGAGTATTATCCTTGATTATCGTGCTATTTTTCCAGAGATTACAATCACTCCGATTTTGTCTTAAACATCTCTGCCATTGTTACCTAATACTTCAGGGCCGTTTGTGGAATTTTTTTGTATATGTGTGTGAGCAGAATTTGGGCATCCCTCCGGGAAATTTGAGACGCAAGTGGCTTATTTATATTTTTTGGGTGCATTTGTTTTTATTTATTCGATTCACACGCTTCTAAGATCTACCCGGAAACTCGCGCAATATAAGCCATTGAACAGCCGAGCTGTTTGTACACAAATTTTCAATGACAAGAACTATCTGAACATCGATTGATATGGTACAAGTGCAATTCTAACAACTGAGAAGTGCTATATAACCTTAAAGTGAAGTGGAGAGACAGCAGAGAAATCGGTCGGTTTAGTGCATTGGGAAATTATACACAAAGTTCCTGTGTTCACCTATCGATTAGGCTGGAAATCAAGCCTCTGGTATATTCTTACTTGGGCGTTTGTAACGACACAAGTCAATATAAAAACCATTACTAGGGTTGCAGGTAGACCCCCCCCCCCATCCAGTCAAAAGCCAACCAACCACCCCGCCACCCCCCCGGTATAAATCCTGTGCTCTTCGCTATGAGAACAATTTTTCCCCAAGAGCAATTTCGTGAGTGTTTTGCAGTAACTTTCTTACTTTCCCCACCTAAGAAACAAACCCTGTGTGCCTTGATGAGAGGCGAGTGTCAAATCCACTGGGGGACCTCCTCCCGCATTACATAATGTAAAAGATTAAAATCACAATATCCAGACAGTGAGATAGTTAATATTCTATTATTGTACAAGAATTGACCCCTAATTAAGACATTTATATATATCTTTATTGTTTTCTCAACAGTTAGATTTAAGAAAGTAATGTTACTTAAATAAAAGACTAAAGGCTAATCAATTTTAAAACTCATTTTTCTGTGGAAAGAAAAGTTCTCTGACAATTGTGGAAGTTGTGAGAAATCCTTGAAAAAAATTTGATTTTAAATGTGTAAGAAAACTTAGTGTTAATTCAACAGTTTAACAATTTGGTAATATTTGGTAACAACTTGCAAAAAAAAAAAACAAAAAAAAAAAAAAAAAAACAAAAAAAACCAGTTTTCTTTTTGATGAGCTCATGAATCAGAAAAAAATTGAAATTCAATTCTTAAATAAAAAGAACAACACTTATACAAACAAACCAAACATGCTTGATGATATTTGAAAAAAGTCCAACTGGGGAATGGGCAAATGTGAGAAAGTTTACATTTAATACTAGTGATAGCTCCTTACTGATATTAAAGCTCAGGGTCAGCATCATATGTCAAACTTGCCCTCTGCTCTGTGACATAGCACTATAAAATCAGCAAGTGGTTGTGTTGGTTCCAGTAAAATATGTATATGCATGCACTCAAAAACTAATTTGTGGAAGAAATTTGATAGTGAAACACCAGTACATTAATTTGTAGACTACAGTAAAATAACAGAGAATGGAACAAGTCAAAATGCATAAGAAATGCTGAAATACAAGTATGCAAAGCACATTATATTTAAAGAAGATATGTTTAACAAATTTCATTCTCTGAATAGGCATTATCAGTTCCAGCCCAGCATTTGCACTTGTCTAACTCTGGCTGCAGATGGAATAAACAATTTAGCATGATGTCAGTGGTAATTCTGCTTACATGAAAACTTTATGTCATTAAATTGGCATAAGCCCATTTGGAATGAGAACATAGGGTTGTGCTATGTACATGACATTGAGGATTGTTATTATTATTTTGCTAATAACCATATGGAAGACTTGTCCAATAAATATGCTGTTACAAAAACAAATTTTTTGTATTTTTCCAGTATCACAGATTCCTATGAAAACTTATCTAATTGTGTCCAGCAAGAAAGCTACAGTTAATAGGGATTAACCTCCATGTCTGGATTGAAACTCGGACACAACATCTTGAGCTATGTTCAGTACTGATGAACCCTTAAAGCTGCATTAAGTTTTCCAAAGAAAAAAATAAAACGATGCTAATCTAATAAATGATGTTCCTAATGAACAATGTTACATTTGGTTCAACGATAAAAGCTCGAATAAATACAGAAATTACAGTATTTACACAGCGAGATGCAGCATTTGGGATCTAATATTAGAACATGGTTACGTCATCAAAACCCGGGTCATTTAAACACAACTTTCAAAATGTTGAAATACGATAATTTAAACATAGAACTTCTTGAATTTGTCATTTGTGACTTAGTAAGGGAAAAATAACACCATTTCAAATACATCTGGATATTAACGGAGGACAATTAATGCAATCTGTCATGTTTCACTTTCGATTCTAGGCTTTTCCTTACATCCGTGCGCATGCTCCAAGCTCATAATTACCATCGTAGAACACTGACAAACCGGTCAGAGGATTCCGTTTATTTACAGCTAAAAGAAATGAAATTTTAGAAAATGAATGTCACGGATCGTGGTTAGAAGATATCTACTTTTAAAAAAATATATTTTAGAAAATCAAAAAAAAAAAAAAAATCAGAAATTTGGTAAACTTAATGCAGCTTTAATTTCACATAAATTTATGTCGTTTTCAAGTCCTGCAGGGTCGATTTCAAATAACAACCATAATTGCAATGAAGCGAATTGACTTATGGCCGCAGAGGCCCAATATATTTCAAACTAGCCACCCACCAATGAGCTCTAAGTCTGACCTCCAACTGCGACAATCTGTGGATGTTCCACTAAGCTAGCACTATCATTCTGCTAATAGCTAGGCTACTACAAGAAATTCATCTTCTCATATACACTTAACAAATTTGTTCTTGAACAAATCGTTCTGTTTGTGAGCATGTCAATGAAACCCTCTCAAGTTCCTAGAAATGGGAAAAAAATATTTCTGATGACATGAAGTCAGGGTTGACAACTATTTTCATGGAATCCTGCTTCGCACCTGGAATATTTCATTATTCAAATTGATAGCTTTACACTACCAACCTAATTTCCACTTGGCAAGATAATCACGCCCAAACCCATCAGCACCATCGGTGCTTTGATTGTTAAAACTCTTTTTTTTAATTTATATTATTTTATATCCAATATTCTCAAAAATACATTATGTTAATGAAAAATCGAGAAAATACCATCAAAATACCTGTAACACTGTAATTTTTCAAACCAAAAACTCCCCGTTGTTACCCCCACATCAAAATTAGTGCGGATTAATTATGTGTCGTTCTTGGTCTAAAATTCATCTGTTGCGTCTAATGGACTCCCGCGATGTGCATGTGTTATAGATGGGAATATTTGATTCTTAAATCAATGAATAATTTTTTCAAAAATATTTAACGAAAATATAACGCGCGTTATTCCGTTTGCTTTCAAAGTTGTTGCCTTCATACTGACAATGAACATCATTTTAAAACAGTTCAATCGTTAACTAGCTCAACTGACAACAGTAAGTTGAGCTTATGGTATGGCAAAACACCTGTGCGTCCGCGTGTACGTGTGTGCGAGCGAGCGTGCATGCGTAAACTTAAATAATTTTCTCTGTAATCACTCGACCAAATGAAACCAAATTTGGTGTGGAATGTCTCCAAAATGACCGTCGTGACAATAAAAAGACGAAAAAACAAGACAAAAATAGGCATTGCATTATTTATTTGCTGATCAATTTGGTTCAAATTTGGTATATACAAAGAAACCTGGACATTAAATATTTGTAACGGGGTTTTACTTTACTTTTTCTATATTATTAGCGCAACATGCAAATTAGCAGCTAAATATAGTCAATTATTTATAAAAACTTCTTCTTTGAAACCACTAAACCATATGAAACCAAATTTAGTTTGGAAGGTCATTTGTTGGAACCAAATAAAGTTTGTAATTTTCGATGAGATCATAATTTCAAGATGACCTTCGTTACCATGAAAAGAACAAATCTAAAAAAAAAGCATATATTTATTTGTTGATCAGTTGGTCCAGTTAAGCAGTGCAGGTCGTTTTGAGCCTCTTGTTTTCACCCATAGGCCCATTTCCTCTATTATATTGACCTTTGACACATTGCTCATTACAGTAAGGGTACAGTTAGTTAACATAAATGTTCCGTCTAGAGTTCATTCCCAAATGATATTTAATTGTTTGTTGTGTGTCATCTTTATGTCTAAAAATCAATTGAAGTTATTTACAGAACAAATGTATTCATTTACAATATAAAGGTTGACTAAAATAAGAGACAACTTAATTAGCATTATAAACGGGGATTAAATGGCTATTAGTTGTTTAATTGTTTACATTCACGCAAAGGGTAAACAACTAACAATCAAGCATATAAGTTATACAAACATATTACGTATTATGTATATTTCCAATATTATATACATGTATATCGATATATCTGATTATCGTATCAGTCTATTTTCGCTCATATGTCACTGGTAAATTACAAAAGACATGAAGTACTTACGAACCTAAAAAAAGACTATAAACACTTTCAATATTTCAGTAACGACTTTGATTAGACATCAGTAAGTCTGCAAAATACTTTATATTCTTTGAACTGAAGTTTGATAAAAAATCAAAGACAATCGGCGATCGATGTTTTTTCATTAACAAAAATATATGGCTACTAAGTCTA
Source organism: Tegillarca granosa (assembly GCA_029721355.1). Lineage (NCBI taxonomy): Eukaryota > Metazoa > Mollusca > Bivalvia > Arcoida > Arcidae > Tegillarca > Tegillarca granosa. Next base: position 42,951,682 of record CM056595.1, read on the forward strand.
AACAAGTTAAGCATGCTTCTTGACCATATTGACAATAGCTCTTACAAAACCAAGACTTAAATGCTTGGGATTGCAGTTGTCTTGGTAAAAAAATGTTCTAACATTCAATCAACATCATATTGCGTTAAAACTTAATTATTAATAAATTTTCGTTATGGCTTTCTTCGTTATAGATGATTGTACAGGATTAACTGCAGTCTTGTTATTAATTTATGGCTTATATATACATATATATATATATATATATATATATATATATATATATATATATATATATATATATATATATATATATATATATATATATATACAAACTATTGATTTTAACCATACATAGATAATATTGTATGATCACATTCACAATAAACAATTTGTTTTTTTCTATTTGATACCACTAATCTTGCACACATGTTCAAATACGCAGAATGTCCTGTACAAAATTTAATATGTACAATCTATATATATATATAAAGCACATATTATCGTAAAGTCTAAGTTCAAAGTTCACAAACTGAAAATTTAAATCTTGATTGAAAATAAAACAAAACACCTTTTCTTTTTAAAAAAAAATGACATTTCTCTTTTATATTTGCTCACATAACCCATCATATATGTGCGTGTTGATAAGGCTAGTGATCCTACCCCCTCCCGATCGTCTCTCCTCCTGGTTACACGTTGTTTACGGTTCAATCCATCTCTTAGTGTCTCGTGGTGTATAACACAACCTGTTTGTCAGGTAGAAAGTTAAATCAGGATCGTTATTGACTTACTACTATTTTGATATCATTGATGAAGAATTATTCTTGATACATTGAGCAAATTTTGTTTAAAATACTAAATTCCAAAATGGTAAGTAATAGATTGTTTTTATCACGAATTTATTTTTGTATTTTACCTATTATATTAACTTGAATATCAAATTCCCGTCATGGGGTATTGGAACTATATATGTTTTGAGTCTAGTTAATTCATGTTATAACGTTCTAAAACAATACCTGTTTAACACTATATGTTATTCTATTTAAAACAATCTGTATAGATATCATTCTATTTGTGATTGAAAGATACCTTAATTTAACAATGAACAACTTCTAAACCTTTAAGTAAAGCGTAAAGTTATCACAGGCTTTTGTTTGGAGCAAAAATGATATATATAGAAATAAAAAACAAATCTGGAATGAATTTCTTTTTTAAGTAATTTGCATCTATCAAGATTTCAAAAAAAAAAAAAAAAAAAAAAAAAAAAAAAAAAAAAAAAAAAAAAAAAAAAAAAGACGAGTGTCTTCTACTTAAAATCGAAAACGTGCCCTGAGTTAAAGAAAACATTGAATTATGTATGTTGTTTCCTAATATTGTTTCCTATCTTTGGGACCCATTCTAAATCAATCATTCAATCTTATTTACAAACCAAAACTTTAGAAAATATTTTGATTTTAGAACGCGAATTGAAATATTAATTTAAATTTCTAGAATGAGCCAAGTCGCAAAGGTTGGCAAACTGCAGTGCATCTGGTAGTTTTGTGAGATAAATGTTATTGAAGTTAACTGAAAACTGCTTCAGTTTTCGAGCTTTTACGATTATTTGTAAAATACAATACATTACAAGTGACAGATAAATCGGCCAAACAAGACAAGTCATGGAAAGGCGAACGAAGATCGGGATCACTAAATATAAAATTTCCCGACTTTGTACGAGCACTAGAAATTAAGTAATCAGTGATGTGGTTTAGTTCTATTAGTGGGTCACTAGTCGTCCTAATTATTTTTACAACCAGTGATAAAAGTCATAAAATGTCTGAGTTACATGACCACATACTGTTATATAAAACAATCATTATTCATATACATTTTACATTATTTTTGTATACTATCTATAAATATAAAAAACGCTGTTTAGACAGGATAAGGGAAATTGATGCTTTCCGATATCAAAATAAATTTTTAAATAAATTATCGATAAATATAAGATGTGCAAGGACAACTTCCTGTTTCCGCACCATATTGTCCCCCTGAGGATAGGTACTAATCTGGTCTCGATATATAATGGTAAGTTGTTATATGTTATCTTGTGACTCTTCTACCTTTAAACACGACTTATAACATGCAATGGAATACATTATCTACATTGATATAATGACTGTAATCAGCACGGTTAATGTTTTATTCATTTTATGAAATCAATTGAAGTTATTGCGCATCAGTGAATTTTCCAAACATCTTCCGCTCTTTTAGAAAATCCGATTTTTTTCTTCTATCACATATGAATTTTTTTTACAGTGCAAGTGTGCTTGAAACATTTATCATTTTTCATCAGTTATACATTTCAAAGAGGTCTATTAGATCTACATTTAGACAGGAGACGGACAGATATTCGCTATTGGTTCGGTTTATTCTTACAACTACGGGATTAAAAACTGATTTTGATTACAAGTAAATTCATTTCCGATAAATTATTTTAAAAAATTCGTCTGTATTTCAATCTTATATCAAAAGAAAAATCTAAAGCATCTACATTTTCAGATAATTAAATCAGAAAAAATGAACAAAATATTTTTCAAACAATGTGACAAATTGTTAGATGGAAATCAACAAGAAATTTTATTTAGACTAAAGAGCAAACCTTACTTTGAAATGAAACACACACGTTCAATCCACTCAAAGGGACTAGTTGCAAAAAATGTTAAACAAATGTCTATATGCAGAAAACAATAGACTGATAATAAAAACACTGAAAGAAATAAATCATTGAAAAAAATAGACAAGTTTTGGATTTATTAGATCGTTTTAAAAAAAACTCTTCACAATAACCAATTTTTTCTGTATCTTTTCAATGCTGTCAAAATCCTAAATGAGTGTTATCTCGTTATAAATTTATATATGTACGCTTACTGTTAATCTTAATATTAATAATAATAATGATGATAATAATAATAATAATAATAATAATAATAATAATAATAATAATAATAATAATTATTATTATTATCATTGTTGTTGTTGTTGTTGTTAGTGAATATATCTCTGTTACAGAACTGAATAATAATAATTTGTATTTTACCAAAAGGTTAATAACTTTCGGAATTAAATGGTTTGGATAGAATAAATTATTACATTGAGCAAACATCGTGCATAAACTTTATCGGCAGTAAATTGCTTATTGAAGCAGAGCTGAAAGACACATTTTTAGATTTTGGAACTTAATTTATTGATCCCAAATCATTACTGATAAATCGTTACTCTCTGTTCTATATTTTATAACAGGCTAAAGATTTAACAGAGGATCAAATAGCAGGTATGTTATTCTATAAGCAAGTGCGTTTTTTAACGGAGTAAACTTAGAAACAAATGAGACCAAGCGTAGTAACTCACAACAAACAATGAAGCAGTAGTTCTGCCATTTTATAAAATTTCAAAAGTACCATGTGACAATACTAAAAATACCACAATGCAGAACTTTAACTGAACGATATAAGTACAGGGTATTTATAGAAAGTGACATATGTATATTTGATTGTTGTGAACTTAGCTTGATATCACATACAGTCCTTAGGTGTCATTTCAGCTTCTAAAGTCGCTTACTATTAAAGTATAAAAGTAAACTTACTTCCACAGCTTCAGTTGACTGAATTGAGACAGCTTCTGACTGAATGAATCTTTCATTATTTTATACCAGGTATTGGAGACTCTTAATGTTCAGTCCTATCTCAGGAATCGTTCCCCTGATAGCCAAGCATTATTGTTCAGATAATCGTTCCCCTGATAGCCAAACATTATTGTTCAGATAATCTGTTTACTTAAAACCAAGGATTTTGAATAATAGTTGTTATGACTAATTTCTCATCAATGTGAATAGGTCAGTAATGATTTATTATCATTAAAACCTTTGCTTTTGAATTTGAAAACAACATTTTGAATTGTTATGTCACCAATTCATTCAGAAACAAAATAAATTGCAATTTTTAGAGGAAAGGAGATAGTAGTTTTTGTCGAGCCTGGCATCGCAGTAAGGCGTGACTTAGGTGTTTCTTTTCCGGTGTCGGCGGCGGCGGCTGGTGGCGTGTCAAAATGTGAAAGTTTATGTTAAGTCAAAAACTAACCAGGCGAGATATTTAATTCCGTGGAATTCTTGTTATACCTTCGTGCTTCTTTTGGAATATCTGGAAGTGTATTTATGCTTTGTTTCAGAATATTAGTTGGAGTTCTGAGCAGTCTTCCTTTCCTTTCAAAAATGTCCAGAAGAGTAATTTTAACTTGTATTAGAAAACCAGATGGAGTTCTGAGCAGTCTTCCTTTTGATTGTTTCTTTATTGAAAAAAGAAGGAGTTTAGGACATTCTTCCTTTTACAACCTCTAGAAGCGGTATTTTTGTGTTGAATTAGAAAAAGGGAATTCAAACACCTACTTTAATTTTTTTTAAAACAGCATTAAAATTAAAAAAGACTTTGAAGACTTCATCAAAACTAACTAGATTAAAGTTTTCCATCAAATTATAGTTTTTGGTAATATCTTTACACGATCTGGCTAAATCATTTCTGAGAAAGTTATCTCTCTATTATTTTAATGCCGCATACTAAGATTTAAATCATTTTTTCAAATTTTATTTGTGTCTTTACTCTTTCAGTGTCATAGTTAAATTGTTCAGTCTTGTGAGTTCAGATTTTATACCAGCAAGCAAAATCATAAACCATTTTTTCTGTATGTTTTTTTTTTTATTATTATAGAATTTAAAGAAGCATTCTGTCTTTTTGACAAAGACGGTGATGGTGTTATTACAACAAAGGAACTTGGAACTGTAATGAGGTCATTAGGTCAAAATCCAACCGAGGCTGAATTAAAAGACATGATAAACGAAGTAGACTCAGATGGTAAAAATCATAATTTCGTCATCAATTTGTTTTGCGTTAAAACAATGCTCTATATTCTTGTTTTATGTCTTACGAAATAAAATGACAATTTCGTGTCAAAACTAAAAAAAATTAAAAACTACTTTAAATAAATTAATATTATTTATAATTTAGGTAATGGTTCTTTAGATTTTCAAGAATTTTTAAGTATGATGGCAAGACACAAAAAAGAAAATCCAAATGATGAGAAAGAGTTAAGAGAAGCGTTTAAAGTATTTGATAAGGATGGTAACGGGTACATTACAGCAGCAGAACTACGTCACGTGATGACCAACTTAGGTGAAAAATTAACAGATGATGAAGTCAATGAAATGATACGGGAGGCTGATATAGATATGGATGGACAGGTTAACTATGATGGTATGTAATACAATAAAAAAATCAGACCATGAAACCCAGAATGGGCACATTTAAAATCAATCTGAAAGTTACAATCTGGAAAGTAACGAACGCGCATGGGACAGGAATTAAAAGTCACTGTCGTGTGCTGATTTCAAACGTCTCATTTTAATAAAAATTGCAAAAACGCTAATGACATGAATACATATGTAATTATTTCGAGTATGTACTGTTGCAAATGAGCAAATGAGATGATTCAACGAGTTATGATAACACATCTAACCATTTTGGTAAGTTCTGTTGAAAATAAGACAGTGCTATGATTACAAATGTAATCCGTCATGAAAGGCCCTGATGCAAATAAGTCAATGACAAGTCCACACATGTAATCATTCCTTGAATGTCCAGTTGCAAATAACAACAACAGAAACTTACTGGATATTTTGAAATACTCCTTTTGATAAATCACTTTTCTTCTTCGTTTTGTATTTATCAATTTCCTTCATTTTGTTTTTACAAGAAAGTAAATGTAATGTATAACATGTTTTTGGCAGGTCTTATTTCCACATTAAAAGAATTATCGACACTGACAAGGTTAAAACATCTAGTGTGTGATTAGTCGTCTTAACTAGCAATGCAGTGAAGTGATTTGTAGTGGAATAAACTAATATAAAGAAAATGTTTGATTGAAATAACTAAAACTCAAGTAGTCATTCATTAACGACTCCAAAACAAATACGATATTTTATAAGTAAATGTCACCTCTTTAGTTTTGAATTTCCATGGCAACTTCATATTCCTACAGAACAAAGACAGAGCATATCTATTGCATGTCTTTAAATTATATTTATGTTTCCTTTAATCTTTGTCAATTAACTTGTGTGGGGTTTTTCGGGCACTCTGGAATCCTCTACCTTAGAAACAAAAGCGAATAATATCGAAATAAAATTTTGGTACGTTTTCATTAATGTTTCATGTATTTATATGTACAATATCAATACAATGAAAAAATATGAAAACAATTTTATAAGATATCAATATTTTATTATACCTCACGGAAAATCCTTAAATTATTATTGGTCAATTTCTAATCACGTGGTATGAAACATGTCGGCTCGGGAGAATAATGTTCCCTCTGGGAGACATTTCTCTATATTTCCCTCAACCAAGGGTACTATTTATATAGTGCTTAACAGATCTATAAAAGGATAGAAAGAATAACAACTGTTGCGACAGTAGGGGACATTTCACGAGATAGGGATGGGTACACTCCGGATATGTGTGGTGCGAAAGACTGTCCATTGGTCTTAAGTTTCATGTATATTTACACAAAAATAAATCATAATTTCTTTTAATGAAGTGATCAGATGATTTGCAAAATTAAAGAATCTTTCTTATTTAGACATGCTAACACTGAAACAGGTAATTTTGAATTATATCCGTTTACCAAAATATAACTGTAAAGAAATAAAATTATTTAATTAACAACAATCTGGTACATAAATCGTGACAAATCATTAAAAAATATGATTATATGAAACGAAGATAAGACAAAACAATTGACATAGGAGGTTTTTTTTTTTTTTTTTTTTTTTTTTTTTTTTTTTTTTTTTTGCAATAAAGATCGATTGAATTAGTATCTAAAAATATGTACTTAAAAACAGTTAGTACAAACGAAGCATATACATGTAATAAGACAATAACATTGATTTTAAAACACTAATATATGAATGGACACTACCTCTAATGACAAAACGGTGTACAATGGTGTAATTATAGAAGTATCAGAGGACTCCCAAATATTTTTTTTTTTTTCATTTCAGATTTATCAATGGGTTGATTTAGTTTTAATGTGTTATACAGAAAGTAAATTTATGGCCATTTTACAAATGTTGCAGGCTTTTGAAATTTTTATTGTTAACCTATTTTCTCAGGGTATTTAAGTAAGATGTTATTTAAGCCAAGTCTCAAATTCCTTTTTTCTAAAGCAACTTAACCAAATTGAATGATATTCAATGTAAAAAAAATGGTTGATGTTTTTCAGAAATGCATTTGGCATGACAGTTCCAATTTCAATTACAAATAATCCGAAAAAAGAAGACTTTCAGATAGTATGCAAAATACCTTGAACAAACATACCAAAATAGACGTTTTAATGCTGACAATTATTATTTATATAAGAATAAATAAAGAAATTTTGCAAAAAATAGAAATTACAGAACAAAATAAATTAAGGAAAATATGTAAGATAGCTAAATTTAAAATGTTAAAATCAAATGAAATAAAAACAATCAATTGAAAATGATAATAAAAAAAAAATATAAAAGAAAGTGACTTAAGTTTCTTTCTCAAAATTCTTGTTAATGGACAAGATGTGCAGACGATCAGTAATGTTTCTCTTACAGTTCTTGTTAATACTTAAGCGTATGTTTATTTTTTCCAGATGATTTATATTTACTTATTTTAATTCTTTATTTCAGAATTTGTGCGTATAATGGTGTATAAATAATACAGCATAAGACAAAGACTTTGATATATAATGAACTTTACAGACTTGATGTTAATTGTAATAAAGGTCCGGTATGAGGAGTTCCGGATAGTATACCATATTGTTGGTGATGATGAGCAAATGCAAAAAGACAAGAAGTCCCGGTAGCTTTATTTAACATCTTTTTCATTCAACATGAACGTTGCATTTATGTAAACCGCTGGCGAGTCCTAGATTTATTATTATTTAAATATTGTAAGAAAAATTGTGATTTTTTTAATTTTTTATTTTTGTCTAAGGCTATGGGTGATCTAAATCCCTAATGCTCATTATGAAAAGTTTTATAAATGTTTTCTTTGTAAATGACAAGAGTTGCAAAGGGAGTGGAGTTACGGTTCTTGGGCACCAGTCATGGTTAATCACTTATACCAAAGCAATTAGTTCCTGAATGGTAGGGAAACCAGTACCCTGAGAAATCCACCTACCCTCGGTGAACAAGCTAAGACTTTCCCACTAGAGGTATGTAGAGGTATGTGTCGGAGTGGAATTTCGATGATTTTCTCCGCACAACCCGGTACCCTCCACTATCCCGTAACTGCCCGCCTCGATAAAAGTAAAAAAAAATGACTTGGGCGTTAAACGCTATTACTACGATCCAATCATATATATATATATATATATATATATATATATGAATGATACGGCCCAGGATACATAAATAAAACGTATATATATATATATATATATATATATATATATATATATATATATATATATATATATATATATATATATATATATATATATATATATATATATATATATGTGTGTGTGTGTGTGTGTGTGTGTGTGTGTGTGTGTGTGTGTGTGTGTGTGTCCTGGGCCGTTTTTTTTTTACTAAGAATTTCCTTATCTTAAATTCTGCTAATTTGAAATCTTGATAAATTGGTTCACTATTAAGCTATTTAGAAATTTGAGGTGTCATTTTGAAGAATTTTTTAATTATAAAATATCTGTATTAAGTTTTGTCTCAAATGTTTGTCCTAATTAACAAAATCTGCATAAAATTAAGGTAAGGATAATCTTTGTTAAGGAATGATTGTGAAACTTTGGCATGATTCTTGGATATCTTCAGTTGCTTGATAGCCTAGGAGTCTTCAAATTGTTCAATCCATGTGCCACTTAGAGTGTAACAATAACATGAATTATAAAAGTTTCAAATTTATTTATTAACACCACATAAAAACACAAGCGACGTAATGTGACTTTATGGTGGATAAATGAGATGTATTATTGAGTTCGGGGAATTTACATCTTTAGAATGGTGATGTTTACACTGGAAGTGGGGATTATGGTGACGGATTACGCCGAATACACAATCTAATCCACCATTTGCCTTGTTTTTCAACATGTAAATTTACAGTAGCAGCAACAGAAGTATTTCATGGTAATTGCAGATGCGCATAGCGATTTTCAGTTCTCAAGTAAGCGAAAAATACAAAACTTAAGTCAATTGGATTTTAAAAAGAAAGTTTTTTATAACTCACTGTCACAAACACACAGTGTCTTAAACTGTAGTTGGAATTATTTTGATAAGATAAAATAAATCAAAAACTGGTTGTTTGAAATCGGAAAATAAAAAGCTCATGCTTTAAAAATATAGTTCGTCAATGAAAAAAACGGGATTTTCAACATGCCGCCCCATTTTTAAGAACATTACATTTTCTAAAACATATGAAACGACATATGAATCAAGTCATTGTCTGGATTTAAGATTTGAGTTGAGTAATGTTGTTTAACGTCCACAGTCAAAAATATTTTACTTATATCGAGACGTCGCCATCTATAAACGAAAGTGCAGAAATTTTGCGCTGATGGCATTAAACAGCGAGTTCTTTATTGTGACAGTTATACCGTGACACGGAACCTAGTTTTATTTTAGCTTCCCATCCGAAAGAACCGTGACTTTCATTTCCTAATGACGAGTGCTTGGCGAAAGAACAGTCTTTGTGAGTCAACGGGATAAACATGCTTTGTAGATGACCACATTCAAATGCCGGTCATTTTTCCGCAAGATTCTATCTTTTTATAATAAATACGAAGATTATTTAAAATATTTTGTTCCAAATCAGCAAGCAGTTTTCTTATTTAATAAAATTTATTTAATTTAAAAAATATCTAATTCTATTATAAGCGTATATGTTAATCAAATAGTGTTTTTGTTTCTTAGCTCCTCTAATTACGATATTGAAATATAATATTTTTGATTATTTTAATTAAATTATCAAATGTTGATTATTAATTTTTTGACATTTATCTTTTTCAACAAAAAAAAAAAAATTTAATCATATCAAAATGCCAATCTGTGTGATCTTTACCTTTGTATATCAATATGATACCTTACTTTTGAAGTTTGTCTATCATCAAATATCTAATAAGTCTTAAACAATGTCAGTAATGAGTGACTTTGTTTCTGTGGAATTTACGACTTGGATCACATTGATACATATTTTGTGTTCTTGCAATTCACGGCGTAGATCAAATTTACACGCATTTTTGGGTCAGAGTAATTCACAACTTAAATCATATTGACGCGCATTTTTGTCCGTGGAATCACACTGACTTAGATTTTGTGTCCGTGGAATTTACGACATAGATCTCATTGACTTGAATTTGTGTCCGTGGAATTTACGACATAGATCTCATTGACTTGGATTTGTGTCCGTGGAATTTACGACATAGATCTCATTGACTTGGATTTGTGTCCGTGGAATTTACGACATAGATCTCATTGACTTGGATTTGTGTCCGTGGAATTTACGACATAGATCTCATTGACTTGGATTTGTGTCCGTGGAATTCACAATATAGAACACATTTATCCGTGGAATTTACGAAGTAGATCATCTGACGCGCGTTTATATCTGTTGAATTCACGATGTAGATAACGTTGACTTTGATCACAATAACGCGAATTTTGTGTGTCTTTGACATTATAATTCCCTTTATTCTGTCCTTTAAAAAATTGTACATGAGATTAGTTTTTTTTTTTTTTTTTTTTTAAAAAAAAGCAAGATCTAACCACATTTACTGTTAATTATTAGGTGTAATTAAACCACCTAATTAATCTTCATGAATGAACAATTGGTATGAGACCGGTGATACAGGTGCACGTTTACGTTTTCCTTTCATCCTTGAATAAATATAATACATAAATGATGATTTCTTTATATAAACCGTTTTTCTTTCGATTTGAGTTAGAAGCACAGAAGTTCGAAAAAAAATTCATTTTGGTAAATATAATTTATCAAGACAGTTTGCCTTGTAAATAACCAGTTTAATGTCATTAGAAATCATAGAATGGAATTAGTGGTTTTCTTAAGAACACTGATAGCTAGTTTTGACACCTATTTGCATAACCAGTAACCAGAGACAAAAATCGGAGAATGAGGATTAGAAGCCGAAAACGAAGTTTTGTCCAGTTATACCTTTGATAATAAGAAAGAGCGGTAAAAAGGTAACGAAGCAGAAAGAAACGAGGAAAAACAAGAAGATGGGGGGGGGGGATAATCAGTTAAAGGGAAAATATTAGAATAATGAAAAGACCGGATAAAGAAAGGGAAAAGAAAATAAAAGGAGATGAAAAAGAATGGAAATAAGATGTTGATAAAAATACGTTATTTATTATTTAAATAAGAAAATTTTATACATTTAAGTTACATTTACGCAACAATAACTCAGAGTCTACCAGGAAAAAAGATATTTTTTTTTACTAATGTTAAAGCAAGCAACAGCCGCGAAATGTATGTTCGTTATAAATATGTGGACAATACTTGGCCAAATTTGTCTGTGAGATTTTATTATATTATGATTATATAATAATTTATCTTTAACGTAAGAACAGAAAAGATGGATTAAAAGGAACAAAGTAACTGAAGATTTGAACAGGTTCACAGTCATCCTATGCGTTCTGCCTAACATAACAGTAGGGGTTACAATGAAGCCTTGATGTAGTAAATGCGACCCTAGGGCATAACAGAATTGTGTGGAAATTTTTGTTTAACTACGACGTGTAAATTGGGAAAATATGTAAATTATCAATTAAAGAAACAAACGCACATGGCTGATTACCGCTGATATTATAATTCGGCATGTTAATTGGCAATAAATCATTCAGTTTCTTTATTTTATTACTAACTCATTCCTTGACAAATAGGATACAAATTTAGATAAAAACGGCAGCATACCTTAGAAACTTTCTAAAAATGAAAAGTTTAATACCACTATGAAATAATATGAATGTTTAATTCATAATAAAAATATAAACTTTGAAAATAGAACATGTTTGTAATTACGTAACACACACACACACACACACACACACACACACACACACACACACACAGAGGTAAACTTTAAGCAAGGAAATCCTGTCACGCGATCTTTAGTCGAACGCGGTGTTACAAGTATTTCTTTACTTTTCCGTACTTAGTGGCTTTAAAATCTGTGTGTATTGTTGATTTTCAAGATTTTAAGAAATTGACAAAAATTGAAGTAAGAAATTTATGAAATATGTTTGATGGAGAAGGGTCATAGCTAAATATTAAACATCTTGATGTATTTGATTGGAGATGTTTATTTATTTGGTCACTAATAATGCAGTTAAATATACATGTGCATTTCATAAAAACAACCAGACGCCATCTAGCGTTGCGCAGTTGAACAATATTAAAGGAGAAAATAAAAATCATTAAAAAATGCTTTGATTTTTTTTTTAGTAAGGAAAGCAACAGGTTGCAGACCTCAGTCATGAAATGACAGCCAAAATTGCCAAATTTCGGTCATACCACCTTTAGTGTTATGCACCCATATTTCAATATTTTAAGTTACACCAGGAATGTTGATACTTTTTAAAATCAGAAGAATTCAAACACTATTTCTATACTGAATTTATGACCCAAATGCAATTTTAACAAGTTTAGCAAACATTTTGTTACCATGGCAACCACACAGAAAATTGTAAAAATTTACCTCAAAATAGACCATTTTCATAGAAGCTGATGGTCAACAAACCCCGAACTGCATATAATGGCACATATTGTCCCTGAATCCTCAAATATTCCTTTTTTCTTTTTCAAAAAAATCAATACCTTGTCTGATTCATTTTTTCAGAAATTTGGAAAATGTGTCAACCATGCTAAAAGCACATGGCAATGTTTACATGCAAAATGTGGTCCAGACATAGGAAGTGCATTGTGCGGCTCAAGTCCTTACGCCGGAAATATAGTGCGATAGTCATCCAACTCAGCTTAATTCCTTAGCAAACCTCAGAAGCTCTCACCTTGGCAAAATTGCAAAGTGCTATCTTTTAACAAATTTAATTGAGCAGGGTCTACGTAAAGACCCCTGAGCTTTTTATATGCACTACTACCACATGCTATAACGGGTTTATTTAGGGTAAATTGAAATATATAAATGTATAGCCTTATGAGACGATTGAAGTGATAATTTTTTAAAACACAAAATTTATGAATTTTTGATCATTTACAACTCTGTTTAAAAAAAAACATAATGACCCGGCCCCCGACAATTTTATCTGCATTACCCAGCAACTTTTATCTTGTTACCTAATGACATTTTATTTTTGTCAGAAAAATTATTTATACAATCAAAACACTCAACTATTTATTAATTTAAAATCAGCTTAAAAGTCAAATTGAATTATGTTATTTGAAAAGAAAGTTTGATCTTTCATATTTTTAATTTGGTTAAATCTGATACAACTGGAATTTTAAAAAAGTATATTACAACATCAACTTTTAACACTTAACATTTTAAATATCACTGATTACAAGTTTTTTATTTTTGCCACAATAGGAAAAAGTTGTCTTAAAAACAAATTTCTTCTCCCAAAATGATGGATGAGTTGTGAAATATTGTTAAAAGCCACTTCATGGACATTTATAAAAATTAGCGAAAATATACAATGTATACACATTTAATTTAAACAATAAAAGTGTGTGGGGGGTGGGGATGGGGGTGGTAATTTGTTAAAATATATGCAATATAAGTGTGTGTGTGTGTGTGTGTGTGTGTGTGTGTGTGTGTGTGTGTGTGAAATATATGTAATATTTAATAAAAATGAAAATGACAAAAATAATAATTTGTTATGAAAAAAATATGACACTTCAATATTACATAAACTATTCCAAAAATATGGATACATATCGTTAAAAAGACAATATTTAAAACATACATATAAAGTTAAACATTAAATTGCGATTTGTTTAATGTTTAAAAGCTTTAATATATATATATATATATATATATATATATATATATATATATATATATATATATATATATATATATATATATATATATATATATATATATATATATAAATACACTTAAATTTGCAGTCAAGTAGAACGTTATTTCTGTTTAAACATTAAAACGGGTACCTGTTGATAAAGCACAGATAAGTAGAAAGGTGATATAAACAAACTTTATTTTCACAACCAGCGTAACGGTGTGTTCTATTTTTACTTTTGATGGTTAAATGGAGTTATGATAGTTAGCGTTGTTTTCAGACTGAAAGACATACCAAATGGTAAGTAAGGCAATTTTATTTCTTCTAATTCACAAATAATCAATTTAAATTTTTTAAAGAAAATATCAAAAACTTTTTTGAACAACCAAAATGTGAATTTGAATAACAGTTTTTCTGTAAAAGTTGTCACACATTGTTAAAATGACCTAGCTGCAAGATTCTCATGAATACGTATATCAGAGACGTATATAACTATTTATATATCTGCGTATATGATACTGAGTTTTTTTTTTGTTTTTTTTTTTTCTTTCTTATTTTTGTCATATCAGTAAATTATAATGGATCAAAATTTGCAAACGTAAAAGATGAAGATAAAAAAAATCCAAGAAATTACATAGTTTTAGTGAATAATTTTAAATTAAAAACCGAAAACTCTAAATTCCATTTTAGAAAAAATTAAGATAAAAAAAATCATTAAACGTTTACTATGAAAACCAGGATGTTAAAGTTTTCCTTTTTTGTTGAAAAGGTGAAAGTTGAAATCGGTGGTGTAATATTTGGTGTAACTGTGTTTCGTCTTTTTTTTATTTTTTTTTTATTTTTTATTATTTTTTTTTTATTATTATTATTATTATTCAAATAACACTAAGAGTGGTTCCATATGTTTATATACAGAATATACATAAATATACTTTCCTCTCTACGTAAATTCCGTATACTGTAATATTCCAAATAATCGTAGAGGATTAGAGTTCTCAAATTCCATAGGTTAATATAACCATAATATTAAATGTTTTAAATATAAAAGAAATTTTACTCAACAAGCAAATAATTATTCACAAAATTTAATAATTAAACATTTGATGTTAAAATTTATATGAGGCAGAATTTTTTATATTTAAATTTTTAAACATATTGAATACTAGTATTTTTGATAAAACAGAACTTCATCTCCGTAATTTAACGCTAATCTATTCATTAAAAATAAAACTGGTCTTACTCCTTGGCATAAAAAAAATCGTCTCATGATTATCTCATATAAATAAACTTTAAAATTTAAAAATTATAATTTTACCAAGTGTTTGAATGAAATACCATTAACATAAAATGACGGAGTTAACAATAACCTGATACGTTATAATAATGAATAATTAGTGAAAAATATGATTGATTTTCTTTTATAAAACCAATCCTTGCAGTCAAATTTTGCTTAGATTCAATTAATGAAAATTACGCCGGGCAAGCCAATTGACAAACTTTCGCACTCTAGGATCTGCCCAAAGTGGGATTAGAACCAAGGCGATTAGAGGCTCTGTTATTCGCTTTCGACCACCAATGCCCCCCCCCCCCCCCAAAAAAAAAAAAAAAAAAAAATGTATATACTTTATTATAATGTATATTTATGTTTTCTTCAGGTTGAAAATCTGTCAAACGAACAAATCTCGGGTAAGTTACTTCAGAGGTATTTAATCCATTTTAAATGTCGCTGTTTTTTTATTATTATAATTTATTTTATTTTTTAATACAAAGTTAAGAAACTAACAATAAATAACTTGCGATAACGCAGTCATGATTTACGTGGTTATTGGTTCTCATTGGCTTACTTTCATAAAATAACGTCGTAACATTTAGTAATTAACCTATAATTTTGTATACAGTTTTGCTGAAGATATGACGCTATGTGACATCTAGTTATTTACAGCAAATAAAATGAACTCTCTCTCTCTCTCTCTCTCTCTCTCTCTCTCTCTCTCTCTCTCTCTCTCTCTCTCTCTGACACATCGTTTCATTTTCGTATTCATAGCACCAAATTTGCTTAAAATCTATACATATATGTAAACGTTTTGAAGCTGGTAACAATTTAACAAGTACAGACAGACAAACAGAGACACAGACTGATAGACATAATGAGTCCTATATTAAGTTATTGGTAATTTTACCCCGGACCTTTGGGCGAGTTTTATTGGGTTCACAAGCGAACCACAAGTGATGGCCAATATTTGTGCGATTTGTTATTTTTATTGTCAAATTCCATTAACAATTTCACATAAAAACGACGTTATTCCGAGTAATTTCGACGTAATCGTTTTTGAAATCCTACTGACATGAATGCAATCATGTTTACATATCAATATATGTATATGTTATTTAGCTGGTAAACAAATCACAAACAATTAATCTCACATACATGTGAAGTTTATAAAGCCAGCGAAATTTTAAACAGTTTTAAATGCCACTGATAACGTATTGTTAGTGTCCATTGATACTTGTCCTAAATCTATGCCACAAAGGAAATTAATTGGAAACTTTAGAGCAGTTTTCATATAATGTTCCAATTTTTTTAAACTATTAAAATAATGTCTTTTTAACAGGAGTTTGATAAAGACTGATACATTTATAGACACTAAATGACGTCGAATAAACAATAGACGTTGACCTCTTGACCTTTATTGATTTTATTTTGCTATCTTATATTATATAATTACTAGAACCTTTTAATCCGTTTTAATCCAAATAGATACATGTTATAGAATCTATTGTAACGAGTAAATTAGTCTGTTTGTATAAATACTTATCTTTGAAATCTTACATACTAGACAATATAAAAAACAATTTTCTTAACGAACAATACTCACCTGTGCTTACAAAATTAGGCCTAATTAGGTAATTAATTTGACCTGAAGAGACATTCCGGCAAATTTAAAATGCTTATATTAATAAAAAGCATGAATTTTAATGGTATGCATTAATCGGGGACTTTTAAAGAATAAAATATCAGACGTAACAAATCTCCTTTGTAGCAAGTGAAAGATTGAAGGTCACCTAAGAGTTTTATGACATTGTTTAAGTGAATTACAATTAGAATAATTAACCGTCACTTCAATATATTTCTTAATAATTGTCGTTATTGTTCTCGAGTTTATAAGTTTATAAATTACAAAAAAAACAGGTATCGATACTTTATTTTAATTACCATGACAAAAAATAAATAAAATAAATTAATAAATAAATAAATATTCAAAATGTTTATTCTTTATTAGAATATCGAGAGGCGTTTAAAGTATTTGATAAAAATGGAGACGGTAGTATAACAAAGAAGGAACTTAAAGCAGCAATGATGGCATTGGGGCACGTACCAACTGATGATGATCTTCAGCATATTATAGATGAAGTTGATTCAAACGGTAGGTCGATCAAAGTTTGTTAAAATAAGTAACTTGAATAAACCCAAAAACAATTAAGTCCACAACACAACTGACACAACATATGTATGAAATAAGGCAGTAGATAAGCCACATGATAAATTACGGGGTGGGGTAGAGTAAAGTTGAGCGGGATGGAGTGTAGTTATAAGTCGAGATTATCATGGGGTGGGGTAGAGTAAAGTTGAGCGGGATGGAGTGTAGTTATAAGTCGAGATTATTACGGGGTGGGTTAGAGTAAAGTTGAGCGGGATGGAGTGTAGTTATAAGTCGAGATTATTACGGGGTGGGGTAGAGTAAAGTTGAGTGGGTTGGAGTGTAGTTATAAGTCGAGATTATTGCGGGGTGGGGTAGAGTAAAGATGAGCGGGATGGAGTGTAGTTATAAGTCGAGACTATTACGGGGTGGGGAAGAGTAAAGATGAGCGGGATGGAGTGTAGTTATAAGTCTAGATTAATTGCGGGGTGGGGTAGAGTAAAGTTGAGTGGGATGCAGTGTAGTTATAAGTCGAGATTATTGCGGGGTGGGGTAGAGTAAAGTTGAGTGGGATGGAGTGTAGTTATAAGTCGAGATTATTACGGGGTGGGGTAGAGTAAAGTTGAGCGGGATGGAGTGTAGTTATAAGTCGAGATTATTACGGGGTGGGGTAGAGTAAAGTTGAGTGGGATGGAGTGTAGTTATAAGTCGAGATTATTACGGGGTGGAGTAGAGTAAAGATGAGCGGGATGGAGTGTAGTTATAAGTCG
The DNA here is from genome assembly GCA_029721355.1 of Tegillarca granosa. Lineage (NCBI taxonomy): Eukaryota > Metazoa > Mollusca > Bivalvia > Arcoida > Arcidae > Tegillarca > Tegillarca granosa. The sequence continues at coordinate 42,969,915 of CM056595.1, forward strand.
AGATTATTACGGGGTGGGGTAGAGTAAAGTTGAGTGGGATGGAGTGTAGTTATAAGTCGAGATTATTACGGGGTGGGGTAGAGTAAAGTTGAGCGGGATGGAGTGTAGTTATAAGTCGAGATTATTACGGGGTGGAGTAGAGTAAAGATGAGCGGGATGGAGTGTAGTTATAAGTCGAGATTATTGCGGGGTGGGGTAGAGTAAAGTTGAGTGGGATGGAGTGTAGTTATAAGTCGAGATTATTACGGGGTGGGGTAGAGTAAAGTTGAGTGGGTTGGAGTGTAGTTATAAGTCGAGATTATTACGGGGTGGGGAAGAGTAAAGATGAACGGGATGCAGTGTAGTTATAAGTCGAGATTATTACGGGGTGGGGTAGAGTAAAGTTGAGTGGGATGGAGTGTAGTTATGAGTCGAGATTATTACGGGGTGGGGTAGAGTAAAGTTGAGCGGGATGGAGTGTAGTTATAAGTCGAGATTATTACGGGGTGGGGTAGAGAAAAGTTGAGCGGGATGGAGTGTAGTTTTAGGTCGAGATTATTACGGGGTGGGTAAGAGTAAAGTTGAGCGGGATGGAGTGTAGTTATAAGTCGAGATTATTGCGGGGTGGGGTAGAGTAAAGTTGAGTGGGTTGGAGTGTAGTTATAAGTCGAGATTATTACGGGGTGGGGAAGAGTAAAGATGAGCGGGATGCAGTGTAGTTATAAGTCGAGATTATTACGGGGTGGGGTAGAGTAAAGTTGAGTGGGATGGAGTGTAGTTATGAGTCGAGATTATTACGGGGTGGGGTAGAGTAAAGTTGAGCGGGATGGAGTGTAGTTATAAGTCGAGATTATTACGGGGTGGGGTAGAGAAAAGTTGAGCGGGATGGAGTGTAGTTTTAGGTCGAGATTATTACGGGGTGGGTTAGAGTAAAGTTGAGCGGGATGGAGTGTAGTTATAAGTCGATATTATTGCAGGGTTGGGTAGAGTAAAGTTGAGAGGGATGGAGTGTAGTTATAAGTCGAGATTATTGCGGGGTTGGGTAGAGTAAAGTTGAGAGGGATGGAGTGTAGTTATAAGTCGAGATTATTACGGGGTGGGGTAGAGTAAAGTTGAGCGGGATGGAGTGTAGTTATAAGTCGAGATTATTACGGGGTGGAGTAGAGTAAAGGAGCGGGATGGAGTGTAGTTATAAGTCGAGATTATTACGGGTTGGAGTAGAGTAAAGTTGAGCGGGATGGAGTGTAGTTATAAATCGAGATTATTACGGGGTGGGGTAGAGTAAAGTTGAGTGGGATGGAGTGTAGTTATAAGTCGAGATTATTACGGGGTGGGGTAGAGTAAAGTTGAGCGGGATGGAGTGTAGTTATAAGTCGAGATTATTACGGGGTGGGGTGGAGTAAAGTTGAGCGGGAAGGAGTGTAGTTATAAGTCGAGATTATTACGGGGTTGGGTAGAGTAAAGTTGAGTGGGATGGAGTGTAGTTATAAGTCGAGATTATAACGGGGTGGGGTAGAGTAAAGTTGAGTGGGATGGAGTGTAGTTATTAGTCGAGATTTTTACGGGGTGGGGTAGAGTAAAGTTGAGTGGAATGGAGTGTAGTTATTAGTCGAGATTATTACGGGGTTGGGTAGAGTAAAGTTGAGTGGGATGCAGTGTAGTTATAAGTCGAGATTATTACGGGGTGGGGTAGAGTAAACTTGAGTGGGATGCAGTGTAGTTATAAGTCGAGATTATTACGGGGTGGGGTAGAGTAAAGTTGAGCGGGATGGAGTGTAGTTATAAGTCGAGATTATTACGGGGTTGGGTAGAGTAAATTTGAGCGAGATGGAGTGTAGTTATAAGTCGAAGTTCTTGCACTTTTATCGAGGCAGTATGCTTAGGGATGATGGAGAAGTGGAATGCCCGAAGTAATCCACTTAGAATAACAATTTACTAATATTTTCATGTTTTTTCCCGTTGACAATCTTCAGGCGAAGCAGAGTTACTACTGGCAAAGGGAGTTAACTAACGTTTAAACAAGTAAATGTATAATGTATATAATATATATCACAATAAGTTTGGAAATTAATTCTAGCATATCCAGTATTGTAAAACATTTAATTAAACACCGATTTCATGATAAACAATTTTTTTCCAGGGAATGGGGTGATTGAGTTTGAGGAGTTTATTCAGATAATGCTTAAGAAATTAGAAAAAGGAACAGTTGACCGACTAAGGGAAGCCTTTAGAGTATTCGATAAAGATGGGAATGGTTTAATAAGTAGCGAGGAGTTACGTAATGCTATGATCAACCTCGGTGAGAAAATGACTGAAGAGGAAGCAGACGAGATGGTCGCTGCTGCCGACTCCAATGGCGACGGATTTATAGATTATAAAGGTTGTATTATTGTAAAACATAGTAGCTTGTTAAAATGTCCTTTTGTAAACAATTTTTGGAAGTACTGTTTTAGAAGTTATACTGCCTTCTTCATATAAAACTTAGTCTCATGATTGGGCTTAATTTGCTTCATTTAGTTACTTATATATTTTGTTTGTCAATGATGCACTTTTACTAGCACTCTCCCGGTACAAAATTGTTGCAACCAGCCAGAACAGCCTATGCTACCTATTGGTAACGGCCACCTCCATGTTGTCTGCTATATTACCGGAAGTTTACTCTACACTTGTTTTGACTCGCGTTTCATTTGATTCTCGTCAGACAGACAGGTGGTGATTAAGGTGTATTCGTGATACTTGCGATTTGCTTCATCCCTTGGCACTGGTAGCAAATTACCAATCAATGCGAAGGTTTCCTCAACTACTTATTTTAGTAAATAGACAGATATGAGATAAGTTTAGGGATTGTAACTGCCAGACTTCCATCCTTTTTAAAGTACGATAACCATCCATCTTAATTCACCGCGATTGGCCAAGTCCCTTAACTTACATATATTGCTGTATCCAAACTTATGCTGGATATATTTGACTTGCCAAAGTTCCATGTTCCTTTCATTGTCAAATTTGATTTTGCGCGTGACAGGTGAACCTTGCTAGACAGGAGGTGTTTACCCTTTCGAAGCACCCGGCTTCACTTCCTTGATGGAATTAACAATTCACTGATGATTGGCTAGTTTCAAAGTTTTTTCACACGCGATATATTTATTTACCATTTTTAAAAAATAAATTTTAAAAAGTAGCATGTGTCATTAATATAGGTATAACGTTTATCTTCCGCGTGTTTTCAATTGATATTTATTATAAATTTGTCAATTTAAATATGTAAATTTTAAGAGAGAAATAACCAAACTTTCGCAAAGTACATTAATACAATTGCTTTAAGAAAAAACGTACCATACTTTTTTATTATTAAAATCCATCAAACCCAATATTCATCAAAAATCGGAAGATGTAATTAAATAATATAAATGACATGTAAATACATGTATATTTTTGAAAAATCACATATGAATCTTTCTAATCTGTAAAATCTACCATTACTTATATTTCTGTAATTTTAGAGTTCGTTACTATGATGGTTAATGGAGAACATAGCCTGGAGTGTTTTAGTTTGTGACGTCATAGGCAACTGAGACTGATACAAAAAGTGTGCAATGATTTCAAAGACTTACGGTGGTGCTAGAGGATCAATGTGTTTCAAAGAACTACAATGTATAACATGTACATACACTTCCGAATACTTTTATGTGTCAAGTTTAACTACAACTAAAACCAGTGAATTAATATTGTCAGAAATATGATATATTGGGTCATGGTCGTGTACGAATCGTTTGAACATACAAGACACTTACCAAAGACTCGAATGGAATAACAGAATTTTCAAAATGCTCTATGATGAATTTTGTGATTACAAGAGTAAAACCTCGAGTTATCACCAGCTCTGTCTCGGTCAGATTGTGACGTAATATAGAGGTTTGGCGGCGAAACGAGAGAGGGAAAGACTTCTAAATAAAAGTAAAAATAAATCAAATATGAAATACACATACCAGTTAAATTTTGATTACAGCTTAAATGACTTTTAATCAATAGCAAACAATCTTTTGTCTTTTTTTTTCGAATAGGTTTTGTTTTCTTTTCAAATAAGATATTCTAGTCTTATATAGCCACATTTCTATCAAGTTTCTCAGGTTAAGAAAAAGACTCCTGCCAAAGGAGTATTGCGGTTTTCACACCATTCAGAACCTGATCACCTTGATACAATCGGCATAATCTTGACCGGGGCGGCAAAAAAAATCTTTATATCCATCTGAAATATTGATTATTGCCAAGAAATAAAATCAAAAGTTTGGTTTTGATTTATGTTATTTACTGTTAGACGAGACCTGATATTGGGGTTACTAGCGGACAAACAATTGGATCCGTCAGTGTACCATAGGATCAGTATCCCTTCAGGCTTGCGCCAACTTTCGTCCCAAATTCACGAAATAATGTCATTTTTACGGAAAATTAATGTTATTCCATACCCAATGGAAATAATTCTTCCGCACAAACGTTATAGGATGTATGCTGGCGAAGAATGTTTAAATGCTTGTGAATGTCTTAAAATAACAAATGGATATCTCTCGTATTTTGACAAGTTAATTAATTTTTATGTAATTAATTGCAGAAACAAGTATTGGTTATCAATACACCCACAAATCTCATTTTAGTTTAAAGCACGTAGATAACAGTAATTTAACGTTTTTATAGTTGATGCAGTTGACTCCCGAAAGCAGTAGGAGTGACTGTAGTGATCGCAGTATTCAAATCCAAGACGAAGATAACAAAGCAATGTCGTGACATCAATTCTAGTAATTTAACGTTTTTATAGTTGATGCAGTTGACTCCCGAAAGCAGTAGGAGTGACTGATCGCAGTATTCAAATCCAAGACGAAGATAACAAAGCAATGTCGTGACATAAATTCTAGTAATTTAACGTTTTTATAGTTGATGCAGTTGACTCCCGAAAGCAGTAGGAGTGACTGTAGTGATCGCAGTATTCAAATCCAAGACGAAGATAACAAAGCAATGTCGTGACATCAATTCTAGTAATTAACGTTTTTATAGTTGATGCAGTTGACTCCCGAAAGCAGTAGGAGTGACTGTAGTGATTTCCCGTCTTTATAGAAAGGGTGTGGATGTTTGAAAAATGTTATGATGGAGAAACGAGTTTTATCTAGAAAATACTTATGATATTGAACACATTAATGTTGAGAATTGACAGAAACCTAGTTTATTTCAACCTCCCCCCGGCTTGAATTGTAGGGTTTCTTTTAGGATAGTTTTATGACAGTGCTAATGAAAAAACAGCGTCAACTCAAAATAACTATGGTAGCTAGCTAAAGGATGGTCGATCTACCGGTAAAATGTCCTTGTTGGTGATCCCTGAAGGAATATTAATAAGCTGATTTTTCTTACTTATTGGCCATAATTTCAATGCTATATCAGGCCTTCAAAACCTTTTGCCAGTCTTCGACTTGCATAGTTTTCCTTAATTTAGAAACAAACAGTACCACTGTACGATGTAACCTTAGCGTACATAATAGAACTGTTACAAATCTCAAATATTTTCTAAAACTAAGGTCAGCCATTCAAAAAATTCGATCTTAGGTCCTCGCGGTTAAGTTGTTTGCGTGAGACATGTATATATTTATTGTTTAATTTCACCACAGAATAAAATTTGAAATTGGTTTTGTTTTAGTTTAAATCACAAAAAAAAGAAAAATTAAATAAAAAATTAATAAAATAATAATTATAATAAAATAAAAACTTGAAATAATTTGTCATTATGTCTAGTGTCCGTTCACGATTTGGATTGGTCTTATTGTGTTTATCCTGTGTGCTGATTATTTTATTCATTTGTGTTATTGCTTTGCTTTTGAGCTATTGCTAATTTCAGCAAGAAAAGGTTTTGTTTTTTAAAAAAGTAAGCCTATGGAGGTGAACTAACTAATATTATTCAAAATCATTATAGACCTGGCGATCAGCAATGATTTACACCTAAGCTAACGCTTATGATGCAAGAAAGAATTTTTGTTAAAAACTCTTTCATAATAAAGTAAAACAAAATTTACTCTAAAATGTGAAAAAATCCATCTGATCTGTATTTTATTACCTAGAATCTTGTGTAACTATCTATCATCTTTCTATGTGTTCATTAAAAAGTGCTAATTATTATTTACAACTTAAGTTATGTATCGACGTAAATAACAGTTTGTTCTTCCCCTTTTAAACAGAAAACAGCGGGTCACATGACTGATTTAAATCGTACAATTATAAATGTCTCAAAACAATCATTGCAACAACGCCTTCGTATTTATGTAGATCAAGTCAGTACTAAGGGTAGGTAGAACAATGGGTATGTCTATTGTCTTTTAACTATGCGATACTACAGAAGGAATCCTTCAGCAAATTAAATCTAATATATAACTCTGTCCGACTTATTGCAGAATACCAGCCTAAAATGGTAAGTAAGATAGTTGACAATATAAGTTCAATTTATTTTATTATTATAATACGGGTATCGTTATCATTGTAACGAATTCGTGAAGTCATTTTTATATGAAACCTTACTATTTGTTCAGTGAAGTACAAATAAGTAGGCCTATCGTTAAGTGTTACAATGTTCATATTTGAATGTTTATTAATTAAACATTTGTTTCGTACGTATTTTTTTATTAAAAATATTTTATTTTAAATTAACTTACATACACGTGTTTATTTCTTAATAATTTAGAAAATCTGAAACATTAAAAAATAATTCTAATTGATCATGTGGTGCCGGGGTCACTATTATCCAAGGTCGATTGCATTGTACATGTACCATAATGTGATAACATCAGCCCTATTTACAACTCCTTAAGATATTGAAAGGGTAGTGTAAACAATACTTGCCTGTAATACTGAGATTTTGAAATAACTTATAACTCCCGACTATAATATGATCAAGGTATAATACTATAGAATCCATAATATTTTTATGGTTGAAATTTCATGGTTTTGCAATTTTAAAAACTTCATTTGGTCGAAATTCCTTAAAATTGAGCTCTGTGAAAATAAATCCTATTGAGTACCTTGGGGATTAAACATTGTTGTTGACATTAAATTTCGTGGTTTTTACAAAGCTATGAAAATAGCCAAATTTAACCCCCATGGTTATAACGTTAATAATTTAACCTCCACGTTTTACAATATATGTTTGCAACCACAGATTCTGCAATATTAATGTTTTCCGATTATTCACGCGGCAATTGATTGCTAATTATAATTATATAACTTATGTTAGAAATCAAAATAAGGAAATTCAGGAATTTAATGAACCATTTTGAATTGATACTCTTAACGATAGACAAAAAGATGAGACTACAATGTCAAGTGTCAAGGAAAAGAGATTAGTTCAACTATAAATCTGCTTCCTTATAATGATCTGCACTTCTGTGCATAGAAGATCCCGTACTGTTCGACAAAACAATCACTACAAAAAGCGAGATAAGTTTTGAACTTTTTACCTTTGAATAATATTGACTATAAAGCCTAGTATTATTGGATTACATTCAGCAAATCAACATAAGATCAACCCTTGATTTACAGTTTCCTTGGTGAATATCTGTATATTTTTGTTTAACATCTTTGACAAGCAAGCCGGTATTTAGACATAAATATTTTACATAAAATTATAAAAACTCTACTTTATTAATTTTATATTTTTCCTTGTTGTATACTTGTTTAGATAATATGTACATTGTAGTTACAAAAATAGATACTTATATTGCATATAATACATAAAGTACGCTTAATAACTGCATGGTTGCATCTGCAACATGACACCGGCTATTGAAGTCCTTTTTGTTAGATACCAACTAAGTAGACTTTAATTATACACGAACATTACAATAAATAATGCATATCCGGTAACACATTTAACAAATCTATATATTTATCTTTATTTAAATCGACGTGATTTGTTTTGAAGGAAGTAAATAAAAATGGGGAGGGGGGGGGTTAAATAGGATATGTTTATCTGGCGTACATCTTTGAACTGGGTAGTTACAATGTAAACAGTTGATTGACATTTTGTTCATTGATATCGTCTTAAAAATAAATAACTTTGTGTTTTTCATATTACTCTAATACTGAGTAAATTACATTGATAATAATAATAATTATAAATAGATAAATAAATAAATAAATAATAATAATAATAATCATCATCATCATCATCATCATCATCATGAATTAAATAGTAAAATAAAATACAATTTAATATTTCCTAAATGTTTCGTTTCTTGGGGAAATAATGTCTTATCATTTCTGTTGACTTATTCAGGAAAAGTCTTGGTATAATAACACGCCAAATGGGTCTCCATACTTGATGTTAAAGTATCGGCTTTTGGATATCTTTTGATAAATTTTAAACTAGAAGGTATAGAAAACATAATTCTACCGAACATTTATTCACAGGGTTACTTCTTATTGAAAATATTTGTTGGTGGAAATCCAAACACATGTTCATGAGGTGTTTGCATTTTGAACAGTGTTTCCGAACTGATTTTTACCGGTGTGCAAGTATGGATTCATCACAGTCCACTCAACCCATGATAATGAAACTGAATTAAACGGCCAGATAAAAAAAAAAAAAAAAAAACAATTTCGTCTTGTGGTCGATCGGGTCAAACCGAGAAACTTTAATTCCGAAGGCTAGCTCTTTAACCATTTGGCATCCACTCTCTCTTTGTCTTTTTAGTAGGATATATAATTGTCGTTTATCTCTTAAGATAATTATGTTTACTTACAGGCAGAACAACTCACAGAAGAACAGATATCTGGTAAGCAAATATTTTCTCGGAAAGTCTTAATAACTGAAATAAATTGTTTATCCTCATGATGTGTGTAAGCCGACACGTGTAAGCCTTCATGCATTTCAGACGTTTGACTACAATATATGGTTTTTTATGCGTTCAATACTACCCGATTAAAGTCATGCAATCATTTTTACGAAAAGTCACTTTCAACAATATTTTGCTTGCACTTCTTGAAACTCAGTTTTTACGATTTTGGTTATTTTAGTTTTTCGATGTCAAGTTTGAATGTTGGCTTTTATGTAACTTTTTGTCTGACTTTCCAAATTCTTCTACTAAGCTGGTCTCGTATAACATTAATATTCAAATTTACTGCACTGTCTAAAGAGTGAAATTCTGACCTGCAAGGTTTCAAGCTTTGATTGGTTTGCAATGTTACCAGTGTGGTCACTCCTCCGTTTAAATGCTTGTCACTATTAACAACCGAATAAGACAAAAATATTAAAGCTGGTGTATTTATAAATAGATTATTTTATCTTATATACGAAGTTTTTTAAAATTGTTTTTAGAGTTTAAAGAGGCTTTCAGTTTGTTTGACAAAGACGGAGATGGCACGATTACATCTAAAGAATTGGGCATTGTTATGAGATCACTGGGACAGAATCCGACCGAGGCGGAACTACAAGATATGATCAACGAAGTAGATGCTGATGGTAAACAAAATACTTTATTCAAATTCTAGCTTTTAATAAAAAAATAACTTAAAATACCAACTCAATAGATATGTCATATACCACTTTTTGAATTTAATCATAAAAATACATTCAAAAAGTGGTATATGACATATTATTTCACGTCGTTTACATATTCTTGGCGATACATCCAGGACCAGTTGTTCAAAACTCAACCATATTGTTAGTAAAAGGTCAATACAGCATTTCAACACAGTGTTTCCTCTGTGGATAATTATGATAAACATAAGTTATTACTGATTGATAGTAATTAAACGCACTGTTTTCAACATTAGTTTTAAAATTACCAGGCGGTATTCATGAAATTAATTTTCAATAACGAACTGTTAATTCTGTCATATGCTGATTTTGAATTTCTATTGAAATAATGCATTCAAAATCAGCACATGACAATTCTAACGGAGCTTCGTACAACTGACCGAGGGCCGCATGAATTTATTTTAAATATTGAAATATTTTACATAGATATTATATTAATAATGGGAAGTTTTTTTTAAGAAATACATGTATTAGAGATACACATACGGAGTCACTAAAACAGGATAAATATTTAAAAAAAAAATACAACATCTCTTATTCACCGGAAATATTCATTGAACACGTGAAAATAATTAGGGGATAAAATTGTTCAGTTTACTATTTGCGGTCCAAAAGCAAAAATGATAATAAATTTAGATGATATTCGGATTATAAGTAGCACTGAAAGATTAAATTATGGAAATATTTATCAAATCATCAACAAGCCCTGATCATGAAAACCTAAATTTGAATTTCAGAAGTTGAACTTCCTTTAAAAAAAGAAGAAACATTCTAGTATTTTCCGAACTTTCGTTGTTTTTGTTGATTAGTTCTGCAAAGTGATTAATTTTAACCTAACTGTGAAATGTGTCTATTTTTATCTTTTTACCACATGTTCTGAATTATATTGCTGTATTTTGAATAGCGATATTGTTCATACCCAGACAAAACTTAGATTAAATGATTTACATATCTCCAGTAGGTGTAGGAATAACATAATTAACTGAATCCACTTTTTGTCGTACAATACGAAATGAAAATACGCCTTGTTTTACAAAATTAACTTATAGCCACTTTTAACAACAATATAATGTCATTTTTAAATGAGTAATTTGTTTCTATGGCAACATTATTCAAAAGAGTTGAATATATGACACTTGAAAAATTTGATTGACAGCTGTGGTAAGATGTCAGTTTCATTTAACTTTTAGGGACGGTATTTAGTGACTTAATTAAAAAAATGCATAGAAAAACGTGTATGTCGGTTTTTATAACCAGATACCTATTGACAAATTAATAAAGCAAAAATACTAAGTAATAAACAACAAAATGTGTATGTTAAATCAGTATGTCGAGTTTCTGATATGCAGATTAGAGTTTCATCAAGTAAACGACTAACGCTGTCTCCCATTCTTGGAAGTACATACATTACGAACAACGGTTTTTATTTTCCTTAAGGCTGTATTTTATGGTTATTATTGCTTTTGCACGTGGTATTCCATTAAGGTCTTTATTGTCATTTATAATATTTTCATATCTTAATACCTTGTCTTTTTTTCCAGGAAATGGTACAATAGATTTCCCAGAATTCCTCACGATGATGTGTAAGAGGATGAAGGATGTGGATACGGAAGACGAATTAAGGCAATCATTCCAAATATTTGACAAGGATGGAAACGGATACATAAGCGCAGCTGAACTAAAGCATGTTATGTTGAGTTTAGGAGAGAAACTAACAGATGAAGAAATAGAAGAAATGATTAAGGAAGCTGATGTGAATAACGATGGACAAGTAGATTACGATGGTTAGTATAATGATCCCATTTTTAAAAATTTTGCTTCTTATCCAAATTATAACATTTTTTATCTATTCAAAGAAGGAGCATCAAGTATGTCTGATCTATTTTTGATCACATCCATGCACGATGAATAAGGAAGAAGACGAGACTGTTCGATGTTTAGAGAACTTATTGTTGGTGTATAATTTCCTAAAGGATGCTATAGTTTAATGAGGAAATAATGTCTGTTAGCGCCATTATCCTGTCTGCTGAACTAATTAGGTAGAAAACACGATATTTAGTTTTGATAGCAAAATCAAAAACAAGTGTGCCCAACGCACCGTGTCTGATTTTCAAAAATCTATCTTGAGGTAGGTGGTGCGTTTTCGGAATACTAGTATATTATTAAACTGAAAATATAAATCCATAAATGTGAATATATTTTTTTGTTGTTGTTTCTGAATGCAATGTTTTGATAAAAGTTTAAAAACAGCCTATGAAAAATATATTTTAAAAATTTTGTGTGCTAAATGTATCCATCTTATAATTTTAGAATAATAATACGTGTTTTGTTGCCAAAGTTAATCATGTTAGCCTAGACGTAGATTGTTGCAAATTTACTACAGAATCAGGCATGTTATAAATCTTATGTCTTTTATTGAATCCATTTTTCAGAGTTTGTTAAAATGATGACATGTAAAGCATAAGAGAGACTTGTTGCCTGAATGATTTAATGAAGTCAGAAAGAACGTTGAACATTATAGTGACACTGTCGAACACCAATCAGTGATCAAGTACATGGACAAAATCGGAATGTGAATAATACATGTATATACTTCATCATGATGTAAATATTTCAGAAAAAGACATAAATAGTAAATATTTAATGTGTTGTGATTCTTCGTATACTATGATTGGTCAGAATTCCTTGAAACAAGGGAGACTACTCTTCTACTGTTTTTATAACAATGATTTTTTGCAGTTACATTTCACAATTAGCATTTCTACGAGTCCATATTCATTCCATGTAGTATTCCTTGATACAAGGGAAACTACTCTTCTACTCTTTTTATTACAATGAATTTGCACAATTAGAATTTAGAAACTACGAGACAGTTTTACATTCCTTATATTTTCAACATATAGCCTCCTTTAATAATTTTTAAATGTTATTACACATATTTGGTATTTGGATTCAGTATCGTTTTATAAATTAGATTGAATTCTTATTTTGCATGCATGCTTTTTTATGGTAAAATTCATTTAAATTAAGAGTTATTTCCCTTTTTATACAACGTTACATTCAATTGCGTTTAACTTTAAGAAACATTTTGGGATAAAAATCTTATTCTGAATATATGGTTTTAATTGATAAACGAATTTTTATTTGATGTTCATTTTAATTCGCTACGCACTAGAGATATTGTCATTTTGGACATAGTTTGGAAAGATGGGACTTCCGTCCAATAACACTTGTCACCTATTGCTCAAACTATTTATTAACATTTTCTACTTTTATATAAGACGATCATTTCGCCCTTTATTTGGCTTCCTTTTTAAGCAATAATATATTATGTGAGATTTATGATATTTTAAACCTGTACTTGTTTAAATAATGTAATATTTGTACTCACGTTCATGAAATAAACAATAATAATAGTAATAAAAAAACATATTTCGGTTGCTATTTTGGCTGACTACCTATTCTCGACAATATTGACTTATTCTTTTCTTTTTCGTACGGATCGCAGGTTTTTATACCTTTTTATTAATTTAGTTTATGTCTAAGAAAAAAAGTATTTTATTCTTCTAACAAAACTAGTATCCAGAATAGGTATTCAGTAGGGTATGGTGCCAGTATTTTGTATATTGAAACAGTATAGTAAACATGTGAAAATATCACATTGACTTAGTTGTCATCGTGTTTTGTGCGTTTTTTGCATTGTTCCATGTGGTTTTTTTAAATACTGCATTTAAGCCCGACACGACAAAGTAGTTTTTTGTCATACCATAAAGTCTCTTATTTAAAAGATACTTGCTCTTTCCGATTATCGAGGTTTACCGTGGAAGGAATATAAATTAGTTGGTAGAGCGTAGAGACTCAAAATGCAAGAGTCATGGGTTTGAATCCCTGCGTAGACTTGTAACATTAAGCTTTTTTTTATTTCATCAGTTTGTATTATTGATTTACCTGGCGACATAATGAAGGACAAACATATACATGGTACCAAACTCTGAAACTGCTGCATAAAAGCGATAGCTTCTAAAATCGACAGTGTGTACTAGTTCACAGCAGACATGTTCAAATCAAGGAAGCCTATTTTAGTGGGCTCAAACACCATAATACAACGATTACAATAGACCGATACAAGCCTAAAACTTATTAAAGAGTGTCTTATTCATTGGTATTCAGTACAAGTGATGGTGTTTTATGCCCCATTCAAGATTCTTTAATTTATATTTAGGTGGTCAGTTTTGCCATTGTGGAGGAAACCTGAGTACTCGAACATACAGAAAATCGCAGACCTTCTACTTACGAAGTTTCTTGTTTATTGGATACAAAACAGAAACGTTTTTCTAGATTGCCAATCTTTACGTTTACTGATTCATAAAAACCTAACATAGTTTCGGAACTTCTGAAATTACCTTCCACTTATCTAATGTATTAGATACACAAGATGTTTTAGATCATCAGACCTCGCCTTCTAATGATCATAGCTCTTACGGATTATCCGGCTTTACCTTCGACCTACCACGGTCAATTTTATACAACAAGGCGACTTTGTTTAGGATCATTTTGCCTAATTGTTCTCTTACCAAGGTTATTAAGGTGAACGCTATCCCAGACCTTATTGCCTCATCTTCCACTTATAAAGGTTAAGACTCTTCCAGAGTATCTCACCTCACATTCCACTTATCAAGTTTTTACCCTTTATACAGACAAAGTTCTTTCGAAAAATTTCGTCCCACGTCATAAAATGTACCATTTAGCAAAATTTTTAGCCTTAAGTTTTGGAATTTATTTAAAACTAAGGTTTCTTCTCTCATGCAAAGCATTTCTTAGCTGGATTTGGATACATATAATTTTGGAACTTTAGATGCATTAAATTTCAACTGTTTGGCTTATGTTTTTTATCTGTCAAACTTTTCGCCCCCTAGTATCACTAATGAGGAATGATTTTTCGAAATGTGCATATATGGCACATCAAAATTAAACAGGTATTTGTGTAATTTATCGTATTTCCGATGTTGATTTATGATATGGCTGTTCTTCCACATCACCTGGCCTCGCTTTCCACTCGTCAGTGCTCAATTAATAAGAAGATGAACGCTTTTCCGGATCTCACTTTCCAGTTATGGGGGTTCATTTGACAAACGCTCTTTTTTGTTGTGTGATATGTACAGCAATGTCAACTTACCACTTCGCTCCTTTAAAAGAATGGAGTCGAGATCCATGTAGATTTTCTTTTAGCTCAACTACCAGATAATCACTAGCTTAACTTATGACAGACATCCTGGTTCCTTGAGTTAGCTTAAATCCACTTCATTTTGGAACATATTGGGCAAATTTAATGTGGAAAGCCCTATGGTTAAAATGTACACGAATCATATTCCTGTAACATTCAAGATTGACGCTTTACATAATTTTGAATAACAAAAAAAAAATAATAAAATAAAAAAATAAATAAATAAATAAAAAAAAAAAAAAAAAAAGATAAATTGTCACCTCAGTATTATACATTTTTCAACTTTTCGAGAAATAGACGTTAAAAGTTCAGTTTTAAAATCATCTTAAAAGTATAAGTTCTATCTAGATGAAGTAAACGACATGTTTGCCGTCTGAAAAATAAAAAAAACGGACTAATTTTATGCCTATATTTGCAGTTTGATAGGATGTTATTTGGAGATAGATCACGTCTGGCTTCTGCAACTACTAATTTTGTTGGTGCAAAAGTGATACTTGGAGATTTTACAAACAGTTTAAAGAAACAAAATCATTATAACATACATTTTATAAAATTTGTTTAAATTTATTTAATTACATTTGATAGTTTAAGAACGTGGTATGTTGTAGTTTTAGTCCAGTCAATCTATGAATGAACCTAGAACTAATTGCAACAGAATTTCTTATTGTTGGAATAAATAATATATCGACACATAAACATCATATAAAAAGTCCCAAAAAAATCTTGTGGTGGAAGTTGCTTTTTTATAGAGTTAAAAATTTCGTATATTATTGGAAGTTTTTTGACGTTCACGGGCCTCCATACAAAAATTTTTTGGAAACTTCCGGTCAGCAAATAGAAGTGTTCTTCGTCTTCACAGCAAAAATACAAACAAAAATGGTTTCAAAAGGGTAATTTCAAAACAAGTTAAGGCAGTCAACACAAAAATATATGTTCGTTTCTATCAAATCTTCATAAACGGGATAAATTTAAAACTGGTCGGAAACGAAACTGTTGAGGGAGGGGGTGGCTGACATCATCACGTGTATACATGTATACATCGAGCGTAGAGTAATCTTTGATAGATTTCCAGTCAATCTGCATACACCTACGCCTTATAACTTAACATATGAACAAAATAAAAGAATAAAAACGCTTTTGTTTGTCATATTAAAGGCCACACGGGCGTTGGGGTTTTCTTGCACACTACGAAGGCCCGTTGTGGTCAAAATTTAGATCTAAATAAACTGGTATGCAATGTTTCGACCAAATAAATAAATTTTGTTTATTTCTTATTTTTGTTGCAATTTATTTAATTACAATATGCATTTTGTTAGTTTTATTTATTTTGATTGGATACTATTTCATGGAATCGACACATTTTTAAAAAGTCTGCCCCGGGTAAGTATTATAATAATTATACTCTCTCTTTTCACGAACACATTCACGCGCATACACGCCCGTGCATGTTTTATTTTATCAGGTCAGTAAATTTTATTTCAATGAAATACTAGTATAGAAACTTTGACAATTTATTATTTTTTATTTATTTATTTACTGTAAATCAGGAACTTAATGCGCATTGCCGATTTTGAAGTATAATGCGTCATGAAATTATTTAAAGCGATTTTTTAAAATTCCAAATTTAATATTTTTATTGAATTTTGCCTATCTGTTATCTAACAATTATATATTATTTGAATCTCCGATTATCTATTAGGGCCCCTATAGTGATCACTTTGTCTGTCTGTCCGTCGGGGCATCAACACCTTTATTTATTGCAGTAATTAACATAAGAATAATTGAAGCTGCATGTAGAGGCTTCAACGTTATACTAGATCATGTAGAAACTACTTTTATTATAGACTGATCTAGTCACCTATAATTTTTGTGATCACAGTCAAAGGTCAAAGTTTCTTCCATTCATCTGTTTAATCAAGTGTTCTGCAAATATCTTTGTCACAAATACCCCTCCCGCGCTCCATGCGCGGAGGATCCTGAGTTCGACCCATAGCCACAAAAATAAAAAAAAGGAACACTTCCTTGCCAACGTTGAAAACAAGCAAAATTTTCATCAATATGCTCAGTGACAGGCTTGGTAATATCGGTTGTGACGTAGTACATGCAATCTCTGACGCAGATTACCTGATTGCAAAAAAGAGCTGTTGAAGCTGCTCTTACTAACGATACGGTTCTGCTCGGAGAGGATACGGATCTCCTTGTTCTGCTTTGTTTCCATGCTGATCCTGATGCCAACAACATTTATTTTATGTCCGATTCCAAACAACATAATAAAGGTTTGGGATATTCTGCGCACAAAGTCCATCCTTGGCAAATCAGCTTGTAAATACCTATTATTTGTCCAAGCATTAACCGAATGTGATACAACATCTCGTATCTTTGGCGTTGGGAAACAAGCAGCATTAAAGCTTATTAGTGAGCTGTATTTCCAAATGCAGGCTGATGACTTTATGTCAAGTTCATCAACTAAACAGGAAGTGATTCAGGCAGGTGAAAAGCCTTAATTGCATTATTAAATGGAGTGCAAAACGAAAGTTTAGATTTTCTCCGTTACCGTAAATTCAGTCAGCGCATTTTAACTGGATCCTCCTTTTTTCAAGAACATAGCTTACCCCCAACTTCGGCTGCTTCTAAATATCATAGCTTGCGCGTGTATTACCAGATTCAGCAATGGCTTGGGAACGATTTGAATCCAACTGACTGGGGCTGGAAACTTGTGTCAAACATTCTTTGTCCTCTCAGAACCGATCTGGCCCCGGCTCCTGATGCACTTCTTAAAGTAATTAAATGTAATTGTAAAAACTGTGATAGCAGGAGATGCAACTGCCGTAAACAAGGTCTATCTTGCTCTGTTGGTTGCGGTGAATGCAGAGGAGTCTTGTGCTAATTCCAAATTTGACTTTAATATGGAATATGATGAAAACGAAGAACTTAAGTGCAAAATTAGAATATGACTGTATCGATTCAGATGGAATTTCATTAACTTTGATTGATGTATATTTAAAAAATGGCACTCGTTTTGAATATCTTCATAGAGCTATGAAGGATTATGGACTTAGTATCTCAAATTGCATAAAAGCCGAAGGCTTAAAATAGGCCATTATCCTCCATACCTCCATGAAGACAGTCAAAACGAATGTCATTTCTTAAATATATATACATATCATTGATGGAGACATATATTTTTAACAAATAAACAGCTCTAATTTGGGTAGTAGGCGATTATACAGCATACTGCTATCGAAGTCGAGAAAACAGAAAATGTCAACGATTAACAGTTTTTGTGCATTAGACGCGCGTTTTGGGTAAAATAACCCTCATCAGGTCATTTTATAATTAAAAATTGAACAAGGTTACATGTTTATTTAGGCCAATTTTTGCTTAAATACTAAACAATTTAATGTTTTTTTTTTTTTTCAAAATTAAGTTGTGAGTTAGTATAGAAAAATGGATTTTAATGTTTAACTTGTGTTGACATGTCAAAATTTTTTTTGCAAATTATGGTATACAGAGTTGTTTCCCTTAACGTTTTTTAAATTCTGTAACATAGGATTTAGCGGTGTTGATCATATCAAACTTTCTAGTTACAATAACTGTATCTTAAATAATCAAATGATGCAAGGAAATTTTCAGATGTTACTTTTTTTTTTAGATCTTTAGACCCATCAAACATGCTATCTCGTTCAATTTTGTTTCACAAATTTAGCCTCAAGTACGTTTTGTCAAACCCAGCATATTCAAAAATAACACTTACATTTTTTCAAACCTTATTTGCTACAATAATTGTAACAACTGGACAATAAAATGATGCAAGAAAATTTACCAGATGTGTGTTCTTGTTAGATTTATAGAAACCCCAAAATGCTATCTCGTCCATATTTGCTTTTCGAATTCTGCCATTTGGCATGTTCAGTAGTTTTTCAAAACCCATTTCGTGAAAATTAGCAGTTACATATTTATATTTTCATTTGCCTTGTGAAATTCCCATAGCTGCAAGCTTGAGAGCCGTTGTAATTATTACTGACAATGAATGCCAAAAAATTTTGTCACTCCGTGTATGAATACATATAAAATGCAATACACAATCCGGAACTACATTATCGTAAGTAAACAAACATGACTGTCACGTCACATTTGTCTACATTCGAGATGAGACTCAAAAACACATTTACGAGATATATCAAAGTAAAATTAAAGAAATTAATAAAATAATATTTTGATAACATATATAGGCACCTGGCTGATATTCACCGTAATATTGACATTGTGAGAGACAGAGTGGTGTTTTTGATGGCCTGTTGAAAGAACAGACAACAACAGATCAGTCAAAACCATCAAACCACAAACAAATTTTGAACAATCGGATCTTAAAAAATTTCTTCCTACCTTGACAAAGCTGCTATATACCCTATTATTTTGAGACAATATGTAATGGTACAACTTGTCAATCAATTTTGTGTCTCGCGGCCCGGATGTAAATTTCAAGTGATGTAAATTTCAATGGAATTAGATTCACGCAAGTATGCCACATCCAGTGAAAATTGTCCGTTTATTATGCTGTGTTTGTTGATAGGAGAAACTGAAAAATCATCTACATGCTTTTAATCAATTTACAAGTGATACAATAAGATCTCCTCAAAAGTACAATACATGGTTTAAGTACTACACAACTCCTTGCTAACCTTAAAACGATAATTTTCTAAACTTTGAGAGAGATTTGCACCACACCAGGCGTAAAGAATAAGTATACTTCTCACTGCTTTGCAGTCTACGTTTGAATGATACTGAGTATGAAGTTCGGCACATTATTTAAGAGTGAATCTCAACCTAACAATGTCGACATTTCAGAAAAAATCTCTCGGTAAATCCCTGTCTACTCACATATCACAGATTCGAAACCCACATGTTTGGCCATTGAAAATTATCCTCAGCTACAGTACCCCCCTTCCCGTTTCAGATTCACAAATTTCACTTCCGACATTTAGCCAGCGTTATTCCGTTTGCTTGCAAAGTTGTTTCTTTCATACTGACAATGAATACCATTTTAAAACAGTTCAATTGTTAATTAATACTAACTAGTTACAATAATTGTAACTTGGACAATCACATAATGCAAAATAAATTGTCAAATAAATGACACTCTGAGAATTTTTTGACCCCCAAGTATGTGATCTCATCCAGTTTTGCTACATAAATTTAGCCTCAAAAAGAGTTTTTCAAACTTTGCAACTTAAAAATTAGTGGTCTTCTTTAATCCTTATTAGTTACAGCCAATGTAACTTGGACAATAATATAATGCAAGAAAATATGTTAGATATGTGTTCCTGTGAGATTTATAGACGCCTCAATATGCTATCTCAGTCTAATTTGTCACTATTTTGGTTATGGTTATCCACTTAAAAAGGAAATTTTGCCATTTTCCCCTTATCAGAATCTTTGGGACTTTTTATACAATATAGATAAAACATTTAAGAATGTATTGGTGATAAAATAAATTCTGTTGCAATTAGTTCTAGGTTCAATCCTTTTTCTGCTAGATTGACTGGACTATTTGATAATACTCTCTTCATACAGATAACAAAATATTTTTTGACAACTTTTATATTAAGTTTATTGAAATGAAACGAATACAGCCTTATTTTGGCAAGTGAGATCGAACCCCAATGAAACTATATAATTAAACCTTTTTGAAAATAATTGACAAAAACACATTTTAAGAAAATTCACACACACACACACACACACACACACACACACACACACACACTTTTCAAAAACATTACATTAACTCACTAACTTTTCAGTGAAATCGGACGGAAATACCTTCTCGCAAAAAGGTGGATAAAGAAATATAAAGGCAAAAGCATCAAATGATGCAAATAAAATTAAATGAATATTAACCAATGTGATATTGCACATCGCAAGTCATATTTGACAGTGTACCATTGACAATATTGACAAAATTTTCTATATTAAAATACAAATCTCTTTAAATCTTCTTAGACTTTGCCGTGGAATTAGATGGATATACCTTTTTTGAAAAACAATATAATATTAATATAGTATTAATGAGAAATTTGCCACTGGCAAAAATAGATCACCATCTAAATTGAACACCAAAAGTTGTATTTGACCGGGTGCTATTGACAAAAATTTTCTATATTAAAATGCAAGTCTCTTTAAAGATCATAACTGCATAGACTTATTTATGGTTTTCAACAAAATTATTCTTTCTTTTCTCGGTTCGTCTGTTTTATTATTCAAAATGTTCTCTTTGTCAGATTAAGCTTTTTTTACCAAAACATGTACTTGTTTTTCTACTTGTTTTTCTCTTTCCTTACCTTCATCTTTTTGTTTCTCTCTTTGGTTTGTTTTCATACCTTTACATTTCTTTAGACCTTTGACTATTGTCCACCTGACTCCCTCTTGTACATAAACTTTGTCTTACTTTACCTGTACTCTCTACCTGACAAAAACTCTTCTTTCCGTCTCTGTGATCAATAAGAGTTTCACCAACACTTTTACAATGCTTTCTTTCACCTTGACTTGTCTTGCCTATCCCTTTACTCTCACTTTTCTCGTGACATCTTTTACCTTCACTTTTCTTTTTCTGACTTTGAACCTCCTTACTATGTTTATGAACTATACATAAATGGTCTTTTTTTGTATTATAGTTTGAAAATACTGCCTGTCTAGAAGAGGCTTGAAAACAAATTATTTTCTTTGCTTATTACAGGCACTGAATATACCATCGAAGGCATTGGTAACGTAAACGAAGTTTGGTTTCTCACTTGTTTTCCAATGCTGACATCAGTTTGAAGCCCACCTTCTTGGAAGGAGGTTCTATACTTAACAGTCATCGGCTGAGCTTTTTCAAGGATTGTGTTTAACTTTAGTAAAGGGTATACACGAGAAGTTAAGACTGTTTGAACTTTTTTTGATAGTTAACAAAATTTTTCAATTGTATAACCCTTGACTATTTTGGACGCACATTTAACAACTCTAACGAGACTTAAAGGACTATATATTTCACTTATGACCAATGCCTTTTCTAAATGACTATGTATGTCGTCAACTTCCTGTATACATTAGCTTTTGGGCAGACCAGAACATTTTGCAAGTCAAAACATATGATTAGTTCATTACTCTTAGCTCTGTCTCTGGTTCTTTTTTCTTTGTTTCTATCTAGCTGATTGAATGTTTTTCAAATTAAATTTGCTTTACTCTGATACACAAAAACCTTTACTGGCATTTTCCTCTTCACATATATTACATCTGTCTTTCTTTGGTGTGTAAAAATCAAGGTTGAATTCGTTATTGAAGATTTCTCGATATATGTGAATTTTTTCTGGTATCACTTTGATAGATCTACAGTGTTCCTGATAGAGTCCATACATCTTTGCAACTGTTTCATTAGATTCTAAATATTGACGACTTGTATTTGCTCTGCAGTAATGTGATGACATTTTTGGAAATGAATCAATATGTTTGCGAATGATATCTTTTGACCTTTTACTGATTGTCTTCTTTTTATGCTTTCCTCTTTTGTCCTCCATTGGTCCGTTATCATATTTATTTTCAAAATACCATGTTATTCGTTTTGCACTGATGTCTAAGGTGGATAAATAATATTTTTTGCACACTCTTATCTTTCTTTCACCTACATTAAAAAAATATTTGACAGAAAATTTCTTTCGTGACTTCTTGTTTCTGGTTCTTGTTCTCTCCTTTTCTGATCTTTCCGGTGTATCTCGATAAAAATAGAATTTCTGTGAATCACTTAGTGTCCAAAAGTTTTCAAAAATGTTCTTTCTCTCGGATTCACTTATTGAAACTGAACATTTAAACCTACATTTCCCCTGACAATCTTTTTTGTTTTAAGTTCTCTCGCTTTTACACTATTCCCTTTGTAGTCGATGTAAGGTTTTTCTGACTGTCGTCTTTTTCTTTTCACATCTCGTTTCCAGCTCTCTGGATCTTTTTGTCTTTTTCTTGATCTACATGCATTTCCTTCTTTAACGGTGTCAATGTATGAATGATCTTGTGATGATTCGTCCACAATGCTGGTATTTTCTGGTACAGATACTATGTAATCATTCTCTTTTTGTGATGGTTTATCAACAGTGCAAGAATCTACTGGTACAGATACTATGTTATTGCTCCCATCTTTAGATGGTTCATCAACAGTTGTAGTAACTGCTGTTAAAAACACCGTGTTATCAACCTCATCCTGTGATGGTGCTTAAACAGTGTTAATATCTGGTGGTAACAATTCTGTGTTATCATTGTCATCTAATGTACATTCATTTAATACACATTCGTTAGCACCAGTCTCAAATATCCCCATATTACTTTCACAGATCTGTGCAGGGACCAGTATTGTAGGATCATCTCCCTGAGAAAGCTGAATAAAAGGAACCAATAAGGTGAATGACTTCATCAACATTCATCGTTGATAAATTCTAAAATTACCGTCTAAATAAACTCTTTCCACATTTCTTTCAAAATCATCTGGGTTTACTGTGTCTTTAAGAGACAGATGAAAGAACAACAAACTTTCACAACAGCTATTTAATAGAGCAACACAACCTAGAATGTCAAACTTAATCCCTGCTACATCCAAATTAATTAAACTCAAGTCTTTAGTTATATTAATCACTGTCTTTGCTAAAATATTGTTAAAAGACAGATAAAGTTGTTCAAGTTTTCTACATTTAGGTATTATTAAACAATCTGCATCATTAATATCACTGCATTCATCTATACATAACAGTTCCAAATTTGGAAGTTCTTGCAAAAATGCAAG
Source organism: Tegillarca granosa (assembly GCA_029721355.1). Classification (NCBI taxonomy): domain Eukaryota; kingdom Metazoa; phylum Mollusca; class Bivalvia; order Arcoida; family Arcidae; genus Tegillarca; species Tegillarca granosa. Next base: position 42,993,492 of record CM056595.1, read on the forward strand.
TGTTGATATTTGTGATTTTGAGAGAATAATCCAAACTAAGTTGGGTGCACAGAGCAGTTTCTTTGTCAGCAAATAATCCAATTCTGCTGTTGAACATGTATTTTCTGAAAAACCAATATTAAAAACTTGAAATTTTTTTGAATGTTTTAGTGCATATTAAAGGCTTTCAAAACTTACTTTTATCAGATTCTCAAATTCAAAATTCTTCCACAAAATAGGAGAGTTCTATGGATTATTTTACAAGTTCGGATTACAGATTCCAAAGATCTTGAAGTGGTATGAATTTTTAAAATTTCTATGATAATAAGATCTGGCAGGTCAGTTAAACAATATGGCATAGATCAGTATAACATTAGGTGACGAAATGACAGATAAAATTTTATTTTTCGCAGGATAACATGTGTACGGATAATAGATCTAAAGTCATTTTACTAGCCCAGTTTTAAGGTATATATATGTAACATCGTTGATATAAAAAGCAAATTCTTTCAAAATCTTCTGAGACAAAAGCCGAGAAATCAGTCGGACATAATTTTAACCAAATTAAACGATTTTGGTTTCCACATGGCTAATTTTGACCAAATGGAACAATTATGGTTCCCACATAATGGTTCCAACATGCATTGAAATCGATCAAGTGTCAATTGTTTTTGACATTATAGACCCTATTGGGCCCATTATAAATAAATAAACGTTGTGTTATGCTCTTAATTTGAAAATACTTTATGCAAAAATTGCTCTTAACATATATGAATATGTATACGATTTCTTTACTGGATAAAACCAACACCTGAATACAAAGTATAAACATGTCTGTATACCCGGAGTTATGTTCGTTAAAGTCAACTCATTCAACAAATTATGTAAGATATTTATAGATAGAAATTTCTACCACCGTTTCTTCCATTGGAAATTGTTATCTCAAATTTAGGGGGATGGGAGAAAATTTCATCTACCACCACCTCTCACTCGGGCAAGATAGCTACGCGCCCTTTTTTCTGCAAAGGTTTATAAACAGAGATGCGGCGATAGATGAAGAGCAGCTTGGTGTATTTTTGTGCAAAAAATTTAAACAACCACTATACTTGTGGTGCCAATAAGGAAAAATATCAATATATATATTTCTCATTTTAAGAAAAATCTCTCTCTCTCTCTCTCTCTCTCTCTCTCTCTCTCTTTCTCTCTCTCTCTCTCTCTCTCTCTCTCTCTCTCTCTCTCTCTCTCTCTCTATATATATATATTATTTGGTCTATTTTGAATGAACCAGAAGTTCTCATGCAAATTCTGATTGAACGAGATGCTGACATTCCGTAACTAATGTATTTCATCAAGTAAATACTTAAGGATTGAATGTCATTTTGAATGTTGTCATTGAGGTATGACAACATCAGACCACGTTGAAAGTAAGTGAATCGCGAAGCGATTCATGTAACTTTGAACGTGGTCTGATGTTGTCATACCTCAATGACAACATTCAAAATGACATTCAATCCTTATATTTACATTTTTTTTGTTTCTGAAAGGGGCATTGTGAATTACCGATGTTGCTGATGAAGCCAGCGTTTCATACTTCAAGCGAGATAACTCGCATTGTTGACCGACTAAACAGAAGAGCCATTTTTCAAAAGTGCAAATTGTAGTTCCTTCAATCATTGTGTATTTTTTAATCTTTGTTCGTTCTTTCTGAAAAAAGTATCTTATTAACATTAATATTACATAAGAAACAACTTCATTTTTCCTTCGTAAATTCTACTTCGTTCTTCTTGCACTGCCGACAGCGGACTTACAAAGAGTGGTGAGACGGTTGACCTAGATATGTCGTCATTTTCGAAAAATCAGTTATTGTACAAGAACTGAAGAAGTGGGATGACAGCAGGCTGCAGTTACAGAAGTATAGACATTAACTAATTGGTATTTAATCGATATAACAGTCCATATACACAACCCGTGTTGCTACACTGCATTTTGTTGCAAGTTATGAATGAAATTGTGAAATTATGAATGAAAAGGTAGTTCCGTGGTATTCATTCGCCATAAAGTGATCAGCGCTCAGAAGGAAGCTGATTGGTTGCAATTCAAATGGGCGTGTTTTCACTAAACTTAGCGCGTGATTCGATGTTGTCATCGAGAAATGATAACATCGGTCGTTGGCTAGATTCATATAAGGCGATAACATCGGTAATATAAATATTTAAGGATTGAATGTCATTTTGAATGTTGTCATTGCGGTATGACAACATCAGACCACGTTGAAAGTAAGTGAATCGCGAAGCGATTCATGTAACTTTGTTGTTTTTTGTTTTTTTGTTTTTTTTTGTTTTTTTTTGTTTCTGAAAGGGGCATTGTAAATTACCAATGTTGCTGATGAAGGAAGTGTTTCATACTTCAAGCGAGATAACTCGCATTGTTGACCGACTAAACAGAAGAGCCATTTTTTTCAATAGTGCAAATTGTAGTTCCTGCAATCATTGTGTATTTTTTATCTTTGTTCGTTCTTTCTGAAAAAAGCATCTTATTTACATTAATATTACATAAGAAACAACTTCATTTTTTCTTCGTAAATTTTACTTCGTTCTTCTTGCACTGCCGACAGCGGACTTACAAAAAGTGGTGAGACGGTTGACCTAGATATGTCGTCATTTTCGAAAAATCAGTTAACGGGTTGTTTACTTGTACAAGAACTGAAGAAGTGAGATGACAGCAGGCTGCAGTTGCAGAAGTATAGACATTAACTAATTGGTATTTAATCGATATAATCGTCCACATACACAACCCGTGTTGCAAGTTGTGAATGAAATTGTGAAATTATGAATGAAAAGGTAGTTCCGTGGTATTCATTCGCCATAAAGTGATCAGCGCTCAGAAGGAAGCTTATTGGTTTCATATTCAAATGGGCGTGTTTTCACTAAACTTAGCGCGTGTTCGATGTTGTCATCGAGAAATGATAACATCGGTCGTTGGCTGGATTCACATAAGGCGACAACATCGGTAATGTAAATATTCCTATATGAATCAACGAATATTACTCTAGCTATGTGTATGTATGTTATATGTCAATTTTTTCTTTAGTATGTTATAGACACTTAATATGAAGTTGAATCATATCGTATATAATTACTATAGCAGTTGGAATAAAGATTAAATAAATGAATAAAAAAAAAACGGCTTTAAGACCAATCTTTTTATAAAACAATCAGTGTCGTAGATCTGTAGTAAAGTAGCTCAAAAGGCGTACAATTTGCACAAGTACAACAAAACTAGTACACAAAACAAAACGAGTTTCGTGAGAAAAAAATCTGATTGCAATATATAATATGACCTCTCCAAGACAAAACTGCAAACTAGAAGAAATAGTTAAGCAGTTCAATATATCGAGACCTCGTGGTTACATATTTAACATAAACTGTCTATTTTTTGTGTATGAAGAGTAGACATGAAATACTACAGCCAGTGAAATACACACACACACACACACACACACACACACACACACACACACACACACATATATATAAATACTGCAATATTTTACGCCTGGTAATATTTTCTTCTTTATTGATATAAAATTTCATTCCGGACATTGAAATTTCATGACATTGTCTTTCGTATAAATTTTAATATGTCACATGTATTACGTGCTACATTTACTGTTTTCGTGCATGTATATATGACAGCGTAGAATTACATCGTTAGATTCACGGTATTTTATGGAACTACAATTATATTATTAGTTGTAATTCGACTTTGTCGTGATAGGTGTGTCTTGCCAGTTTTAAATTTCAAAATTCTTATTTAATCCATTTTTCGTCTTAAGATTAAGAATTTACGTCAGTATGTCAGACAAAATGGTAAAACGTCATTATGTCGTAAAAAATGAGATCCATATCTATTGCTAAGAATAACAACTTGTTCAGATTGAACGGCTTATCAATCAGCTAAATATTACTAATAATACCAAGTGTTAAAACACATTCATGATTAACAAAATTGTTAATAGACTACAAAAAGACAAAGGATTTTAATTAACAAAGACGGATGATTAATTGTTTTATTTTGGTGTTATGGTGCAAATGTCCTTTATTATCAATACAATTTATCTGTGCCATTAATTCGTTGCTAGTACAACAATCAACACCGTTTTCCATCTTTAGCATATACAAATGTATTTATTATATATAGTTTTCAAATATTTTTGAATTATGAACATAAAAGAGGAATCCGAATGACCCCGGATTTTTATTACGCCTTTCAGGTAAGTTTATTTAAAAGAAAAAAAATCGTCGTTATATCACCGTTATCTTTTGCACCTTTTCTTTAATGTACTATTGTGGTATCTTTATTGCTGTTCCGGTTGGTAATAAGTCTGTTTCGGTTTTATTTTAACACAATAGTTGTAGTTTAGAATTATTAAAACATTTATATATTTTACAAGAACAAGAAGGACTTTGCGTTTTTGAAAGTCCATGGTCATGTTAATATCACATGGGAACATTTGAAAACTTTCTTCTGTTGCACAATAAACTGTCCTCCACATAACTATAAAAAGGCTCTCACCCACCCACCCACTATCCACCACCCCGAATCCCCGATTGGGTTAGGAATGTCTAAGAATGCCTACGATTTGAATAAGATTCAGTTCAGATAACTGCGAATACACTACGAATTTGTTACGAACGAACAACGAATTTTGAAAGAACTGACTACGGATCAGATACGAACTTTACAAACTGATCACGATTCAACTACGAATAAAAAAAATGTATCAATTCGTGGCAAATTGTGGGATTTTGGTCTATGTGGAATAGTAGCATATGGGGAGTTTGTAGATTTGTCTTGGTATTCGGTTTCATCTAGTATCCATTAACTTAACGTTAAGATAGCGACAAGAAAGCTTCGATATAAATACAGAATATTTAATATGACGTAAAACACCATTACTCAGTTCTGCTCCACTCTGTCAACTACATTGCACCATGGCCACAGACACAACTGGTCAGAAACACGTTATAATGATATGTAATTTCACATTTTATTATGCTTGTAATTGCTACTTTGTACCATTTATTTGAAGTAGGAAATCGTGATCGGTATCGTGCAGATGCAACATACAATGATCAATAAAGAACCTGTGGTTTATGTAAACATCTTGTGCAAGGTATAAGCGTGAATCTTGGATCAATTATCAATATATGTCCTACCTATCGATAGCTCTCCTATGATTGATTAACTATAGATTATTAAGGTGACATGAATATAATATAGCATTATAGCTTTTAAATCTACACAATAGTTAGTCTTTTTTATATTCATAAGAAAATCTTGTTTACTGTGGGGATAAATATAGGTAAGATAGTACAGGTATATCAAAGTATATTTATTAAAGAAATATGTGAAATAAACGCATTCTGTTATGGTTTGTTTTCGATACCAACTCCTTAGTTCCCGCTGACACGCGAAGACAGCGGTAATAATCTAGCTGGTATAAACATCCTGTCGACATCTGGGTAAAATGGTAAGTTTTTCTCTAAAATTATAATTTTTACAATTTTCTTCGTATATTTTAATACAGGCGACTAACTAATTAATTTAAGTTCCTATACACTTTATACGTCAAAGACAAATGGGGTCTTAAATCATTTGCATGGCTACTGATCATTTTATTCTACTGACATATGGTAATTAATTTTTAAAAAGATTTTTTAAAGTGGAACACTCCACCCCCACTTGCTTGATTAGTCTATGGCGACGAAAAACAAGAAACTCTATCGTGACAAGTTACATGACACAAACAAATCACTGGATCAGAATTTTTTATTTTAAAAAAAGTTGCCAATTCATGATAAAGATTTTTGTTATAATTTTTTTTTTTTTTTTTTGATTTCTAGTTGATTTTTTAAAAGTTTGGACGTAACATAACGTATTTAGAGCCATTATTCATGCCTTCAGTTCAGTCACTTTGTGCAGGGCAATATGACTTCCATCGAAAACATTTAAATAAACTCTATGAAGCGTCAAATTTATTTATATTTATCCAAATGTTTTAAACATGATTAAATGTAATGAAATTGAAACGAGTTTTTTAACTGAAAATTTCACACTATTTTTTTTATAATTCCCATATAATAGTAGTGTCATATACCATTTTTGACTTTAATCATAAAATACATTTAAAAATGGTATATGACAATAAAAATGGTATATGACAATAAAAATGGTATATGACAATATATTGTCATATGCTATTTATTAATGTATTTTATAATTAAATTCAAAAATGATTCGTGACAGTAACGCCTCGATTTTTATTTTTAGATTCTTACAATTGTGACTTTAAACATGAAAAATTAGGTATTTATTTTAAAATTGGTATCAACTTTAACTAATGGTAATGGTTCATTTCAATGCATCACAAGTTCTTTAAAAATTGAAACGTAACTATTTAAATAAGTCATTTATTATTTTGAAAGTTATTTATTTATTTATTTATTTATTTATTTATTTATTTATTTATTTATTTATTTGTCTGTTTGTTTTTGTTACCTACGTCTCATTTTTTCCTCGGATCTTAAATAATACGTATTTTCCATTCATTACTTCATATTGTCACAGAGTTAGATAACATATAACAATATATTTACCGTGTATGGATTATTTTTATATTACAGGAATTAACACTTTCCTCTTACTTAATAATTGTAATTTATTATATCCCCATTTCTAAAAATCTTTAAGATTTGATTGGCTGGTTTGTTTGATACATAATAGTCAATAGTAGTAATAGTGGAATGATTTATATCATAATCCGCCAGAGATCTATACATCAAAACAGGTTATACTCTTAACTCTTTAAGTCCATTTTGTAGGGAGTTCGATCTGCTGCATTTTTAACAAATAAATAAATAAATAGAATTTAAATAATAATAATAAATAAATAAATAAATAAAAACAGAATCATTTACCTACATACGCAAAACACAAACTTGTGTTGAAGATGAATGGGCCGATAACACTATCGAGTTACGGCCCCTGATCCGCTAGAGGGATACTACTTCCGGGGAGTTCACGGTTGTAAACAACTTGGTTGCTACTATCTTTTATCTATTAAATGTCCGGTGTTTCAGTTAAAATACATGGATTGTTTTATGTAAAATGGTCATATATATGAACTTTGAGGATTTTTTGTTATTAAAAGTATTTAATTTTTATTTTCTCTCTTTGACATTTAAATCAAACAGTGTAAAAAACCGACTTTTTGCAATCAGAGTTGATGTCTATGTTGACTTAATTTTGACACTTGATCAGGTAATAGAAGAGGTCTTGACCTATGGAATTGAACATATACTAGTATATTGCATGCTTAAAACTTTTCATGTATACAAGAGCGTCTCAGGTACAAGGATACAACCATTGATCTTTAATTAACATGTATATCGACGGGTGAATATACACAGGTATTTGAAGATACCTGTGTATATCCACACCTTGACATAGTCTCATATACACACTTATCCCGACTTTCTATACATCAGAGGTTTTCATTTTCACAAAATACCTTGAAAATTTTTGAAATTGTTTACAGTAAACAACCATAATTGGTATTCAATTTGAGATAATCTGAACACATTTCACAGTTACTAAGAACCCGTTTGAACAAATTTAACAATTATGCAAGCCATGTTAAATTATTGTTAATCTAAAAATTCAAAAATAATTAATAAAAACAATAATTATTTATCCTTGTATCAGTCATAAACACTACGAAACCTCGAAGTTAACTAATAATGGTCGCGAATAGGCGAAAAATTGCTGGTGGGACGTTAAAAATTTAATCAACCTTCCAAAAATATGTTATATATATATAACATTAGAGGTTAATCAATATTGCCTTTAAACGTCCAATAAAAATTTTGAATACCGTCAAAACGTTCGTTTTGAGGTTGACGAGGTTTTATCAACATTGCATCATAGATAGAGTTCAAATTAAATTGTACGTAAAACCAGAGACAATTCTTTATGGAATATCACTAATAAAAAGAAAGACCAATGAAATGGAACTTCAATACTCCTTAAATCGATGCAGTTTGGTGACAATTTATACAAAAAAGGCAAACAAAAACGTATAAATGCAAGTTGGTTTTGCGTGATTTACCGAGTAACCAATGAAAAACAGAACAGCTAATGAGTATTCATCTAATTATGAAAATTGACTACAAATTGGTAATTTTTTTTTTTTTTTTTGACAGGCGGAAGAATCAGCTGATACGACAGAGCTTACAGAGGGGCAACTACATGGTAAGACTGTACTTGTTACTAGTAAGCTTAGAAGAAATTTTATAAATGCAATATGTAAAAGCTGCATTAAGTTTTCCAAAAAAAAAAAATTAAAACGGTGCTAATCTAATTAATGATGTTCCTAATGAACAATGTTACATTTGGTTCAACGATAAAAGCTCGAATAAATACAGAAAATACAGCATTTACCCAGCGAGATGCAGCATTTGGGATCTAATATTAAAACATGGTTACGTCATCAAAACCCGGGGTCATTTAAACACAACTTTCAAAACGGTGAAATACGACAAATTATACACAGAACTTCGTTGAATTTGTCATTTGTGACTTAGTAAGGGATATATAACACCATTTCAAATACATCTGGATATTAATTAAGGACAATTAATGCATTTTGTCATGTTTCACCTTCGACTCATAGGCTTTTCCGTACATCCGTGCGCATGCTCCAAGCTCATAACTACCATCGTAAAACTCTGACCAACCGCTCAGAGGATTCCGTTTATTTACAGCTTAAAGAAATGAAATTTTAGAGAATGAATGTCACGGATTGTGGTTATAAGATATCTTTTTTAAAAAAATATATTTTTAGAAAATCAAAAAAAATTCAGAAAATTGAAAAACTTATTGCAGCTTTAAATAGTTTATATTTTAAAACACAAAATATTCTCAAGTTTGAGCATCTTTTTTAAACACCATTAATTAAAATCGGGGTAGTATATGAAAAGTTTCAACATTTGTGACATTGTGGTTCAAGTAGAAAAGTGGGATTATTTGTCGTATACCTCTCCTAGCAAGTCTTACGTCTCGATATAAGTGAAATATTCTTGACTGGGACATAATATCAGTCAATCCTAGCAAATCGGAATGGCAACTTGTGTAATGGATCTGATTCTCTGTGATGTTGAGTGTAATAGCACACTTAAACTTGACTTTCTTACGAGGCAGACAGACCGAAATTAAACATCACACACCACATGGACTATTGTAATGAGTCCTTTGACAACGGCGTCGTAGAACCTCATTATCTGAAAAATTTGATAATCCGACCGAAAAGTATTTATTTATTTATTTATTTAACTAATTTATTTTTAATTTTTTTAACCATCCCCCAACTATAATGCTGACACCAGTTAAAGATGCGAGATATAATGACTTTGAACTCGATGTGATCTGAATTTGTGATGTACGGGCCTTAAGATATTTTACTCTTAATTATTTTGTAACTATTTTACAGCACTGAGGGAATGTTTTGATGAACACGACTATGAAGGTACTGGGTATATTGACGGGTATGAACTTGGCGATCTTCTCAGAGAAGCCGGTTTTGCTCCCAATGACCATTTTATTCAAGAGAAAACTGAACAACATGACCAAGGTATTTCAATTTTTTAAGTTCTGTAATTAATTTAAATGAAATCAAAGACATCTGTTCTGGACTATATATTGATTTCTTTTATGTTAAGTTTTCGTTTCCGTTATTATTAGCAGTATAAGTATGTCACGCTCTATATATTGAAACAGGTAGATACCACAATATCCCAAGAGACCAAAGGTATTGTGCATTATGTAACAGGCGTGAAGTAGGAGACGAGTTTCATTTTATGCTTATATATCATGGCCTGCATATTCAAATTTACGTGCTCTTTATATAAAATCTTATTATGTATAAAAAAAAACCCCAGTGTCTTCATATTAATTCAGCTTCTGTCGGTTAAAAAAGGGAACCGTGTAATCTTAGCAAGTATTTGCACAAGGCTCTTAACATTAGGTATAGTATGTCTGTTCTCTCTTGTTTACATGCATTTATAATTGTTTAAGTACATTTCCATAATATGTAATCATAATAGTTTTGTTATACTATCATGTCTGATGTTATTGATTAAGAATATTAGTATACTCACTATTTCAATAGACACTCAGTATCTTGTATTTTGTTAAATATACACTCATAACTTGTAAAAATTTCAGTGAAGTATATATATATATATATATATATATATATATATATATATATATATATATATATATATATATATATATATATATATAAAGGTAAAATTCTTTTTTTTTTTTCAGGTGATTTGAAATTTACATTTGAGGATGTTTTAGAAATTGTAAATGAAAACAGAAGCGAGTTTTCCATGGACAACCAGAAAGAGAATTTAAGACAAGCTTTTAAAGTATTTGATAAAGACGGAAATGGTTACATTGATAGAGAAGAGTTCAAATCCCAATTACAAAATTTAGGTGAAGAAATGACTGAGGAAGAAATTGACGATTTGATAGCCCGATGTGACTTAGATGGCGACGGTAAAGTCCACTATGAGGGTGAGTAATAGCCGGAAAGGTTGTATTTTATATAAAATACTGAAAGGACCAGTCCCTGTTATAAACCATTTTATTCATGACATATAGAACTTTTGAAGATAAGGGGGAAAAGAAATTTAAAAAAATCAATGTGAATATGGTTGTAACCGAACTCATATTTAACCAATCGTCAGAAAAGACGGAAATAAAGTTAAAAAATTTATAGCAAATCATAGGCGCTTGGGGACGGGTTATTATTTATGTCATCATTTTGTTTTATTAGACAAGTATTTATTAATTTGTCATATCTGTTATCGTTCTGAGTTGATTGGGTAAGAAATAAATTGATAATATTGCATTTTAAATTTTTCTTAATTTTCTCAGAGAGAAAATCGTTCGTGAATCGTCACTTCATGAAAAACCATGCAAAATACCAACTGACTCAACATTTTACACTTCCTCTCTAAAACAAAGAGTATGAATTCATTTTATAAAAAAATGTGTTTGCCTACTTCAATCCTTTAAATAGACTTTTTTTAAACTTAACTGAAATAATATGCAAGTGTTTGATATATTCATTAATTCGTCACGACATTTCGTTTCTGAGCTAAACTCGACAGGTTAATACTGTTCACTTATATATACAATGTATTTATTTTACACACATAAAAGAGTACATATGTGTGTACCTCTGAAAACTTTTGACAATCACTGAGCATTAGATGTCCTTTATTGTTTCATACTTTTTGCGACATAAAACATCTGCTTTTAAGGCCGTTTTACTTTTTTTAATTTCGAGTCTCGAATAAAACATAGCCAATGACCTCTACCAAGACTTAGCCAAGAACTCAAGATTTTTCAATCTCTAGATGAACACTCTGCTTATTTAACTATCGTTGATGTACACACTTTGCCTATTTAATTACCGTTGATGTACACACTTTGCCTATTTTACTACCGTTGATGTACACACTCTGCCTATTTTACTACCGTTGATGTACGCACTTTGCCTATTTTACTATCGTTGATGTACACACTCTGCCTATTTTAATACCGTTGATGTACACACTCTGCCTATTTAACTACCGTTGAAGTACACACTTTGCCTATTTTACTACCGTTGATGTACACACTCTGCCTATTTTACTACCGTTGATGTACGCACTTTGCCTATTTTACTATCGTTGATGTACACACTCTGCCTATTTTACTACCGTTGATGTACGCACTTTGCCTATTTTACTATCGTTGATGTACACACTCTGCCTATTTTAATACCGTTGATGTACACACTCTGCCTATTTCACTACCGTTGAAGTACACACTTTGCCTATTTTACTACCATTGATGTACACACTCTGCCTAGTTTACTATCGTTAATGTACACACTTTGCCTATTTTACTATCGCTGATGTACACACTCTGTCTATTTTACTACCGTTGATGTACACACTCTGCCTATATTTCCTACCGTTGATGTACACACTTTGCCTTTTTTACTACCGTTGATGTACACACTCTGTCTATATTTCCTACCTTTGATGTACACACTTTGCCTATTTTACTACCGTTGATGTACACACTCTGTCTATATTTCTTACCTTTGATGTACACATTTTGCCTATATTTCCTACCATTGATGTACACACTTTGCCTATTTTACTACCGTTGATGTACACACTCTGCCTATTTTACTACCGTTGATGTACGCACTTTGCCTATTTTACTATCGTTGATGTACACACTCTGCCTATTTTAATACCGTTGATGTACACACTCTGCCTATTTCACTACCGTTGAAGTACACACTTTGCCTATTTTACTACTATTGATGTACACACTCTGCCTATATTTCCTACCGTTGATGTACACACTTTGCCTATTTTACTACCGTTGATGTACACACTCTGCCTATTTTACTACCGTTGATGTACGCACTTTGCCTATTTTACTATCGTTGATGTACACACTCTGCCTATTTTAATACCGTTGATGTACACACTCTGCCTATTTTACTACCGTTGATGTACGCACTTTGCCTATTTTAATACCGTTGATGTACACACTCTGCCTATTTCACTACCGTTGAAGTACACACTTTGCCTATTTTACTACCATTGATGTACACACTCTGCCTAGTTTACTATCGTTAATGTACACACTTTGCCTATTTTACTATCGCTGATGTACACACTCTGTCTATTTTACTACCGTTGATGTACACACTCTGCCTATATTTCCTACCGTTGATGTACACACTTTGCCTATTTTACTACCGTTGATGTACACACTCTGTCTATATTTCCTACCTTTGATGTACACACTTTGCCTATTTTACTACCGTTGATGTACACACTCTGTCTATATTTCTTACCTTTGATGTACACATTTTGCCTATATTTCCTACCATTGATGTACACACTTTGCCTATTTTACTACCGTTGATGTACACACTCTGCCTATTTTACTACCGTTGATGTACGCACTTTGCCTATTTTACTATCGTTGATGTACACACTCTGCCTATTTTAATACCGTTGATGTACACACTCTGCCTATTTCACTACCGTTGAAGTAAACACTTTGCCTATTTTACTACTATTGATGTACACACTCTGCCTATATTTCCTACCGTTGATGTACACACTTTGCCTATTTTACTACCGTTGATGTACACACTCTGCCTATTTTACTACCGTTGATGTACGCACTTTGCCTATTTTACTATCGTTGATGTACACACTCTGCCTATTTTAATACCGTTGATGTACACACTCTGCCTATTTTACTACCGTTGATGTACGCACTTTGCCTATTTTAATACCGTTGATGTACACACTCTGCCTATTTCACTACCGTTGAAGTACACACTTTGCCTATTTTACTACCATTGATGTACACACTCTGCCTAGTTTACTATCGTTAATGTACACACTTTGCCTATTTTACTATCGCTGATGTACACACTCTGTCTATTTTACTACCGTTGATGTACACACTCTGCCTATATTTCCTACCGTTGATGTACACACTTTGCCTATTTTACTACCGTTGATGTACACACTCTGTCTATATTTCCTACCTTTGATGTACACACTTTGCCTATTTTACTACCGTTGATGTACACACTCTGTCTATATTTCTTACCTTTGATGTACACATTTTGCCTATATTTCCTACCATTGATGTACACACTTTGCCTATTTTACTACCGTTGATGTACACACTCTGCCTATTTTACTACCGTTGATGTACGCACTTTGCCTATTTTACTATCGTTGATGTACACACTCTGCCTATTTTAATACCGTTGATGTACACACTCTGCCTATTTCACTACCGTTGAAGTACACACTTTGCCTATTTTACTACCATTGATGTACACACTCTGCCTAGTTTACTATCGTTAATGTACACACTTTGCCTATTTTACTATCGCTGATGTACACACTCTGCCTATTTTACTACCGTTGATGTACACACTCTGCCTATATTTCCTACCGTTGATGTACACACTTTGCCTATTTTACTACCGTTGATGTACACACTCTGTCTATATTTCCTACCTTTGATGTACACACTTTGCCTATTTTACTACCGTTGATGTACACACTCTGTCTATATTTCTTACCTTTGATGTACACATTTTGCCTATATTTCCTACCATTAATGTACACACTTTGCCTATATTTCCTACCATTGATATACACACTCTGCCTAGATTTCCTACCATTGATGTACACACTCTGCCTATTTTACTATCGTTGCTGTACGTTGCGAATATAAGGTTTTGATTGGTTTAAAACTTGCATATTAATTTGAATATTATATTGCAGAGTTTATCAAGATGGTAGAAGATAATCCAGGTGCAATACACATGGTTTTAAATGAAGCCGAACCAGAATGGTGATATACGTCCAATACATACTTGACTTTCTATGTAAAAATGCTTTACTATAATACATGTAGTTCAATATTGTATTCAAACTCTAAGTAATATTGTTGTTAATGGTTATGTTTTATCTTAATAATAACGCAACTACGACAGGAAATTAACAGGAGAGGGGAGGTAATCAGTTTCGCCAGTCATCAGCAGATCGATACTGAAGATATTAAGGATTTTAAAAGATGGTGTTTTTTTTTTTTTAGTTTTTTTTTAATTTTATATGTTGTTAAGCTTATTATTTTTCTGTGTATACAGAAAATATTTCTATAAATGATCAATTATTCCTCTGAGTTTGTTTTATTTCATATTTCTCTATAGTTTCTTTGAACAACAGTAACTGTGCAGTCTGTGGTATGCAAGCACATGTTTTTATTCAAATCAATTTGCTTTCTACATTTATCGGAACAAAGCTAAGATTGTGTGATTGAAAAAAAGTAAATAGTACTGCAAAAATACGTCATCTTGGCCAGAAATAAAATATCTGTTCATGTATATATAATCCCATTTAAAATCTTTGGCTAATTTGCTAACAAAGCTAAACTCAATGTAATTACCATCTTTTTTTACAATACATACATAATTCTTAGATATTATTTAAATTCTAGTTATACAGCAAAATCTTTAAGGATTATTTATAACAATGGAGGCAGAAAATGTTGTACACGTGCGTGATTTTATTGTTTTCCCTTTTTACTTTTTTTATTTGAATTAGCTGTTCAAGGGAGGTAAACCAAATTATTTTAACATTGGTAATTTAGAATGTTTTTAATTTGAAGGTTACAAATATTTTCCCGTTTAAAATGTGTTTAGGATTGAGAAGTTTGTTTTACACCTGTTACATCAAGTTTACAATAGACCTTGATCAGAAGAGTTGTCATGCCATACTGAAAAAACGTAGTCATCTATATTATTATAAAATAGTAATTCTTAAAGCTGCATTAAGTTTTCATAGGAAAAGCAATAAAACGGTGCTGATCTAGTTAATAATGTTCCTAATGAACAATGTTACACTTGGTTCAACGATAAAAGCTCAAATTAAAACAGAAATAACAGTAATTTCCCAGCGAGGTGTAGCCTTTAGAACATAGTTACGTCATAAAAAACCGGGTCATTTAAACACAACTTACAAAACGGTGAAATACGATAAATTAAACAAAGATTTTCATTGAATTCGTCATTTGTGACATTGTAAGGAATACGCAACACCATTGCCAATGAATTTGGATATTAATGACGGACAATTAATACAAGTTTCACCTTCGATTCGTTGGAATTCCCGTACATCCGTGCGCATGCACTAGGCAATTAAAATATCGTTAAACATTGACCAACCCGTTAGAGAATTCCGTTTATTTACAGCTAATAGGAATGAAATTTCAGAAAATGAATCTTACGGATCGTGGTAAGAAGTTATCTGGTTTTTTAAAATATATATACTTTTAGAAAATCAAAAAAGAAAAAAAAAATTCAGAAAATTGAAAATTTAATGCAGCTTTAAAAGATTGTCGCTAAATTGGAAATTTAAAGGATTTAAACGAAATCGGTTTTGGTGTTAAATAACGACAAGAAGAACGTATGCAACCTCGGGTATTATCATAGACTAGCATTACAATTTGATCAAATCAAACGTATGTTTCAAAATTTACAAGCAAATAAGATTATTTTTAAACATTGTTTTCGTTAATACCTTTTAATACACACCGATTCAAGCGTTGGATGAGCTGAAGGGGTTGCTATGATAAAACCCGTTAATCAGTACCCTTTTCTTGTAATTCCTCCCAAATCATGCATTTAAAGTGCCTACAAAACACGTTATCTACAAGGTTTAGTGGTGTACTATCCAAATTTACATATTTTTATATCAAAATAGATACTAATAAACTAAATTGTTTAAATTTTGATAGAAGGTACATTATTTTCTCAACTTTTATATCAAGAATATTGATCATTTTATTTATTGTTTATTTCAATTAAGTTGTATGTCAAATCATCTCACCTATCGATGAGTCCTTTGACAATACAGACAGCCAGTCTGTTTTGAATGGGCTCTTGAAAGAAACAAAGCGCGAAAAGGCGTGTACTAATATGTATTAAAAGCACAATCACACTCTTCATTTTGTGTTTAATTTTTATGCACATCGAACCTATTTCAACGGGTTTCCTGTAACAAATAAAGCACAAGAAGGAACAAACAATCTTGTAGTTATAATCTGTTTAGGTGATTAAGAATCATTTCAATGCCATCAGCGACTACCTAAAAGTACATTCTTTAAATACCGATGATTATACTTGTGTCTAGCCCATATAGAACTTTTTTTCTATCTGAAGTTTATGTTGCGTATAGGGGCATTTAATATTGACCATTGTTGCTCTATAATTCAAAATAAAAAAGATTCTAATACTGAATGTTATTCGGAACATGGGCTTTTACTATTATGTCTTGGAAGCTAGTGTATTCCGAAGTCCAAATGATGTCACGATTACTCCAAGTCATATAAGCTGTCAGATGCTATCTTAATTAATGGTTTGAAAACATAGATATATATAGCTTAATGAAAAATGAACTTGTTATCAATTGTAACAAAAACAAATACATGTAGAACAAAACATAACACTGTAATAAAGAAAATTGTAGCTCAGTGATAGAACTTGGAAAAAGCAAAAAGCAACCAAAAACACAATACAACAATGAAATATAAAATTTTGTAGGTGGATTGATTAAAAAACAAACAAGTCATCCATCTATTTAACACCTTAAAAGTTAACACCGACAGTCTAAAATTGTACAGGGGGGTTCGATGGCCGAGTGGTCTAAAGCGCGCTTACGAATCACAGTGCCTCTCTCCGCCCACTCCTAGTGTGAGAAAGTTTGTCAGTTCACTTGCCGAAGGTCGGTGGTTTTCTCCGGGCACTCCGGTTTCCTCCACCATCCCAGAACTGACCGCCTCGAAATAAGTGAAAGAATCTTGACTGTGGCCATTACTCCACTCCATTCTACAATTGTTCACATTTAAGAAAGACATCTACCGAACAACGAGCCATATAACGTCTATATGGTATTGAGCAGGTAAGTTTTAAGATGTTGCAACTGTTGGTTGCAGTCAAGTAATAGTGTATTAGGCCGAGGTCGCCAAATTTTTGGATGTTAAAGGAATCTAGAGTATCGGGAGATAATTATTTTTATTCGACAAACGAATGAAAGGATCCCACTCCTACTTGCAAAATGGGATGGATTTATTTGAACCTGATGTAGGGTAGAAAGTTTCATCCAAAAGTGAACCAGCTTGGCTTGCTTGGAATATTTTCCACCTGAATGTTCAGATAAATCTATCACATTCCACAACAGGAGAGGATTCCTTTTTGCACCGTCAGTGATAAAATAACTCAAATTTTTTTAGTCAATGTACGAAAATCAAAAGTATTTATGAGTTTGGAATACAAATATATTTTCATATGATTATTCAATCGCCACAATTTTTTTTTTATCTTAAACTCAATAATAATTTCGGATTTTTAAAGAAAAGTTACCATCTAGTAAGCATCAAGCTTGACAAAGGGTTTCAAGGGAGACGATTCTTTTATGAGGTTTAGAGTTTCCTCCCTGGAAAAAAGTAGTTCCGTATCTCATTTGCATATCAATACAGTCATCCACCTCTGTTAGTAAATGAAATGAATGGTTCCACAAAAATTACAATACATAAAGGGCGTTGTTATTGATGACGTTACATTCCAAAATAGCGAATGTTGTTATCTTTAGTACTATAAGGCCAGTAGTCAGTGAAAAAAGTAAAATTATTTTGGTTATGGCACAAATTCTTGGATCTTGCGCGTGCAATCTGTCTTAGGATAGGGCAAGACAAGGAAATCTTGGTCAGAGACCATTCTGGAAATCTCTATCCTTGAAAGTAGAAATAAAATTGTTTCACTTTTCACTCTAGTGTCTGTCTGATATGATTCAAACCAGTAGATAGTGTGAGTCGGTCGCTGTGAACTGTAGGCGCGTGCTATAGACTACTTTTCCATCGAGGCCCTGTTAAGAAAATGGTTTTCGTTTAAAATTCCTATTGAATAATGCATTTGAAGCTTTAGAAAACATAGAAACGAGAGATAAACTTTATCCCTTCCTCAAGGTTTTTATATATCAAATGTGTAAAACAATGAAATTAGTGGACATCAAACACGTTGTGACCGATCACTGACTGTGTAAACTTTTATCAAAATGCTTCTTATTTGAAAATGATACATATATAATTTATATCTACTTGACTAAAGTCATTTGCAATGTTTACACTTTATTATATATACTGATCAGCGATTACAGAAATATATATCGTGATAAGTGTCATTTAATATTGATCAACAAAGTAGAAGGTTCAATCCGATCTCCAAACAGCCTTAAATAGACTTAAAAGTTATGCCTAGATCAAGTAGAAAACCAAATATTATTATAGAGTATGTTTAGGTATTTTGTTATGCAAATTTCTATATATCTTTTTCAATGTCACACACGGTGTTAATTATGCACAAAATACACAACTTAAATCGACTTAAAATATACACTTCGATAAATATATATAATGTGATTTTTATACAAACTTCACTGTCAGTAAAAAAACCATTTTTGAAATATATAACTACCTGTTGTGTATAATATAGTTATATCTATCTGCATAGATCTGAAATATAGATTTTACACGTTTTATATAAGTCCTTCTGTCATTGCTAGGGCAATGACAAGTTAACATATGAACTGTTCAGATTTAAAAGACTTCAGGTCATAAAAATGAAATATGATTAGTTGTTATTAAGTGTTATTGTGTTTGCTATCACTACGGTGAAATCTTCCCTCGGTATTAAATTGTTCTGATCATATCATAACTATACTAGCCAACATGTGTGTTACAAGGGACTGATTTAAACATATCTGTGCACATTATATGGAAATGTATATGTGTATAAATATTTGAGAAAATATCAGAAATCCAGTGAATATCTAAACGATGGTAAGTTTATGTTTTTTCTAAAACATCGATATGTTATAAGAATCCATAAGCGTTTCTGCTTCATTCCTTTTCATACTTTTGTGCATTTGTCAACTTATAAAGCTATGACATATGCTACTTTTGAATTTTTATGAAATTTTACAATTAATTGTCATGTGCTACTTTTGAATGCATTATTTTATTTAAAAAATTAAATGTAGACTGCTGTTGTTGACTATGTTGACTGCTATATTTTTATTTGTATATAACGTTCTCTATTTAATTACATCGACTGCATGTATTCCTCCTAGTTCAGTGGTTTTTATATCCCAAACGAAGTGTGTGAGAACATAATGGTTTTCGTTTTCTTCTTATTCTTTAATCATTCAAGCTCTGATTTGAAGCGTTCCAAGAATGAAGGATTGTCGGATATATTTAAAACTTCATGGGAATCATAAAGAACAGGATGAAGTAATGCTCTTTTGCTTTTCTTTTTGGACCATGGTCCAGTTGGTCCATTTAGTATTTCAAGCTGATTTGGGTCCAAATTGTTTACATTTGTCGGACAAAGTAATTGAATGTCATTTATGTACTTGAAGTTATGACCAGAATATTTTAAAATAAAATATGTCTCAAAATTATAAGTCACGTGCCTTCATGAATCGGATTATAAAGTTGATAAAAGTTCGATAAAATTTTTGTTCAAATAAACAAATTTATAGAGGTTGCATCTTTTCTACGTCAATTTTATTTTGACAAAAATTGCAATAACAAATCTATAGTCTGGCAAACTTTTCGACGATGGCAGGAAACTCAACGGCCTTTTCTGTTAGCGGATGTGTTGGAGAACAATCCTTGATAAAAAACAAGAGAGAGAGAGAGAGAGAGAGAGAGAGAGAGAGAGAGAGAGAGAGAGAGAGAGAGAGAGAGAGAGATTACTCTGGAGCCTTTAGTTTAAACGACCTTTTACCATGAAGTTTCAAAGGTGCCATTACTTTATTCGACGAAACAAAGTCTTTGTGAACGATATGAGCAACAACAATAAAAACAACATAAAATATTTAACCGTTTGTGTGGGCGGTGTCATGTACTTTTTGATTGAGTAAGTATTCAAGAATTAGAAAATGACAATTGTTTTGAATACAGAATAGATTTGTTTTAATAAAAACTTTAAATTATTACTAACAGTAAAGATTTTTTTCAGGCAGACAACGAAGAAATATCTTCACCAGTAAAACACAAAAAACACAAGAAACATAAGAAACATCGTCACCGTCATGATCGTGAACACGATAACCATGAACACCACCACCACCGACATCATGACCACAAACATCATGATCGATCCAAAACTAAGGACGAACACCAAACGCTTGCCAATAAAAAAAGTCCCCGACTGACACAGGAACAAATTGAAGGTTGGTCTTGTTGCTTGTTTATGAAATCGTAAATAAAACACTTTTACTATGAAAATAAAACATTTTCAGGCAATTGTATTATATTGTTTCTATTGAAACTATTAAATTATTAATAATTCTAAGTCATCTTATAAATTATCAAATTTTGTTTTTCAATGTGTTTCAGATTCTTGCTCTCGCTCCTCTTAAAATTTGATTTCAAGAAAGACAAGATGATTGTTTTTATGAAAAAAGATTTTAATTTTATTGCTATTTTTCAAAGAATTTCAAAGCGTTTTCGAAATGTTTGATAAAGATGGCGACGGAAGAATTACTACGCAGGAGTTGAACACGGTACTCAGGTCTCTAGGTCGAAATCCAACTCAGAAAGAATTAAGAAGAATGATTGAGGAAGTAGACCAAGATGGTAGGTATAAAACTTGATTCTTCATGTTCTGCATCATATTTAGACTTATACCTTAGTTATGACACCCACGAAAGGTTACATCGTAAGCAATACGACAAACAAACGTGATGACTTCAATTTTTCTATTGTCAATTTTCCGTTTTTCTGCAGTAATATTAAATTGTTAGCTCAAAAATGTTGCAAGCCTAGGCCAATTGAGGCCCCTAAAAATTTTATGGCCGTCATCACAATATTGTTGATAAGTATGAAATCACTGTATCCAAACTTATACTTGATATATTTTACTTCCCATACTTACATATGTTCCTTTCACCCCGAATTTGACTTAGCACTTGACGGGTGTAGCTAGCTAGACAGGAGGTACTTACACTTTTCGAAGCACCCGGCTTTGATATGTAAGTTCACTTGTATAAATTAATTGTTTTACTTTTTTGGCGGAATTATGATTTGGACAAGAACTGGTATGTATGTGTTATATATATATATATATCCAACCAATTGCAAAAGTGGTTACTTTTTCTCTTGTAAGTAAATTTTAAAATATATACGTATGACAAAACTTGCCTATATAGAAGCCATATTTTTAGGTCTCATTTTTTAGGTTTGATTTGGACATAGGTGATGTTTAATACGCCTCTTTGAAGACAATTTTTAAACTAACGACAGTAGCATTTATAATTCAGTGTTAATTGCTTTCTCCTGAGTTAATCTTTAAGATGATTTTAGTTACATGTAATTGCCAAGTGTAGATTATGTTTTTACTGTAGATTTAAAATAACTAAGTCCAGTTGTTGTGGTTAAGATTGCCAATCGGGCATTGCTGAAAACACTTGATTTTAAACTTTAAACGTATAAGATTTAAAACATTTCTTTAAGTCAAAACAAAATATTGTTCTTTATTAACAATAACGATTTTAAATTCAGATTAACTTGAATACTTTGAAGGATTTCTGTCTAAACATAATGACTAGGTACTATATATTGGTTACGCAATTGTACAAAAATGAAATACATTAAACCCACAGGCTGAAAGCCAAAACTTAATCTGATTTTGTTCTTAACAAGTTAAGTATCCAAACATCTGTGGAAAAGTTCAGACATTTGAACTTTCCCAAACATCTGTGGAAAAGTTCAGACATTTGAACTTTCCCAAACATCTGTGGAAAAGTTCAGACATTTGAACTTTCCCAAACCATATATTGAACTTGTGTAAACTTTTTTCCTTGTAGTGCATAAACAAGATCTGGAAAGACATCAATTTTAAAAGTTGTTGCTTAATTCATAATTTATAAAGAAGACAGCGAATCGAGCCATTAAAAAATATCTGCTCTTCCAATCAAAAGTTGACATTTTAATCGGTCACAAAGCATACTCTTACATTTTTATTGGATTTGTCATGTAAAATTCTAAAGAAGCACATGGCAGACTCATCAATCTCAAAACGATTAAAAGTTTTTAAATAAAGCTGTTTTTGTACCTTTAGAAAACAACAAATCCTTAAACTTCTTACACAAGGAAAAAGAAATTCTTCATTTAATAATGATAATTATACTAATACTTATTATTATTATTATTATTATTATTATTATTATAAGTCGTCTCGGAATTCTTCTCAAAGTTTGTATGTTTATTTTTTGTTTGAGTCATCCGTTCGATGCCTCGTTGTCTTGTTGGCAGTTTCATTTGGTTTCCAGTTGTAAGTTTTCTGCTTCAAATTACCTACTCGGGAGAGGAAAAATCGTGAGTTGTATAACTTGTCTCCAATTCTTTTGTACAAAAATATTATTGCAATAAAATATGTTTAACGTATACCTATTCTATGTGGATAAATTTTTAGGAAACTGAACTACAGCAACCAGAATTATATAATACAACATACAATATTTTTATTGGCAGGTAATGGTACAATAGAACTTGACGAATTTTTCGTGATGATGGAAAAGGAGTTAAAAAGAACGGAAACTGAGGAGGATTTAAGAGATGCATTTAAAGTGTTCGATAGAAATGGTGATGAATTAATAAGTATGAATGAATTGAGGCATATATTAGATGAATTAGGTGAAGATTTATCTGATGAGGAAATAAAAGACATGATGTCAGAGGCAGATATAGATGGGGATGGATATGTTAATTATGAAGGTATGAACGTTGTTTTAAGTTCATCCATGGGTATAATTCTTCAGATTTATTTATAAACCGCCTTTTAAAATATCGCCGGGATAAATTTTTTCCCATTAATTTTAAATTGACTATCTTTATATCACTAAACAAAATATCTTTAGATAATCGCCCCATTATGGAAGAGGTTCGTATCTAAGACCCAAGGGACCCTAAATCTTTCCCTACTCTCTGTTATACTGCAATCATAATGAGTATTGTAGAAGGCAAGAACTACAAGAATATACCCTTGCATATAGTTAAATTCACTAAATAACCATTTGGCTCTCATAAAAGAAAGAATGAGCATCCTATCCTTTTGTTACGACTGAGATGCCGAACCAACAACGTAAATCTACGCGGAATTGACATAATTAGACATAAATCTTTACTTAGTCACGGTTATTTATATATTTGACTAAGAAGGGTTTTAGTTTTACACCCAAAGACAGTTAAATTTTTGTTTTAAATCTTAATCTCTTATTGGCCATTTTCCAAATACCGATGGATTTACGTTGAGACAAGACCGACAGTGTTATTATTGTTGAAATAAGAAGATAAAAAGTGACAAAGGTGTTACTGTTATTAATTATATGGTTATGTTTATCATTGAGGAAATATGTACTTTTATGTTCTGTAATATTCTTTACTGTATTTACAATCTTTCTTAAAGTGCTTTATTGTAGCAAAAATCTTTATTCAAACATCATCATGTATAGGTCAAACGAAAATGTATCAATCCTTCTAACCTCTGTAATATTCCTGCGGCGGCACGGAGGCGACGTGGCACGTATCACTAAAAAAAAGTTTTATATCGCGCTCTCATGCGAATGCTTTTGTGGCTCACGAAAAATGTATTGCGTGCTCACGCAAAAGCTATCACTTTAGCGTGTTTACGCAATAACCTTTGTGCGAGCACGTAATAACTTTCAAGTGAGCACGCAATCGCGTAAGCACGCGATATATAAAAATATTTTTCGTGTCACCACTGTGCTGCCGTTTTATTCCTGTAGTTTAATTTTTAAAAAATCATACGTACAGAGAAAAAATCCAATTGATTTAAAAAATAAAACTTCAAAAACTAAGATTACCAGATGGCAAGGTCAATAATAACCTTTTACTAAAAAATTGTATCCGGATACGAAATTTTATTAGTAATTTTGCGTCAGACAACATAAGTTTTTCTTTTTCCTGCGTCTAATTCCTTTTCCATTTCAATCATTGGCTTTAGCAAGTCTTGTCCGATATTTTTTTAAACTTCATTGGAATAAAAAGGTATGACTATAGATGTGCCTTTTGCTTATAATATCTGGAGAGAAATCCTTTTATTCCATTTTTGGCCCAATTTAGACCGAATAGTTTTCGATTAGGGATTAGAGTTATGTTATCTGTAAGTTAGGCATTAAAAGCTAGAGTCAATTTAGCTAACTTTAATGTTGAAATAGTTCTCAAAATCTTGCAATTTTATGTAAATTATTTTTAAAATATTTTACGGGTCCCCATTATCCTGGTGTATGATACAACATTTATAACCTAACCCCCCCCCCCCCCTTCTTAACTGTATTTTACCCTTGGTCCGTGTAATTTGTTTTCAGAACTTTAGAAATGTTGTTGGTTCATCAACGTTTTATGCAAATCTCGAATTATTTTCCGTTTCATTTCATACAATTTTGGCTAGTAACGTTGTCATGTGTTGAAAAAGACCATTCTTATCCTTTATGTAATTATATATTTTTTGTTTGTTTTTAGCTCACCTGAGCACAAAGTGCTCATGTGAGCTATTGGTATCATTAGAGGCAGACCCTCTGTCGTCCGTCGTCCGTCCGTCCGTCAACAATTGCTTCAAACGGCTTTTTCTCTGAATCTTCTGGTCCCATTTTGTTCAAACTTGGTCAAAAGCATCTATAGAACATTGCCTTTCAGATTTGTGTTTTGGTTGCCATAGCTACAAAATGTAGGTCACATTGACGTACATAGTTGAAAACCAAAAAAAAATCTTTTTCTCCAAAACCACTTCACTGAGATAAAATCTGATGTGATATTTGGCATCTAAAGCATCTTATATACCAAGTTTGTGAATTTCAATAATTTTGTGAAAAATTAGGTTACGCGTTTTTGCGTTTATTTTTTTTATTCATTGTTAATACGTAGTACTTTTTTTACCAAAATTACAAAAATGAATAAATTTAGGTGAATTCTTTTTCTAAACACCATTTTCTTATGTGAAGAAACATACGTTTGACAATTTTCATGAAATTCTGTAAAGTACAAGTCGCTTTTTTCGACCTTTTTCATTTTACTGTTATTATTATTATCATTATTATTATTGTTATTATTTCTGAATTTTATGACTAACAATGGTGCATGGAAGAGATTTTATGAATTTTTACTTTTTAGTGTAATTATTGTTTTTGAAATACATGTGATACTGATATGTAGATATAGCAAAAACCTTGAAATATTTTTTTTTTTTTGTTTTATAAAATCACTGTTATGTAACATAATTTAAACTAATTGAACAATTTTTTAAAAATAATTTGCAGTTGACTTTTACAATTTTTTTAAAATATTTAAATTAATGTGTCAAATCTGTAAAGTCTTAAATCCGGATCTGAAATTTGCTCATGTGAGCTTTTGTTATGGATAGGCACTCTGCCATCGATCCATCCATCAAAAGACTTCTTCTCAGACACTACTGGTCACATTTCATTCACATTAGTCAATAGCATCTATAGACCATTGTCATTCACATATGTGTTTCTGGTTGCAATGGCTACCAAAAGTAGGTCACAGTGACCTACATAGCTAAAAACCTAAACAATAATGTTCTCTGAAACCACTTCTATTGAGGCTACATGTTATGTCTTACCAGGTATTATCAAGACATACCAGTTACATTTAAACTCAGGTGAGCAAATAAGAGCTATCTTGGGCCTCTTGTTTTTTT
This sequence comes from Tegillarca granosa, assembly GCA_029721355.1. Classification (NCBI taxonomy): domain Eukaryota; kingdom Metazoa; phylum Mollusca; class Bivalvia; order Arcoida; family Arcidae; genus Tegillarca; species Tegillarca granosa. The sequence continues at coordinate 43,019,950 of CM056595.1, forward strand.
TTATTTTGTTAACACGTGCTCCTTTTACTTTTCTGTTAACAGAATTTGTGAGAATAATGACTATCGGATGAAAGAGGTGAACACAAGACAGTATTCCACTGTTACAAAGATGTCAACTGGATGCATGAGGCATAACGATACTAAGGCATTAGAAATTGTGTGCAATAGTTCATATCCAGGTTTAGTGCTTGTTAAATTTTGAATATTATCGGTGACTTTGCAAAATATTTGGTAAAATCTTATTAGTAAAATCAAGGTTTCATTTTACCCTTTAAAATTGCCTGATCAATATAATTGCAAATTGAATTTAAGATATTGGTTCTTAATTACTGAACTTGTTTTGCAGTGTTTAAACTCTGTGTGTGTGTGTGTGTGTGTGTGTGTGTGTGTGTGTGTGTGTGTGTGTGTGTGTTGCTCCTGTACATTAAATATATTGGCACAAAAACTTCGACCGAAAGGGCATAATTGAATATTTGTATGTGTCAAAATTGCGAGTGTTTTTCAATGTTAAAAATGAATTAAAAGTGAGATGGTTCCTTAAGATGTTAATGGAAATCGTAAAGGGGCTTTAGTAATCCTTTGTTTCATTACAGAACTGTATTGCTAAGGAAGGTGCATAATCTTTTCCTCACGTCGTTTTGATCTTTATTTCTTCAATAAAATGATATAGTTCTCATTACCGAAACTACGAATGCGGCAACGAGGCAACTGCCTCGGTAAGAAGTTAACGGACTTTTTCTCACAGAAGTGATATTTTGAGTAAACTTTTCAATTATCATCTAACCTAGATTAGAAGGTTTACTGTTGTGGTTAATATAGTTTTGATGGCACAAAACCACCAAACGTATCTTACAACAGCTGGTCTAGTTCTGAGCTTTCCTATTATACTGTGTTATATATATAAATATATATAGATTGATCTTCAATTCTTGCCTCGGTTTATGTAAGGGCCTAGTTACGGTACTGGTTCTGTGTTAAAATTTGTATCACTTTTCAATTGTAATCATTTAATTTTAAAATTGAAAATTTTTAAATTTTACAATATTATATGTCGTTTATTTTATACCAATCTGTCATATTCTATTTAGATACATCATAGACTAACGACCACGGGTTTGTTAAATTAAGCAGACCACGACTTTACAAAATTTGTTGTATAAAATGTCAATATACCGTCCATTTTAAATCAATTATCATGCATTATAATTTTTATTGTTATGTCAAAATAGAATAGTTTATTTTTATATAATAAAACATTATTTATCATAACTCGTTTCTTATTGTTAGAATTATAGGCTTTTAGTCATTACATATATGATCAAATATTACACAATGGCCAAACTTTCTGTCTAAGTTTAATTGCAAAATCAGCACATGTAGTTGTAAAAAAATCGGTCTCCATAGGTATCACAATGCCGGTATCCCCAAACATCCCTCGTACTGACCCCACTTCTCCAAGGAAGTTAAGAAATCTTGACTTGAATTTAAAGTACCAGGACAATTTAAAATGAAAATCAGTTTAAAAATTATTTCTAGTAGTCTGTTCCAGAAATCTATTTTCAACAACTTCTTATATTATAATGTATTGCGTTATTATACTTTGTTATTCACCATTTTAAGCCAGTTAACAGCTACAAGACTAGTTGTTTTACCAGTAGGTCGTTGTCAGTTTGTTCTGTGGACGTGTCTGCCAGAATATGAAAATTGACTATAACCTCTATTGGCTGTAATGTCATAATTTGCAAGTAACTGGTTAATCTTTTACATGAAAACTAAGATGCAATGGCGTAACATTATTGGTTCAACAGATCATGGTTCCTGCATTGTATCTGCAGCATACATCGTGGTTTCGTATTTTGGCAGCATACTACATTGTCCTACATTACAGGCATACATTACATCATTGACAGCATTCTCCATGGTTCAATTTTATAAACAGTGTATTTCGCATATGTCATGTTTCCACATAATTGGTAATATACATCATGGTTTCGTATTATTGACAGCATACATCATTGTCCTACATTACAGGCATACATTTCATAATTGGCAGCATTGGTTCAATTTTATAAACAGTGTATTTTACATACGTCATGATTCCACATAATTGGTAATATACATCATGGTTTCGTATTATTGGCAGCATACATCATTGTCCTACATTACAGGCATACATTTCATCATTGGCAGCATTGGTTCAATTTTATAAACAGTGTATTTCGCATACGTCATGATTCCACATAATTGTTAACATACATCATGGTTTCGGTTTTTTTTTTTTTTTTTTTTTTTTTTTTTTTTTTTTTTTTTTTTTTTTTTTTTTTTTTTGGCAGCATACCTCATTGTCTTGCATTACAGGCAGCATGTGTCACGAATTCACGTCATTAGCAGCATTCTCCATGATTCAATTTTATAAATAGTGTATTTCGCATACGTCATGAATCTACATAAATGGTAGCGGTAATACATCATGGTTCTGTTTTATCAACAATGTATTTCAAATCACATATTTCAATAGTTTGCCGTCACCTCGATATAAGTGAAAAGATACACCGACTAAACCGAATGAAGTCAGTCAGTCATGTGTTGTAGATAGTGTATTTACCGTTATAATGACACAATATTTAAACTGTATAAAAGTATTCAATAAACACATCAGGTGTTGAATTCAATAAAAATGCACCAAGTAAAAACGTCCAATGGGTTCAACTGGTACATGCAATATTGAATGAACAAGACACTGAAATATTCAAGTAACTTTTTTTAAACCATTAAATTTTAAGAGCGAGAGAGCGACTGAGAGGAAGTGAGAGAGTTATGAACTATATTAGTAGCATGTGCTTGTGTCGATATTAACTCTTTACCGTCTTTGTTTGTTTGTTCAAAGGAGTAGAGCTCGTTTTTGCGTGATAAAGCTAGGAGGTCAATAGCTGCAACAAGTTGAAAATGCATGTACTTAATCCCACTGTATTGGGGGATTTCTAAACCATCCACTCCCTCCAAAACGGTACGCATATGCTTATGCTGAAAATCCTATTCAAATTTTGGAGGGACTAACAGTCGGTAATAAAAGCTGATCTACAGTTGTTCTGGAGACGGGTTTATATAAGCTTGCGTTTTTTCCTGAATCAAGTGTACAGTTTGTAATCTCATGTTGCTTGCTGTTCATGATAAATAAAATATCGTTTAAATTAAATTTCGGAGGGACTTCTACTTCTAAAGCGACAAAATCATCCATTTTGAAAAATAATTTTTCAAGTATTTTTCATAGAACTAATGGGTGCATATTACCAAATTACATAATAGTGGTGTCATGTGCTATTTTGTTGGGGTTTTTTTTATTACATAAATGCATTAATATAAAATCAACACATAACAAAATCAGTTTACATTTTGAGGAATCACAACAAACCTCTCTAAATAAATCAAAAACTTAAAATTAATAAATCACTTCCCTGTATGGTGTTAAAACAATCTTAAGCATATAGATTTAACAAGAGAAAGCGACTTGTATTTGAATGAATTGCACTTGACTGTGATTGTATACTGGCTTTCGTCCTGTTATCTATGTTTTATTGTAGTTAGGAAAGCTTTAAACAAACAGAAATAAAATTCTATTTAAGATTATGAAATACAGGCTAGTGTTTATTTTGTAGTACGAATATAAATTCAACACTTGCAATAGTGAAAATTGAGGAGGGATCACATAGGGATTTACAGAAACTTTATGAAAACTAAGATCTGTAATTTTCTCTAAGAATTTCGGTCTCCATAACGTGATCTGAAGTACTCTTAACTCGAGCGTACAACGAAATTACCATAATCGAACACTCTCGTATACAACTAATTGAGTTATAATGAATACTTGTAAAACATTGTAATTTATAATCATTTGGTTGTATTTTCTTCATGAAAATTATGTTAAAACATAAAACAAACTTAATCTAACATGGGTAATGCCAGGTGATGACCCAAGTTACCATAATGTGTTAGGTATATATTTTTTGAATTTTCTGAATGAAATACTGAAAAATTTATAATCTGACAGGTATCTTAAAAAGTGCAACGTTGAATGCATTTGAACTATTGTTTTACCATTTTAATAAAAGGTCCCCGTTACTGGAATGAGTTTTCTTCTTTATTTCAAATACCGATACCATTTTATCCTGTTACAAGCACCTGCATATCACTGAATTAATTTGCCAAAAATTATTTAATCTTCTTTTAAAGCCATTTTATTATATTGCTGGTGCACATTGTTATTCAATATCTAATTTGGCCTTTTTTAAAATCATTATATTTGCCTCATATTCTTTCGACTTTTTTTAAGTTTTTAGAACGTCATTTTATATCCTATATGTAATTGTTAAAGCCCTTTATCATTATTATTTAGCAATACATGTGTATTACTTCTGTAGAAATATTTTGAGTTATCCTTTCTGTTCCTCGATCCTTTGGTATCAATACACCTCATGTTACAAGATCGATCTTGAACAAACAACCTGGTTCTAATGAACATCTAGATCTACTTCCGAAAAACGTAAACAAATAATACGAGTATATGTCATAAAATGAACCCGTGTGTCAACTGTTTCATTCTGTAATGAAAAAGCTTAAAGATTTATCTTATAATACTTAAAAAACTTAGAAGATTTTATCTTTAAAAAACTTGTTTTAAATTTAAAAATAGATTTCTGATCATTTCAAGTGAATCTGTTAATGCACCTCCTTACGAGAGTCACAGGTATATTAAATCTTCTACAGGTATGATAAATACCTAGCGGTCCGTTTATCTTAATTAAGACAGGTATCGTTTTACACATTTCATTCATTTATAAAATCAATTCGGATAGAAATATACATGTATTTGAAATTTTAATACGGGAAAATTATTTCAAGTTAATCCGCACAATTTATCTGGGATTACATTAAGGGCGGTATCATGGTAAGTATACAAATAAACTTACATCTTTGATACCCATACATGTGTAATTACTAAATTTAGAATTTACGATATATACATTTTAGTGAATGAGGAAACTTTATTATGCATCACATACAACCTTTCTCTTAATTGACCCTCTCTCACAATTTAGTCCAAATTTTTTTATTATTATTTAGTAAGATTATTGTAATTAACTACCGTAACATCGAAATGATTAAACTTAATGTATATCATCAAAATAAACGATGTACCCTTTGATCTAAAAGAATCCCCCCCAAAGAATTGTATTACCAGTTAATAGAAGATTAATTTTAATTTAAAAATTCTTTTTAAAAAATCTTAGAAATTATTCAAAAACTAGTATTAAATTACAGGTACATGAATGTTTAAATTTGAAATGAATGTGTTGAGAAAGCTAGCTTTTTGTTCCTGAAGCTGCAGTTCAAGAACGGACACTTATTAGTTCTCGTTTATATTATGACGTCAAACAGGTTACACTTTATCTAAAAAGAAGTATACATGTATTCACATAGTCATATAGTAAATAAATTTTCTTTTCTGAAAATGCATTGTCTAACCAATTTATACAACGTCAGTTGCGGTTATAAGAAAAAAGCTTTAGATATTTTTGTCAAATTTCTTATTTCTTTTCTTCTTATTTATTTATTTATTTATTTATTTATCTATTTATTTATTTACATTTAGTGCACAAATACGACAACTGAATGCATTTTTCCATACCTTGCTTTGTGAAAATCTTTTATTTTAATAAACTAATATAAACATTTACAAGTCTGGTCATTTTCGTTTCGTGAAAGTTTGTCATGGGTTCCTATTTTGTACAAAAACACTCTTTACAAAATAATTATAAAATGTCATGAGATTAATTACATATTTGGCAGTTATATATTGAACAATTTTATTGCTTCTAAAACGTATGTTTCATTGCACCTTCATTCAGGCAAAAAACACCAAAGTATCCTTAAAATATATATATATATTTAATTTTATGTTTAATATTTTAAAAATTTAAAGATCGATATTGCAAAGTTAAATATGAAAAAAATTAAATGTAAAAGGAAATCAGAGAAATAAATCAATATAATATGTGATAAATAATCCATTTAGTGCTTTGATTAACCCAGCAAAACCGTGTTGTTAAGTAAATGTTATCATATAACCTTGTCGAATGCCAAACGTTTTCTTTTCAAAATAGATGAAAAATTAAAACTTTGTAAATATAGTCAACGGTATTTTATCTAAACCTTTAACGAAAACATATGTTTAATATGTCTGCATGTTTATTTTTGTATTCGTTCCTAGCATCTTTGTTTTAAACCATAGTATTTATACGTAATTTAACATGTAAAATGATAAAGCACACTTCCCCTTGAAGGCGGGGGGATACCTTATTTGGAGACGGGGGGATACTAGGTTAAAAAACTGGATAATACATATCTCTGTATATCCAAACTATTATTCAAAAATATTTATTCCAAATTATTTGACTGTTGATATTAACATGTTGACTCATTTTTCATATTTATTTTTTATTGAAACTATAAACTTTCAAAGTGAACATAAATCACCCTTTTTACCCAAGTCTTTTTAAATTACTCACCTGAGCTAAAAACTCGGAACTTTGCAAAAGGCCAATTTCTCTATATTAAGCAAACGTGTTCCTTTTTTTTTTTTTTTTTTTTTTTTTTTTTTTTTTTTACAAATGAATGTTGTTAGTTTCAAACTTCTAAGAATTTTTAAGCGTCATTCCAAACAAAACTTTAAACTTATAGCATTGGCGTTCTTGATTTCGCACTTATTTGTATTTCCATAAAAGATAACCAAAATATACAAACTTTAGTAAAGGGTAGTCTTAGTTAAAGAACGATAATTAAACTAGAGTAAGTACAACATACAGATAGATAGAAGCCTTTAGGGAGATATTATTGAAAACATGTACATGTATTAGTATTGAATGGTTCAAAGTAGATAAAGTGATTATCTATAAAAGTGGATAAATCAGTAAGTAGGGTGATTACTGTAGGCAGCATTTATGTCAAATAAAGGTCCGTTTGATTTGAATTATATAACCCACCAAGGCCGTGGGTTCGAACCCCTGCCGTGTCTGACCCAAGACTTGAAAGTGGGTAGTGACTGTTCTTTCGCCAAGCACTCGGCATTACGAAAGTCACGGTTCTTTCGGATGGGAACTTAAAATAAACGAGGTCCCGTGTCATGGCAGGCATGGCACGATAAAGAACCCTGCTATATAATGCCATCAGCGCAACGCACGGGAAAAATTTCTGCATTTTCGCCTATAGCTGGCGACGCTTCGATATAAGTGAATTATTCTTGACTAGGACGTTAAACACCATTACTCAACTCAACTCAACTCAACTCAACTCCCACCCATAAACATGCTTTCTGGCATGTCTTATGCCTTTGTTTTACAGCAAATAGGATATATTATACAATACTTACGTCGTTAATTCATTTACGGTCAGAAAAGTAACAATAACCTGAGCATGCATTGATTAACGAAGTTTTATTATAGCTCACCAGTAATTGATGTGTAATTGGACACTGATATTAAACTACCTGTACAATATTGTCATAGTTTTACTTTTTATACAGTTAGAATATTTTTAGTTCATGTTATATGGTCTTTGGTCTAGCTAACTTTAAGATTTCTTTTCTTACATTGAGTTTCTATAATTACCAGCTGAGGACCTAGAGAGATCGTACGCCACCCCCCCCCCCCTTATGTCGGTGACAATACACTGAATTAAAGATAATTTTCTGTTTAATGCAGCTTAGAATACAACAAAATGCCGGATTTCGCACCATTTGTTTTCAAATCTTCGGATCCCCTAGGAGGTTGCAGCCTTCGGTTCTCACCTTTTGACCACCCACCCCACCCCGTAAGATCCTGGATACACCTCTGATTATCTTTATGTTACGAAACGTTTGTGCTTAATTTACGTCTTCAATAAATTTAAGATGGTATCTGAAACATTCTGCTAAGTCAACTTCTCACCTTCAATGCAGTACGAAAGGAGTCATATACTCTATATCTGATAAGTTCCATCTTTTCAAACAGATTTGATCTTGTTGTGTCGCAAGTTTTGATAATTGTTGGAGGAAATTCATCAGCCAAGACATAAAACTTCACAGTGTTTAACTCATCATGCAGCTTAAAATTTGTAACTTATAAAGTTTTAAGAATACCTGGATACCAGGAACTCAAATGCTTCTTTTCCACAGACGTATACTATGCACGAACAATCTAAAAATTTCGAGAATTACCCAACTGAAAAAGTCAGATATTTTTCTTGATTATTATATAGAATAGTATACGACATTTACGTGCTTGATCAAGATGTTTTACCGGGCTTAAATGATGCAGATTAAAGATTTGAAAAATCAAGACGTGTCATTTATACATAGTTTGGTAAAAAAAAATTGCTTTGCTTTACAGCTTAACGTCTTTAACTGAGTTTCATTAAGCATTTTACAATAACATGTTTTTAAAATATAACATATTGTTTTCAGGCATCTTCACTGTCAGAAGCACAGATTACAGGTAAATACAAATATAATCAAGAAAACAACAAAAATGCATATTTGTGGTCAAATAAAGTTGCTAAATATTTCCTAAAAATTAAAATTATAACTTTTACATCAAATAACAATACGAGCGTACAAAGAATTGTCTTTTTAATATTACATATGAATTTTGTCATACAAAACTGATTTTCTTTACATAGTATCTAAAGATACGGTTGATAAAACCTTGGTCAAGGTTTTTGATATTTTGTCATACAAAACTGATTTTCTTTACATAGTATCTTAAGATACGTTTGATAAAACCTTGGTCAGGGTTTCTGATATTTTGTCATACAAAACTGATTTTCTTTACATTTTATCAAAAGATACGGTTGATAAAACCTTGGTCAGGGTTTCTGATATTTTGTCATACAAAACTGATTTTCTTTACATAGTATCTAAAGATATGTTTGATAAAACCTTGGTCAGGGTTTTTGATATTTTGTCATACAAAACTGATTTTCTTTACATTTTATCTAAAGATACGTTTGATAAAACCTTGGTCAGGGTTTTTGATATTTTGACATACAAAACTGATTTTCTTTACATTTTATCTAAAGATACGTTTGATAAAACCTTGGTCAGGGTTTTTGATATTTTAACATACAAAACTGATTTTCTTTACATTTTATCTAAAGATACGGTTGATAAAACCTTGGTCAAGGTTTTTGATATTTTGACATACAAAACTGATTTTCTTTACATTTTATCTAAAGATACGTTTGATAAAACCTTGGTCAGGGTTTTTGATATTTTGACATACAAAACTGATTTTCTTTACATTTTATCTAAAGATACGTTTGATAAAACCTTGGTCAGGGTTTTTGATATTTTGACATACAAAACTGATTTTCTTTACATTTTATCTAAAGATACGTTTGATAAAACCTTGGTCAAGGTTTTTGATATTTTGACATACAAAACTGATTTTCTTTACATTTTATCTAAAGATACGTTTGATAAAACCTTGGTCAGGGTTTTTGATATTTTGACAGACAAAACTGATTTTCTTTACATTTTATCTAAAGATACGGTTGATAAAACCTGGTCAAGGTTTTTGATATTTTGTCATACAAAACTGATTTTCTTTACATAGTATCTAAAGATACGGTTGATAAAACCTTGGTCAGGGTTTTTGATACTTTGATATACAAAACTGATTTTCTTTGCATGGTATCTAAAGATACGGTTGATAAACCTTGGTCAAGGTTTTTGATATTTTGACATACAAAACTGATTTTCTTTACATAGTATCTAAAGATACGGTTGATAAAACCTTGGTCAGGGTTTTTGATACTTTGATATACAAAACTGATTTTCTTTGCATGGTATCTAAAGATACGGTTGATAAAACCTTGGTCAAGGTTTTTGATATTTTGACATACAAAACTGATTTTCTTTACATAGTATCTAAAGATACGATTGATAAAACCTTGGTCAGGGTTTTTGATACTTTGATTAACAAAACTGATTTTCTTTGCATGGTATCTAAAGATACGGTTGATAAAACCTTGGTCAAGGTTTTTGATATTTTGACATACAAAACTGATTTTCTTTACATAGTATCTAAAGATACGGTTGATAAAACCTTGGTCAGGTTTTTTGATATTTTGACATACAAAACGATTTTCTTTACATAGTATCTAAAGATACGGTTGATAAAACCTTGGTCAAGGTTTTTGATATTTTGACATAAAAAACTGATTTTCTTTGCATGGTATCTAAAGATACGGTTGATAAAACCTTGGTCAAGGTTTTTGATATTTTGTCATACAAAACTGATTTTCTTTACATTTTATCTAAAGATACGTTTGATAAAACCTTGGTCAGGGTTTTTGATATTTTGTCATACAAAACTGATTTTCTTTACATTTTATCTAAAGATACGTTTGATAAAACCTTTGTCAGGGTTTTTGATATTTTGTCATACAAAACCGATTTTCTTTACATTTTATCTAAAGATACGTTTGATAAAACCTTGGTCAGGGTTTTTGATATTTTGTCATACAAAACTAATTTTCTTTGCATGGTATCTAAAGATACGTTTGATAAAACCTTGGTAAGGGTTTTTGATATTTTGTCATACAAAACTGATTTTCTTTACATTTTATCTAAAGATACGTTTGATAAAACCTTGGTCAGGGTTTTGATATTTTGACATACAAAACTGATTTTCTTTGCATGGTATCCAAAGATACGGTTGATAAAACCTTAGTCAGTGTTTTTGATATTTAACATAGTATCTAAAGATAAGGTTGATAAAACCTTGGTCAGGGATTTTTATATTTTACATAGAATCTTAAGATACGGTCGATAAACCTTGGTCAGGGTTTTTGATGCTACATGGTATCTTAAGATACGGTTAATAAACCTTGGTCAGGGTTTTTGATATTTTACATAGAATCTTAAGATACGGTCGATAAACCTTGGTCAGGGTTTTTGATGCTACATAGTATCTAAAGATACGGTTGATAAAATCTTGGTCAGGGTTTTTATGTTACATGGTATCTGAAGATAAGGTTGATAAAACCTTGGTCAGGGTTTTTGATATTTTACATGGTATCTTAAGATAAGGTTGATAAAACCTTGGTCAGGGTTTTTGATATTTTGATGTTACATGGTATCTAAAGATACGGTTGATAAAACCTTGGTCAAGGGTTTTTGATATTTTGTCATACAAAACTGATTTTCTTTACATGGTATTCAAAAATACGGTTGATAAAACCTTGGTCAGGGTTTTTGATATTTTATATTGTATCTAAAGATACGGTTGATAAAACCTTGGTCAAGGTTTTTGATATTTTGTCATACAAAACTGATTTTCTTTACATTGTATCTAAAGATACGGTTGATAAAACCTTGGTCAAGGTTTTTGATATTTTGTCATACAAAACTGATTTTCTTTACATTTTATCTAAAGATACGGTTGATAAAACCTTGGTCAAGGTTTTTGATATTTTGTCATATAAAACTGATTTTCTTTGCATAGTATCTAAAGATACGGTTGATAAAACCTTGGTCAAGGTTTTTGATATTTTGTCATACAAAACTGATTTTCTTTGCATGGTACCTAAAGATACGGTTGATGAAACCTTGGTCAAGGTTTTTGATATTTTGACATACAAAACTGATTTTCTTTACATAGTATCTAAAGATACGGTTGATAAAACCTTGGTCAGGGTTTTTGATACTTTGATATACAAAACTGATTTTCTTTGCATGGTATCTAAAGATACGGTTGATAAAACCTTTGTCAAGGTTTTTGATATTTTGACATACAAAACTGATTTTCTTTACATAGTATCTAAAGATACGGTTGATAAAACCTTGGTCAAGGTTTTTGATATTTTGACATAAAAAACTGATTTTCTTTGAATGGTATCTAAAGATACGGTTGATAAAACCTTGGTCAGGTTTTTTGATATTTTGACATACAAAACGATTTTCTTTACATAGTATCTAAAGATACGGTTGATAAAACCTTGGTCAAGGTTTTTGATATTTTGACATAAAAAACTGATTTTCTTTGCATGGTATCTAAAGATACGGTTGATAAAACCTTGGTCAAGGTTTTTGATATTTTGTCATACAAAACTGATTTTCTTTACATTTTATCTAAAGATACGTTTGATAAAACCTTGGTCAGGGTTTTTGATATTTTGTCATACAAAACTGATTTTCTTTACATTTTATCTAAAGATACGTTTGATAAAACCTTGGTCAGGGTTTTTGATATTTTGTCATACAAAACCGATTTTCTTTACATTTTATCTAAAGATACGTTTGATAAAACCTTGGTCAGGGTTTTTGATATTTTGTCATACAAAACTAATTTTCTTTGCATGGTATCTAAAGATACGGTTGATAAAACCTTGGTAAGGGTTTTTGATATTTTGTCATACAAAACTGATTTTCTTTACATTTTATCTAAAGATACGTTTGGTAAAACCTTGGTCAGGGTTTTTGATCTTTTGTCATACAAAACTGATTTTCTTTACATAGTATCTAAAGATACGGTTGATAAAACCTTGGTCAAGGGTTTTTGATATTTTGTCATACAAAACTGATTTTCTTTACACGGTATCCAAAGATACGGTTGATAAAACCTTGGTCAGGGTTTTTGATATTTTACATTGTATCTAAAGATACGGTTGATAAAACCTTGGTCAAGGTTTTTGATATTTTGTCATACAAAACTGATTTTCTTTACATTTTATCTAAAGATACGGTTGATAAAACCTTGGTCAAGGTTTTTGATATTTTACATTGTATCTAAAGATACGGTTGATAAAACCTTGGTCATGGTTTTTGATATTTTGTCATACAAAACTGATTTTCTTTACATTTTATCTAAAGATACGGTTGATAAAACCTTGGTCAAGGTTTATGATATTTTGTCATATAAGACTGATTTTCTTTGCATAGTATCTAAAGATACGGTTGATAAAACCTTGGTCAAGGTTTTTGATATTTTGTCATATAAAACTGATTTTCTTTGCATAGTATCTAAAGATACGGTTGATAAAACCTTGGTCAAGGTTTTTGATATTTTGTCATACAAAACTGATTTTCTTTGCATGGTATCTAAAGATACGGTTGATGAAACCTTGGTCAGGGATTTTGATATTTTGTCATACAATACTGATTTTCTTTGCATAGTATCTATAGATACGGTTGATAAAACCTTGGTGAGGGTTTTTGATATTTAGTCATACAAAACTGATTTTCTTTGCATGGTATCTAAAGATACGGTTGATAAAACCTTGGTCAGGGTTTTGATATTTTGACATACAAAACTGATTTTCTTTGCATGGTATCCAAAGATACGGTTGATAAAACCTTAGTCAGTGTTTTTGATATTTAACATAGTATCTAAAGATAAGGTTGATAAAACCTTGGTCAGGGATTTTGATATTTTACATAGAATCTTAAGATACGGTCGATAAACCTTGGTCAGGGTTTTTGATGCTACATGGTATCTTAAGATACGGTTAATAAACCTTGGTCAGGGTTTTTGATATTTTACATAGAATCTTAAGATACGGTCGATAAACCTTGGTCAGGGTTTTTGATGCTACATAGTATCTAAAGATACGGTTGATAAAATCTTGGTCAGGGTTTTTATGTTACATGGTATCTGAAGATAAGGTTGATAAAACCTTGGTCAGGGTTTTTTATATTTTACATGGTATCTTAAGATAAGGTTGATAAAACCTTGGTCAGGGTTTTTGATATTTTGATGTTACATGGTATCTAAAGATACGGTTGATAAAACCTTGGTCAAGGGTTTTTGATATTTTGTCATACAAAACTGATTTTCTTTACATGGTATTCAAAAATACGGTTGATAAAACCTTGGTCAGGGTTTTTGATATTTTATATTGTATCTAAAGATACGGTTGATAAAACCTTGGTCAAGGTTTTTGATATTTTGTCATACAAAACTGATTTTCTTTACATTGTATCTAAAGATACGGTTGATAAAACCTTGGTCAAGGTTTTTGATATTTTGTCATACAAAACTGATTTTCTTTACATTTTATCTAAAGATACGGTTGATAAAACCTTGGTCAAGGTTTTTGATATTTTGTCATATAAAACTGATTTTCTTTGCATAGTATCTAAAGATACGGTTGATAAAACCTTGGTCAAGGTTTTTGATATTTTGTCATACAAAACTGATTTTCTTTGCATGGTACCTAAAGATACGGTTGATGAAACCTTGGTCAAGGTTTTTGATATTTTGACATACAAAACTGATTTTCTTTACATAGTATCTAAAGATACGGTTGATAAAACCTTGGTCAGGGTTTTTGATACTTTGATATACAAAACTGATTTTCTTTGCATGGTATCTAAAGATACGGTTGATAAAACCTTGGTCAAGGTTTTTGATATTTTGACATACAAAACTGATTTTCTTTACATAGTATCTAAAGATACGGTTGATAAAACCTTGGTCAAGGTTTTTGATATTTTGACATAAAAAAACTGATTTTCTTTGAATGGTATCTAAAGATACGGTTGATAAAACCTTGGTCAGGTTTTTTGATATTTTGACATACAAAACGATTTTCTTTACATAGTATCTAAAGATACGGTTGATAAAACCTTGGTCAAGGTTTTTGATATTTTGACATAAAAAACTGATTTTCTTTGCATGGTATCTAAAGATACGGTTGATAAAACCTTGGTCAAGGTTTTTGATATTTTGTCATACAAAACTGATTTTCTTTACATTTTATCTAAAGATACGTTTGATAAAACCTTGGTCAGGGTTTTTGATATTTTGTCATACAAAACTGATTTTCTTTACATTTTATCTAAAGATACGTTTGATAAAACCTTGGTCAGGGTTTTTGATATTTTGTCATACAAAACCGATTTTCTTTACATTTTATCTAAAGATACGTTTGATAAAACCTTGGTCAGGGTTTTTGATATTTTGTCATACAAAACTAATTTTCTTTGCATGGTATCTAAAGATACGGTTGATAAAACCTTGGTAAGGGTTTTTGATATTTTGTCATACAAAACTGATTTTCTTTACATTTTATCTAAAGATACGTTTGATAAAACCTTGGTCAGGGTTTTTGATCTTTTGTCATACAAAACTGATTTTCTTTACATAGTATCTAAAGATACGGTTGATAAAACCTTGGTCAAGGGTTTTTGATATTTTGTCATACAAAACTGATTTTCTTTACACGGTATCCAAAGATACGGTTGATAAAACCTTGGTCAGGGTTTTTGATATTTTACATTGTATCTAAAGATACGGTTGATAAAACCTTGGTCAAGGTTTTTGATATTTTGTCATACAAAACTGATTTTCTTTACATTTTATCTAAAGATACGGTTGATAAAACCTTGGTCAAGGTTTTTGATATTTTACATTGTATCTAAAGATACGGTTGATAAAACCTTGGTCATGGTTTTTGATATTTTGTCATACAAAACTGATTTTCTTTACATTTTATCTAAAGATACGGTTGATAAAACCTTGGTCAAGGTTTATGATATTTTGTCATATAAGACTGATTTTCTTTGCATAGTATCTAAAGATACGGTTGATAAAACCTTGGTCAAGGTTTTTGATATTTTGTCATATAAAACTGATTTTCTTTGCATAGTATCTAAAGATACGGTTGATAAAACCTTGGTCAAGGTTTTTGATATTTTGTCATACAAAACTGATTTTCTTTGCATGGTATCTAAAGATACGGTTGATGAAACCTTGGTCAGGGATTTTGATATTTTGTCATACAATACTGATTTTCTTTGCATAGTATCTATAGATACGGTTGATAAAACCTTGGTGAGGGTTTTTGATATTTAGTCATACAAAACTGATTTTCTTTGCATGGTATCTAAAGATACGGTTGATAAAACCTTGGTCAGGGTTTTGATATTTTGACATACAAAACTGATTTTCTTTGCATGGTATCCAAAGATACGGTTGATAAAACCTTAGTCAGTGTTTTTGATATTTAACATAGTATCTAAAGATAAGGTTGATAAAACCTTGGTCAGGGATTTTGATATTTTACATAGAATCTTAAGATACGGTCGATAAACCTTGGTCAGGGTTTTTGATGCTACATGGTATCTTAAGATACGGTTAATAAACCTTGGTCAGGGTTTTTGATATTTTACATAGAATCTTAAGATACGGTCGATAAACCTTGGTCAGGGTTTTTGATGCTACATAGTATCTAAAGATACGGTTGATAAAATCTTGGTCAGGGTTTTTATGTTACATGGTATCTGAAGATAAGGTTGATAAAACCTTGGTCAGGGTTTTTTATATTTTACATGGTATCTTAAGATAAGGTTGATAAAACCTTGGTCAGGGTTTTTGATATTTTGATGTTACATGGTATCTAAAGATACGGTTGATAAAACCTTGGTCAAGGGTTTTTGATATTTTGTCATACAAAACTGATTTTCTTTACATGGTATTCAAAAATACGGTTGATAAAACCTTGGTCAGGGTTTTTGATATTTTATATTGTATCTAAAGATACGGTTGATAAAACCTTGGTCAAGGTTTTTGATATTTTGTCATACAAAACTGATTTTCTTTACATTGTATCTAAAGATACGGTTGATAAAACCTTGGTCAAGGTTTTTGATATTTTGTCATACAAAACTGATTTTCTTTACATTTTATCTAAAGATACGGTTGATAAAACCTTGGTCAAGGTTTTTGATATTTTGTCATATAAAACTGATTTTCTTTGCATAGTATCTAAAGATACGGTTGATAAAACCTTGGTCAAGGTTTTTGATATTTTGTCATACAAAACTGATTTTCTTTGCATGGTACCTAAAGATACGGTTGATGAAACCTTGGTCAAGGTTTTTGATATTTTGACATACAAAACTGATTTTCTTTACATAGTATCTAAAGATACGGTTGATAAAACCTTGGTCAGGGTTTTTGATACTTTGATATACAAAACTGATTTTCTTTGCATGGTATCTAAAGATACGGTTGATAAAACCTTGGTCAAGGTTTTTGATCTTTTGTCATACAAAACTGATTTTCTTTACATAGTATCTAAAGATACGGTTGATAAAACCTTGGTCAAGGTTTTTGATATTTTGACATAAAAAACTGATTTTCTTTGAATGGTATCTAAAGATACGGTTGATAAAATCTTGGTCAGGTTTTTTGATATTTTGACATACAAAACGATTTTCTTTACATAGTATCTAAAGATACGGTTGATAAAACCTTGGTCAAGGTTTTTGATATTTTGACATAAAAAACTGATTTTCTTTGCATGGTATCCAAAGATACGGTTGATAAAACCTTAGTCAGTGTTTTTGATATTTAACATAGTATCTAAAGATAAGGTTGATAAAACCTTGGTCAGGGATTTTGATATTTTACATAGAATCTTAAGATACGGTCGATAAACCTTGGTCAGGGTTTTTGATGCTACATGGTATCTTAAGATACGGTTAATAAACCTTGGTCAGGGTTTTTGATATTTTACATAGAATCTTAAGATACGGTCGATAAACCTTGGTCAGGGTTTTTGATGCTACATAGTATCTAAAGATACGGTTGATAAAATCTTGGTAAGGGTTTTTATGTTACATGGTATCTGAAGATAAGGTTGATAAAACCTTGGTCAGGGTTTTTGATATTTTACATGGTATCTTAAGATAAGGTTGATAAAACCTTGGTCAGGGTTTTTGATATTTTGATGTTACATGGTATCTAAAGATACGGTTGATAAAACCTTGGTCAAGGGTTTTTGATATTTTGTCATACAAAACTGATTTTCTTTACATGGTATTCAAAAATACGGTTGATAAAACCTTGGTCAGGGTTTTTGATATTTTAAATTGTATCTAAAGATACGGTTGATAAAACCTTGGTCAAGGTTTTTGATATTTTGTCATACAAAACTGATTTTCTTTACATTGTATCTAAAGATACGGTTGATAAAACCTTGGTCAAGGGTTTTTGATATTTTGTCATACAAAACTGATTTTCTTTACATGGTATTCAAAAATACGGTTGATAAAACCTTGGTCAGGGTTTTTGATATTTTATATTGTATCTAAAGATACGGTTGATAAAACCTTGGTCAAGGTTTTTGATATTTTGTCATACAAAACTGATTTTCTTTACATTGTATCTAAAGATACGGTTGATAAAACCTTGGTCAAGGTTTTTGATATTTTGTCATACAAAACTGATTTTCTTTACATTTTATCTAAAGATACGGTTGATAAAACCTTGGTCAAGGTTTTTGATATTTTGTCATATAAAACTGATTTTCTTTGCATAGTATCTAAAGATACGGTTGATAAAACCTTGGTCAAGGTTTTTGATATTTTGTCATACAAAACTGATTTTCTTTGCATGGTACCTAAAGATACGGTTGATGAAACCTTGGTCAAGGTTTTTGATATTTTGACATACAAAACTGATTTTCTTTACATAGTATCTAAAGATACGGTTGATAAAACCTTGGTCAGGGTTTTTGATACTTTGATATACAAAACTGATTTTCTTTGCATGGTATCTAAAGATACGGTTGATAAAACCTTGGTCAAGGTTTTTGATATTTTGACATACAAAACTGATTTTCTTTACATGGTATCTAAAGATACGGTTGATAAAACCTTGGTCAAGGATTTTGATATTTTGACATAAAAAACTGATTTTCTTTGAATGGTATCTAAAGATACGGTTGATAAAACCTTGGTCAGGTTTTTTGATATTTTGACATACAAAACGATTTTCTTTACATAGTATCTAAAGATACGGTTGATAAAACCTTGGTCAAGGTTTTTGATATTTTGACATACAAAACTGATTTTCTTTACATAGTATCTAAAGATACGGTTGATAAAACCTTGGTCAGGGTTTTTGATACTTTGATATACAAAACTGATTTTCTTTGCATGGTATCTAAAGATACGGTTGATAAAACCTTGGTCAGGGTTTTTGATATTTTGTCATACAAAACTGATTTTCTTTACATTTTATCTAAAGATACGTTTGATAAAACCTTGGTCAGGGTTTTTGATATTTTGTCATACAAAACCGATTTTCTTTACATTTTATCTAAAGATACGTTTGATAAAACCTTGGTCAGGGTTTTTGATATTTTGTCATACAAAACTAATTTTCTTTGCATGGTATCTAAAGATACGTTTGATAAAACCTTGGTAAGGGTTTTTGATATTTTGTCATACAAAACTGATTTTCTTTACATTTTATCTAAAGATACGTTTGATAAAACCTTGGTCAGGGTTTTTGATCTTTTGTCATACAAAACTGATTTTCTTTACATAGTATCTAAAGATACGTTTGATAAAACCTTGGTCAGGGTTTTTGATCTTTTGTCATACAAAACTGATTTTCTTTACATAGTATCTAAAGATACGGTTGATAAAACCTTGGTCAAGGGTTTTTGATCTTTTGTCATACAAAACTGATTTTCTTTACATAGTATCTAAAGATACGGTTGATAAAACCTGGGTAAGGGTTTTTGATATTTTGTCATACAAAACTGATTTTCTTTACATTTTATCTAAAGATACGTTTGATAAAACCTTGGTCAGGGTTTTTGATCTTTTGTCATACAAAACTGATTTTCTTTACATAGTATCTAAAGATACGGTTGATAAAACCTTGGTCAGGGTTTTTGATATTTTACATTGTATCTAAAGATACGGTTGATAAAACCTTGGTCAAGGTTTTTGATATTTTGTCATACAAAACTGATTTTCTTTACATTTTATCTAAAGATACGGTTGATAAAACCTTGGTCAAGGTTTTTGATATTTTACATTGTATCTAAAGATACGGTTGATAAAACCTTGGTCATGGTTTTTGATATTTTGTCATACAAAACTGATTTTCTTTACATTTTATCTAAAGATACGGTTGATAAAACCTTGGTCAAGGTTTATGATATTTTGTCATATAAAACTGATTTTCTTTGCATAGTATCTAAAGATACGGTTGATAAAACCTTGGTCAAGGTTTTTGATATTTTGTCATATAAAACTGATTTTCTTTGCATAGTATCTAAAGATACGGTTGATAAAACCTTGGTCAAGGTTTTTGATATTTTGTCATACAAAACTGATTTTCTTTGCATGGTATCTAAAGATACGGTTGATGAAACCTTGGTCAGGGATTTTGATATTTTGTCATACAATACTGATTTTCTTTGCATAGTATCTATAGATACGGTTGATAAAACCTTGGTGAGGGTTTTTGATATTTAGTCATACAAAACTGATTTTCTTTGCATGGTATCTAAAGATACGGTTGATAAAACCTTGGTCAGGGTTTTGATATTTTGACATACAAAACTGATTTTCTTTGCATGGTATCCAAAGATACGGTTGATAAAACCTTAGTCAGTGTTTTTGATATTTAACATAGTATCTAAAGATAAGGTTGATAAAACCTTGGTCAGGGATTTTGATATTTTACATAGAATCTTAAGATACGGTCGATAAACCTTGGTCAGGGTTTTTGATGCTACATGGTATCTTAAGATACGGTTAATAAACCTTGGTCAGGGTTTTTGATATTTTACATAGAATCTTAAGATACGGTCGATAAACCTTGGTCAGGGTTTTTGATGCTACATAGTATCTAAAGATACGGTTGATAAAATCTTGGTCAGGGTTTTTATGTTACATGGTATCTGAAGATAAGGTTGATAAAACCTTGGTCAGGGTTTTTGATATTTTACATGGTATCTTAAGATAAGGTTGATAAAACCTTGGTCAGGGTTTTTGATATTTTGATGTAACATGGTATCTAAAGATACGGTTGATAAAACCTTGGTCAAGGGTTTTTGATATTTTGTCATACAAAACTGATTTTCTTTACATGGTATTCAAAAATACGGTTGATAAAACCTTGGTCAGGGTTTTTGATATTTTATATTGTATCTAAAGATACGGTTGATAAAACCTTGGTCAAGGTTTTTGATATTTTGACATACAAAACTGATTTTCTTTACATTTTATCTAAAGATACGGTTGATAAAACCTTGGTCAGGGTTTTTGATATTTTGACATACAAAACTGATTTTCTTTACATTTTATCTAAAGATACGTTTGATAAAATCTTGGTCAGGGTTTTGATATTTTGACATACAAAACTGATTTTCTTTACATTTTATCTAAAGATACGGTTGATAAAACCTTGGTCAAGGTTTTTGATATTTTGACATACAAAACTGATTTTCTTTGCATTTTATCTAAAGATACGTTTGATAAAACCTTGGTCAGGGTTTTTGATATTTTGACATACAAAACTGATTTTCTTTGCATGGTATCTAAAGATACGGTTGATAAAACCTTAGTCAGTTTTTTGATATTTAACATAGTATCTAAAGATAAGGTTGATAAAACCTTGGTCAGGGTTTTTGATATTTTACATAGAATCTTAAGATACGGTCGATAAACCTTGGTCAGGGTTTTTGATGCTACATGGTATCTTAAGATACGGTTAATAAACCTTGGTCAGGGTTTTTGATATTTTACATAGAATCTTAAGATACGGTCGATAAACCTTGGTCAGGGTTTTTGATGCTACATAGTATCTAAAGATACGGTTGATAAAACCTTGGTCAGGGTTTTTGATATTTTGATGTTACATGGTATCTAAAGATACGGTTGATAACACCTTGGTCAGGGTTTTTGATATTTTTATCCGGTTGATAAAACCTTGGTCATGGTTTTTGATATTTTTATCCGGTTGATAACACCTTGGTCATGGTTTTTGATATTTTTATCCGGTTAATAAAACCTTGGTCATGGTTTTTGATATTTTTATCCGGTTGATAAAACCTTGGTCAGGGTTTTTGATATTTTGATGTTACATGGTATCTTAAGATACGGTTGATAAAACCTTGGTCAGGGTTTTTGATATTTTACATGGTATCTTAAGATAAGGTTGATAAAACCTTGGTCAGGGTTTTTGATATTTTGACATACAAAACTGATTTTCTTTACATTTTATCTAAAGATACGTTTGATAAAACCTTGGTCAGGGTTTTTGATATTTTGACATACAAAACTGATTTTCTTTACATTTTATCTAAAGATACGGTTGATAAAACCTTGGTCAAGGTTTTTGATATTTTGACATACAAAACTGATTTTCTTTACATTTTATCTAAAGATACGTTTGATAAAACCTTGGTCAGGGTTTTTGATATTTTGACATACAAAACTGATTTTCTTTACATTTTATCTAAAGATACGTTTGATAAAACCTTGGTCAGGGTTTTTGATATTTTGACATACAAAACTGATTTTCTTTACATTTTATCTAAAGATACGTTTGATAAAACCTTGGTCAAGGTTTTTGATATTTTGACATACAAAACTGATTTTCTTTACATTTTATCTAAAGATACGTTTGATAAAACCTTGGTCAGGGTTTTTGATATTTTGACATACAAAACTGATTTTCTTTACATAGTATCTAAAGATACGGTTGATAAAACCTTGGTCAGGGTTTTTGATACTTTGATATACAAAACTGATTTTCTTTGCATGGTATCTAAAGATACGGTTGATAAAACCTTGGTCAAGGTTTTTGATATTTTGACATACAAAACTGATTTTCTTTACATAGTATCTAAAGATACGGTTGATAAAACCTTGGTCAGGGTTTTTGATACTTTGATATACAAAACTGATTTTCTTTGCATGGTATCTAAAGATACGGTTGATAAAACCTTGGTCAGGGTTTTGATATTTTGACATACAAAACTGATTTTCTTTGCATGGTATCCAAAGATACGGTTGATAAAACCTTAGTCAGTGTTTTTGATATTTAACATAGTATCTAAAGATAAGGTTGATAAAACCTTGGTCAGGGATTTTGATATTTTACATAGAATCTTAAGATACGGTCGATAAACCTTGGTCAGGGTTTTTGATGCTACATGGTATCTTAAGATACGGTTAATAAACCTTGGTCAGGGTTTTTGATATTTTACATAGAATCTTAAGATACGGTCGATAAACCTTGGTCAGGGTTTTTGATGCTACATAGTATCTAAAGATACGGTTGATAAAATCTTGGTCAGGGTTTTTATGTTACATGGTATCTGAAGATAAGGTTGATAAAACCTAGGTCAGGGTTTTTGATATTTTACATGGTATCTTAAGATAAGGTTGATAAAACCTTGGTCAGGGTTTTTGATATTTTGATGTTACATGGTATCTAAAGATACGGTTGATAAAACCTTGGTCAAGGGTTTTTGATATTTTGACATACAAAACTGATTTTCTTTACATAGTATCTAAAGATACGGTTGATAAAACCTTGGTCAGGGTTTTTGATATTTTGACATAAAAAACTGATTTTCTTTGAATGGTATCTAAAGATACGGTTGATAAAACCTTGGTCAAGGTTTTTGATATTTTGTCATACAAAACTGATTTTCTTTACATTTTATCTAAAGATACGTTTGATAAAACCTTGGTCAGGGTTTTTGATATTTTGTCATACAAAACTGATTTTCTTTACATTTTATCTAAAGATACGTTTGATAAAACCTTGGTCAGGGTTTTTGATATTTTGTCATACAAAACCGATTTTCTTTACATTTTATCTAAAGATACGTTTGATAAAACCTTGGTCAGGGTTTTTGATATTTTGTCATACAAAACTAATTTTCTTTGCATGGTATCTAAAGATACGTTTCATAAAACCTTGGTAAGGGTTTTTGATATTTTGTCATACAAAACTGATTTTCTTTACATTTTATCTAAAGATACGTTTGATAAAACCTTGGTCAGGGTTTTTGATCTTTTGTCATACAAAACTGATTTTCTTTACATAGTATCTAAAGATACGGTTGATAAAACCTTGGTCAAAGGTTTTTGATATTTTGTCATACAAAACTGATTTTCTTTACATGGTATCCAAAGATACGGTTGATAAAACCTTGGTCAGGGTTTTTGATATTTTACATTGTATCTAAAGATACGGTTGATAAAACCTTGGTCAAGGTTTTTGATATTTTGTCATATAAAACTGATTTTCTTTACATTTTATCTAAAGATACGGTTGATAAAACCTTGGTCAAGGTTTTTGATATTTCACATTGTATCTAAAGATACGGTTGATAAAACCTTGGTCATGGTTTTTGATATTTTGTCATACAAAACTGATTTTCTTTACATTTTATCTAAAGATACGGTTGATAAAACCTTGGTCAAGGTTTTTGATATTTTGTCATATAAACTGATTTTCTTTGCATAGTATCTAAAGATACGGTTGATAAAACCTTGGTCAAGGTTTTTGATATTTTGTCATATAAAACTGATTTTCTTTGCATAGTATCTAAAGATACGGTTGATAAAACCTTGGTCAAGGTTTTTGATATTTTGTCATACAAAACTGATTTTCTTTGCATGGTATTTAAAGATACGGTTGATGAAACCTTGGTCAGGGATTTTGATATTTTGTCATACAATACTGATTTTCTTTGCATGGTATCTATAGATACGGTTGATGAAACCTTGGTGAGGGTTTTTGATATTTAGTCATACAAAACTGATTTTCTTTGCATGGTATCTAAAGATACGGTTGATAAAACCTTGGTCAGGGTTTTGATATTTTGACATACAAAACTGATTTTCTTTGCATGGTATCCAAAGATACGGTTGATAAAACCTTAGTCAGTGTTTTTGATATTTAACATAGTATCTAAAGATAAGGTTGATAAAACCTTGGTCAGGGTTTTTGATATTTTACATAGAATCTTAAGATACGGTCGATAAACCTTGGTCAGGGTTTTTGATGCTACATGGTATCTTAAGATACGGTTAATAAACCTTGATCAGGGTTTTTGATATTTTACATAGAATCTTAAGATACGGTCGATAAACCTTGGTCAGGGTTTTTGATGCTACATAGTATCTAAAGATACGGTTGATAAAATCTTGGTCAGGGTTTTTATGTTACATGGTATCTGAAGATAAGGTTGATAAAACCTAGGTCAGGGTTTTTGATATTTTACATGGTATCTTAAGATAAGGTTGATAAAACCTTGGTCAGGGTTTTTGATATTTTGATGTTACATGGTATCTAAAGATACGGTTGATAAAACCTTGGTCAAGGTTTTTGATATTTTGTCATACAAAACTGATTTTCTTTACATGGTATTCAAAGATACGGTTGATAAAACCTTGGTCAGGGTTTTTGATATTTTATATTGTATCTAAAGATACCGTTGATAAAACCTTGGTCAAGGTTTTTGATATTTTGTCATACAAAACTGATTTTCTTTACATTTTATCTAAAGATACGGTTGATAAAACCTTGGTCAAGGTTTTTGATATTTTACATTGTATCTAAAGATACGGTTGATAAAACCTTGGTCAAGGTTTTTGATATTTTGTCATACAAAACTGATTTTCTTTACATTTTATCTAAAGATACGGTTGATAAAACCTTGGTCAAGGTTTTTGATATTTTGTCATATAAAACTGATTTTCTTTGCATAGTATCTAAAGATACGGTTGATAAAACCTTGGTCAAGGTTTTTGATATTTTGTCATACAAAACTGATTTTCTTTGCATGGTACCTAAAGATACGGTTGATGAAACCTTGGTCAGGGATTTTGATATTTTGTCATACAATACTGATTTTCTTTGCATAGTATCTATAGATACGGTTGATAAAACCTTGGTGAGGGTTTTTGATATTTAGTCATACAAAACTGATTTTCTTTGCATGGTATCTAAAGATACGGTTAATAAAACCTTGGTCAGGGTTTTGATATTTTGACATACAAAACTGATTTTCTTTGCATGGTATCTAAAGATACGGTTGATAAAACCTTAGTCAGTGTTTTTGATATTTAACATAGTATCTAAAGATAAGGTTGATAAAACCTTGGTCAGGGTTTTTGATATTTTACATAGAATCTTAAGATACGGTCGATAAACCTTGGTCAGGGTTTTTGATGCTACATGGTATCTTAAGATACGGTTAATAAACCTTGGTCAGGGTTTTTGATATTTTACATAGAATCTTAAGATACGGTCGATAAACCTTGGTCAGGGTTTTTGATGCTACATAGTATCTAAAGATACGGTTGATAAAACCTTGGTCAGGGTTTTTATGTTACATGGTATCTGAAGATAAGGTTGATAAAACCTTGGTCAGGGTTTTTGATATTTTACATGGTATCTTAAGATAAGGTTGATAAAACCTTGGTCAGGGTTTTTGATATTTTGATGTTACATGGTATCTAAAGATACGGTTGATAACACCTTGGTCAGGGTTTTTGATATTTTTATCCGGTTGATAAAACCTTGGTCATGGTTTTTGATATTTTTATCCGGTTGATAACACCTTGGTCATGGTTTTTGATATTTTTATCCGGTTAATAAAACCTTGGTCATGGTTTTTGATATTTTTATCCGGTTGATAAAACCTTGGTCAGGGTTTTTGATATTTTGATGTTACATGGTATCTTAAGATACGGTTGATAAAACCTTGGTCAGGGTTTTTGATATTTTACATGGTATCTTAAGATAAGGTTGATAAAACCTTGGTCAGGGTTTTTGATATTTTGATGTTACATGGTATCTAAAGATACGGTTGATAACACCTTGGTCAGGGTTTTTGATATTTTTATCCGGTTGATAAAACCTTGGTCATGGTTTTTGATATTTTTATCCGGTTGATAACACCTTGGTCATGGTTTTTGATATTTTTATCCGGTTAATAAAACCTTGGTCATGGTTTTTGATATTTTTATCCGGTTGATAAAACCTTGGTCAGGGTTTTTGATATTTTGATGTTACATGGTATCTTAAGATACGGTTGATAAAACCTTGGTCAGGGTTTTTGATATTTTACATGGTATCTTAAGATAAGGTTGATAAAACCTTGGTGAGGGTTTTTGATATTTTGATGTTACATGGTATCTAAAGATACGGTTGATAAAACCTTGGTCAGGGTTTTTGATATTTTACATGGTATCTAAAGATACGGTTAATAAAACCTTGGTCAGGGTTTTTGATATTTTGATACAGTTGTTAAAACCTTGGTCAGGGTTTTTGATATTTTACATGGTATCTAAAGATACGGTTGATAAAACCTTGGTCATGGTTTTTGATATTTTTATCCGGTTGATAAAACCTTGGTCAGGGTTTTTGAAGTTACATGGTATATAAAGATACGGTTGATAAAATCTTGGTCAGGGTTTTTGATATTTTACATGGTATCTTAAGATAAGGTTAATAAAACCTTGGTCAGGGTTTTTGATATTTTGATACGGTTGATAAAACCTTGGTCAGGGTTTTTGATATTTTTATACGGTTGATAAAACCTTGGTCAGGGTTTTTGATATTTTACATGGTATCTAAAGATAAGGTTGATAAAACCTTGGTCAGGGTTATTGATATTTTACATGGTATCTAAAGATACGGTTAATAAAACCTTGGTCAGGGTTTTGTATATTTTACATGGTATCTAAAGATACGGTTGATAAAACCTTGGTCAAGGTTTTTGATATTTTGTCATATAAAACTGATTTTCTTTGCATAGTATCTAAAGATACGGTTGATAAAACCTTGGTCAAGGTTTTTGATATTTTGTCATACAAAACTGATTTTCTTTGCATGGTACCTAAAGATACGGTTGATGAAACCTTGGTCAGGGATTTTGATATTTTGTCATACAATACTGATTTTCTTTGCATAGTATCTATAGATACGGTTGATAAAACCTTGGTGAGGGTTTTTGATATTTAGTCATACAAAACTGATTTTCTTTGCATGGTATCTAAAGATACGGTTGATAAAACCTTGGTCAGGGTTTTGATATTTTGACATACAAAACTGATTTTCTTTGCATGGTATCTAAAGATACGGTTGATAAAACCTTAGTCAGTGTTTTTGATATTTAACATAGTATCTAAAGATAAGGTTGATAAAACCTTGGTCAGGGTTTTTGATATTTTACATAGAATCTTAAGATACGGTCGATAAACCTTGGTCAGGGTTTTTGATGCTACATGGTATCTTAAGATACGGTTAATAAACCTTGGTCAGGGTTTTTGATATTTTACATAGAATCTTAAGATACGGTCGATAAACCTTGGTCAGGGTTTTTGATGCTACATAGTATCTAAAGATACGGTTGATAAAACCTTGGTCAGGGTTTTTATGTTACATGGTATCTGAAGATAAGGTTGATAAAACCTTGGTCAGGGTTTTTGATATTTTACATGGTATCTTAAGATAAGGTTGATAAAACCTTGGTCAGGGTTTTTGATATTTTGATGTTACATGGTATCTAAAGATACGGTTGATAACACCTTGGTCAGGGTTTTTGATATTTTTATCCGGTTGATAAAACCTTGGTCATGGTTTTGATATTTTTATCCGGTTGATAACACCTTGGTCATGGTTTTTGATATTTTTATCCGGTTAATAAAACCTTGGTCATGGTTTTTGATATTTTTATCCGGTTGATAAAACCTTGGTCAGGGTTTTTGATATTTTGATGTTACATGGTATCTTAAGATACGGTTGATAAAACCTTGGTCAGGGTTTTTGATATTTTACATGGTATCTTAAGATAAGGTTGATAAAACCTTGGTCAGGGTTTTTGATATTTTGATGTTACATGGTATCTAAAGATACGGTTGATAAAACCTTGGTCAGGGTTTTTGATATTTTACATGGTATCTAAAGATACGGTTAATAAAACCTTGGTCAGGGTTTTTGATATTTTGATACAGTTGTTAAAACCTTGGTCAGGGTTTTTGATATTTTACATGGTATCTAAAGATACGGTTGATAAAACCTTGGTCATGGTTTTTGATATTTTTATCCGGTTGATAAAACCTTGGTCAGGGTTTTTGAAGTTACATGGTATATAAAGATACGGTTGATAAAATCTTGGTCAGGGTTTTTGATATTTTACATGGTATCTTAAGATAAGGTTAATAAAACCTTGGTCAGGGTTTTTGATATTTTGATACGGTTGATAAAACCTTGGTCAGGGTTTTTGATATTTTTATACGGTTGATAAAACCTTGGTCAGGGTTTTTGATATTTTACATGGTATCTAAAGATAAGGTTGATAAAACCTTGGTCAGGGTTATTGATATTTTACATGGTATCTAAAGATACGGTTGATAAAACCTTGGTCAGGGTTTTTGATATTTTACATGGTATCTAAAGATACGGTTGATAAAACCTTGGTCAGGGTTTTTGATATTATGATACAGTTGATAAAACCTTGGTCAGGGTTTCTGATATTTTACATGGTATCTATAGATAAGGTTGATAAAACCTTGGTCATGGTTTTTGATATTTTTATACGGTTGATAAAACCTTGGTCAGGTTTTTTGAAGTAACATGGTATCTAAAAATACGGTTGATGAAACCTTGGTCAGGATTTTTGATATTTTACATGGTATCTTTAGATAAGGTTGATAAAACCTTGGTCAGGGTTTTAGATATTTTACATGGTATCTAAAGATACGGTTGATAAAACCTTAGTCAGTGTTTTTGATATTTTACATGGTATCTAAAGAAACGGTTGATAAAACCTTGGTCAGGGTTTTTGATATTTTGATACAGTTGATAAAACCTTGGTCAGGGTTTTTGATATTTTACATGGTATCTAAAGATAAGGTTGATAAAACCTTGGTCATGGTTTTTGATATTTTTATACGGTTGATAAAACCTTGGTCAGGGTTTTTGATATTTTACATGGTATCTAAAGATACGGTTAATAAAACCTTGGTCAGGGTTTTTGATATTTTGATACAGTTGTTAAAACCTTGGTCAGGGTTTTTGATATTTTACATGGTATCTAAAGATACGGTTGATAAAACCTTGGTCATGGTTTTTGATATTTTTATCCGGTTGATAAAACCTTGGTCAGGGTTTTTGAAGTTACATGGTATATAAAGATACGGTTGATAAAATCTTGGTCAGGGTTTTTGATATTTTACATGGTATCTTAAGATAAGGTTAATAAAACCTTGGTCAGGGTTTTTGATATTTTGATACGGTTGATAAAACCTTGGTCAGGGTTTTTGATATTTTTATACGGTTGATAAAACCTTGGTCAGGGTTTTTGATATTTTACATGGTATCTAAAGATAAGGTTGATAAAACCTTGGTCAGGGTTATTGATATTTTACATGGTATCTAAAGATACGGTTAATAAAACCTTGGTCAGGGTTTTGTATATTTTACATGGTATCTAAAGATACGGTTGATAAAACCTTGGTCAAGGTTTTTGATATTTTGTCATATAAAACTGATTTTCTTTGCATAGTATCTAAAGATACGGTTGATAAAACCTTGGTCAAGGTTTTTGATATTTTGTCATACAAAACTGATTTTCTTTGCATGGTACCTAAAGATACGGTTGATGAAACCTTGGTCAGGGATTTTGATATTTTGTCATACAATACTGATTTTCTTTGCATAGTATCTATAGATACGGTTGATAAAACCTTGGTGAGGGTTTTTGATATTTAGTCATACAAAACTGATTTTCTTTGCATGGTATCTAAAGATACGGTTGATAAAACCTTGGTCAGGGTTTTGATATTTTGACATACAAAACTGATTTTCTTTGCATGGAATCTAAAGATACGGTTGATAAAACCTTAGTCAGTGTTTTTGATATTTAACATAGTATCTAAAGATACGGTTGATAAAACCTTGGTCAGGGTTTTTATGTTACATGGTATCTGAAGATAAGGTTGATAAAACCTTGGTCAGGGTTTTTGATATTTTACATGGTATCTTAAGATAAGGTTGATAAAACCTTGGTCAGGGTTTTTGATATTTTGATGTTACATGGTATCTAAAGATACGGTTGATAACACCTTGGTCAGGGTTTTTGATATTTTTATCTGGTTGATAAAACCTTGGTCATGGTTTTTGATATTTTTATCCGGTTGATAACACCTTGGTCATGGTTTTTGATATTTTTATCCGGTTAATAAAACCTTGGTCATGGTTTTTGATATTTTTATCCGGTTGATAAAACCTTGGTCAGGGTTTTTGATATTTTGATGTTACATGGTATCTTAAGATACGGTTGATAAAACCTTGGTCAGGGTTTTTGATATTTTACATGGTATCTTAAGATAAGGTTGATAAAACCTTGGTCAGGGTTTTTGATATTTTGATGTTACATGGTATCTAAAGATACGGTTGATAAAACCTTGGTCAGGGTTTTTGATATTTTACATGGTATCTAAAGATACGGTTAATAAAACCTTGGTCAGGGTTTTTGATATTTTGATACAGTTGTTAAAACCTTGGTCAGGGTTTTTGATATTTTACATGGTATCTAAAGATACGGTTGATAAAACCTTGGTCATGGTTTTTGATATTTTTATCCGGTTGATAAAACCTTGGTCAGGGTTTTTGAAGTTACATGGTATATAAAGATACGGTTGATAAAATCTTGGTCAGGGTTTTTGATATTTTACATGGTATCTTAAGATAAGGTTAATAAAACCTTGGTCAGGGTTTTTGATATTTTGATACGGTTGATAAAACCTTGGTCAGGGTTTTTGATATTTTTATACGGTTGATAAAACCTTGGTCAGGGTTTTTGATATTTTACATGGTATCTAAAGATAAGGTTGATAAAACCTTGGTCAGGGTTATTGATATTTTACATGGTATCTAAAGATACGGTTGATAAAACCTTGGTCAGGGTTTTTGATATTTTACATGGTATCTAAAGATACGGTTGATAAAACCTTGGTCAGGGTTTTTGATATTATGATACAGTTGATAAAACCTTGGTCAGGGTTTCTGATATTTTACATGGTATCTATAGATAAGGTTGATAAAACCTTGGTCATGGTTTTTGATATTTTTATACGGTTGATAAAACCTTGGTCAGGTTTTTTGAAGTAACATGGTATCTAAAAATACGGTTGATGAAACCTTGGTCAGGATTTTTGATATTTTACATGGTATCTTTAGATAAGGTTGATAAAACCTTGGTCATGGTTTTAGATATTTTACATGGTATCTAAAGATACGGTTGATAAAACCTTAGTCAGTGTTTTTGATATTTTACATGGTATCTAAAGAAACGGTTGATAAAACCTTGGTCAGGGTTTTTGATATTTTGATACAGTTGATAAAACCTTGGTCAGGGTTTTTGATATTTTACATGGTATCTAAAGATAAGGTTGATAAAACCTTGGTCATGGTTTTTGATATTTTTATACGGTTGATAAAACCTTGGTCAGGGTTTTTGAAGTTACATGGTATCTAAAGATACGGTTAATAAAACCTTGGTCAGGGTTTTGTATATTTTACATGGTATCTAAAGATACGGTTGATAAAACCTTGGTCAAGGTTTTTGATATTTTGTCATATAAAACTGATTTTCTTTGCATAGTATCTAAAGATACGGTTGATAAAACCTTGGTCAAGGTTTTTGATATTTTGTCATACAAAACTGATTTTCTTTGCATGGTACCTAAAGATACGGTTGATGAAACCTTGGTCAGGGATTTTGATATTTTGTCATACAATACTGATTTTCTTTGCATAGTATCTATAGATACGGTTGATAAAACCTTGGTGAGGGTTTTTGATATTTAGTCATACAAAACTGATTTTCTTTGCATGGTATCTAAAGATACGGTTGATAAAACCTTGGTCAGGGTTTTGATATTTTGACATACAAAACTGATTTTCTTTGCATGGTATCTAAAGATACGGTTGATAAAACCTTAGTCAGTGTTTTTGATATTTAACATAGTATCTAAAGATAAGGTTGATAAAACCTTGGTCAGGGTTTTTGATATTTTACATAGAATCTTAAGATACGGTCGATAAACCTTGGTCAGGGTTTTTGATGCTACATGGTATCTTAAGATACGGTTAATAAACCTTGGTCAGGGTTTTTGATATTTTACATAGAATCTTAAGATACGGTCGATAAACCTTGGTCAGGGTTTTTGATGCTACATAGTATCTAAAGATACGGTTGATAAAACCTTGGTCAGGGTTTTTATGTTACATGGTATCTGAAGATAAGGTTGATAAAACCTTGGTCAGGGTTTTTGATATTTTACATGGTATCTTAAGATAAGGTTGATAAAACCTTGGTCAGGGTTTTTGATATTTTGATGTTACATGGTATCTAAAGATACGGTTGATAACACCTTGGTCAGGGTTTTTGATATTTTTATCCGGTTGATAAAACCTTGGTCATGGTATTTGATATTTTTATCCGGTTGATAACACCTTGGTCATGGTTTTTGATATTTTTATCCGGTTAATAAAACCTTGGTCATGGTTTTTGATATTTTTATCCGGTTGATAAAACCTTGGTCAGGGTTTTTGATATTTTGATGTTACATGGTATCTTAAGATACGGTTGATAAAACCTTGGTCAGGGTTTTTGATATTTTACATGGTATCTTAAGATAAGGTTGATAAAACCTTGGTCAGGGTTTTTGATATTTTGATGTTACATGGTATCTAAAGATACGGTTGATAAAACCTTGGTCAGGGTTTTTGATATTTTACATGGTATCTAAAGATACGGTTAATAAAACCTTGGTCAGGGTTTTTGATCTTTTGTCATACAAAACTGATTTTCTTTACATAGTATCTAAAGATACGGTTGATAAAACCTTGGTCAAGGGTTTTTGATATTTTGTCATACAAAACTGATTTTCTTTACATGGTATCCAAAGATACGGTTGATAAAACCTTGGTCAGGGTTTTTGATATTTTACATTGTATCTAAAGATACGGTTGATAAAACCTTGGTCAAGGTTTTTGATATTTTGTCATACAAAACTGATTTTCTTTACATTTTATCTAAAGATACGTTTGATAAAACCTTGGTCAGGGTTTTTGATATTTTGTCATACAAAACTGATTTTCTTTACATTTTATCTAAAGATACGTTTGATAAAACCTTGGTCAGGGTTTTTGATATTTTGTCATACAAAACCGATTTTCTTTACATTTTATCTAAAGATACGTTTGATAAAACCTTGGTCAGGGTTTTGATATTTTGTCACACAAAACTAATTTTCTTTGCATGGTATCTAAAGATACGTTTGATAAAACCTTGGTAAGGGTTTTTGATATTTTGTCATACAAAACTGATTTTCTTTACATTTTATCTAAAGATACGTTTGATAAAACCTTGGTCAGGGTTTTTGATCTTTTGTCATACAAAACTGATTTTCTTTACATAGTATCTAAAGATACGGTTGATAAAACCTTGGTCAAGGGTTTTTGATCTTTTGTCATACAAAACTGATTTTCTTTACATAGTATCCAAAGATACGGTTGATAAAACCTTAGTCAGTGTTTTTGATATTTAACATAGTATCTAAAGATAAGGTTGATAAAACCTTGGTCAGGGTTTTTGATATTTTACATAGAATCTTAAGATACGGTCGATAAACCTTGGTCAGGGTTTTTGATGCTACATGGTATCTTAAGATACGGTTAATAAACCTTGGTCAGGGTTTTTGATATTTTACATAGAATCTTAAGATACGGTCGATAAACCTTGGTCAGGGTTTTTGATGCTACATAGTATCTAAAGTTACGGTTGATAAATCTTGGTCAGGGTTTTTATGTTACATGGTATCTGAAGATAAGGTTGATAAAACCTTGGTCAGGGTTTTTGATATTTTACATGGTATCTTAAGATAAGGTTGATAAAACCTTGGTCAGGGTTTTTGATATTTTGATGTTACATGGTATCTAAAGATACGGTTGATAAAACTTGGTCAAGGGTTTTTGATATTTTGTCATACAAAACTGATTTTCTTTACATGGTATTCAAAGATACGGTTGATAAAACCTTGGTCAGGGTTTTTGATATTTTATATTGTATCTAAAGATACGGTTGATAAAACCTTGGTCAAGGTTTTTGATATTTTGTCATACAAAACTGATTTTCTTTACATTTTATCTAAAGATACGGTTGATAAAACCTTGGTCAAGGTTTTTGATATTTTACATTGTATCTAAAGATACGGTTGATAAAACCTTGGTCAAGGTTTTTGATATTTTGTCATACAAAACTGATTTTCTTTACATTTTATCTAAAGATACGGTTGATAAAACCTTGGTCAAGGTTTTTGATATTTTGTCATATAAAACTGATTTTCTTTGCATAGTATCTAAAGATACGGTTGATAAAACCTTGGTCAAGGTTTTTGATATTTTGTCATACAAAACTGATTTTCTTTGCATGGTACCTAAAGATACGGTTGATGAAACCTTGGTCAGGGATTTTGATATTTTATCATACAATACTGATTTTCTTTGCATAGTATCTATAGATACGGTTGATAAAACCTTGGTGAGGGTTTTTGATATTTAGTCATACAAAACTGATTTTCTTTGCATGGTATCTAAAGATACGGTTAATAAAACCTTGGTCAGGGTTTTGATATTTTGACATACAAAACTGATTTTCTTTGCATGGTATCTTAAGATACGGTTGATAAAACCTTAGTCAGTGTTTTTGATATTTAACATAGTATCTAAAGATAAGGTTGATAAAACCTTGGTCAGGGTTTTTGATATTTTACATAGAATCTTAAGATACGATCGATAAACCTTGGTCAGGGTTTTTGATGCTACATGGTATCTTAAGATACGGTTAATAAACCTTGGTCAGGGTTTTTGATATTTTACATAGAATCTTAAGATACGGTCGATAAACCTTGGTCAGGGTTTTTGATGCTACATAGTATCTAAAGATACGGTTGATAAAACCTTGGTCAGGGTTTTTATGTTACATGGTATCTGAAGATAAGGTTGATAAAACCTTGGTCAGGGTTTTTGATATTTTACATGGTATCTTAAGATAAGGTTGATAAAACCTTGGTCAGGGTTTTTGATATTTTGATGTTACATGGTATCTAAAGATACGGTTGATAACACCTTGGTCAGGGTTTTTGATATTTTTATCCGGTTGATAACACCTTGGTCATGGTTTTTGATATTTTTATCCGGTTAATAAAACCTTGGTCATGGTTTTTGATATTTTTATCCGGTTGATAAAACCTTGGTCAGGGTTTTTGATATTTTGATGTTACATGGTATCTTAAGATACGGTTGATAAAACCTTGGTCAGGGTTTTTGATATTTTACATGGTATCTTAAGATAAGGTTGATAAAACCTTGGTCAGGGTTTTTGATATTTTGATGTTACATGGTATCTAAAGATACGGTTGATAAAACCTTGGTCAGGGTTTTTGATATTTTACATGGTATCTAAAGATACGGTTAATAAAACCTTGGTCAGGGTTTTTGATATTTTGATACAGTTGTTAAAACCTTGGTCAGGGTTTTTGATATTTTACATGGTATCTAAAGATACGGTTGATAAAACCTTGGTCATGGTTTTTGATATTTTTATCCGGTTGATAAAACCTTGGTCAGGGTTTTTGAAGTTACATGGTATATAAAGATACGGTTGATAAAATCTTGGTCAGGGTTTTTGATATTTTACATGGTATCTTAAGATAAGGTTAATAAAATCTTGGTCAGGGTTTTTGATATTTTGATACGGTTGATAAAACCTTGGTCAGGGTTTTTGATATTTTTATACGGTTGATAAAACCTTGGTCAGGGTTTTTGATATTTTACATGGTATCTAAAGATAAGGTTGATAAAACCTTGGTCAGGGTTATTGATATTTTACATGGTATCTAAAGATACGGTTGATAAAACCTGGGTCAGGGTTTTTGATATTTTACATGGTATCTAAAGATACGGTTGATAAAACCTTGGTCAGGGTTTTTGATATTATGATACAGTTGATAAAACCTTGGTCAGGGTTTCTGATATTTTACATGGTATCTATAGATAAGGTTGATAAAACCTTGGTCATGGTTTTTGATATTTTTATACGGTTGATAAAACCTTGGTCAGGTTTTTTGAAGTAACATGGTATCTAAAAATACGGTTGATGAAACCTTGGTCAGGATTTTTGATATTTTACATGGTATCTTTAGATAAGGTTGATAAAACCTTGGTCAGGGTTTTAGATATTTTACATGGTATCTAAAGATACGGTTGATAAAACCTTAGTCAGTGTTTTTGATATTTTACATGGTATCTAAAGAAACGGTTGATAAAACCTTGGTCAGGGTTTTTGATATTTTGATACAGTTGATAAAACCTTGGTCAGGGTTTTTGATATTTTACATGGTATCTAAAGATAAGGTTGATAAAACCTTGGTCATGGTTTTTGAATTTTTATACGGTTGATAAAACCTTGGTCAGGGTTTTTGAAGTAACATGGTATCTAAAGATACGGTTTATAAAACCTTGGTCAGGGTTTTGTATATTTTACATGGTATCTAAAGATACGGTTGATAAAACCTTGGTCAAGGTTTTTGATATTTTGTCATATAAAACTGATTTTCTTTGCATAGTATCTAAAGATACGGTTGATAAAACCTTGGTCAAGGTTTTTGATATTTTGTCATACAAAACTGATTTTCTTTGCATGGTACCTAAAGATACGGTTGATGAAACCTTGGTCAGGGATTTTGATATTTTGTCATACAATACTGATTTTCTTTGCATAGAATCTATATATACGGTTGATAAAACCTTGGTGAGGGTTTTTGATATTTAGTCATACAAAACTGATTTTCTTTGCATGGTATCTAAAGATACGGTTGATAAAACCTTGGTCAGGGTTTTGATATTTTGACATACAAACTGATTTTCTTTGCATGGTATCTAAAGATACGGTTGATAAAACCTTAGTCAGTGTTTTTGATATTTAACATAGTATCTAAAGATAAGGTTGATAAAACCTTGGTCAGGGTTTTTTATTTTACATAGAATCTTAAGATACGGTCGATAAACCTTGGTCAGGGTTTTTGATGCTACATGGTATCTGAAGATAAGGTTGATAAAACCTTGGTCAGGGTTTTTGATATTTTACATGGTATCTTAAGATAAGGTTGATAAAACCTTGGTCAGGGTTTTTGATATTTTGATGTTACATGGTATCTAAAGATACGGTTGATAAAACCTTGGTCAGGGTTTTTGATATTTTTATCCGGTTGATAAAACCTTGGTCATGGTTTTTGATATTTTTATCCGGTTGATAACACCTTGGTCATGGTTTTTGATATTTTTATCCGGTTAATAAAACCTTGGTCATGGTTTTTGATATTTTTATACGGTTGATAAAACCTTGGTCAGGTTTTTTGAAGTAACATGGTATCTAAAAATACGGTTGATGAAACCTTGGTCAGGATTTTTGATATTTTACATGGTATCTTTAGATAAGGTTGATAAAACCTTGGTCAGGGTTTTAGATATTTTACATGGTATCTAAAGATACGGTTGATAAAACCTTAGTCAGTGTTTTTGATATTTTACATGGTATCTAAAGAAACGGTTGATAAAACCTTGGTCAGGGTTTTTGATATTTTGATACAGTTGATAAAACCTTGGTCGGGGTTTTTGATATTTTACATGGTATCTAAAGATAAGGTTGATAAAACCTTGGTCATGGTTTTTGATATTTTTATACGGTTGATAAAACCTTGGTCAGGGTTTTTGAAGTAACATGGTATCTAAAGATACGGTTAATAAAACCTTGGTCAGGGTTTTGTATATTTTACATGGTATCTAAAGATACGGTTGATAAAACCTTGGTCAAGGTTTTTGATATTTTGTCATATAAAACTGATTTTCTTTGCATAGTATCTAAAGATACGGTTGATAAAACCTTGGTCAAGGTTTTTGATATTTTGTCATACAAAACTGATTTTCTTTGCATGGTACCTAAAGATACGGTTGATGAAACCTTGGTCAGGGATTTTGATATTTTGTCATACAATACTGATTTTCTTTGCATAGTATCTATAGATACGGTTGATAAAACCTTGGTGAGGGTTTTTGATATTTAGTCATACAAAACTGATTTTCTTTGCATGGTATCTAAAGATACGGTTGATAAAACCTTGGTCAGGGTTTTGATATTTTGACATACAAAACTGATTTTCTTTGCATGGTATCTAAAGATACGGTTGATAAAACCTTAGTCAGTGTTTTTGATATTTAACATAGTATCTAAAGATAAGGTTGATAAAACCTTGGTCAGGGTTTTTGATATTTTACATAGAATCTTAAGATACGGTCGATAAACCTTGGTCAGGGTTTTTGATGCTACATGGTATCTTAAGATACGGTTAATAAACCTTGGTCAGGGTTTTTGATATTTTACATAGAATCTTAAGATACGGTCGATAAACCTTGGTCAGGGTTTTTGATGCTACATAGTATCTAAAGATACGGTTGATAAAACCTTGGTCAGGGTTTTTATGTTACATGGTATCTGAAGATAAGGTTGATAAAACCTTGGTCAGGGTTTTTGATATTTTACATGGTATCTTAAGATAAGGTTGATAAAACCTTGGTCAGGGTTTTTGATATTTTGATGTTACATGGTATCTAAAGATACGGTTGATAACACCTTGGTCAGGGTTTTTGATATTTTTATCCGGTTGATAAAACCTTGTTAATGGTTTTTGATATTTTTATCCGGTTGATAACACCTTGGTCATGGTTTTTGATATTTTTATCCGGTTAATAAAACCTTGGTCATGGTTTTTGATATTTTTATCCGGTTGATAAAACCTTGGTCAGGGTTTTTGATATTTTGATGTAACATGGTATCTTAAGATACGGTTGATAAAACCTTGGTCAGGGTTTTTGATATTTTACATGGTATCTTAAGATAAGGTTGATAAAACCTTGGTCAGGGTTTTTGATATTTTGATGTTACATGGTATCTAAAGATACGGTTGATAAAACCTGGGTCAGGGTTTTTGATATTTTACATGGTATCTAAAGATACGGTTAATAAAACCTTGGTCAGGGTTTTTGATATTTTGATACAGTTGTTAAAACCTTGGTCAGGGTTTTTGATATTTTACATGGTATCTAAAGATACGGTTGATAAAACCTTGGTCATGGTTTTTGATATTTTTATCCGGTTGATAAAACCTTGGTCAGGGTTTTTGAAGTTACATGGTATATAAAGATACGGTTGATAAAACCTTCTTCAGGGTTTTTGATATTTTACATGGTATCTAAAGATACGGTTGATAAAATCTTGGTCAGGGTTTTTGATATTTTACATGGTATCTTAAGATAAGGTTAATAAAACCTTGGTCAGGGTTTTGATATTTTGATACGGTTGATAAAACCTTGGTCAGGGTTTTTGATATTTTTATACGGTTGATAAAACCTTGGTCAGGGTTTTTGATATTTTACATGGTATCTAAAGATAAGGTTGATAAAACCTTGGTCAGGGTGATTGATATTTTACATGGTATCTAAAGATACGGTTGATAAAACCTTGGTCAGGGTTTTTGATATTTTACATGGTATCTAAAGATACGGTTGATAAAACCTTGGTCAGGGTTTTTGATATTATGATACAGTTGATAAAACCTTGGTCAGGGTTTCTGATATTTTACATGGTATCTATAGATAAGGTTGATAAAACCTTGGTCATGGTTTTTGATATTTTTATACGGTTGATAAAACCTTGGTCAGGTTTTTTGAAGTTACATGGTATCTTAAAATACGGTTGATAAAACCTTGGTCAGGACTTTTGATATTTTACATGGTATCTTTAGATAAGGTTGATAAAACCTTGGTCAGGGTTTTAGATATTTTACATGGTATCTAAAGATACGGTTGATAAAACCTTAGTCAGTGTTTTTGATATTTTACATGGTATCTAAAGAAACGGTTGATAAAACCTTGGTCAGGGTTTTTGATATTTTGATACAGTTGATAAAACCTTGGTCAGGGTTTTTGATATTTTACATGGTATCTAAAGATAAGGTTGATAAAACCTTGGTCATGGTTTTTTGATATTTTTATACGGTTGATAAAACCTTGGTCAGGGTTTTTGAAGTAACATGGTATCTAAAGATACGGTTAATAAAACCTTGGTCAGGGTTTTGTATATTTTACATGGTATCTAAAGATAAGGTTGATAAAACCTTGGTCAGGGTTTTTGATATTTTACATGGTATCTAAAGATACGGTTGATAAAACCTTGGTCAGGGTTTTTGATATTTTAGATCGTATCTTAAGATAAGGTTAATAAAACCTTGGTCAGGGTTTTTGATATTTTACATGGTATCTAAAGATACGGTTGATTAAACCTTGGTCAGGGTTTTGATATTTTGATGTTACATGTATTCAGGAGAGTACATTCAAAAACGCCTATTTAATTATTTATAGAAATGTTTTACAAGTACATGTATTTGAAAAGCCTCTCGATTTAAAAGCCAGTATAAGACTTCAAAAATAAAGATATCTTGAATGAACGAATTTTGTCTTTTTCATAAAATTGGTCAAAATTTTACTACAAATAAAGTTATTTAATGTTTTGTTAGTTCCTCGCTCACAAGTAAGAGACCTTTATTGATGTAAACAGTTTATTGTTTGATTGTTGAAATTATCAGATCATTGACCGTTTCCCTAATTGATTGTTCAGTCAATTTTTTCCAGACCATTGACCGTTTTCATTGTTTTTTTTAAAACATTAAACTATTCCACTTTTCTCTACGGTTACATTGTAACTGCTTCATTCCAGCGACGGAACAGCAGGCACAATAGTTTCATGTAGTGCGTGAATTTGTTGAAATCTAATTGTTTACCTTGCTATTTTTGTTTTCACTTAACAGACTGTACAGTACAAAATTAAGGCATGAAAATTTATATCATGAACAAGTGTTTCTTTGTTAAAATGTTTTGTGGGTATTTTGAAGCTAAAAACCATACAACGTATATAGCTAGTTAGTATTATAGGTCCCTGTTTCCAGCAAGAATTTCATCTAGCTATTGATGCAAATTGGTAAGCTAAGTAGTGTTTTATCCAGAGTCCAAAATACAAACTAATAAATTTTCTGATTACGTCTCTCAATTCATATATTAGTATATTATTTATTTTATTTGCTCCTTTTTAGATTTTCGAGAAGCATTTAAATTATTTGATAAAAATAATGACGGTAAAATAACGACAGATGAATTGGGAGTTGTGATGAAGTCGTTAGGTCAGGATCCAACAGACAAAGAATTGGAGAATATGATTAAAGAAGTGGATACGGACGGTGAATAGAGGGTGAAAGGGAGTGACTTGTAGAGTGAAGTAATAGTGCTTTACGTCCCAGTCAAGTTCCTTCTTTTTATATAAAAGCGATTATATTTGGTATGATATAGGAAACCGGAGTGTTCGGAGTACACATGGAACGCCATGAGCTGAATTCGAACCCCGAGAGAAGCACTGTGATCTATTAAGAACCATTCCTCGGTCATATTGTGTTGTACCGGAATGGTATGTCTTGTATTTACATTCAAAAAAAGATGGGATATAAACACTAGAAACAGATGCATAACATAATAAATTGTAACCTTCTTGATCATTAAAAAAAAGGTCCATGAACTGTAAATGGGGTTGGATGGATGCACTACCGGACGGAAAATAATCGAAGGTGCCTTATATAATTGGAATGGATAATATTTGTAACTTTGTTTAGCTGCTTTATTAGATAATTACTTAAGTATTATCAGATTATATTGTTATCCAATTCACATTATCAGATGAGGCTTATATTTTACATTAGAAATTAACGATAAAATGTTTATTAACAGGAAATGGAACTGTAGAATTCTCAGAATTTCTGAACATGATGGAAAATAAAATGCAAAATTCTCCAAACGAAGACGATGACGAACTAAGGGAAGCATTCAAAGTTTTCGATAAAGATGGTGACGGACTAATAAGCCCGGAAGAGCTACGAGGTGTTATGTCAGGTTTAGGAGAAAAATTAACCAATGAAGAAGTAGAAGAAATGATAAAAGAGGCTGATATCGACGGAGATGGACAAGTTAATTTTGAAGGTATATATAATATATATACATGTATATATGTGTGTGTGTGTGTGTGTGTGTGTGTGTGTGTGTGTGTGTGTGTTCACCAAATTGGACAAGAGAGAGAGAGAGAGAGAGAGAGAGAGAGAGAGAGAGAGAG
This sequence comes from Tegillarca granosa, assembly GCA_029721355.1. Classification (NCBI taxonomy): domain Eukaryota; kingdom Metazoa; phylum Mollusca; class Bivalvia; order Arcoida; family Arcidae; genus Tegillarca; species Tegillarca granosa. The sequence continues at coordinate 43,063,099 of CM056595.1, forward strand.
AGCGTACGTGTGTGATGGCAGAGAAATAAATAATAGCACATAGCTCAGTAAAACATAAAACCATACCGGTAGTGACATGTGAATAATAACAATAACTGCATTATTGTTTTTTTTCAGAATTTGTCCGTATGTTACGAGGGAGAGAATGATAAAAGTTGTACCTATAAACTTCATGAACACTGTCTTAACTTCATTGTGCGATTCCTGTAATTTGTCCGACTGTATATCTGATATCAAACGGCTAAGTGTTATCTTAAATATTTAAGAAGTTTAAATAAATGTATTTTGTATTAACTATTAGTTTTTTTAAATACTTTTTAAGATTTGTTAAAGAGTTCACGTTTTATTCCAGTAAAATACGTTTATAATCGGTACTTTTAAAGCAAACTCTAGCCAATCTAGTAACTCCTTTTCCACCGAATAATCGCGCTATAAAGATACCATTAAAATCGTCAACAGTATACACCTGTGCAACAAAATGACAAAGTACAGAAAAAATTGTTATCTGCATTTTAAGATTATACATACATGTATATGTCTTTATCAATGCATGTGATAACTTATCAGACAAAGTTTATAATGGATTAATGTTGATATCCAGTCATGTTAAAATGTCCAGATTTTTCTTCGGCGTTTTTCTCACTTCAGTTTTCATTCCGATTTAGCTGTCCTGAGCAATGAAGCCAGTTTACAAATATCGTAATTTTATAGGTAGAACTATTTTAGTTTGTATTGTTGTATGGGTGATTATTTTCAGTACATGGATTTACTTTAATCAGGACAAAATGTTAGATAGTCAACTCGTACTTGTTCAGAACGTACAGCTAAATCTAGACTTTCAAGCCATTACGCCAAACTTACCAATCCGAAAGTTTGAATACAGGGATTTTCCAAATATGGACAGACTTAATCATTTGCCTGTATATCAACAAAACAATATGCAGCAATTTCTGGGCAATGGACAAAATTATTTTCTTGGAAACAATGCAGTACACAATGGGCCCTTGCTCAAAACAGCACGAAAAGAGACTTGCAATCGATGTTTTCAACCAGATTTCCCTTTTATAAGTGAAGGAAAAATTTGCAACAATACGTTAAATGTGTTGATATTAGTTTTTACTAAACCTGGCAATACAGAACGAAGAAAAGCTTTACGTGAAACGTGGTTAAAGGATATCAAAAATAAATCTGCTCAATATATATTTGTGATCGGGACTGACGCTAATACCACGTCTAGCTCCTTAGCATTTGTTGAGAACAGTGTTTATAATGATATGTTAATTATCGGCTTCCAAGATTCATACGCAAACTTGACATATAAAACCATCATGTCTTTTAAATGGACACAGATGAGATGTAAATCGGCCAAATATATACTTAAGGTTGATGATGACATGTGGCTCAATTTTGACGTTTTACTTAGAATATTAAAAACAGGGGCAATACGGTTTTCTCTTGGTGGTAAATGTAACTACGGACAATATCCATTCAGAGATCCGAAAAACAAGTATTATGTTTCATATTCGGATTATCCAATGAGCATCTATCCACCGTTTTGCTCTGGAACGGCTTACGTGGCAGATAGCGATGTTATAAAACAAATTCTTACTATATCTCCAAATATACCGTTTTTCAGATTGGAAGATATCTACATTGCTCTTTGCTTGAGAAAACTAAGATATGAAATCACAAATATTCCTGGTTTCCATTCCACGAAAATATACCCACTTGCATGTTTATACAAGTCACCAATGGTCATTACAAGCCATGGCGTATCGGCATCAGAATTAAGAAATATTTATCAAGCGTCATGTGACAAAGATGGAAGTATGTACGTACCAAAAAACCCGCAACAACTTCCCGAGAGGATGATTTTGGAACAACGATGGCCAAAAGGAAAACTAGCTCGAAAATCTTTCAAATACGAGCAACAACTTTTAAAACACAACCTATTTTAACGCATTTCAAACGATCTATACACAATCCAAAGGTTTAAACACGATTCACGAAAGATTAATAAGCCAAATGGACAACTTAGAACGCGGCTAAATTGAAAACTTTTATATGTACAAACATGTCAAAATAATGCCTTTTAATTATGTCTATCACTTAACTTTAACCTTCTTAAGCTAATGCACACCTAAGTAGCAAACTTATTTTCGCATTTTTTTTATTTTTGCAAACTAAGTTTAAGAACGTATTATAAACATGAAGTTAATGTTCGCAAGCCTACATTCTCTTCTCTGTTAAAAAAATTAACTAAGGAAGAGCTTAATGCTGAAATCATTATGTGGAAGTGGTTATGGAATACTTCTTATTCAGATACCAATGTTCTAAAAATACTCCCTCTTGTATTTTTCTTATTCATTTTTCTTGGAAACTTATTACTCTTTCTTGACGAAACTTCATAAGTTTAATTAATGATTGGTGTACATATGCTTTTAAATATTTTTCAATGATTACTGTCACATGACCAAATAAAAATAAAAATGGTTAAAATCAGATACTCATGATATAGTTTTAAAACCTAGTTTGCGGACTTGCTACAGATTGTTCTTTCATTTAACCATTATACTTTTGACATACATATGATGCTAGAGTGATTTAAGGTATTGTAGGTATTAAGGTAGACATCTGTTATCAGAAATGTAGGTTTATATCAGGCATAGTGATTGATCGAGCAAAAACAAACTTATGAGACCGAGTCTTCTGGAAGGGAACTTGTTGAATCATATTTTGTAAATCAGGTCATAATGTCTAGCTTAGTCAGAGTACAGAGGATTGAAGCTCGAGACACTCTAAATTGTTTTCTAGTGCTTGTAAAGAAATTGTTTAAGCTTTAATGAATTGCATTTCCACAGTTCTCCCTGTAAAATTGTTAAGAGTTCTCTTATAAAACTGTGAACAATGCCCTGGTAAATTTGGGAAGTCTTTTAAATGGACACAGATGAGAGGTAAATCGGCCAAATATATACTTAAGGTTGATGATGACATGTGGCTCAATTTTGACGTTTTACTTAGAATATTAAAAACAGGGGCAATACGGTTTTCTCTTGGTGGTAAATGTAACTACGGACAATATCCATTCAGAGATCCGAAAAACAAGTATTATGTTTCATATTCAGATTATCCAATGAGCATCTATCCACCGTTTTGCTCTGGAACGGCTTACGTGGCAGATAGCGATGTTATAAAACAAATTCTTACTATATCTCCAAATATACCGTTTTTCAGATTGGAAGATATCTACATTGCTCTTTGCTTGAGAAAACTAAGATATGAAATCACAAATATTCCTGGTTTCCATTCCACGAAAATATACCCACTTGCATGTTTATACAAGTCACCAATGGTCATTACAAGCCATGGCGTATCGGCATCAGAATTAAGAAATATTTATCAAGCGTCATGTGACAAAGATGGAAGTATGTACGTACCAAAAAACCCGCAACAACTTCCCGAGAGGATGATTTTGGAACAACGATGGCCAAAAGGAAAACTAGCTCGAAAATCTTTCAAATACGAGCAACAACTTTTAAAACACAACCTATTTTAACGCATTTCAAACGATCTATACACAATCCAAAGGTTTAAACACGATTCACGAAAGATTAATAAGCCAAATGGACAACTTAGAACGCGGCTAAATTGAAAACTTTTATATGTACAAACATGTCAAAATAATGCCTTTTAATTATGTCTATCACTTAACTTTAACCTTCTTAAGCTAATGCACACCTAAGTAGCAAACTTATTTTCGCATTTTTTTTATTTTTGCAAACTAAGTTTAAGAACGTATTATAAACATGAAGTTAATGTTCGCAAGCCTACATTCTCTTCTCTGTTAAAAAAATTAACTAAGGAAGAGCTTAATGCTGAAATCATTATGTGGAAGTGGTTATGGAATACTTCTTATTCAGATACCAATGTTCTAAAAATACTCCCTCTTGTATTTTTCTTATTCATTTTTCTTGGAAACTTATTACTCTTTCTTGACGAAACTTCATAAGTTTAATTAATGATTGGTGTACATATGCTTTTAAATATTTTTCAATGATTACTGTCACATGACCAAATAAAAATAAAAATGGTTAAAATCAGATACTCATGATATAGTTTTAAAACCTAGTTTGCGGACTTGCTACAGATTGTTCTTTCATTTAACCATTATACTTTTGACATACATATGATGCTAGAGTGATTTAAGGTATTGTAGGTATTAAGGTAGACATCTGTTATCAGAAATGTAGGTTTATATCAGGCATAGTGATTGATCGAGCAAAAACAAACTTATGAGACCGAGTCTTCTGGAAGGGAACTTGTTGAATCATATTTTGTAAATCAGGTCATAATGTCTAGCTTAGTCAGAGTACAGAGGATTGAAGCTCGAGACACTCTAAATTGTTTTCTAGTGCTTGTAAAGAAATTGTTTAAGCTTTAATGAATTGCATTTCCACAGTTCTCCCTGTAAAATTGTTAAGAGTTCTCTTATAAAACTGTGAACAATGCCCTGGTAAATTTGGGAAGTCCCGATGGGAAATTAATTCAAATTATGCACCATTCTTCCTGTGAAATTGTTAACAGTTCCCTTGTAAAATAATGAAGTTTGCACAGTAAAATTGTGAACAGAACTAACAGTAAATTGCTTTCCTGTAAAATTAAAAAAGTTTGTTGCAAATTTCAAAGTGCCAATGTAAATGTTAAAGATTTTCACAAAACAACATTTAAAAATTCAGATTTTGTGTCATTTATTTTTTATTTTAAAAGAAAATAGTAACATAGTCACTTAACAATAATATAAACTGCAGTATACATCACATGGTCAAGAATTCTTTATAACAGATTCAAATATGTTGGTGAAAGATGGAGGAAAGTCTGTAATCTGAAAATATATACAATAAATTTGTAACTTATAATAATGGCATGAAAATACACATCTAAAATACTGATGCTACAAACAACTGTTCTATCAATAAATCATTAAAACTTTTTTCTAGATTTAAGACTGATAGAACTCACTCTTTGTTGGCAACATGATGTACCTGATGTTATGTTTATTTCATTTATTATATGACTATAGCCCAGCTCTTTTTAGGACAATGGTTAGACACGGAAGTTTTTGAAGAATCATACCATGTATCTAATTGGATTAAGTTCTAGAAACAGTGAAGTGGCACACTAAAGAACCCAATACATTGCCCTGAGCTCACTGCACAGGGTAAAAATTTCTGCCACTTCACCTATAGCTTGATAAAGGTGAAATATTCCTGATTGGGATGCACATCTCCATTTAAACAAACTATCAAAATCTGATCAAGCAAAGAAACCATATCAGACACCTGAGTGACATCAATAGATCTCTAACTTTATGAATTGTTAATAAAAAACACCATAAGAATAAAAGATTGTTTACTAAATTCTTTTATATACCTTGAAAGTCTTTCCATAAAGATTTTTTAAACCAAGCAGTAGGGAATTGTCTCCCTTTAAATCTTCATAATTCATCAGTTCTATTATAAACTTTGTAAGCAGTAAATAACCCATAACAGCTGACAGTACTGTACTGTGACAAGTTATATTAAATACTGGTTTTCCTGTAAATACACATAGAAATGTTGTGCTATTAATATACAGACATACATGTACAAATAAAGGACAAAAGGTAAATCAGAGGATGGAAAATGTCCTCAGATAGCTTACCTATTAAGATGCATTTTTTATAGAAGATTTCTATTAAGTTAACATTAGATGATAATGCTGTTTCAGGTACAGACGTATTGGATATGACAATAGCCCTTTTGCACTTTGTCCAAGTGAGCTAAAAACTGGATCAATACTGTTATACCTTTTATGTATATTGGGGATGGCAAAGCCATTGTTTACAATGAAATCAGAGCCTACCTTAGGCATGCCAAGTCAGAAACTTTCTCACACTAGGATCTACCAGTGGGATTTGAACTTAGGTATTGTGAGGAACTGTGATCCATTAGCATGAACTTTAGACTACTAGGCCACTGAGGATTCGAGAAAACGGAGATCAACCACCAGTACATGTTTTGTCTTTCTTGTAACAGACAAGAGAATTGGGTAAAAGAAATATCATACACTGTTTTAATAGAATACTGGAGTTTCAAATTTAAACACAATTCTATTTCACAAACCATAACACAATTCTATTTCACAAACCATAATCTTGTTTATGATAGCTTAAAAGGGTTTACAATATACTGATATATCTCTTAATTTGATAAAGGGCAGACAACCCAGTATTTACATTACCTGTAAAGTTTCCTTCTATGGTATTAATAAAGTATGACATGTCCTCCTTTAAATCAATCATTTCCACTTCACTTGGTAAACAACTACTGGTCTTTTTTCCCATTTGTTTTCGTTTTTTCAAAATATTCTATGAGGAAATGAAAATTTTCTTACATTTTATGTCCTAAATTATCAGCAGGTTGGATGGGTAACACACGATAATACATTCCTAGTTTCTTAAATTTAAGGTTATTACTGTTTATAATAAACTCTTCAAAGAAGACAAAACCACTTTATATTAAGAATTTAATGAAATTTTCAAAGAAATTGAAAATCTTTTCCACCATTTAAAAAAGTACAAAAATGGAAAATTTAAAGTTACTGCAGTTTTCTTACCCTTACTTGAGAGCCTACAGCATTTAAATTATGTGCACAATAAAAATCCAAGAAAATTAAAAAACAAAACAAGACAAAAAAACCAAAAAATCCATAGCTGATTTTATATGATATAAATAGTACAGCTAGGGATTTATCAAACAAAAACTACAATGAGAAGTGATGAGTTTTATGAGCGTATTCAAATTCTTCTTTACATCAACTTAGAATATAGATACTAGGCAAAAATATTTGTTAGCTAAAACTTTTTCCTAAACTTTCTATGTTAAAAAACAAATTTTAAAAATTATCTTGACCTGGTATATGGAATATATTGATGAGATTTTAATTGTTAAAATAAGAATTAATATTAGAATTTTCTCATAATTTGGTGTTTTTCTCCATTACATGCCTCCAGAAAAATCACAGGCTGAACATGTTTGAAAAAAATTACAGAAGAATTTCCTTCTAAATTAAGCTGCAAATTTTGTTTTTCAAATCAACAAAATGAAAAATCAAAATCTAAAGAAATTTCTGCATCTAACTGAAAAATTAATCAAAATAGGTCTACCAAAAAATTCAAAGATTTTTAAAAAAAAAAAAAAAAAAACAAATAGTTTTAAAACAAATACTTAGAAAATCATAAAAAATAACATACAAGTGCAGTACATGTATGCTGTTTTTCAACATCTGTGTAACATGTATTTGTTTAGATTTTTATAATACGGTAGGTTTAATTTATGTTTATGTTTGTGATATAAGAAGACATGTCAAGATATTGATGTCATAAATGAACTGACAATGTTTGACTCACCATTAATGCTTTATATGCATAAAATTCTGTATACAGACTTTCTGCAAAAAAGTTGTTATCTTCTTGTTCAAATAACTGTGAATTACTGAAATGTTCAAGAATGTCATAGGTAAGTTAAGACAAAGATGGTCCAATACTCAGTATTGAAGTACAAATTAATATGAACATCATTCTCTTTAAATAATAAAATAAATGCACATCATACATGACATGACATGTGACATGCCTTTACAAAACAAGATGCCCTAATATTACAATCATAAACCTAGGCTTTCCAGGAGAACTCAGAATTATTGGCATATTATCATCAAAATAGGGACAAACCTTTCATTGACAATAGCTTAGATGCTGTTGTTTATATGACTTCTAAAGGAAGAAAAAGAGCAAAATTAATTTAGAACTCAACGATAACAAAATATTGCATTAAAGTTCTTTTGAACAATTTAAAACATTTTAACTAGCATACTGTAATCTGATTGGGTGATGGTTTCCTGACATTTTTTTTTATAAATTTTAATGAGCTTGTTAATACACAAGTCTCTCAATTAAATTCTATACTAAGTCTTGATAAAATTTATTTTATTATGATGCTAAAATCTTGTAATTGCTAACTGATTGATCTTAAAATATTTATCAATACAAGGACTGGTGGTACATCCATGTTGGATGGAAACTTGTTACAACTATAAATAAAAGAAAAACAAAAAGAAAGCATAAAAACAAACCTTGTTCTTTGTTTACTTTGTACAATGGACTTGATAGAGCCTGGTTTATATAAGAGATGTTGTAATACTTCTATACAGTGGTCAGACCACCACATTGTGTCTGATACATACTCAAACACCATCTGAAATAGAAATCTAAATAATTACATCATTTATTTAAACACACACACACACACACACACACACACACACACACATTGTTATTCATGAAGTGTACCAACAAGTTTTTAAATGAAGTCCTGTGTCAGTAGTACAAGAAGCACAGTGACTAAGCAGTACAAATAACTGACATAGTACAGTAAAAGTGCCTCTTGCTGAATCTGATGGGGTAAATGCTAACATAAGAAAGTTTGTTTGTCTGCTTTAGCAAAGAGTGATGATTTTTCTCTTTGAATTCTGTATTCTTCTGGCATCAACAGGAAGCCTTGGAGGCCAAGTGATCTAAATCACTAGTTTAGTGATAAGTGCCTTTCAATGTCTATGTTTGAATCATACTAATTCAGATCCCAGTGCCAAAAAAGTGTGTCAGTTTAATTGCTTTAATTTTAAGGTTGGTGGTTTTTACTAGGCTCTCTGGTTTCCTCTACTATACAGTAACTTACAAAAAAACAACTTATTACTCTACTCCTCAATTCATGACTTTTATCCTCTTTTAAGTGAAATAAGCAGACAAACATGTAAAACACTAAATACAGTAAAATTTCCATTCATAGGCACCTGCAGACATCATTTGATAATATTTTGGAACTAAATTTGTGTATGACAAAGTTTGATGATTACTTGTTAGAGACGTATTAATAAACAATTATGATTACAAGTTATGGTAGATATTTAATGACTTCTTATACACAAGAGAGAGAGAGAGAGAGATAGAGAGAGAGAGAGAGAGAGAGAGACTTACCAGTAAACAGTTGTTATATTGGACAGAAGAATACTGCAATTAATAAAAAACAAATGTATATTCAACAAACTCTTTATGTGACATGTTGTTGTTCTGAGGCAAGTTTATCTTAACATTAATCAATACCAAAGTCACTTGTGACTATTTGTAATATTTGTATTTTGATGTTTAAGAATTTGAAATCTCAACACTTGTGATACAGAAAAAGTAAGACTCATGTCAGCATAGTCACATATAAATAGATGCAAGACAATATATTCTGATATAATCCTTAATAACCTCTTTATAGTGGCTAAAATAACGTCTGCAATTTTGAAATTTTAGAACAAAATGGTGACAGATGAACTAAAAAGGTTGTTTTTGAACAATTATCAATGAATTTATCAGTTATGCTTTCTGCATAAAGTAGATAAAACAATAGTTCAGATAATGATCATTGATACATGCCTGTTGATTTGTGAAGTTTAATGAAGTTTAATATATATCTTAAACACTTCAAATTTGAAAATATTTAAAAGATTATTTTTATATACATGTATAGTTATATACATGTAGGTACAAACCTGAGTAGTTTTTGAGTTCCACTTCAGAGATGATACAAAATCTACAAGTAACCCCCTGACATCTGTGTCATCATCCTGTAGTAGTGTTATACATGTAATTATAATGCTGAAAATAAAAAAAGCACCTGTTAGATTAACATAACTTCAAATAGAGTTTGTTGTCAAAAATTAATATACATGAATTACCTAGAACTGTAACAATCAGCCTCTGTAGCAGTGACACATAATATTAGACATAATATTTTGTGTCTTATAAAAACATATTGCAAGCTTGATGACAATTAAACTAGGCTTGGAATAATCTCTAAATTTAAGTGTTTGTTTAATCTTTGTTATAAAAGGATGAAAATGACCTTGATCCTTATCTAATCAGTTTCTGTAACTTTATATTGTTTTTAGGTGTCTCAATAAAAATGTATTTGAAGTAAGTCTGACAACAATCAATATGAATATAACTTGAAAAGACGTTCCTTAAAATCTATAATATGAATGACCTTGACCTTGATCCAATCAGTCTTTGCATTAATATCATTCTCTAAGTGTCTCAATAAAATGTATATAGATTTCGATGACAACCATTTGAATACAATTTGAAAAGATGCCCCTTAAAGTCTTTATTACAGATGTAAATGACCTTGACCTTAGTCCACTCTTTTGTCATATATATATTTAAATGATGTATCAAAGGTCAGCAAGACATTTTTAATAAATAAGTTCACAGTCCCTTACACAACTTAAATCAGCAAAGCAGTAAGGACTTTTCTTGAGCTTTTAAGTACTTTGTCCTAAAATAAGGTATTCACTGATGTTTACAAACCAGATCACAAGATTAATACACCTTAAATGCTTGTGTGAAATATTTTGAAAACTGTTTAAACATTATGAGGTATTCCATGAAGTGCTAATGAACCCTTTTCCATCAATACCCTTTCAGATTTATCAAGAGAAAGTAAGATGTGTAAACTTACTTCATAAAACATCTTTGACAATTCATACATTCTGGGTTTCTTTTACAACAATGATCCAGAATTACTTCACCACCAACAACCAATGACTGTCCAGCAGCTATTCTTAAATCTTCACTTCCTGTCACCTGACTTGCTTCAGACAATTTCTCTGACCAATTCAACAATTCCTCACTATCAACCCTTCAAAGTAGAAAAGAATAGATGGTATCACAACAAGAACTTAGAGGGCATTTACTGCTCACTTGCTCACTTATGCCTTTTTAAAATAAAAGAAAAAAAACTGAAAACTGCTAACTTATTTATTATTTATTAGTATACTAACTGAGATACAATAGAGACCAGGTTTTATATCCAAACAAGTCTGTTCATTTGTCTTTTAACTAGCAAAAAGATTGGATTTTTCTCTGAATTTCTTCACTAAATTCCAAAACTAACTGAAATAACCTTAAAACTTATTTGGTGTAAAACACTTTCCAACTTAACTCATAAACAAAGTCTCTCTCTCTCTCTCTCTCTCTCTCTCTCTCTCTCTCTCTCTCTCTCTCTCTCTCTCAATTTATATATACAAAATGTTACCTATTCTCATAAATTCTGTTCTTTAAACACACTGCCATTATAGTTAAAATGCCTGCTGAAAAACTGTTGAAATGAGTTGTCTCACTTGAGGTTTTCAACCACTGATAGAGGGCAGTAATAGAAGAGTTGTTTATCTTGTACTTCATATGTATATGAATAATAATACTCAACATATTTGAAATATTTGGTGGATAGACTTCATTCTGTAATTTTTTTACCATCCAGTCCTTAAAAATAAATAAATAAAATGACTATGAAATGATAATTGGTTGGTTGACTGGATGTTGTTTTACCCTGCATTGGCAGTTTTTCAGGAACCTTAACTTCAGGTTTTTTATTTATCCTAAGCATTTTTTAAACACAAGTTCAAGAGGTTTAGTAGTTCTGTACAAAGTGCTTTTGAATATCAACACATAGAATACCATGCCAAAGATCAAATGTCACAGACTCTTCCCACTGCTATTAATGTTAATAGGATCTTTTCAAAAAAGTTATCTTGAAATTATTCTTATTTTACCATAAGTTGAGCACAGTAAAAAAAAAGCTTATAGGGATTTACAAAAAAAATGTATTATGGTAAAATATATCAAAAGGTTTTAACTGTATTCAACTTGTGATTTTTCAAGAACAACAAACTGGACAAAGATCTTGAAATTACCAGTAGAAAATAGAAGTAAAAGAATGATTGCAATGTTAAAACCATTTATAGAACTTACCTGTATTTGTTCCCAGAAAGTCTGACACAATTCAGTGCCTGATTTATATAACTCAATAAGTGCTACCAGACAGGCTGATAATTTATCTACATTTGTACTTTCTAAACAAGTCTGTATGAACTTAGATAAATCTTTAGTATTCTGCTTACAGAGTTCAAAATTCAAATCTACTAATCCTCTACACAACAAAGGATAACCTACAACCTGGAAAATTAATACAAAAAAGTGTTATTTGTGATCAGTTATCATTGCTTTGTCCCCAAAACAACCTGGAAAATTAATAAAAACAAGTGTTAATTGTAATCAGTTAAAATTACTTTGTCCCCAAACAAAAACTAGTCGAGTCTAAACTTGACTTCAAAATGGACCAAATGGACACTGGTTCAATAAAGCATGGTAAATAGCACACTACATCAATCCCCTTTTATTTCTGTTATAAAGTTTTGAAAATATCAGACAAGCTTTTATTGGGAAACACTCTGGACAAAGATTAAATCAGAAAAAGGAAAACAGTGAAACACATCAAAACTCAAAACCCACAACTTTGTTTGCTGGACATAATTTGTCACATCTGCATTGGGCATGATGATAAACTAACATAAAAAAGAGCATATTGCTGAGCATACATCAACATGATACCCCACCTGGAACTTATTTTGTTGGGACAGTTTTTAACAACCCAGTCAAGCTTTTTTACTTTTATTGCAATGTTAGTTGATCTTGGACTTCTTCTCTCTATTTTCTGTCATGTCACCACACCAAGAATGGAATGAGGCAATGGTGCAGAAATAATACATTCATCAAATCATATCTCTTCACTCATGATTTATAAACTTATAGTGAGTGTTTGTATAACCCTCTGTGGTTGCAGTGGATAAAAGCCTGGTATTTTGTCTTTTACCTGTCATTAATGTTTTATTTTTAATTACAACAATGAAAACTATCTTGTTAAAAAGTAGAGATGAAAGGAATCTGATCTTTAGACCACCCTGCAATCTCTGTCCCATTAAGAGTTTCATTTCATATTAATGATTCATAAGATAAATCCAAATCATAACAAGAATGTGTATGATTAAAATCTAATTACGATAACAAAAGTAACTACAGCAATAAAACCTAAAGTTTCAAATAGACAAAGACAACAACTTTAGAATCTATCAAGCACTAACTTTGCCTGTGTTCAATTATTACGGATAAGTATGTGATCAAAAATCATTTAAAACATAGTTTTAAACGGTATTAAAACTATAGATGCTAGAGTAGAGCTGGGTGGAGTAATGGTATTTAACACCTAGTCAAGACTTTTTTTTTCATGGTTGGTGGAAAAATTCAAAGTACAAAGAGAAACCAACTGACTTTCTGCAAGTAAACTGATGACTTTTTCATGGTAAGATTTGTCAAACAAAGATTCCAATCTAGTAAGTGAAAGGTGCTGTGCTCTATAACCTGAAGCTTTAGACCACTCAGTAACAATGGTTCATTGCTCGTCTGAGATGTTTCTTTTGTTTATAAGTACATGTAATATTACCTTTACACTGAATTCATTAACATCTTTTTCAGATGATATGGTTTGAATAATTCCTTCCTTTTTGATGCTGAACATTTTACAAAGTTTTAATACTATATGTAAATACTTTGTTCTTGTTATACAACAAACTGATGTTTCATCATAATAAACTTCTTTGTGAGCAATTAAATCCTTCAATAAAACTTCTGCTTCAGTATCACTGTAAAAGAAAAAAATAAAACAAAAATATTAAAAACTCATTGTGACATAGTGGCAGAGAATTGACACAATTTTATATTGGGACTGCTTCTTCTATGAATCTACTGAATGTCTCAGATATCTGTTAAAAATCCAAAAATGTGTCTTTCCTGTGAAACTTTTATGTACTACTATGACAATGTCAGTCACATGACAAACATGTGACAATACATTATAGCTGACAGTTCTACAAAAGAAGATGTCATTATAGAAACTGCTGTCAAATATTCTCCTGTGATTAGAATAATAACATAACAACGATTTTGGTGTTTACAAGTACCGTTATTGAGCAATAAATTAGCAAATGCAAGATTAATAAAAAAAATTTAATTAATTCATGTTGAATTATCATCAGCTAAATGAGCTGAATTCAGTAGGCAACTTAGGACAAGGTCTTGTGATTTAAAAGTCATGGTCTCAAGCTCAAGATGGGCTGTATAGTTTATCTTTGAGCAATATATTTATATGATATTTCGCATTGAATCAGTCCATATACATGTATTTAGTCACAGAGAAACCAGGAAAATAATTTGCCTAAAGAGCCTAAAGGCTTTGAGCAAATTGACTCTCTTTTAAATAAGATGATACAGTTTCAGTTGATTTTAATTTTTATTCTGATTTAGGTGTTGCATATGACTTTGACCTCACAATACTTAGGACCAATATTTCGAAAAAAATTATAATCTTTTTTAAAGTCTATCATGATTAAAATACATGTCAACAATATGTGAGCAACTGTAATCAATTGTTGAAACTGGACCCCTGAAAATTAATCAATGTAGATACCTTATCTGTATATTGATTAGTAGTTTTTCAATACAACATAAGACACCATGTAGATAATTCTGATTGGTTGCATTTTGTTTATCTCTCAGCAGTGATATCATAGCTTCTAAAACAGTATTACTAGGTATGAGTGCTACATAAGAACATGCTGCTAGCTGTCTTAATCCATAAACTGGACTTCCCAGGAGAATCTTGATATGCTTTTTAAATGTATCCATAACACTGAAAATGAAATTTTAAAAAATATCAATGAATATGTTTGTATTTGAAGGCTAAAGAAAAAAGAGACCCAATAACTTAACTACACGTATCTTAGAAGAATATGATGTCCAATAACACTAAACTTAACTAGCTCAGTAGAATAAATGGCATTTAAATGAACTACATTGGCTCAAGTTTTAGAAAAGAAGCCTTTTAAAGAATTGGATTACATAGAATATACTTTGGCTAAACAATATCAGAGTGTATTCAAAGAATCTACAAAATGATTTAATTTGCATATTCTTTTATCCATTAAAACTATTATTGGCAGATAGCGATTGATTTAATATTATCTTTTAACTAAAATCATATAATGACTATTAGCCTTTTTTTCTATATATAGTATTGGTGGCCATCTTGGATGCTGAACCTTGCTACCCTTAACAAACTTTAATCTACTCTACCTTGGGACCTTTATTAACACAGTTATTTTTTTTTAATTTGCCTTTGATGACTCTTTATACATACTGAGGTACATCCCATTAAAAACAGCATATGAATAGAATATGTATTATAAATATATAGTTAACAATAACATAATTATTAATTAACATGCACATTATTATTTCCAACAATAAAAAGATACATAAAACATTTAAATATTCACATACCCAATTTTAGATTCCACTGGACCAAGGTTTGCCAACAAAGTCAGTATAGGAAATAAAGATGGATTCAACTGATCAATTCTACTCATATCTTCCTGTAGAGCCTCATCTAGATGGTGTAACATAAAGGGGCATAACTCTGGGTAATGGGCAGAGAACTCCTGTAGAGATATTGAGTTCCAATTACTCTCATCAGTACTTTTTTTCTGTTTGAATATTCTTGAAACCAGACAGCCTATTATAACGAAAAACAATGTCAGACGTTTTTAAAGGAAATGATTTATCACTGCCAAGTGAACTAAAACTAAAAAGTTTACTGAAGAAGAACTACAAAGATGAAATGAATAATTTTTTTATTTCTTGAAACTCTTTATACTAAGTCATCTTATGTGTAAGTTTGCACATGTTTATGTGTTTATAATCTGTTTTGTACTAGGGATAAGAGATTAGAAGTTCAATATGTCATAAAATCACAATGAAAACATCTTAATAGAACAAAATGTAAAAAGCCTAAACTGAAAAAAGTTAAATCATAAATTTTAAAATTTATCATTAGTGGTTTTTGTTTATACTTTAAATGTAAATACTGATGCAAAGAATTGTTGAGTTTAGAAAATGAGTCATTTTTTATGTTTCAACTTACTAAACAACCTGGTGGCTGCATTTCTTATTGACCAGGCCGGTGATCCAAATCTATCTATGACCAACTTAACTGCCTGACTTATGTATGGCATTAAAGAATTTGTTAAACTAGAATCACTGAATAATGACTTGAGTATATTCAATCCATGTACTTGCGGCAGGTCATGTTGATCATCAACAGAGTCTGTCAGAGGTAGACTTGCCAGGTGAAACAGCTTGTACAGTGTTGTCTTTAAAAGATGATCCTGTTATAAATACATACAAGTAAATAACATTATTTTATTATATTCTTTAAATATGATGATCTTGCTCTCCTCTTGGTAAAGTTTTCAGAAAATATTTTTCTATATATGGTTCACTGTCTAAAACTGACACCATAAGGACACAAACTACTTCCTACTATCAAGTTACAGAAGCTGGTTCAACCTTGGATACTCTCATTTTTTGTTACACATTGAAATCTATAATAAAAATGTAAAAACATTTAACAATGCAATCAACACCTAACAGCAATTAAATTAATAAAGGTAAATGACAGTGGGAATTAAAATGGAAGAAAAATTGGTTGATTATTTCAGTTACAAATATTCAATTCTTTAGATAAGATTCCTAGATTTTATATAAATACTCATAATGATTTTTTATAGCTTTTGTACTTTTCAGGAAAACAGAAAGATAAAAATCACAAACGTGTTTCATTCACCCTTCGGTGAGATTCCTCTATTCCTCAAGAATTCTTATAGTTGGCAAAACAGGAAGATAAAAATGACATACATGTATAAGCTTACCTTTTTCATCTTATTTTCACATGATATAACAGCCTGTACAATTAGGGGTAATCCTGCTGACTTTCTGGTAGTTGACGTCACTGATGCTTTACTCTGGAGTCCTTCTAATGCCTATCAATATATCATCATAAAAAAGCCATAAATAATTTTTTTTTAATTCAATAGTTAGAAAAAATCAATTATTAATTCTTATGAGAAATCTAAAAGCTCATCTAATTTTCTCTCATTAATACATGATGTGTGTGAGATGGAACCTATCATGTGATGTCATAAAAAGAACCCGTACTTGATTATGACTACATGTAATACAGGTAATTTTATGTACATGTACTTGATATGCATGTAAGTGTTGTAGTGTTAAACACTGGCATTAACTAAAGTTTTCCATAAAATATTCAAGATGAAAGAAAAAGAACCAATCACAAATATTTTGTTTAGAATTTAATGCAAAAAGCAGTAATGGATTTTGTATTTATTATACGGACATTTCATACCTCATTCAGCATCTGTGCAGGTAATTCATTCAGTTTTGCATCATTTGAAGAAAACAGTGCCAGACAATACTTTACAAAGGCATTTCTACATCCTTCTATTACACCCTGATGAATAAAACATAAAATATACATGTACATGTATAAATATTGGTATAATAATAGTACATGTACATGTACATTACAAAACTGCATTTACAGTGATCATGGTTATTACATATCAACAGTGCTGGTTATTTTACAAAACTTTTGAGATAATCCCCTATTTATAATTTTTAGGAAAGCATTTTTAAAACTTCCAACAACATGAAAACTATCTCCATTGTGACCAAAATTTCAAAATTTATACAAACTATAGTTTGTCAGTCTTATTACAAATCTTTAATTTTGTACTTACCCGGTATATAAGAAACTTTGCAATTTGACACTTGAGAGCAGAAGTTGCCAAGAGATATGTTAAATCATGACAAATTCATTTAGTGACATTATTTGATGCAGTTTCTAGTTGCATCTATTGTCTTGTATCCAGAAAGCATAACTCATTCTGGTCACATGACAAGACTTACACCCAATCTAAAATGTGCATCATCAATATGGATGCTTGATTCAGAAACTACTAAAACAGACACCATGCCAATGCTATTATGGTACATGTATCTTTTAAGTAAAAATAAAATAAAATATTCATTTTTTTTTTTAATTTATAACTTACTCGATGTCTACAACACATGAAGACTTTAAGAAATGTAAAATTGACATTTTCAGTTAAAACTTTCCCATCATCCTCAACCAGTAAACCGTAATCCTGTACAACTCTCTCCATTAACTGTCCAAGGCTGGTGCAACTTTCCTACATGTACATATCAATGTAAAACTAACTGAATAAATTGTTTTAATACAAAACAACTAACTCCTTTTGTCACATATAATATGATATTTTTGTATTTTGTACTTTTTCAGTTTAAATAATGAAAAAACACAACTCCTGGCTTTGTATAAAAACTTAATCTTCTGAACTGTATTAGGACACATTCTCGTCATTTGAAAAAAAAATTATATATACATATAACATTTTTCTCTTTTCTTGACCTAGTGACATGACAGTTATTCATAAAAGACCGTAGACATGACCATGCACCATATCAACACTTACATGTAACTGTAATGAATCATTTATGTGATATTCATCATGTTAACTATATAATTGGACTGACCTTTATATTGACCCGGCACCATGACAACAGATATTGATGTTCTGCAGATAATGATATTAATTCTATATAATCAGGCTCACCTTTATGTTGACCTAGCACCATGACAACAGATATTGATGTTTTACAGATAATGATATGAATTCTATATAATCAGACTGACCTTAATGTTGACCTAGCACCATGACAACAGATATTGATGTTCTGCAGATAATGATATGAATTCTATATAATCAGACTGACCTTTATGTTGACCTAGCACCATGACAACAGATATTGATGTTTTACAGATAATGATATGAATTCTATATAATCAGACTGACCTTTATGTTGACCTAGCACCATGACAACAGATATTGATGTTTTACAGATAATGATATGAATTCTATACAATCAGACTGACCTTAATGTTGACCTATCACCTAACAACAGATATTAATGTTCTGCAGATAATGATATGAATTCTATATAATCAGACTGACTTTTATGTTGACCTAGCACCATGACAACAGATATTAATTTTTTGCAGATAATGATATGAATTCTATATAATCAGACTGACCTTAATGTTGACCTAGCACCATGACAACAGATATTGATGTTTTGCAGATAATGATATGAATTCTATATAATCAGACTGACCTTTATGTTGACACAGCACCATGGCAACAGATATTGATGTTCTGTAGACAATGATATGAATTCTATATAATCAGACTGACCTTTATGTTGACCCAGCACCATGACAACAGATATTGATGTTCAGCAGATAATGATGTAGATTCTATATAATCTGACTGGTTCTCTACAATCCAACTCTCCAATGCTGTACCCATCTCAGCAAATGATGGTGAAGAACCTGTATACAGATCATACACAGATAAACATATTATTAACTGTAAGTTAAAACACATTCAAGTTTAAAAAGCATTTCATAACTAAATATTTGAAAATGCTGGTGAAATTTTATAGATTTAAGAATTTACTATAAAAAGGTCAAAGCAATATTTAAAATGTACCCTTGAATTTTCTTCCTGACAAATTATCAGGATTTTAAATTCACTTGATTTATAAGTTGGCAAAATTGTAGTTTTTTTAATGTATCGGATATTTTTCCTTAATTTTTACAAAGATAGTTAAACATCAAGGAGATATACATGTACGTTTTTGTAACTTTTGTTTGTTCAAAAGTGTTAAAATTTAAGTAAATGTAAAACTATGTCTGCAAGTGATTCAATCATAGAAACACTGAGTCAAACAATTTTATTTCCCAAGAGTATATTTTTTTTACTGTTTAATATGCATGTGCCAACTGGAATTATCTATTTAACAGTGGTTGTTCCTTCATTCACCAATTTGGCTAATTTGCTAAATTTTGAAATTCCGGCTATAAAATATTGATTTTGGCTAATATTTTTTCTCCGAAATTTTCATCAATTTCTTACAAGCTTTCAGTTTCAAAAGCTCACTAAAACTGTTTTATGTAAATTTATACAGTTTTTATTCTTTTCCATCTATTATTCAGTCTGATATTGGCAAATACAGTAGTTTGGGAATAAAATGTTTGGAGAATTATAAAGAAAAACATAAAATAGATTTTGGAACTTATAAATATTATTGCTATAAACAAGGTGGCCAATTGCAAGTTATCATGGGGCATTATAAAGAAGTTTTACTGTACAATACACTACTGTATAAAACAACCAATCAAACACACACATACCAGTTTCAGTGTTTTTCCCCATGACTTCCAGCATTATATTGACAATATTTATATCAAGAGACAGTAGTTTGTGTATGTATGACTTAATAGTAGTGATATCTACTCCATGTAATCCAGTCGTTTCTGTTATACATCTAGTAACAGCCGATAAAAATCCTGAAATCAATCAAGCATAAGAGATATATGAATACACATGTACATAGGAAAAAAAATTACAGAAAAATAAATATGAATTATAATATAAGGTTATTGAACTGATATTGTGAAGAATTGTCCTTTATTGACTCAACATTTGCACTGGCAACCTGGCGCAAATGTTGAGTCATTTCAAGACAATATTTCACAATATCAGTTCAATAACCCCATATCATATAGCAAAATATATTTCATTTGCTTCCCGGTGCATTATCATTTTTGGAAAAATTATCTTCTTCAGCCATGATTCAAACAACAATGTCACATGACAAAGTGTGCAATATGAAAAATGGATTCATGAAACCTCGGGCAAAGTTTGTGTGCAAATATTGATATATATTCCATGCTAACACCTTGGCTAATCTCTATGGTTACTGATGTCATCCTATTGTTGTAACATCTTTTGTAAGGTGTGACTTGTTGGTATTGCCAACATTTTAACTGTTATCCCCTCTATTGTTTTACGATAGAAATTTTTATGATAAGAAAATAAAAGAAACTTACATTTATATATTTATACAACATAACTTTTTAAATGTTGTATATAACTTTATAATGAAGTTGTAATAACAACTTAGAAGCTTATGAAAACTCAAGACTGTTTGTCTGGTTGTGATCTAAATTGTCATGTTTTTGAAACTTCTATCAGATACTAAAACATGAATACATGTATAACCTTGAATAACAACACATGTAGCAAGTACTGTGTATATATAATCCTGAGTGACAGAGCAATTTTAATAACTTTATCCCTAAAGAACTACATTTTCAGTAGTTATTGGTCTAAAATGTGTTTTTACAGATCAAAGCAACTCTCACTGCTGAGGTTTGAATCACACTCATGTAGAAAGATTTCAGTTGGCTTGCTGAGAGTATGTTTTTTTTTTAATTGGTGCTTGATTTCTGTGGCACTTTAGAATTTTCTGATGAAAAGCCCAAAACAATTTCAAAATGCACCATTGAATTGTTTCAATTCACATTAGGGTAGAAAGCTTTCAGTATGGTTGCTGAGGGTAAAGGGTATTCACTTGGTGCTGGATATTCCTCCTCCATTCCAAAACTCACTGCCTCAATATAAATGAAAAAATCATGACTAAGACAAAAAACATAATTACTTAATAACATTCCTAAACATCTGTAGGTTTGATTTAAATATAAAACATTTGGTTATGTTATAGTTGGTGTACAGTAGGTGTGAAAAGGCTCAAACATACCATGGATAGGCATGGTTCTAGATGCCGATACTACATTACTTTTTGAAGCATTTAGACAGTTCTGTATGATATCAATCAGTGATTTGATGAACATCATAACAGGGTCATTGTTATCATCTAAAATGTGTACTACAAAATCATTTCCAAGCATCTTGATACTGAATACAAACTGGCATTCCACCACATACCTACAGGGTACACAAAAAAAGTTGTTTTTTATATTTCAACAATGATGGTCAATTAATGGGCTTCATCAATATACTATCTCATAATTTTATTAGATACTTTATTAATGCATGTATTTCTATTAAAAATTTTCATTTGATAAGGATGAAAATATTTAATATTAGAAAAAAGCTCTTGTAGTTAAAAATAACATAACACAAGAAGATTTGATTACTAACTAATCACTATCTACATGTATATATATGTAATTATACAGATGAATAATGTATTGTTAAAGCCAAAAATTTAATTTATCTGTATTTTATACTAAGTCATACAATGTGATCCCAAACTCTTGTTTGACAAAGAAGACATTAATTTATGTGTTAAGCGCTTTACTTTGAATTTGTTTTAGTTCTTATGAGAAAGAACATTGATTTCCATGATAATTTAAAGTTCAGCCAACAGTTTCAGTTCAATACAGTAACAGGTTCTAGATTTTCTCAATTATTTCCCATTAGATACAGTATTTACATGTAAACACAACAGACTTCCAGGTATACATACTTGATATATATAATTTTACACAAGTTTGCACCACTCTGACTTTCATGCGCTTTTGGACTATTACACAGGGTCAGTGCATAGGATAAGATGTGACAAGCAAGTTGCTTTTCTGAGGGTTGTGAGAAATGGGTATCAACTGCAGTCAATGGAAACTTAAAATATTTCAATACCAGCTTACTGGCTAAGTCCTGAATCTGAAATGCAACAAAAAGACCAAAAATATACTTCTTACAAATGACTGTCCAAATTTAAGTTTTCCTATAAAATCAACCACTCCAAATTAGTATTGATACTGTAGAAATATTCAAACAGAACACTTTTAGGTCTCAGGAATATAGATTCTCTCCAGATTAACTTGACTTTTCAGGTTAATTTAGCAAACAAGAATAATGGTATAATGCCCTAACAAGTGATCTACACATCACATGTATCATCTAAAAAGTGACATTTTGTCAATAATAAAAAACATTTATTAATAAGTGGACAACAAATACCATCAGATCGATTGAGGGCATGACTGAATCATTCGGTAGAAAATGCTACATAAACTCAATATTGCAGACACATCAATATGAAAATAGCTTTTTGTATTTTGAGCAGGTGAGCTAAATATAAAAAGTTGACATGTTGACAATTGTGCAGGTGAGCTAACTATATAAAGATGACAATGTCACTGACAATAAGGTTAATATGTCTCAGTTTCTGCTGTTTTCAGATGAGATAATAAAATATTTCAGTTTAGACAGGTTTCAATGCACTTACATCATCTGCACCATCTAACACACAATGTAACAAACATATCAGGTTTCTGCTGGAAAAAAAATTCCAATATTCTTTGTCCTTGGCATACTGAACTAACTTAAGGGTGGCTTCTAAAAAATTAAATATGATTCATGTAAATATATTAAAATGATGTGAGATAATGTTAACCTTGTGAATTGAATTGTCATGTTTTATACATGAGGCTATGAAAAGCAATTTCCTGTTTCAAGACAAGTATGTGACACAACCAAAATTTACTCAACTTCATTTATTTTGTATGAATTTTGAAAACAGTTGGTAACAACAAGTAACTCACTTTTTTGAAAATAATATGCATCAAAAAACTTAATTATTTTAATGAGATGAAGGAGGTAACAAGGCAGAACAGAGATGTTATTGGATAACAACAATGGCTCTCTAGACATTGAACAAAAACAAACATAGTCAGAGACAAGACAAATCTGTATATAAATCTTTAATTAGGTTAAAAGATTTACATTTATTGGTTTTTATGTATAGTGTTTTGTTACGGAGTGTGTAAGCCTCATCATGTTACCAGCATGAATTGACAGTCACTGGGTGCAAGAACAATCAGCATGATTAGAAGCCATAAAATGACTATGCCACCAAAAACTCGTCTTTCTGTTTTAACTACAGCAAAATTTATTTTTGACATCAAAATAGGGAACATTTTCATATCCAAACAAGAGCTATATGGAATCCAAACCTGCGTCGCCAGGGACTTATTACCACAGGTACTTATTTCTGATATTAAGAAACAGTATATCTTTAGTAGTTTATAATGTAAGAAATAAGGTTCTGCTATTATTTCAACCAGGAATAGCCAGAAATATTTATACTACAGATTTTGTAACAGCTGTGAAACACATGTATCAAATACTGCTGTTTTATAAAGTTTTCTCCAAAGTGCAGGTATGATATTACTGACCATGTATAAACCATATTAGGTTACCAACACACCATGTAATGTTTATATCCTACAAAGTTGGTGTTGACATTTAAGTTTTGAATCATAAACTGATGACATAGACTGACAGAATGACGGATAGAGTCTATCCATTACTAGACCTGCTTTCACCCCTGGCGATACAGGTAAAAAAATAATCAAAATTTCAGTCTAGAGTGTATAAACAAAGATTTCAGCCAAGAATATATAAACAAAGACTTACCTGGGGTAAATGATTTTCTTTGTTTTGTATCCTCTGTATACACAAGTGTATCAAATATAATCTGTATAATATCCAAACTGGCTTTCCGTCTTTGATAGCAAGCACCTGGTACAAGGTTGTTAAAACACAGATCTTGTAGCCAATCAATAAACACTACAGCCATATCTGAAATTTGTAAACAGGATTCACAATCTAATCTTTTTCTATGACTGATTTCATATAAAGTCTCAAATTTTGATATCTCCTAAAACTAGGTCTGTAAGCCTTGTCATGTGAAAAGCATGAATTTGCAATCACAAGGTAAAGCAACAATCGGCACAATAAGAAACCAATATCAAAAACACGAAATTTATAGTTAGTAGTTTATTGTATACTTAGAAGTGGATTGACCTAGATACTTTTCTTTTGAACCAATCAAATAACAGATTAGAGGATGATACAGCCTGGAGTCTCCTAGTGCACTTACAGGACATATAAAGGGTGAGTTGAACAAGTGTGTTTATGTTCCATCAAGATTCTTTTACTAATATTGATGAAGGTCAGTTTTGGGATGGTGGAGAAATCCACAGTGCCTGGAAAAATCAAACTACCTTTAGCAAGAAAACTGAAAATCTTTCTCACACTAAGATCTGCCTGAGAAGGATTCGAACCAAGGAAGTGAGAGGCACAGTGATCCATAAACGAGTGCTTTATACCACTAGGTGGCTGATACAGAGCTATATCTCCTTTATTGCCCTTTTGGGTCTAGTCAAAACAGCCAATTCAGGTATGATTCTTTTATTAAAGGAACCATGTCACATTCTATTTTTCCTACCTAGTTTTTCTATAAGTTTTGACTTTAACATTGCCAAACAGCTGTCTCTAACACGAGTAACTAGTCTTCTGATACTCGATCCAAACTGTATACGGAAAGCTGCTGAATCTATCTTCAAATTGTAAGGGATACATTCTTTAAACAAGCTGATCTCTGTCTCCGTTAAAGGTTCTAAAATGTTTACATCAGCAATATATAATGATGTAATATAATACTTTAAAAAGCTAATATAACAAGAGGCCAAATAGGGCCTGTGTTTCTTAACAGGCATTTTTTGCCTTTGAATTTTAATAAACTACGCCAGACATAGTTTCAAATATGCATCAACAAAGGATTTATTACAATAAATATAATTTAATTTGAATGCCAAATATTTTGTAATTTAAATCATTTTTAATGCATGTGTACAAAAAGGACTAACTACAATTCTAAGGGGGCCTGTAACTCACATTTAACCATCATGTAGAACTGTTATGATCTTAGTTTTCATTTTGACATTAAAACCCATCAACATTAAAACTTGACTTACTTTCATAAACCATGTGATACTGACAATAATCCTATGACATGTGCTATTGAAATTATCCTATGACATGTGATACTGATAACTATTCAATGACGTGTGATATTGACAAGATCCTCTGACATCTGATACTAACAATAATCCTATGACATGTGATATTGACAATAATCCTCTGACATCTGATACTGACAATAATTCTATGACATCTGATACTGACAATAATCCTATGACATGTGACATTGACATTTATCCTAAGACATCTGATACTGTCAATAATCCTTTGACATCTGATACTGACAATAATTCTATGACATGTTATATTGACAATAATACTATGAAATGTGAAGTAAACAATAATCCTATGACATCTGATACTGTCAATAATCCATTACATCTGATACTGACAATAATTCTATGACATGTGATATTGACAATAATCCTTTCACATGTAATATTTACAATAATACTATGACATGTG
Organism: Tegillarca granosa; assembly: GCA_029721355.1. Lineage (NCBI taxonomy): Eukaryota > Metazoa > Mollusca > Bivalvia > Arcoida > Arcidae > Tegillarca > Tegillarca granosa. The sequence continues at coordinate 43,089,178 of CM056595.1, forward strand.
ATATTGACAATCATCCTATGACATAAGGTATTGAAATTATCCTATGACATGTGATACTGACATTTATTCTATGACATGTGATATTGACAATATTCTCTGACATCTGATACTGACAATAATCCTTTGACATGTAATATTGAAAATTATCCTATGACATCTAATATTGACAATAATCCTATGACATCTAAAGATGACAATAATCCTTTGACATGTGATTTTGACAATTATCCAATATGTGATATTGAAAATAATCCTGACATGTGATATTGACAATAATCCAATGATATGTGATATTGACAATAATCCTGACGTGATATTGACAATAAGCCTATGACATGTACATGTACATGTACATGCATTAACTATGTGATATTGACATTATTCTCTGACATCTGATACTGACAATAATCCTTTGACATGTAATATTGAAAATTATCCTATGACATCTAATATTGACAATAATCCTATGACATCTAAAGATGACAATAATCCTTTGACATGTGATTTTGACAATAATCCAATATGTGATATTGAAAATAATCCTGACATGTGATTTTGACAATAATCCAATATGTGATATTGAAAATAATCCTGACATGTGATATTGACAATAATCCAATGATATGTGATATTGACAATAATCCTGACGTGATATTGACAATAAGCCTATGACATGTACATGTACATGTACATGCATTAACTATTTGCCTTCTCTAAATGGAAAATTTTGACCTTACTTTCTTTTTTCAAAAAATAATTTGGCAACACTCTTATTGCTTTGTCTTTTTCAGTTATTTTAGATAATTAAACAATAGATGTATGAATTTTGACCTTACTTGACATATTTTAAGATGTGTAAGACAATATGACAAAAGGTCTATGACCTCTGATCTCAGTACATTACTTACCAGCTTTTTTTAGACAACTTGACAATAATCCTATTGCCTCTGACCTCACATCTTCATCATTACAGTACAATGCCTCTTTCAACAGATCAACATCCTTAAAATATACAGTTGAACCTGTTTATAAAGACAGATTATTGCACCTGTGAAATATGGACTACTGTTTGAGTCACTGTGTTTGTGACAGTGAATTATGCAAAACTTTCATAGAAATTCCAATTAACTTGAATTTACTTAATTGAGTCTCTCAAAACTGAAAATCACAATACACATCCACAATTACCATTAAACATTTTTGTAGAAAGGAAACATTTTCACGCTATGGGAATTTTATAAAACAAATGTGACGATGTTTACACCGGAAGTATGTTTTTGGTGACAAATTTGTCATACGTGAAAAAAATCTATCATTTGTTTTGTTTTCAACACGTAAAATTCCAAAGCAGCAACAGTTTGCTTTCTACAGAAATACTTTATGATAATCAAGAATGCAATTCTCAGTTATGACTAGACTCAGGTAAGCAAAAAATATCGAATATTCAAGTTAATTGGATTTTCTATGAAAATAAATCAAAATTCACTGTCACAAACACAGTGACTCCAACATTAGATAGATACGTGATCTTTATATAATGACAATAGGAAGCATAGAAACCTTCAAACTCTGGTCTTATATGTGGTCTTTTTACAGAAGTGAACACTGTAGCAGTTCACACAACATGTAAATATACATGTATATGCTTTTAAGGAACTTGGCAAGAAATTCAGTGAAAGTGTCAGTAAAAATGATTAAAACAGAGTAACTCGAAATTTGTATAACACAGGCATAACTTTGTTAAAGAAACAGATATGATGTAATTATCTCAAGTTATCTCAAAGAAAGATAATGACTATATAATGACATAATAAAAAATACCTGAATATCTATCTGTGTGGTGTTTCTAATAATTCGTCCAACACATATCCAAGCATGTAACATCCTTTGACGTGAAACAAAAAATTCACCATCATGTAATTTTTCTGATAAATATGCATACAAGGAGAGCCCTACATCAGGTAAAACCTTTAATGTAGCTGGGATCCAGTAATGATTTGTGTTGTTCCTTAAAAGTCTGAAATAAATTCAACAAATATAAGTTATTCTAAGTAATTGATTTTTCCTTCTTTTTCAGGGGACTCTGCAACCAAATGGTCTACACCCCAAGCTTATGAATCATAACACCTCTCACTGCCTACATTCAAATCACTATCCAACAAATTCAGTTCTTAGAAAGTTTATTAGTTGTTAAAAGTTGAAGACCTGCAAAGTATGTTAAAGCTGTTTTAAGTTTACCCATTATTTTTTTAAAAAAAAGAAAAATTTTCTACAAATATTTTTATCAATATAAATTGATTGTTATTACAATCTGTGTGATTCATTTTCTTCAGCTCACTCTTATTAGCCTATAATAAATGGAAGTCCTAAAAGCTTGGGGCAACTCAATAAAATGATATTTATCAGCTTGAAGCATGTGTAGAAGTTCTACATGTATGTAAAAAATGGCATTGTCAGAAGGAAAACATTTTCATATGAGAAAGACAATAGATTCTGCAAAGAAAATAACAAGAGCCAACTGGGACAAACTGACTCTAAGGATTGGAATCGACCAGACTTATATGAAAATATGGCTGTAAATAAAACAGCAGTTTGGCTTCGATACACATGACAAAGTGGCCACATTGCTCTTGAACATACCATCCTATTCTGTGTTTGTTGACTTGCCGAATTTTAACGAAGAATCACATAATCAATGTTCTCAAATCAGATCTTAGGTAGATCATACTAGCAGTAGGTTCCCCATAAATTTCAATGTAAGTAAAGGTTTTATCATGGAACCAAGTATTACATTGTCATTATGGCTACAAAAGTGGTCATTATCAAGAAATTACAGGATTTTTACATGTGGGAAAGAGTTAAATATCATTTATCTATAGTTGCTTTTAAATGCACAGACCCAGAGTGATGCTACAATAAAGATTAAAGCTTTGTGTGTGAGATCCATGTGACCTATCTCACAGAGATAAAATGACAGCAGGATACTCATTTTTATGAAAGATATTAAAATTTATTAATATTTTCAAACTTACATATTGTTACTTGTAAGAGAATTAAGAACCGTTTCCATCCATCCGTCTTTCCAGATCTCAACGCAACTTTCTTTTGTGTCCTTCTTCCTGTAAAATAAAGGTAAATTTTTTATTTTGGTATTTTACTTTATAGGGCCTTTGCTTTACAACCTCCTGATTACTGAAAAATGTAAGTAATGTTTTTTAAGTGGGTCTATCAGGTTTTTTACCTTTTTAATTTTGAATTTTAAATGTTTCATTTAGCAATCACATTGATAAACTGAAGGAAGACTTTACCTTATTTACAGAATATAGGAAAAAGATGTCAGGACTTCGAATTCAAAATACTGTGCCATTTAGTAAGTTGCAAAGTTTTTATGAGACACTATACAGAAATTTTGTAGTACTTTCAAAATTTTACTTAATTGATTTTACAATTCACCAGTGAAAAACATACATACATGTATAATACCCTGTAATGTTTGTGTAGAACAGTTATTTCCATTGGATAACAGTTATCTCCATTGGATAACAGTTATCTCCATTGGATAACAGTTATCTCCATTGGATAATAGTTATCTCCATTGGATAACAGTTATTTCCATTGGATAACAGTTATCTCCATTGGACAACAGTTATTTCCATTGGATATAAGTTAATGTTTTTCTTAAAAAAAAAAGATGTTATTCCAGGAATTAGTGATGTAACAATTTTCCAAAACATTCTAGACAAACAAAAAGGGTATTTATCACATAGCAAACCCCCAATTTTAAAGATGGAGAATTAAATAAGTCTAACACATGCCAATAATGCCAAACAGGTAAAAAAATGATTGAAATATCATACTTCAATTCCATTAGAAAAGCCTTGTATAAATCTCCACCAGATGGCGCTAAATAATTAGTAGACAGACATTTTATCAGATGTTGTTTTATCTGTGGATGATCATTTAAAACCTAGAAGAAAAAAAGAAAGAAAATTGTCAAGAGATGGATACAATTTTAATTGTCAATACTCAATATACAGGAAATATGAAGAAAAAACGGGTCTTAAATTACTTAAACTCAATGTAATGTACTCAGAGAATTCGCTTGCAGAATCTGATAATTGTTAAAGTCTAATGGAACTCGCCAGTGTACCACGTGATCAATACCTCTTAACGTTTATGCCGAATGAAATGAATAACGTTTACGTTATTATGGGAAAACGTAACTTTATGTGATTCCGTTGTCAATAGAAATAATTGTCCCACACAAACGCTATGAGGTATCAAGTGGTACTCTGGTGAATTCCATTCTACAATGTCTTGGAGACATTAAACAATGTGAAATGCTTTTTGTTAAAGTATGTAAATAAAACCCAGCATTTTTCTGACAAAACTTGCAATATTTAGATCTGTATAAATAATATCAAAGGTGTTGAGCTCAAAAGAGATTAAAATTTGTCTGGTTATTATTACAGAATATGCTAGAAAATTAAATGAACTGAGAATATAATAGCAAATAAAAGAAACAAAATTACAAGACAGAACTTATCAAATAATTATAACTGACTCACTCACTTGATTAGAATTAATGTATGGCAGAATGGCAGAAAATATCAAATATTTCCCTTTGGTATACCATGCCATGTTCATTATTTTTAACAGTGCAATTTCTGGAAGGTTGAGAAGTTTCCTTTTTGAAATATTAATGTTCTCATTTTCAAAGGCCCATAACTCCAATAACAAAGTAAATGTTTGTATCACAAAATCAGGAACATCTTCCACAGGACTATCCCAATTTAGCCATACTAATTCTAATGTTAGTTCTACTATATTTACATTATCAGCAAAAATGTTAAGTGTTAAATCTTTGTCTGTAGCTAGTTTATACAGTCTCTTGAAGTACAAACATAATAAATTAAAAGCCTGATATTGAAATATTACAGGCCCTTTACAAAATTTATATATCACAGAAAACAGCCGCACAATATAACATTCACTGCTCTTTTTGTATGAAAGAACTTTAGTGTCACTACAGGCAACTACTCCTTTTAACAATGACAGCTGACCAAGGCTTGTCAAGGTACATGTTGATGTGTCCAATACAAAGTCTTCTGACTCCAATAACTTTTCAAATGAAACTGTCTTTTCTGCAATTGAAAAAATAAAATCTATGGGCACCAAGGTTCATAAGCTGAGTTGCAAGCTCATATTCTAAATGCTAGATACACATACCAAATTTTAGTTTAATATCTGTAAGAATTTAGAAAACCTGTTACTTGAGTTACACTTCAACTTTTGAATTTTGTTCCAGCACATAAATTTTAATAAAGTTACATCTTGAACTTACAAAATGACTTGTAAACAATAGTATTGATTTTTTTCTGCATGCTTGCATATACTAACCTTACATTTGGTATGCAAATTTGTTCATTGATTTTTGAACTGTTTTCCATGGTGGTAGACTCATACTAAATATGAATTTGATGTTCAAAAACATTTCTAAGTCAAAGGTGCATAATTTCGTCAAAAATTGGTGAACCACAACCAAACTCAAATTTGCATACCAAATTTGAGTTTAATATCTGCAAATTTTTACTGGAAAACTACCAGTAATATTTTAAAGAAATTTTCTAAGTGAAAGGCTCGTAATTTTTTTTTAAAAAATCAGTGAACCAGAGCAAAACTCAAACTTGGTTTGTAACTCATGATGGTAGACTCACATACCAAATTTGAGTTAAATATCTGCAAGTGTTTAGGAAAAAAATTCAGAAAACTAATGATGCCACCCACATTCATGTACACTTGCCTGCTCAGATCACCAAATTAATAGCTGAGTACAACTTCATTGCAACTCGGCTAAAAACAGAGAAAGGCAATAAGTGCTAATAGACTGATTGGACTAAAATTGAGCCATCACATGTGTTAACAAGGTTTTTATATACTTTGACCTAGTGGCCTTCTTACTGACCTAACATGGGCTATATACGAACTTTGTGCTATATAGCCAGAAAAAAAAACCAGCTAAAAAGCCAGTAAAGCTCACCTGCATACCTAGTCCATTAAAAAACTTTTTTTGGTATAAAATACCAAGAATGGGTACAAAATTTTAAATAATTATGATTCCTGAATTTGCATTGTTTAATGTTGACTCTAGATGTAGGAAACTTCATCCCTAAATTGACCGCCTTATAAAAGAGGGAGAATCTTGATTGGGGAATAAAACTCAATTTACATTAAATTACAAGTACAATGTTATTTACTGTTAGTAATTTTAAAACCATACAAAAAATAAGACTGTACCTGAAGTTAAGAGACAATTCAGTAAAAATTCAAATGACCCAATAGTCGTTGCTGGGTCTGGTGCTGAGGTTAATAACAATGCTAAAGTAGTCCCCGATAATAAAACACAGTCGGTACCATAATCCTGAAAATAGAACTTTTGTATTTAGACTTGTTTCCAGTTATTTTCCAAAGTTAAAAATTTGTATTTACCGGTATTCTTAAAATACTTTTTATCTTTTTGAACTAAAAAGTCAATATTTCATTACCTGATAACTAACAGGAAAAGAATTTGTAACCACGAAAAATGACAAAAACAAAAAAAAAACCAAAATAAAAAATTTAAAAAAGCGGAAAAATTTACAAAATATACAGTCAAACTTTCGCAACTAAAATTTTCAAATTATTAATTACAGTGACCAGTATCTTAGCTTACCTGTGAATTTAGTGCTGCAAACAATGACTGTACTATACTGGTCAAGTTATTTAAAGAATTTGAATCATTTGTCCAAAATCTACCACAGGTATCCCCAGGAAGGTACTGGAACAACTGTAGAACCACCTACAAAATGACCAGAATTATCTGTAACTGTCAAATGTTTTGTTTGAATGCATATTTACTTAAACTTACATTTGCCCATGTGCATACTTTAATAAAATACTGTCAAAATACATATTAAATGTTTGAAAAAATTCTAGAGGAATTTTTAAAACTTATTAACCATGTGCAGGTTTTAACAAAAATTATGGATAAATTTCAAGAGAAACTTAAACTATCTCATCTTTATTGATGAAATAATATGCTTAGATATTTTCTATAGATGCTAGTTAATAATGATATCAAACTTCATGGAGACATTCTAGGTCTGTTGTATTCTCTGAGTTGTTTTGGTTCTAAATGTCTTTCTCATCTGTATACTTATAAAATTAAAATATTCAACACTGAAATCTAACCAGCTGACTACTCATGCTTCCAAAAACCTGACAACTATATGAATACATCAGTTTATAGAGGTTGCCTCATAAACTTTACAACAAACACTGACACTAACAGAGATGCCTGAGGTAGGACAAAAACTATTTTGCTTTTTCTCCAGGTGAGAACAGGGCAAATAAAAGCTTCCATTTTCTAATATTGCATGTATAATATTAATGGGCAAAACCAATGACAGACAGCAGGGAAAACTAGAAAAATATATTGTGAAGAAGGGACAAAGTTGATATTGTAGAAAAACCTTTCTCAAAAAAAACTTATAATCAACCAGCTCTTTTCAGACAGTGGCTTTCCTATAACTGTAAGTATACAGACTTGTACTTATATGTTGGTCATTACCTTTATAAAACAGTAAACATCTTGAATTTCTTTCTTTGTTAGTAACATTGGTGGTTTTGCTGTCATTAAAGTAAGATGCTGTACAATCCATTCTAAACATCTCTGTATATGTTTTCTTATAATTAGTCTTACTGACTCATTCTGCTCTATCAAGAAGCACACTAAAAATAAATAGTGAAATGTACACTTATCATAATAGAAACATATACATACAGTCAATAAAATACTAAACTTTGTATACCACATAGATCTTTATTATTATACAAAGACATAGTACAAGTACTTCAGTCTGTAAACTGAACAGAATTTGTCCTCTAAAAAATGTCAATATGTAACCAGATTAAGCATGTATTTAACATCATTTTCATTATCAACAGGAACTTGCAATTTTCTAAAATGGTTTATATTTTGTGTCCATTTTGTCCAATAAGGTCAAAAGTTACTCAGTTACTATATGCTTTATAATATACTAGCGGAAAAAAGAAACTGTGCATCAATAAAATTTATAATTTCACTATTATTACTGAATGTATAAATCTTAAAATTTGCACAAATGGTAAGTGTATATACCTCTATCTTATCGCTCGGTCATTGCATCAATTGCCCATGATTTTTACGCTTCATGCACACGGGGCGATTTTCATGCAATTGTCGCCCAGCATTTCAGTGTGACAAGATTTTAGGAATAATTTACTGTTGTTTGTTTGTTTGGACACCAGAAACCAGAAAAGCAAGTTTATTCGGTTGAAAGCTTCCATAGTGTAATGCCTAGGCTAAATGAAAATGATCGCATCCTCGCAAATGGTATGCTTGAGGCTGGTATGACCCAAAGCTTTGTCACTAGACATTTTGGTGTCCACAGAAACACTGTTTATGCTTTATGGAGACGATACCAACAGTTTGGCACCACTAGAGACCGCCCTCGTTCAGTACGTCCAAGCGTAACAACACCTCAGCAAGACAACCATATCCGGCTTGTGCACCTCCAGAACCGTTTCCAAACTGCCAGTACTACTGCCTGGAGCATTCCTGGACTACGCCCAATCAGCCCCAGAACATTACGGAATCGTGTACGGGAAAGACATATTTGCCCACGACGTCCGACAATCCAACCGATTCTACAACAACGTCATCGCAAAGCTCGTCTTGCATGGTGCAGAACACATTTACGCTTCAATCAACGAGACTGGGCACAAATTATGTTCACCGATGAGTCCAGATTTCACTTGGACAGCAGTGACAGACGCTCCAGAGTTTATCAGCCCATTGGAGAATGTTTCCATGACGCATGTGTGGTGGAACGACGTTCGTTCGGTGGAGGCAGTGTAATGGTTTGGGGTGGCATCACAGTGAATGACAGAACTCCTCTGGTAGTCATCAACGGGAATTTGACCGGTGTACAGTACCGTGATGAAATCCTACAGACCCATGTCATCCCATTCATTCAAGGACAGCAAGGTAACGTCACTTTTCAGCACGATAATGCAAGACCACACGTCGCACTGGTTGCAATGGATTTTCTGGCACAGCATAACATCAATGTTTTACCGTGGCCAGCCGTTTCACCCGACCTTTCTCCAATTGAACACGTATGGGATGAAATGGAACGCCAATTACATCATCTGCCCAATCAGCCTGTTACATTGCAAGGGTTGGCCCAAGCGTTAGACCAGATATGGAACAACATCCCTCAAGCATTCTTTAGGCATTTAATCAACTCTATGAGGCATCGTTGTCAGTCCTGTGTAAATGCTAATGGTGGTCCGAACACAATACTGATCTTGTGAACTGACTTTTACTATCTGCTATGTTTCTAGTCCCCTGCATATGAAATAACAGTATCAGTAACCTTTTCCATGACATGAATTTGTAAAGAAATATGTTATAAACAAATACGAAATTATTCATTGCTTTGCATTTTCAAATTATTTTATAATCTCACATTTCAGTCATGCACAGTTACTTTTTTCCGCTAGTATATATTACAATATAGAACATGTTTATTATAATATATCACAAAACAGAACATGTTTATGATAATATATCACAAAACAGAACATGTTTATGATAATATATCACAAAAAAAAAACATGTTTATGATAATATATCACAAAACAGAACATGTTTATGATAATATATCACAAAACAGAACATGTTAATGATAATATATCACAAAACAGAACATGTTTAAGATAATATATCACAAAACAGAACATGTTTATGAAAATATATCACAAAACAGAACATGTTTATGATAATATATCACAAAACAGAAAATGTTTATGATAATATATCACAAAACAAAACATGTTTATGATAATATATCACAAAACAAAACATGTTTATGATAATATATCACAAAACAGAAAATGTTTATGATGATATACAGAACATGTTTATGATAATATATCACAATATAGAACATGTTTATGATAATATATCACAAAACAGAACATGTTTATGAAAATATATCACAAAACAGAACATGTTTATGATAATATATCACAAAACAGAAAATGTTTATGATAATATATCACAAAACAAAACATGTTTATGATAATATATCACAAAACAAAACATGTTTATGATAATATATCACAAAACAGAAAATGTTTATGATGATATACAGAACATGTTTATGATAATATATCACAAAACAAAACATGTTTATGATAATATATCACAAAACAGAACATGTTTATGATAATATATCACAAAACAGAACATGTTAATGATAATATATCACAAAACAGAACATGTTTATTAAAATATTACAAAACAGAACATGTTTATGATAATATATCACAAAACAGAACATGTTTATGATAATATATCACAAAACAGAACATGTTTATGATAATATATTACAATACCAAATGTATCATAATATATCAATATACAAAATGTATCAATACATATCCCAAAACTTGGGATAATAACTAATCTTACCTGCTACTACATTCTCTGTGATACATGGAGTCTGTTGTAAGACTTTTAAAATAAAAGTTTCTAGCTCTGCATTTATGAATTCCTGGTATTTGTCCCTCCATGGCACCAACAACTATAATCAATAAAAACAGATAACCTATTAAATAACAAATTTAGTGGTAAGCAGTTGTGTATAACAAAGTACATGTATAAGTACTTATCAGAAACCACGAGTACTAGGTATCATTCATATACAATAAAACCTGATTATAATGCCCCTTGATAACATTTCTAATTTTGTTATTGCTACATTTATTTTAAGTCTTAAAGTCTATGTTTTCCTTTGTAGTTTATTCTTGTTTTACCTTTAAACATCCTTTTGATGCCAAAAACTAATTGAACAAATGATAGGAATAAATCAAGGATTTTAGGCAATTAATAAAATAGCAATAAATTATTACACTAAGAAAAAGAAACTTTTTACAGCTACATATGTAAGCTTACAACACTAATAGACTTACAAACTGATTTGGGAAGAGGAGCACTTGGTTTTAATTCTTGAAATTTTAACTCAAAATCCTAATATTGTAATATTTTTTGCTTTCATCTGCTTTAATTACTATTTCTAAGAAATTTAAGTTGAAAAATATGCATAATTCTTTTTTCTAAAGAGTGAAGATACATGTAGATTGTTGCTTATTCAAAGCAGTTTTTAAATAGCTGAAGACACAGCAATCATTGACATATGGCAGGCAAAATGGTCATTTCAGAGATGATAAAGGAAACAAGGCCAAAACAAAATCGCTAAACTTTCTCACATTAGGATCTGCCCTGGTGTAATTCAAATCTATGCATTGAGAAGGGCTGTTAACCAAAGTCTAAGACCAGTGGCCTTATAGGCATTTCATTAAAAATGCTATGGTACACTAAAAATTGTTCATTACCTTTTCCACTGCTCTGGCAAGTTTAATGGATTCTATACAGGAAGTGTAACAAGAAATGACAGAACTCAGAAACTTTTCTATCAAATTCTGGTCGATACTTGATAACTGTGACTTCTGATGTGCAGAAATTAAACATTTGCTTGTTACATCTAATCTTTTCAACAGTTTATGAATATCATGTTGCCTGAAAATTGAAACAGCAATCAATTATTTAATTATTTAAATCATAGTATGTTGGTATTTTATATAAAAAGTATTTAATTACACATAAATGTATAGTATAATACTTGTATTGTAGCTGTATAATTAAACATATAATGCTTAGGTATAAAGCACACACACATATATGTACCGGGTATATGTGTAAATACCAGTAGTATATGTTTTACATTCTTTTCATCTTTAGATTGAGTTTAGAAAAGTTAGTTCACACTAGTTAAGATTTTCACACTTATATCAAGGAAGTTAGTTATGTTGCAGGAGGAAAACAAAGTATCCAAAGAAAACATTCAACTTAAGCAGCTGTAACCTTCCCACCTCACCATACAGGTAGTTTATTAGATCATTAATAAAGATAAATCTATATTTTATAAGTGATGATGACAGGGGAGAAAGAAAGAAAGAAAAAAAGAAAGAAAGAAGGTAGATAGAGAGAGAGAGAGATCATAACAAAATGAGTACAGTTACATATATATATATATAGAGATATTACTTGAAATGTGAGACATCAAACAATATGTTGAGATCTGGTATATAAAATTCTGACAGCCAGCTTGTGTCTGGAACTGAAACTTTTGAGATGTCTCTATCCATTCTCTATACATTACAGTTTACTGCAAATATATTTTTAAAAATTGTTTTATGTGACTGCTATTCTTTTTAAAAAATCACACCTATGGAATATAATAAATATTGAAATATTGTACATTTATAATTGTAAAGTTACTGATAAAAGATTGTATGCATTACCTCCCTTACTACATGGAGCTATTTTAGAGTGATAGCTTCTCAAACAACTTCTTTTGTCAAGACATTATTTTTGTACATTAGAAATCAATTTGAAAATATAATTGTTACAGAGAGTTTGTCAATTATCTAGGATAAGTCTTTGATAAATACAGATCACAATACTACTGATGTGCATTGTAGTTTGGGAGTCCATATACCAGTACATGTTCTTGTATAATATACAATTTGACTGGAACCAACCATCTGAATGCACAAACAAGTGCTTATGATGATATACATGTGTTACATAATAAACAAAAACTATATTATTGAAACTTTTGTGAAGTACAGCTGAGACCTGTGAAAAACAAACCCTGAGTAAATTTAAACACAAACTGAGAAAATTTTAAAACTAAACTCCACGTAAACTGTCCATAATTATACTTATCACCCATCCAGAAGAGTAAACATCCTGTTAGGATAAGTTTTTGTTTTGTTTTGGTCACAGAGTAGAGTTGACTTCTTCACTTTACATAGAGACTCAAGTAAAAATTATTTCACTTACTTGCATTTCTGACAATTATTTAGGGAATATAATCACATAAAAAAGAATGTAAGAGAATTGTGTAAAAAATTAAAAATTTAAATTTGATTTAAATTGGAGTGAAATACACTGATCATGTTAAATGCCCAAGTCAAGATTATGTCACTTATATCGAGGTGGTCAGTTCTGGTATGAAAGTGAAACCACAGAGCCTGAAAAAACCACTGACTTTCAGAGTGAACTGAAAGGATTAATGTCATCCACAGGGTACCAGCAATTTCAAAACATTGTAAATTTGAATGGATTCTTCTTAAATGACCTTAAAAAATATTAAATTCCAATACACAACAGACAGGGCTAGATGTGAATTTTTTTTAACTGTGACCAAGTTCACTATATTTCTTTATATTAAAGCAAAAGTATGGCACCTAAATTATTATTATTATTATTATTTTTTTTTTTTTTTTTTTTTTTTTTTTTTTTTTTTTTTTTTTTTTTTTTTTTTTTTTTTAGTTGACATGTTCAGAATAAACATCAATTAAGCTAATGGGCAATTTGAACATTCGAAAAAATATATGCAGACTAGACCATCACTAATTAAATATATATTTATTTCATCAGTTTTTATGGTAAAATTTAAAGTAGATAAAACGTTATATTAATGTAAATGTGTGTAAGATTTTCCTGCTCAATGTTTAGGGCAATTATTGAAGTCAGAGTGTTTATATGACGATATGTAATTTTTACCAAAAAACAATATTTTACATATATTAAAGGCAAAAAAATCTTGAGAATCGATGCAATTTTTCCCAGACAAATTACCATCAGTTATGGATAATGGTACTGGAGATGTCACATCTCAACAACTTAACGGGTTTACATGTGGTCAATGTGCGTGTTTGTGTTTTGAAATTATCTCCCTTTAAATTAGTCATGATACCAAGAATTAATTTTAGAAGATTTTGAACTCTGGTAAAATGACTGTTAATAAAGACATAAATAAATTATTTATGAATAAAATCAAAATGTCGGTTCATTATATGAATACGTATGAACATGATATATGGTAAAATCGTGAATTATCAATATTAGGGTTTGAGAGTAGGAAAGTTTCTAAATGAGGCTCACATGGCCTACTTTTAACGACAGCTACAAAGAACATTGGAATGTCTGGAATTTATTAATGTATACACTAAAGAACTTAAATAGAAACCTGGTTTTATTCGATTTGTTGCACGTTTTTAATAACCAAAATGTAATTCTTTAAGGTAGGCATTTTATAACAATAATTTGGTAGAATGATATGCGTCCAAAAATGTAAAAAATTTGTAAAAGAGAAGGTCCCGGCTTGGCCCACTTCACCTTTCTTGACGCATCATTAAACACCTTTTGGTTGTTTAACGCCATCCATGTCTTGATCTAACGTGGTCACTGTAAAATATCACGCGCATACACGAAACGAATGGCTTCGATGCTAGGTTATAATGTTTAACGTGTTTTAAACAAAAATAATAAAATTTGTTGGAATTGTTTACAAAAGTAAAAACAAGCAGATGAAGACAGTGGTATACGTAAATTAACATTCATCATGTTAGCATGGTTAGGCTTGTCCCTCACTTCATATCCAGTATCTTAGAATGGTTAACTTCTTTTCTTTACAGTATTCCAGTATCTACTTCTAACAAATTAACAATCTGTGTATAACACCTGTAGATTGCAATCTTAATTGATTTTAAACAATGATTTAGTTTTTTAATCACATTCCTTGCTTTTGGTTCTAAAATGAAAACATATATGCACATAGAAGGAACCATTTTAACAAATTTGATGGTTTTGCATTGGGTAATACTGGTTTGTCTTTTAAAGTGCCAAATGTGCTTTGCAATGTTTACTCTGATATTCACAAATTTCTCCAATTGCAATCATTTATTTAATGTCAACAACAAAGTTTTATTTCTGGACTTTGCCCAAAGTCTCTTATTGCAGTCTTGTAATTAAAGTTAGTGACAAAAAATATATTTGGTAATTTGAAAGATTGTGGTAAAATTTTACATGATTACTTTGTAATTTTTCCTTTTAAACATTAAGTCATAGCCATAAGACTGAGAAAACAAGAAAAATGCTTTCCTAATCCAGTTGCAAAATCTTCTGGTCCAGTTGCTAAAAACTAGAAAAAAAACCTTTCCTAATCAAGTTCCTAGATAAGGCTTGAAAAAGGCCTTTCAAATTCAGTTGCTTAAAAGACTAGAAAATGTAGGGGTTATAAAATTTTATTGGCTTTATATTAGTGGAATGTGCAAATGGGAGAAGGTTTATACATGGTTTTTATTCAGATTTAATAATGTTAAAGACAGTCAGTTCAGCATTGCAGCCTCTTGTTTAAATCCCTTATTTACTTGCACATTTTTCTTCTTGTACAAGAACCACTTTATTAATTTTATGATCATTTAAAAATTCTATCTTTTAAAGAACTAACAAAACATTTAAGGAAATGAAATCATAAGTAAGTAAATTTTTAGACAGGTCTTATATTACATTTGATTTTTTCAGTTTCTCTTTCCTGAAACATACATAAATAATGATGATATTTGTTCACTAAAATAAAAAGGATATATGAAGTATATATGTACATTAAAATCTCATTTAAACTTTGCCACCTCACTTATCAGCACACTATTATGCTGTTCCCAAATCCATCTCTTTTTAGTTTTTTTTATAAGCCTCCTCTCGATTGTTGCAGAACTTATTTTTAATATCATATTTTGACAAAATAAGTGATGGTTATAAATTAGGTTTTACTGTTATTCAACATTTGTGGGTAATGAAGAGTACTGAAAATATCTTGCACCATTCAAAAAAAAATATGACATATTGAGGGACGAATTTATTACATCATACGGACACAAGTTGAAAGGTCATCAGCTTTAAATGTTTAAATTCCATATGATATATCCTATTTCACTTGAGATATCTTAATAGATTTAATTACATTGATAGGAATTTTAGAAGTAGGGTTAAATTTTGACACTTGATGTTTACAGACACTTTCTTTGTTTTGCTAAAAAATCAAGGATATTTATACATAATCGTGGACTAAGAGCTGGAGTAGAAACTACTTGTCAACAACAGCGACTTCCTCTTATCATGTTGGGTAACTTAAGTATATATGATTTTATCTAATTAAAATGCTTTTGATAACAGAATGGAAAGATATCAATATTTTTTTTTTAATGTAATCTGAAATAAAAAATAATTAATCAGGCTTTAAAATGAATTAATATTTTTTCTTTTGTTTTACAAAAGCACATATATAGGTTGCAATGTATCTTTATACCCCCATGATTAAGTAGGGGTCTCGATTACAGAGTGATCTTAAGTGCAGACTTACAGTGGTCATAGTGTCAGAAAATTTGTCAGTTCACTTGCTAAATGTTGGTGGTTTTCTCCTGGCATTTGTTTTTACTTTACCAATTATGAACTGACTGTCTTGATACAGGTTAGAAAAATTGACTTTAGGGTAAAAATCAGTTCCCCATTCCTGTGATGGAATATCAAACTATTAGCACATATAAACAACAGTATGTCTTGTTTACAGTAAAACCTCTATATAGCGGCCACCAGCAGGTTCTAAGGAATATGGGCTTTGTCGATGGGAGATCTTTATGTAGAAGTTCTTATTGATTTAAACTTGAAGCAAAGGGGCCTTTAATTACTGGTTATAACTGACATGTAAAGGTACCATTCTCACTACGACCGGCTTTAGTTGTATACAGAGAGTATTAAATTTGTACTTAAATGAAAGAACATATTTAAATATGTCATAAGGACCACTCCATTTGTTTAAAGAAAAATTATTTTAAATCAAATTTTTAGAGATTTCTTTAAATTCAGTAGTTGTACTGCACCACTTTTTACTAACATTACCACTGAACTGTTGAAAATTCAACCATCAGAATATTTCATTAATGAAATTTTACTGATGGTATCATTATTATATTGGAACATTTTAAAACAGGTACACACATGAATTACAGACCTCTTGACTAGTTCTTTATTTTGAACCCGGACCGATGATATTTGTTACACTGAAGTGATGGACCTGTAAATGTGATGATTAACTATGACAGAACATTATATTACTCAGATTCACACTACAGTCTCTTAAGTCGCTACTCTTAACTACCGGGTTATCAAAAACAAAAGGAAGGATCGTGATTGATAAAAATGATGCAATCAATTAGTATATATGGACTTGTATACTTTAAAAGAATCATAAACACAAGTTAGTGTGATCTGTATATGTGTAACAATGTTATATGTCTAACACCAGTTAGATCAAGTTTTATGTAAAGTCGAATGTTGTAAGTTATGATTAAATAACGAGTCCTACTTGAAATTGTTTTCATTAAGAAAAGGCCAAATTGTGACTAAATCTTCATAGGTAAAATGGATTTTATAAGTTTAAGTTCAGTGGACTGATGAAAATCTATATATGGAATTTTTAACAATGTTATTAGCATACTTGGATTTTAATAAATTATCATTTTTAGTGATTTCATATGTAAAAAGTATCCAGTAAGTGGAGAATGATACCTTTAGTACTGGTACTTAAAGTGAACGAGATTAAGTTATATTGAAAACAACAACAAAACAATCCACTGATAAAAGATTAAAATGTAGTGATGGTGTTTTCACATCTATTGAGCGGGGCAGTTCTGGAATGATAGAGGCAACTGGAATGCCAACAATCTTCAGCAAGGAAATTGACAAACTTTCTCGAACTGGCTCCAGTAAAATTTAAACCTAGGTGGTAAGAAGTAGCCATGATATATAAGTGTGTATATCACGCTTTACCACCAAGGCCACAAGTGCTAAGAGAAATGTCTATCTAAACTTTTGGCCTACAGATCACAGTGCTTCTCATGTTATAGATTTAAATCCCACTTAGTATTTCTCTGCCATTCAAGAACTGGCTACTTCATTTTAAGTGATATACTCTTTACTTGGGTTTTACATACGTGCATTACTTCCTTCTTTCTAGTAAATAGATGAGTGTTTGGTGTAGAAAACACCAGTTAATGAATGAATTATGTAACTTACTATTTACAGGATAATGATGGAAAGACTGAAAAGATGTATCAGCAGCAGCAGGAGACATTGTTGGCATCGAGACTAGAGGTGGTGCGGATTGTGGATATACAATTATGTCCTCACTAACTTTGTCACATGCCTCATGTAAAAAACGAAAAGTTGTTAATGTTGTCCTGTTAGACGGAGAACAAATACAGGTCTTTGTAGATGTAAGTATAGCTTTGTAGATGTAAGTATAGAATACAGGTGGTGTTGATTTTGAATGTACCATATGTTCTTGCTAACTTTGTCACTTGCCTCATGTGAAAAAAAATTATCACTGTTGATCTATAAGACTAAGATTAATTTACTTGGTTTTTACAGGTCTAAGTACAACAAAACCTTGTTTTAATGCTTTCCATAATTTTGTCATTTTGCTTATTAATACATTGTTTAAAAGCCCCAAAATCTATTTCTTATTGGATTCATCATTAAACCCCTTATATAAGCCAAAATTTGACTGTAAATGGTGGTGAGGAATCAGTGCTTAACTGTATATAATATAAATTAAATTGCACCAGTTGTAGATGTACATCATGTCCTCATTATCCCCTGCTTTTCAAAGAAAAATTGGGAGATTTCATTCAAAATTCAACACATGTAGACAGTATTGAGTATTGTATGCTCCTTAGATGAAAAGTTTAAACATCCATCTACTCATAAGACAAGAACTTGTTTAAATTTTCAATCAAGATAATGAAAATTTGTAAGTTTTTTATTTGTCTTCTTTTAGTTTGTTGGTGATTATTGATTTGGTTTTTTTAATTCAGAATAATAAAAAAGAGGATATTCATTAAAAAAAATTTTTTTTTTTGTAGGTAAAATCTAAATTTACAGATGTATTTAATCAAGTAACAGCTCATCTAAATTTGAGAGAAATAGAATACTTTGGTTTGGCATTTAAAAAAGGTATGTGATAATAATGAATCCTCATTTTTTAACCTTAAACAGAGCTTAAATCAGGTCAAGCTTTGTATGCTTTATAAATCTTCTTAAGAGATTGTTTAGGAATACTGTTTAGGTATCTCGTCGTCTACATCAGACAAAGTAACATCTAGAATATGAAAAATATTGTTAGTTTAAAACCAAGGAAGAATATATACTAGTATGTAAGAGTGAGATTAAAAATGATATGATCATATCTTCCATATTTCTCACAATATAAATTTTAGAAAATAGTTTTCAATTACACACTTGAATTTCTGAATATCTGTAATACCAATTATGTCTGCATATCAGCAGACATCTTGTTGTTACTCGTAATCTTCATTATTATTATTTTTTTTTAATACCTCGTTTCTGAAAGATTTTTTTCAGAGACATCTCCTCCTACGTTTCTTATCTGATCAGGTTGAAATTTTGTCAACTTGTAGGAAATGACCAGGGGGAGGTTGCTTCCTCATCGTTTTTTGGAATTCGGAAGGATTTCGGAGAAATCTGGTTAAAACCACGGAATTCCAGAGAGTTCTTTCTTTTTTTCTTGGAATTTCCTCGAATATTTGGAGCACCTCTTTAGAGAGCTGATACGCAGACATTTAATTGCTCACAATTATACATTCTAGTTCGCTTTTCTTATTGTATTGACAGATGGAGAATTTCAGTTTGTGACATTAGATGAAAAAATTCACAGACAGGCTCCAAAAGTTTGGAAGACTAGTAATGGAGAGGTAATATTGAGTAATTTACTTTGGAATTTTTAATTTGTAATTGATCAAGAAGAAATTAGCTAAAAATTCTGATCCCTCATGAAGAACATGGTGTTCTGTATCGAGTGTTGGTATGTCAAAGAAATCTTTGAATCTGTCCACAACAGTTTGTTTTCATTATGATTTTAACATTTTGTGGATTCCATTCAGTACATACATGTATATTAAGTCATAATTTCATTATTAGTGTCTGTAGGTTTTGACTAATTTTGCTTGAAACTTGTTTCTATGTTTTTAAGTTCACATCCATGGATACAAGTTTTTATGTCATTCTGTGAAAATCATGATTGGAATCCTATGTGAATACATTTTGGTTAGAACATACATAAGGACTTCCTATCCTTCACTGAAATTTAAATATTGGCTAAAAATGACATATTACATGGAAGTCAATTAGAATATTTTTGAGAGTGTTTGTTTAATTTTACACTAATAGGTTTTGGATACAAAAAGAAGTAACATACTTATGTTAAATGTATAAATATATACAGATAAAAATGATTTGTTAGACACAATTGTCTTTCACATATTGAATGCTCTGATGGTTGAAACAAACAGAATTTTTAAATTTTACAGTAAAAAAACATATAATACACCTAGATAACCTCGTCAATTAGTTTCTTGTCATATCATTTATCATTTGAAGTCCATAGTTATTGTATCTCCCCATATGTTTTGCTGTAATTTTTCTCTTATTATTATCACACCCTTTAATGAAGCCAAAATTTACCTGAACAATTGGTGGCAGTAAATCTACACATATACCTGTATATCTTACCTGTTACTTTGATTCATGTGTCTTTATGCTTTCAGGGATATGATGCTGTTGGCCAGCCATTACTAACTGTTCATTTTAGAGTGCAATTTTATGTAGACCAGATAGTTCTACTGAGGTATGTATCTATATAAAATATATTAAAATAATAATTCT
This sequence comes from Tegillarca granosa, assembly GCA_029721355.1. Classification (NCBI taxonomy): domain Eukaryota; kingdom Metazoa; phylum Mollusca; class Bivalvia; order Arcoida; family Arcidae; genus Tegillarca; species Tegillarca granosa. Next base: position 43,109,918 of record CM056595.1, read on the forward strand.
AACACCATGTACATACAATTGTTATTAGAATCTAACAGGTTTACTTAAGCAATAAATTGTTTGAATAAGGTAATTTTGCTTCTATATAACTAAAAAATGCACTTTTGATCATATTGTCTGGTATAGTCACAGTGGCTGTATGACCCTAACATTCTAACAATTCAATGGTTATATTTTTAATTACATTGATCCTAGACCAAATGATTGCTAGTCTATTAAATTTTAAATACCCACCTTATAAAACATGATATTATGTTGGTCTTGAATTATAAATACTTATACAATTGATATTACCTGACATCACTACAGTAGGTATAACAGCCATGTTGTTTAAAAAGTAGCTATCTTCCATTATCACATGATCAAACATCATATTTTTGGACAGCACACAGACATTGCAATAATGATCTGGTTTATTACATTGGTAATGTAGAAATTTAAATAATTTGTCAAATTTTAGTTATAAATAACATAACCTGTACATTTAGCTAAGAGCAAAATCAAAATATAAATTGGACATTCGAAGTCACACTACATAAACATTTTAAAATTAATTTTCCTTAACAAAAAAAAAAACATTCTCTAAAATACATGTATTCAATCATAAAAAATCAGACAACATCTATGGAACAAGTCTTAAATGAAAGCCATGCCTCATTTGTTTTTTTTTATTATTATTATTCATAAAAAAGATAAAGTTTTAGTTGAAACAATTATGATGTGATTATCATATTTGTTACAACACTTGATTACCTATTATTATTGTATGACACAATTTGAAATCAAGGAGATTGTTGTTGCACCAAGAAATTGCAAGTTTACCCTTGTTATTTGAACAGAGTTATCTCCCATGAAATACCTGGTATATAACAACACAAAATTTTCCAAACATCTTCTAAGACTAGTAACAATAAATGTCTGTGGATAAAAGCTCTTTTCAACACCTATGTTTTAATCTTGAGACGGTCCTTGTTCCTAAAAGTTTGCAGTTAACTTGTTGATTGTAATTAATTTTGGGGTATATTCCAGTTTCTTCCACATTTCAAAACAAACTCAATAAATTAATGAAAGAATCTTACCTGAAAGTTCATTTTGTTGTTTATTACTTCATGATGATTTTTAATATGTTTCATATACATTTGCAGGGAAAAAGTAACACGTCATCTATATTATCTTCAGTTAAAGGAGAATGTGTTAAATTATGGACACTTGTGTTCTGAAGAGAAAAGTTTTCAGATTGCATCCTATGCACTTCAAGCAGACTTTGGAAACTACAATCCATCAAAGCATGGACAGGGTTACTTTGACCCTAGAGAATATTTTCCTGCATGGGTAGGTAATCACCAATAGATAGGACAAACTTTAGATTCATCTCCTTCTTTCACCCTGTATGTAACTCTTCTGTTCAACATCATTTAGAATATACCATTTCTGTGGCAGTGGCATGTGTGTGTGCTATTGATAGTCAAATTCAGATGTTTGTACTCAAGATGTTTCACTTAAGATGAGTCATTGTCTTACATATAACATGTATAAGTACCCAAAAAAAAGTTCCACTCTAGCCTTTTTAATGAAATTCATCAGCATCCCAATTTCAAATGATACCCAATAATTATTTTCATTGACAATGTAATCTCTTAAGTTAAAAGTTTTTCTGTAAGGTAATTTTCTATATTAGTGTTTTCAGCATAAACAGTAGGATTATGAAGTACATTTTACTGTCAAATTCCATCATTTTTTTTTACCAACATTTAAATTGTTAAAGTAAGGCTAAAGTTTTAATCAGTTGTTAAATATTCTTTCTAAGTAAGAATACCAAATACCACATGCTATATACTTATACATGTATATGAATATACATCTATAGATAGATAGATAGAAAGATTAAAAATTGTGTCTCTCTTAACAGATATTACAAAAGAGGGGTGATTTTTACATAAGAAACAATACTCCTGTTATACATCAAGATCTGAGGAATGTCACTAAATCTGAGGCAGAACTTAGATTTATACGTGAAGCCACTGCATCACCAGCTGCTTATAATCTCCACTTCTATAGGCTTAAGAAAAGAAAAACTGATAAAATATGGAATGCATGGCTAGGGATATGTGCCAAAGGCATTGAAATATATGAGGTGAGTATTTCCTGCACAAAAATGATTTGCACATCATATTATTCATATAAGTTGCTCAGTTGGTTTTAATTTATACATACATTGGTTTAATTTATACATTACATGTTCAATCCTCTGACTTAAAAAGTAGCCTGTAGAGACAGACAAAACTTTGTGAATTTTTTATATGGCATATAGTATTTGTTAAGACCATACAGGTGGTTAAATGTACATTATGTAACATTATAAAAGAAGGAATGAATAAGCTAAGGCACTTGTTATTTAGAACCAAAAAAAAAAAAAACAAAAAGATAAGATTTCAAGAGATTTCAAGATGAGGTTTTTTCCCCAGTATAGAAAGAACAATTCTTCGAAATTACACAATTAGTTGTTCAATATTTTTGGAAGGGGAAATATAACTATATAAGTAGTTCAATCAATCTACATTATATTAAGACTTCATTGTTAACATTTATGATATGTAACATACCATTTATTTCGTGAGGATATAAAATCTTCAGATTCCTAAACTCTTACTTGTTAACTTTTATTACAATTTACAGGAGATGGAAAATCATTTTAAAGATTTAATTTCAACTATTTCTTTGGCCAGATATAGGAAAACTATATTTTGATGTAAGTATTTTAATTCAAAGAAAATATGGTTCATGGTTTAACACCAGGTTTTAGTCATAGACTGCCCTAAATTTTTTCACAATCAAGTACAAATAAGTCTGTTTGATGTTTTATATAAGATGTGCTATTTCCATACCAATTTACTACAAAAAAAAAAAAAAAAAAAAAAAAAAAAATGCCCATTATATATTCATTTAGTTTTAAATGGAAAAAAAATGTAATAAAAATAAATTACAGTTACTGTTACTGAGATTCTAACTCACATTACAAATAACCAAATCTTCTTCTAGTAGCAAAGATGGGGGGGGGGGATGTCAGTTGTTGAGTCTAAAATGCACATTTTTGGATCTTAGCTACTCAACGCCTAGGTACAATCCTTTTTTGGTCAGATCCTTAAGTGAGAACTTTTGTCAATTAATTGTGGAAGGTTGGTGGTTTTCTCAACCATCCCATAACTGACTGCCTTGATATAAGTGGAAGAATTTTGACTGGGATATTAAACACCGTTATTCCACTTCTAGCATATATGGACTGAAGATCTAACTAGTTGAGAACCAGAAAGTGTAAAACAAGTTGCTTAGAAAAAAAATCTAGGAAATCACAATGCAACTACACTTGGAAGTGAAATGTAATCTCAGGATGGCAGTCATAAAAGCTTCTTACATCCTCATGCAGGAAAAGGTTCTATGTACTCGACACAACAACTAAGGAAATAAAATTGAATGACATTTATAAAAGCTGGAGAGTCATTTTTAGATTGAATGTGAACTTGATATATTTTTGATATTTTTTATTTTGTAGAAAAAGAAGTTTGAGATTAGATCTGTAGGCAGTCCTGAGGGTAGAAAATTTACATATTTTACTGACTGTGATACTAAGTCCAAGTACTTACTCCATTTATGTAGAACAACACACATGTTCCAGATGGCAATACAACCTAAGTTAATGGAAATAAGACATCTAGATGCTGAAGGTATGTTTATCATACTTATAGAATAATCTCTGATTTTATTAATGAAAAGAGGGAAAGATCAAAAGCTAATCAGTTTGCAGTTACACTCGAAAGTGTTGAAATTCTAAATGTCATTCATTAGGGTTCAACAGCATTCAATGCGATATGATACCTGTAAACTTTGTGTGGAATGATATGAAATTGACATGAAATAACACAATTTGATGTTTCCTGTTAAATGGTATTAATACCAGGAAAATTTGACATAAGGGATTTTCACATTCATTGGAAAAATAGTTCAATACAAATGTATGTAATAGGGTTAAACATGTTCAACAGGTAAACTTGATTTGTTTGATTTGTTGAGTATGGTACAAATATTGGTATAAATTTTGGACTTGATTTAGTCAGTTTTAAAGTAACACACTTTCTTTTACTTTGTTTACAGTGCTTTTTTGCAGTTTTGATTACTATATTTTGCCTATAAATTGTATTTCTTTATCTACCTTTGACAGATAAACGACGATATAGGGAGTCCTACATTTACAGTGACACTAGAGATTTAGTGGCAAATGGGGGCTCATTTCGAGGAAGTCTTTCGCCAGTAAACAAGCTAAGCACTACCAATCAGCGTTACTCTGTTATTAGTGATGCCAGTTCAAATACAACATCTGGAATTGCCAGTGAAAAAATGACAATAAGTTTTGAGGACAGCGATGGTGAGAAATTTGTGTTAAATGTTTTGTTATAATTTTAGTATTCCAAGTATATGACCAACATAATTTTTTAGATTCAGTAAAACTTGAATATAAAGACCAGCTATAAGACTTTAAAGACATGTGGTCTTGTTTGGTTGAAATCTGAAGTAAAGAAACCTTTAAACTCTGATCTGAATTGACAATTAGTCTTTGAATAAAATGTGTTACTATTTCAGGTTTACTTTACCTGTCCTGAAAAATCAGGTGATAATTTTATACGTTTGTCAGTGACTTCTCTATAAATTTTTTGGGAAAAATAGCTTCTATTTACCTGAAATTAATATATTTAATTAAATATACTTACTGAGCTTCTTTATTATGACAATAAAAGTAAATTGTCATGAAGATCCAAAACCCCTGTTGCTTCGTACCTATTCTCACTGTTGAACTCAGGTCTTTGTTAATCTTTGTCAGAAAAAATTAGCATTTTCTCCAACTTTTGTTATACAGTTAAAGCTTCAAAATTATTTTCTTCACAAATTATTAATCAAGAGAAAGCAAGATGGTAAGTATAGATACATAACAGAACAGGTATTGCCAGTAAAGATACATGTATCTTCTGCTGAAGCTTTGTTTTATAATCATCTTGTATAAACCAGCCAACGTTTTCTGCCCTGACTGATCATGCAATTTATATAATTTCCTTGAAAAAAAATTTTATACCAAAAAGCAGTATAATAATACATAATAAAAAAAACTATTTTTTTTTTACAATTTTTTCAGATCACAGCAATCTGTGTAAAGAAATAATGGTTGATTGTCCAGTTAGGTCAGGTAATTTATTTTCCACAACGAATCAAAATACCACTAGCAGAATTTCTGGTACTGGTCAGTTCTCAGCTATTAGTACTTTGCCAAGTAAGAGCAATGCTTTTTGAATTATTGTACATTGTATGCATCGTTTAAAGGCATTTCTTCCCGATGTAAAGAATTTTCTATAAAGAATGTTTTTGATCATTATTTATATGTATCTAGGATTGAGTTGAGTTGAGTAATGGTGTTTAACATCCCAGTCAAGAATATTTCACTTATATCGAGACATTGCCAGCTATAGGCGAAAGTACAGAAATTTTGCCTGTGCATTGCACTGATGGCATTATACAGCAGGGTTCTTTATCGTGCCACGCCATGACACGGGACATCGTTTATTTTAAGTTCCCATCTGAAAGAACCGTGACTTTCATTTTGTAATGCCGAGTGCTTGGCGAAGAAACAGTCACTACCCACTTTCAAGTCTTGGGTCTGAACCGGCTGGGGTTCAAATCCACGACCTTCCACTTACGGAGCGAGCACTCTACTAACTGAGCTACCGCAGTGGCTGTATCTAGGATTGGACAAAGTATTTGCAGATGTATAAAGTTCATAGAGAATTCATATCTTTACAATAGCCTCAAATGTTGGTTTATTACAGATTATAGCATCTCTTAACACCTAGATTTGAATCCTACAGGACAGTTCCTAGTGTGAGAAAGTTTGTCCATTTCACATGCTTTGTTGATAGGTTTCTCCAGGCACTCTAGTTTCCTCCACCTTTCTGTGACTACATTGATAAAAGTCTAGTTTTCTTCTTTTTTGAGGTACAGTGCAACTTGTCAGTAGACATCAAGCATATCATCCATAGGTGAAATATGCATGTTTAAAATTTTTATTCTTTATACAACCATTTTGATCTCATATTTACATAGTGAAGAGAGTCTAATTATTATGAATGCTGTTATTGTAGAATTTTTTGAACAGGTTTTTACAATACATTTTGCAATGTTAATAAATTAGTATGCATATAAGGAAATAAAAATGATTGCCTCTGGATTCAAATGTTAAGATTTGATATTCTCTTTATGAAGACAGCAAAAGTGGAGCCTTAACAACAGTGTATGCCTTAACATCCATTGTTTAAAGGTTTTGTGAGAAGTTTTTATGTACAAGTGTTAAGTTTTAGAAAAAAAAAACTTTTTGATGGACTTGGTGCACAAGTTAGTAGTACTGTTTTTCAGAGATTTGATTATAAAACTTGTGACTTGAATCTAATTTCAGATACAATGCCTTCCAGTAAATCCAGCAGAAATCGAAGTCCTGTTTTAGATAGTCGACCAACTGAACTTTATAAATCAGCATCAGTGGGTAGACCTGGAGGCAGTAAACGTAACGATAGATCACCGACATATAATAGACCAACGTCTGTACTACCACCGTCACCTGGAATAAGGCACTCGGATAAGTCATCATCTGTACCAAGTGCCATAACTGGAGGAGGAAATATGGTTAATGTTGCATCTGTTTTACGAGGAGATAGTGACATTTCTCAAAGTATGAGTTATAATAACTCCAGTAGCTTCATAACATCTAGACAAGATGTAGAGATATCACCGAATAATAGTTTTAATAGTGGTTTTGGCTCAGTATCACAGTCACAACCGCCAATGTTACAAGACATTGCAGTGTCTGCTTCACCTTATACTGGTCCTAGAACAGTGCCTGTGTATATTGCTCATACACCAGTATCTAGTTTTAGTACTTCAGACAATTTAACTTTTTCACAGCCTGTAAGTAGAAGTACAAGTAGAGCAGACAGTTTTAAAAATACAATTGGCCATCTTCATCCTTATGAAGGAGGGCAAGTGCCACCTATATCTGATCCTTATTCAGGCCAGTATTTGGACACTCTAGCTGGTAACTTAGTATATGCAAATTACCCAGTACATACTGGAATAAATATGTCAGTTCAGTCAACTGCGGTTCCAATAACTGCAGTTTCGAACTTTTATGATCCAGTGTATACTGGATCTGACCATCTTGATGAACATTCTAGTTCAGAATATTTAGAAGGTGATTTAGCCCCACCCCCACCGATGTTTGCAGATATTTCATCAGCACAGGAATCTCAACCAGAGGTTATTCAAACATCTAATTTGGGCATGGTGTTACCAGAACAGATTTTAACAGCAGGGCCAGGAGAAACTCATCTACCAAAATACCTTGAAACAGATCTAGATGAGGAAGAGGTTAGTACATAATTTACATGTTAGAATTTACGATGGTCTCTTGTATGCACCAAGTCAGCAAAATGCTGCCATATTTTAAAAAAAATTGTGATTTCATAAAATGGAGAGGAAAGGAATAATCAAACATATAACTTTATTCATGTTTTTCCCCCCCAACACATTTTGGATTACATGTACAAATTACCTCACAAAAATGTTTAAGTTTTACAACTCTGTTGTCTTAAAAGCAAAATTTCCATTAAAATCTAAATCTTAGATTTTTAAGGGTTATATTGATATCAAGTATTCTCATTATGATCAGTGTAATATTTTTTACAGGTTCCCTTCCATTGTCTATTACGTTTATGATTCTCATATTATTTTGATTAGTTAATTGTATTACATGTTTATTTAAGTTTTTTTTTTTAAATTTCATTTTAGAACATAGGATCAGACAAGTCATTAGATGAATCCAAAAATTCTATAACCCAGATATCAGTGAAAAACCAGAAGGAAATGCTTCATCCAGAACTAGAGGAAATCAGAGGACAATCTGATGTTTTCTCTCTGCCATTAATCACCTGCTCTGTGTAATGACAAGTCATTGATGCATATGAATAGTCAAAATGGTAGTATTTGTTCTTATGACATGTCAACAGTTAGATCAACAGATTCACGTGTATCCAGAATATCACATGATATTGATCCAAGAAGGTTCTCTGCATGTTATCCATCTACAACTGGGACAATGTTATCGTTGCATTCGAACAGACCTTTTAGTTGGCACAGCGAGAGTTTTGACTTAGATGCTCAGCTACATGCAGCATCAATTCATAGAGATTCTACTGTTCCAACATCAGTGGACAATCATTATAGTGTACCACAAAATTTAGACAATTTTTTAAACCCTACCTCTTCATGGGCCCAAGCAATTGCGAATACATTACAGTTTAGACCTGGTATGGACCGATATTCACCAGAACTTGTAGCATCACATCACATGATTCCACCAAAAATATCAAGTGGAGGTCACAATTCTACTGTAGATAGAAATATTAGTCCAAAACCTCTCAAAGAAACAATAGGTATTGCATAGAAAATTTTTCAATTCAGACCCAAAAGTTTGAACAAGCAATAGGTATTGCATAGTTTGAACAAACTCTCTTGTGAGATTTAGATATAAGTGATATTTTGAAATAGTATCTGAAATTTAATATAATTTTTGATATCAATAATTGAACTATTCTGATGAGATTTAGATATAAGTGATATTTTGAAATAGTATATCTGAAATTTAATATAATTTTTGATATCAATAATTGAACTATTCTGATGACTAATTTTTTTCCCTCTTAATCATATTATGTATTACTAATTGTAATTTCTTTAGACACAACACTCTGATACATACTTTCAGTCATGAATTAAGCACTGTCTAGAGTAATGTCAATTTGTAAAATTTTCATAGAAAATCTTATGAATTGGAATTAGATTTGGTAATGTTCACTTATTTGAGCCTTTTCCTAACCTAAGATCACTATGAATATCTTGATTGTCATAAAGTATATCTGTAGAAGAGAAAACATTGCCACTATGGAAATTTTACATTTTGAATCTTATAATTATGCTGGAAGTCCTGACCTTTCTTGGTCATTTGCACAAAAAGGATTTTCATTTGCTAAAATTTTCAACATGTAAAATCTCCATATTGGTGACCTTTTTTTTTCACTGTACTGAATTATTTTGTATAAAGGGGATGTGCGTAGCGATTCTCAGAAACAACTAGGCTCAACAAAGTGAAAATAGATGTTGGAGCATTAAGTTTACTTTCATATTTTCATTTTAAGGTAAATGGACTCTATATATTATACTTGCTCCATTTAAACTCACAAAATATCTATCATAATTTATCAACATTTTGTATAAACGATTGCTGTAAAGACATTTATATTTAACCAAACAAAATTAAAATCATGAAATTAAACATTCAGTTACTACTGGCACTAAAATTTATTTTAAACGTAAATTAAACCAATTACATGTTGAGGGTTAGAATGTTGTGTTCTTTTTAGAAGATTGACAAAGTTATAATATTTTAACTTTTTATATATATACATATATATATATATATTCCATATATTTACAAGTTGTATGTATAATATTTTAATTACAATTAGTTTATTTATGATTATATAGATACAGTATAAATTATATACAGTACATGTATTAATCTTGGATAACAAGATGTCTGGTATCCCCAGAAAACTTACATTGTAAAATAAAAAAAGTGCTATGAAAGTTGGTGAAGATGATGGTGAAATATGAAACCATTGGTATAAATGTAAAATTGAGAGTATTTTGTAGTTTTTACTTCCAAAGTCAAACAGTTGTAATATTTTCTTTGCTTTTCAACAAATAAAGTCATCAGGGTGAAGTTACAGTAGACATTGCTTTTTAACCAACAAAGGTTTTTAAAAGGTTTTACTGTCTCTCTTGGATTCATTCAATTTCTGAAAGTAAATATCTGATAAAACATCTGCAAAATTTAAAGTCAAATTAGCTGCTTCAAATGCCATTAATATTTCTAACTGTGTACATTTTTGTTTCATTCAGATTTTTCCTATACTTGTTAAAACTCTCGACACTTTACACCACAAACTGAATTCAATAGACTTATCTATTGAATGGACGTAACATGCCTGCTTTTGTTTGTGCAGAACTATTATTTATTTAATATAATAATGTAAAAGCTGATTATTCCTGAAACGTACAATTTTTAAAGGAAACCTTTAAATTATGCAGTTTCTTATCCATAGAAAATAGATAGGTAAAAATGGTATTGTGTGTTATATCATCAAAAATCATTGTTGTATGGTTTATGAGTAAATGATTTTTTTAAAAGAATATCTATGACAAGTATTAATAATTGGTGGTTGATATTGTAAATATAATGTTAATGCATTTTACATGCTATTTTAATGTTATCATAAGTAAGTACAATTTAGTGTTTTAAAAAAAGGAATCAAAATATTTTATACCAGCCATCAGAGCAGGTGGTTGAATGTGATAAGAGATCTATAACTTGCCATAGTTAACTGATATAAACAGAGTTATATATTCTTATCAATGTTATATGTATTATATACAATATTCTCATGATATTTAACCAACGCAGTGCAATATGTACAGCCCTTGTTTTAGCTATTCAAACCAGCTTGAGCATACATATGTAATTCAGTGGTAGTCTTCTACTTGTTGTTAATGATTGTCAGTAGATAATTTTCACTTGCATCAACATGAATGTAATTTTAAAAGGAAAAGGGTGAAAAATGGTTACACACACAGTCTTCACCTAAATTTCTGTGTAGTGTTGTATAACAATTAGCTTTTAATAAGTGTGGTGCCATACAACATTTGACACTGAATGCTATAAGTCCAAAGCACAATTTTAGATAACAGAGTCTCACAAAATCCCATTCGGGCAGATCATAGTGTTTGAAAGTTTGTTAGCTTGACAATAGACCTTGTAAGATCATGATATTGAATAAGGTCAGATATATCCTATTCTCTATACTGGTAAATTCAAACTCCAAGCCAATACCAAGAAATGAATGGTATTTCTGCATTCTTCTTAATTAAAAAAATTCAAATTTCAGTTGAGAACTACATCCAGATTTGCATACACATTCCTGTATTAGCATTTGTGATTAACACGTTTTTTTTTTTTTTTTTTTTTTTTTTTTTTTTTTTTTTTTTTTTTACTGTTTGTAAGTGTTGCTGCTTTTTTACTGATTCATTTTTATTATAATTTTTTTTTCAACAATTTTGTCATCTTAAACTATATTGATTTGTCATCTGTATTTTACTAAATGACTTGGTGATATTGATAAAAAAAAAAAATTGGTAAAACTTCCAAAGAATTTTTTGTAACATGTAAAAATTTCAATTAAAAAAATATCAAATTGCTATTATCATTAATATCTGTCATGTAAATTACCTGTTTAAAAGTGATAGCAATAAAAATATAATATGCAAAACAGTTTCAGATTAGTAGGTGAACAATTTTTTTTTTGAAATTGAAAACAATATCTTAATTTAGCACCTTTCATGTAGTTAAGATAATCAACAGTGTATGATGACAATAGCTAATTTGGCTGCCATGTAGATATGGTTATTATTTTTAACAAGTTACCTCCCTTTGCAAGTAACAATAAAGTGTGTTCATTTATGATTTTACTGCAATATAGTTCTAATTATGTTATCACTTTATACTTTGCACCTCTATAGTCCTTTCAAAAACTAATTTATACAGAAAAAACCTGTATATAAGAACCACCTATAAAACTTCAATAGTATGAACTTTAAAGACAGGTGGTCTTTATGTAAAGGTTCTTGTTTAGTTGAAATAAAAAACAAAGGGCCCTTAAAACACTGGTCTGAATTTGATTAAGTAGTTGATAATTTGAGGTAGTACATGTGTACCAGTAGTCAAAGCAGGTTTTACTTTATGCTATTTCAACATCAGAGTTTATAGAAGTTCATTATGATTTTGTATGATTTAGGAAATTAAAACTTGTCAATGAATACTTTATGACAAACTATATTTCATCATTTTTTATCATATTAAGCTCTTTGTGCTTGCTGCTTTGGCTTTATGATAACAGTTTTTACAACATGTTGATGATGGTGAGCATTTTAAATGTGTGAAAAGGCTACTTGTTTTACCTATTCATGTTATGGCATTTATTCTAGAATACAGTAAACAAATCTTGTCAAATGATAAAATATATAGCTTTTAGTTAGCTTAGCGTTAGTTAATGAAGATGTGTTAGAATCAGTTTTAGGTTCAGGTTGTCTTTAGTGATGTGTTTTGTCTTGTCTGGAAACTTGAATCTTCTTAGATGTATCTAAGACAACAGTGTCTGTCTGGTGTTGGCAGTGGCATGGTAGGCATGTCAAAATGTGAAAGTTATACATCAAAATGCAGTCTGAAAAACCTAAATTAATTCTCATAGTCTCAAGACCCAGAAAAGACATCAAGTGGAGTTCACATCTCTACCACTTTTTAGATATCCCTATATACGTTTTTGCAAGTTCATTTCATAGATATAGGAACTTTTGAATTAATATTTTCTCATGCAAAACAATGTTATACGAGAAAATTGTGGTCCTGAACATTTTCCACAATCTTCAAGTATTATTGATCATCTGGTAAGCTGGTAAACTCCGCACCACAGACATCTTGTTATAATTATGTATGAACACAGAACAATAAGAATATACATTCTGTAAACATTGATATTTCCCTAATTATAATGTGAAGTTTCTTACACAGAACTTATATATACATACATCATTGTTATATTTTAATACTTGTAAAAAGTTTTTATATATTGTAAATGTTTTGTTTTATATACCATACAACATATTATATCAGATATTATTTCTCTATGCAAATTTTGTAAACAGGTCATTTTTCGTTAACAGTAAGTGTTTGTTTGAATGTATGTATGTACATGTTGTTGACATTAGTTGTAAATACATCACGAAAAACACTGCATTTAGGTTTTATTCTATTGGTTTACAAAGTCATCTCAAATACAAATTATGTAAATTACAAAATACACATATTGATGTGACATTCACATGTATTACTGTGAAATAGACATATTGCTGTGACAGTTTCATGTATTATCGTGAAATACTATTACTATTAGCATATGTAGAGTGAAGCGCATGATTCAGAGACATTAGTACAAATAAGAATTAGTATATGTGACTGCCTAATGAATTTAAGTGCCAGCATACTTGATAAACAGGTACTGGATTGAACACTTTCAATGCTGGACTAAAATTCATTTATACAACATTTTAAATAATACAGTATGCAAATTTTTAAACCTGGGTGAAACACTATTCTTTTTTCAAACTTTTATAGTCTTGTTGTGATGTAGTTAGTAAAGGTGTCCATGTTGCTTTATAATTTCAAAATACCTCAGAAGTGAATGACCTGAATAACATATTTCAGAATAAGTAGTTTCAGTGTATAATGTTTAAATTTTCCTTTCACTGGTCAAACTGTGTTGTGGTATTTCATTTGTATTAATATTTTTATTTTTATGTAAAATATCTTTGATGGCGTCAACACATTCTTTGTGGTTATCAATGTTGGCCCACAAATCATTGTTCTTCCAGTCCTATCCTGCACATTGCCACGGTAACAAAATTAGCCTGCCATATTATTTTTACATTAATGTTATAACAGAGTTAGTGATTTTCTATCTTTTTAATCAATTATTAAAATGTGTGTTTTTATCTGCTCATAGATATCACTTTTTAACCTACCCACAAATATAGTTTATACTGCCAGCATTTGTTATAAAATTCAGGCATTTTATATTCTTTTATGAAATCAGCAGATATAATGATACATGCTGTATAAAGGTAAGGCTTTGTAATTTGAGATGATTTTGTGTGTAGATGGATATTGGTATGATGTATATTATGGTATCTAGCCTAGTGCAATATTATATTTTATATATATTTGTGTGTGTTACAGTAAGTGAGAGCAGTCAGTGATACCTATGTATGTACATGTATATGTATATTATATATACACATGTATATTCAGTGAAAGCATTATGTGTATATATTATATATATATATATATATATATATATATATATATATATATATATATATATATATATATATATATAGTATATAGTGTGTGTGTGTGTGTGTGTATGGTCAGTGAAAGCATTGTGTTATAACAGTTTATATATATATGTGTGTGTTACCATCAGTGAAAACTGTGTGTGTGTGTGTGTGTGTGTGTGTGTGTGTGTGTGTGTGTGTGTGTGTGTGTGTGTGTTAGTGTGTGTGTGTTAAGGTCAGTGAAAGCAGTGTGTGATACATATGTTTATATATATATATATATATATATATATATTCCAGTCATTTTATATACATTTATCACGATAATTTTAGAGGTGGTAAGTTGTGTTTGATGCTCAGGGCCTTTATTTATTGTGTTTATTTAATGCCCTTAACGGATAGTTTTTTATTTGTGTTTCTAGAACACAATGTCCTTTACAATGCACTTACTTGTACTGCTTTTTCGCACTTTCTAATTAGATTAAAATTTAGATTGTCCATTAAGTCCAATTAATCTAAAACAGTAGCTCTTAGATATATTGTTTTATTTTGAATTTGAATTCTTTTTTAATTCTGATATTGAAAAATCTGTAACATTATATTGAGAAGGCTAGTTCTCGAATGTGAAAGAAACTGGAAAACTTTTAAATATAACAAAACTTTGTCATGCTAGGATTGCAAAAGTGAGATTCAAAGCATAGGTGTGAGTTAGCACTTAAACCACTTAGCCTCTGAGCCCCCTCTACATTTAGACATACATTTTTGTATATTTGTCAAGTATTATAAAGTTAAGGTTGCACAGGGGTACTTTACGCTATATCTTTTTTTAATGATTTTGATACATAATTTATAAATTTGTGGCAAACTAGTTTAAGTATGAGTAAAATATATACATGTTTTCTTATATCAAACCATCCATAATACTATGCTGTTCATTTTCCTTTTTGCTTGTTCTTTTTAACTATGCAATCACCCATTTGGCTAATTGTCCCTTTCCTCTACAGAGCAATGTATAATATAGCAGAATGTTTCTGTATGCTTGTAATTTTCATATTTCATAATCATTTAATTATTATAAGGAGCCAGTTTTATTTTATGAAAATCAAGATATTAGGTGATTTTTTTCCCACTTGTTATGCAATAAAAAATATAAAACCCTGATGCATACTTCTCGTCTTTGTTAAATAATAAAATAGTATGATATTGTTTGTATAACTTGTAATTGATACAATATATATGGAAATGATACACTGTTTAATTATAAGCTACTATTGGCTAGACAATTCATTCCATATTTAACCTAAGGTGTGTATGTATGTATGTATGTATGTAATGTGTTAATAATATACCCATGTGTTTTATAACTTTAGTCAGATATCATCATCTATTGTTGATATACCATATTTTCATAAAATGAGAGATGTATAGTTATTTGAAATGTCAAATAAAGTACAAAATATTTATATTTAAAACTGAATAAATTTGTTATCATTTTATTCAAGTGTATTTATTGGGTATTTTCACATGAAAAGCGGTTATGTTATAAAGTATGTACAAGTTCAAGTTTTGGTTGAAGTGCCTGGGTCCTTTTAAAAGTTAAAGACTGGAATTTTCAGTTTTTAACAATGTCATGTGCTGATTTTGAATTTCTATTAAATAATGCATTCAAAATCAGCACATGACAACTCATGTGGTGATTTTGATTTGAATGCATTATTTTAATAGACATAGCAAGTACCAGCAATTGTAGCAGGTAGTTCATGTAACATCCCCTCTCAGTCAAGAAATCCCAAAGTAGAGTTGATTTTACCTGCAATGATGTAGTTGGTAGTTGTATTATCAATAAAAGAAGCATGGTTATTGTTTGTTTGTTTTGATAACTACCAAACTTTTAGTATAAACTTTTTCGATTTATATTTAGAATTTGGGGTTATTGATATTGAATTGATCATCAAGATACCCAAGGTTCTAATGAACATTCTTAATTTAACATAGAGCCAAAAGTGTATATATTTTGTTTGAACCTTTATTATTAAGTAGGGTCCTTTAATTGACTTCCATATACTTGAACTTCTTTTTATGCTCGAGTGATTTTGGGGGTGGAGGGAACATTTTGTTACTGTGCTGGTCACAATCATAAATCTATTTTAATAATCTTGTTTTATTTTTATGATTCATGGTTAAAAATAAATAATATTTTAGTAACAGTCTCCTGCCTACCTAATTTGATTTATTGAGATGTAAATATAACATAAAAGAGGAAGAAACTGATCAGCAAAATGAATATTAACCAAAACATTGATCATCTCTGGTTAATTTGGAGTTGTTCGTCTAGTCAGATGTGATGGAGTTTTCTACATGCACGAAATGCCCTCCATAGTTGAATAGATACCCCCCAGTAGCGGCAGTTCAAGGGATATTATAAAGGATTAAAACATTGTTTAAAGTTTTGAGACATATTCTGAACACCAACGGATTAATAAAATTCGACAAGACAGGAACCATTGAAAAAACTTAAAGCACAATTTTGGTTCCGTGTTTTAGCAATGGAGTCAATATTAACTTCTGTTTTTAGCAATAGAGACAATATTAACTTCCCCAAAATTGCTTTAGGTTCAGTTGGATTGTTTGGGTAATTTCTGTCAAATCGTTACTTTTAATATAGTTAAAATCTTGAAGTTCACGAAAAGTGACAACAAAGTTATATATTTCTATCATAGTGTCGTATTTCATTTTTGAACTGTATTTTATGATTAAATTCAAAAATGATATATGACAATAGAAATCATCTGTTGGCATCAAATTTCAAAAACGCGTCTATCTGCCAAAAATGCCATAGATTTAATCATTCTCATCCCACCCACCTCCCTTTGAAGATAAGAAACAATTGATATCGCCTATCATTCTGTACTTAAATTAGTACCAAAACAAACTGCGTTATACAGAATGTACAGTTACTTAGTGATATTATATAACATTTCTGCCTTCTTGGCGGAACAAAATATTTTAAAGCCCGAAACAATTTTGGTGTATCTGATTTAGGGCCATAAAATCGCTAGAATTCGAACTATATTACCTGTGTTACAGGTATACCGAACCACAAAAGAAATGTCGAAACAAATTTCAGAATTAATGACATTGATGCAATAAACGTTAAGTAAATTCGATTTACGCTGATTTAGTCTTAGATTAAATGTCTTTAGGCAATGATAATTAACGATCATTAAACAAATGTCTCAATTTAACAACATCACAACCTAATCAACAAGTATTATTTCAAAAACAAGATTTAATTGTGATTTTGCTTCTGAAACGATTTTTATAAAAACGACGTTTCCTTTGCGGATTAGTATATTATTGAATCAATGCGATTGGGGATTAAAAATATGGCTTTTAATTTTCAACGATAATTTTGGTCTTTTAAGTAAACCATAAATGATGTCGTTGTAATACAGTGACTAATTATTGTGACAACAAACGGCGGATGACACGCTAAAGCTTTTATTCAAAGTAGGAAAGATGAAAGGACGTCCTTAGTTAATGACTGATTATTAATTCATTTCTAGTCTTTATGTTGCATCTGGAATGGAAGACATGTAGTACTTACTGACTGTTGGAATTCCAATAATCATGTTGTATATACAAACACATATAGTTTAGTTATGAAAATAGGACGATTTATAACGTTAATTATTCTAAGTAGCTTGATATCATTCTTCAATTTAAGTAAGACAGACTTGATACTGATGGCATCAATGGTAGCTGGTATTGAGATTACAAACCGAAAATAAATTTAAAACACAGTAAAGAGTCTTAGTACATGTAGCTTGTATTGAAAATGCAAACCGATAACATATTAAAGTTTTGTATTTCAAAACAGAACGGGGAGGCTTACGATGCCGATTACTTTGCAAATGCTACAGGACGTCTAATTGCTTACAATGGATTTACCGTGGCTGACTATATGGACACCTCAAAATTAAATCTGTGATATATTTAGTTATCCTTGTTCTTGTTAGCAATAAAAAACATTGTAATAAGAAAACCCTGTCTTTTAAAGTAAAATTCCGACTTTTTCCCCTGGATGAATAGTTACGTAACATATAGTCGCATTTTTCTATATACTTTATCAGCATTGTATACATAAAAATCAATACAAATTTGGTCATAACACAGTTAATTTCAGACTTTGTATTTACATTGACCACTAGAGAATTTAGGCTGTCCAGTAAACTAGGATATTGTTACATACTTACGTGGGAACGGACGACTGATGTTTCCTTTATTATCTATAACTGTTTATGGCACCTTTACATCTATAATCCGGTCGTCTGGGATTTAGCCAATACATTTCATTGAATTAAAGTTTTTCATTGCATCGATTGCAAAATGTAACACTATTGCTGATTCCACGACAAATGAATGTATTTTTTTTTTACTGTAAATGGTATGCATTATATATATATATAAAATACAAAATTTAAAATATAAAATTCATTCCTGGCTCAGAGACTCGAAACTAATCTCATAGTTTTGGTCTTGTTCTGCTGTTACCGAAGTTAAGAGGAAAAAAAGGAATCGTCCTGTTGCTCTATTGGATTTTCATTCCGCACAATAACTTTCATGTTCATCGATGAATTTTGTTCAAACTTAAAAAAATGTTTACCAACTTCAGCCGCAGTGTCGTAAACTGAATTTGGATATATAGGTCATGGGTCAAGGTCGAGAGATCAAAACCTTTACGTTTTGACTTGGACACATTTTGCTGCTAACGTAACCGATTTCAATGATTTTTGCCTCCTTTTCTTTTAGTTATAAACATCGGGTACGCCTGTAACTCGCGAGTTAAGAACTCTGCGTCCATGGTTGCAAAGCTTAGAAAGCACTTACTTAATGCATTCTTGATCGCCGAGTTGTACGTGGTGTACACATATGATTTGGACACTGAAATAGCTAAACCAATTACACTGAGTAATATAAACATCGGAAAAAAACGATGAAAATCAGAAAGGAATACATGTATATAAATTTTAACTCAAGAACGCATTTGTTGCAAAGACATTAATAGGAAAACATTTGTTTAAGAATGCCGTTTAAAATAAAATGTAAGCACTGAAAGTATAATTATTACTTTAACATATTACTTTTCACATCATACCACTGCGGTAGCTCGGTTGGTAGAGTGCTCGCTCCGTAAGTTGGAGGTCGTGGGTTCGAACCCCGACCGGGTCTGACCCAAGACTTTAAAGTGGGTAGTGACTGTTCTTTCGCCAAGCACTCGGCATTACGAAATGAAAGTCACGGTTCTTTCGGATGGGAACTTAAAATAAACGAGATCCCGTGTCACGGCGTGGCACGATAAATAACCTTGCTGTTTAATGCCATCAGCGCAACGCACAGGTAAAATTTCTGCACATTCGCCTATAGCTGGCGACGTCTCGATATAAGTGAAATATTCTTGACTGGGACGTTAAACAACATTACTCAAGTTTTCACATCGCTAACAGGTAAATCTTTATAAAACTTAAATATATTGGTTAATGACAAAACTATATTAAAAGTTCCAGTGCCAATTTGATGGATAGGTAATACTATTCTTTAACTAACTTAACATTTTCTAATCGTTCTCATCTTAAAATACTAGTATAAAGTACAGTATTCAAAAAGTCAAATGTTCGAATGTAAGGATAAATGATAATTGGTATCACACAGAACACATGCTTGGTAAATTGAGTATAAAAAAATGCATTCGTGTTACCGATGGTATCAATAAGAACATATGCATAGTACCTTTGGTATCAAACAGAACACGCACATTATCATCAGAACATATGTATGCTCCCGTTGGTATTAACCAGAACACATGCTTGGTATCACAAAAAACATATGCATCGTACCGTAGGTATCAAAAAGAACACATGCTTGGTACCGTTGGTATCACACAGAACATATGCATCGTACCGTAGGTATCGAACAGAACATATGCATCGTACCGTAGGTATCGAACAGAACATATGCATCGTACCGCTGGTATCAAATAGAACATATGCTTTGTACCGCTTATATCACACAGAACACATGATACCTTTTTTCATCTTTAAATTTTTAATTAAGATCTTTTTTTACAAGTACATGTACATACATTATTTTTTAGGCAGTATTTGTTAAACAACTGTATAAACATTCCCTCCGATTTATTTTGTGCTACATCAGGAATATGCGATTCTTTTCAGGAAAAAAGCTTATAGAAATGTTTATCAGTTTTGACATTATTTTTAAGACTGCTGTATGGTTATTTGTTACAGTTTCCAACCGATTTGTTAATCGTATTCTATTTTACCGTGTTTAGGGAATAGCATGTTTTAGGCTATAAAATTTCAGATAATTTAGATTGACAGCAGCCTTCCCGTTTATTTCCGTACAATCCAATATAATACCAGAGTCATCAACAATGTCGTTTATAAGAAAACACCGGTTTTTTTTTTTTTTTTTTTTTAAATCTCATAACATTAAACTGTTTCAAATAGTGTCCGTTTTACCTTTGGCAAAATTAATCAACAAAAATATGTTGAAATTGTATTTTAATTGTAATCAATTCCTTTTAAGTCAAGATATTTGTAGTATGTTGTATTTCAATTTTTAGATTGTTACATATTGAAAGACTTTTACAGTGTGTTTTTACATCATTTAATCATTATTATAATCGATCATTTATTTGGAATTGTTTGTTTATTCAGTTACTGTTATTTATTCCTGCTGGTGTCTCTATAATTTTGAGTTACGTTTCATCCTTCCAGTCAGTTATCTTCCTGTTAATACACAATAAACACAATAAACAAAATGATTGGTTTAATTGTTGACAGATGACTCTTGATAAATGTAAAAAAAATCCTTGCATAAATCAGGTATTGCAAAAACCCGTCAATAACCTCTCCTTTTGGTTGCTCGTTAGTACTGTAAGCAACTGATCAATTATCACATCTTTGCCTCAGCCTGTCATAAAGGTTGCCTTATACAGTATTAACCTTTCGTATAATCAGAGAGCATTAATATTGAAACAGAAAACAAAACCAATAACATGTTGTATTGGAATGGTCCATTTTTCATGTAGGTGATTGTAACGAAAATTGGTAATTTCTTCATTACGAAACATAGGGAATTAAACGGTATTGATTTTTGTTTTTTCCTGCTTCTCACTGCTTAATAATGGTTTATCCGCTTTAGAAGCATCATAACTACGTGTTTACAGGAAAAAGCACAGCATTGAGTACCTGTACATGAGGCAAGCTACAAGGCTTTTTAAAATCACTTGAATGGTTGCTTTTAATTTTTAATTCGCCTTTTTCAGTGAAAAGGAAAAAAAATTACGAACGTGTACTAGTCATGTGGAACAAGTTCGTTGTCGGGGCGTTTTTGAGCTTGATCTTTTCCTGCGGTAAGTATTGATAGTTTAATAAGTTTTAAAACAAGGCATATGAAATCAAAAATAGACAGAAGTTATTAATATAATGTTTGAGTAACGGGAAACAAATTTGCCATCTACAGACGAACATAATCTTAAAATAATATAAAACCATTGTTTAACCTTACTGTAATGTTATGCGGTAATTTTGTGTTTCCTTTTTGAAATAAAATATAATAAATGTTAACATTGAACTGAGGTATTTAAATTTAGCACACGGCAACTGAAAAAAAACAACCTACAAATGACAACTCGAACATTCAAAATTCAGACGTAACAACTTAGCAAATGGCAACAAAGACATTTTAAATTTGTACACGGAAACGGAGACTTCTAGAATAAATACATGGCATCCAAGACATTAAAAGTTCGTACAAGTCAATGGGGACATTTAAAATTAGCACATAGGAATCGGGACTTTCAAAATAAGCACATGACAACATATACATTTAAAATAAGCACATGGCAACCGAGACAATGAATTAAGCATGTGGAAACCAAGACTTAAAGATAAACACACAATAATTGAGACATTTAAAATAAGCACATAGCAACCAAGACATTCAAAAGAAGCTCATGACAAACGAGACATTTAAAACTATCACATGACAGCAAAGATAGTGCAAAATCTACATATGACAACCAAGACATTCAAAATAAGCTTGTGACAATCGAAGCATTCAAAATTTACACATTGCATTGACTTAAACGCCATAACTCAACTCAACTCAACTCAACATAACAACCGAGACATTTAAAATTAGCACAAGATAACCGAGACATTCAAAAGAAGCACGTGGTACTAAAATGAGAATTTCACAATTAGCACGCGATGACATGACAAGCAATGTATTCGAAATCAGAAATAAGATAGCACAAAAACATATAATAAATCTGCTTTGTGTCGTATTCACTGTATACATTTCATGAGCATTAGATTTTAATGTGTTATGTATAAAAATGAAATTGAATGTTATTATATTATAAATATATTTATATATTGCCTCGTGCAATTGTATTTAATAACAACATTTCATCATAAGACCTTAAATTATACGTTACCTTTATAAGAACCGACATCGACATTATGTATAAAATGGAAGTAAAGGGGGAATTTCACACACACACACACACACACACACACACACACACACACGACACACACACACAGAGTTTTCTTACATTCAGATTTTATGTCATGAAAATATCCTTTATTCTTCTGTGTGATATTTAAAAAGCAAATCGACATCTGTCCGCAAATACTGTTTTAAAAGGTCTAAAATAATACCTGTAATATTTTAATTATCCATATTGTTTTTTATCAGACACTTAAGGTGGTTTTTACCTATTCAAGGAACAAAAACACTTGTCTTGTGGTAATACAAACATTTTTCTATACTCTTTTATGGTCCAAAATTTGGACGTATTTACTGAAATCAAGTCAAAATAATGAATAAATAAATAAATAAACAATGTCTGTACAACAGATGCCGAGAAAACGTATATTATGTCTACGCAAGTTCTTAGTAAATCTGGTAAACATTCGGTATTAACAAAACATAGTCTGTTTTTACATCCACGATTTTGTCTCTCTCACTTTAATATATAATTCTGAAAATCGCCGATCGTAGAAGCAGTACACATGACACAAACGCACGTAACGAAACTAAGTTCGATGTTCAATTACGATGCAGGATCTAGACGTCTCTTTGCCTTCATTAAGAGTTTATTTGTATTTGCTGGGGTTAGTAATTACAACTATTAGACGATTATTTCAATGTTGTATTTAAAGTTTAGTGATAAACAGATCTAGAAATTAATATTTTAAATAACATTTGATAAAAATTTTAATGAGTTTTTTTTTTAAGTTTTAATAGTTTTTGTGTGAAAATCACAAAGTTATATTTCTCAGTGTCATTATTTATGTATTACCTAATGAGGTCAATTGACGTAGAAGTCAAGGTTTGTGAACCACAAACTAGCCAAGAATTTAAATACTTAACTCGTTGATGACATTGTTCATGTAACAATTCGCGATAATAGTTATCCGTTTTGACATTTTTTAACTATATGCAACTCGTTGCAACTGCAGCAGCATAGAAACAAACACAAAGCTATATTGAAAGTTACAAAGCGTGAGAAGAAATAAAAGTACTTCTAATATTGTACTTAGGATTTTTTTTTAAATTTTCACATGTCAAAATAGACTGGCCTGTATGACGTGGAGTTCGAATATGTATGTCTGTCAAAATCCTAGGCGTGGCGATTGACTCATCCACTTCAGATTCATTAATTTTTAACTGTTTGGCGTATGTTTTTGAATCTATCAAACTTTTCGGCTCCTAGTGTCACTGATGAGGAATAATTTTCCGAAAAGTGCACATCTGGCACATCAAAATATAGCAGGTATTTGTTATATATCCACCACTACAGTAGTAACAACCTTGGCAAAAGCCAATGTAAGCAACATCAGTAGGCATATAAAAATAAAACAAGTGTAGAAAAAAAAACCAATTGGATACCGCAGTATCAAACAAGGATTTGGGCAGGCATTATATATATATATATATATAACCAAATGGATTCGAGTAAGTTTAAATACAATTGAGGAACGGTCACTTTCTACACACACACACACACACACACACACACACACACACCATTCGAATTGTATCATCCTAACTATCTAACATAATTATACTATATAGAATTGGATATAAACATGTATTTGTGTATTTTCTACCAGTGAATTGTTTTTCATTACTTTATGCTGTTTAATCATGGTGTTTATTTTTAAAAGATGTTTTATGTCTTCATTATCGGATTGTCCTCTATATATGAGGATTTATTGTACATATTGGTTTAATAATGAATAGTCAATCAATAACCTAGAATGATAAGAATTGTGATATCTGTGAGACTGTTTTCACTACATATATCACTACATCAATGTGAAAAGGTTATTATTAGCCATATAAAGACATGTTATATATGTGCAGATAAATCCAACATGGCGTTCAAGAGTATGTTGTCAACCAATAAGTTTGAAAACGACAACATGTGTCAAAGCCTATGACGTGATTAGTGTTCTCGGGTTGTTCGTAGGTTTAAAGTTGAAACAACGCCGTTGTCACAAAATATCTGACACGTTAAATATCACACTGCCATTTTTTTAAAAAACATACACTAGCAGAATTTATTAGCACCAGCATCTCAGTATCATTTTATAGAGTTTCATCATTACTTTCCTTTTGTGTTTTTATTAACGAGTTAGATGCCGCAAAACAAATACTCTTCTAAAACACCCGAAAATAAACATTCAGGTATTGTGTTATTTATATTTATAATGCATTAATTTGAAATTTATAAATTCTTTGATACCATGGTTATACACTCATGTATACTTGTCGATATTTTGTCCCAATGGAAGAACACATCATTTTGTTTACCAGACAGATATTTGTCATATTAATTCACATCATAACAAATAATGTTGCTTCTATTACACGTAGATTAAAAACACCAAAGTTGTTTATTTTATTTGTTGGCTCTTGCAAGATATCTTAAACTTTTTATTAAAGCTGCATTAAGTTTTCCAAGGAAAGAATTAAAACGGTGCTGATCTAATTAATGATGTTCCTAATGAACAATGTTACATTTTGTTCAACGATAAAAGCTCGAATAAATACAGAAATAACAGCGAGATGTAGCACGTGGAATCCAATTTTAGAACATGGTGACGTCTTTAAAAAAAACCGGGTCATTTAAACACAACTTACAAAACGGTGAAATATGATAAATTAAACACAGAATTTGTCATTTCTGACTTAGTAAGGGATAAATAACATCATTGTGAATACATCTGGATATTAATGACGGACAATTAATACAATTTGTCTGGTTTCACCTTCGATTTTTTGGAATTTCCGTACATCCGTGCGCATGCTCAAAGCTCACAATAATTATCGTTAAACATAGACCAACTGGTTAGAGGATTCCGTTTATTTACAGCTAAAAGGAATGAAATTTTAGAAAATGAATCTTACGGATCGTGATAAGAAGTTATCTATTTTTTTTAAAAATATATTTTTAGAAAATCAAAAAAATTCAGAAAATTGAAAAACTTAATGCAGCTTTAAGAACTGTTTTAAAATGTTGTTGTGTCTCATTTGGTTGTTTTATCATTTAATTGTATAGTTTTTTGTGTTTTTTGTTCCATTTGCTTTTGCTAAGCACACATTTCTAGCTGCAAATTTTTCCTTATTATGAAATCTCTTAAATGCATCTATTTCCTAAGTTACGTTGTTATTTGACTGAATCATACAGGTACCATAAACGCCAATAAATGATTTTTATCTGCTAACATCCTTGTTTTATTTGGTAGACGGTTCTTTCTTCAGTGCCAATCGATCAGAAATGCCATCTGTATTGTGTAATATTTGTTGCAAAGAGTTTTGCATTTCTGTATGAATTTCAGTTATACAATAAGCATCTTTGCATTTGAGTCTTTTAGTAGGATAAATCGATATCATTTAATTTTAATGTATTTTTAATGTGACATGACATTGTGACAATACGAGTTTATATATATAAAAGCGATTTTCTGTCGTCGTTTGGGTATCAACACATACTTTAATATACTGTAATAGTACCGTTCTGATAATACATAGTATTTCAGGGATTGTTGAAAATACTGATCTAAAGGACATGTTTATGTCGCTTTCTTTTCTTTCTTTTCCTTTATTTTCTTTTTTTGTGTGTGTGTGGGGGGGGGGGGTGTCGGTGATTTTAGGGATTGTTGATAGTACTGAACCTAAAGGGCATATTAATGTCGCGGGTTTTTTTTTTTTTTTTTTTTTTTTTTTTGGGGGGGGGAGGGGTTGGTGTGATAGGTTGGTGATTTTACTTATGTGAACCACATGTTAATATCTTCTGCTTTAAGGGATTGACAGTGGTACTGATCTTAAGAACATCTCATACTTTAGGGATCAATGATTTTACTGATTATTATTTAGGAGCTTGGTTTGGATGGTATATCGTAGAATCAATCCTACATATGCCAGAACTAATTTCACCAAAGTAGAAATTCTTACTTACGTTATTAATCCTAAAACAGGAAAAGCTTAGTTTCCTTACTTGTATTGGATTCCAAAAATTCACAACGAAAGATATGTATCGGGTACTTCTAAAACTACTGAATCATCATCAGTAATTTTTACACAAATTTTGACATTCTTCAAATGAGTGCAATCCAATCTTATTCAGAAACAGTTTATTGTAAATCTGGAAGCAATCAAATGTGGATTCTAAAACAAACTCCAAAGAATTACTTAAATATCTTTTTTGTAATTCAATGTACTTTATTTCCTGTAAAAGTGTAAATTTTCTACACTTTACACCACTATCCCTCATTCTAAATTAAAAGAACATTTAAAGCAATAATTCACTTGTCCTTTTTTTTTTTTTTTACAAAAAAACAGAAAGACAAGATATAAATATCTAATGCTCAACAGGTTATTTTGTAAAACACCATAAAGGCTGCAAACAAAAACATCTGAAAATTCCATCAATAAAATGTCAGTTTTTGGTAGACAACATATTTGATGTGTTTGGCAATATAATTTTCCAACGAACAATCGGTATACCAATGGGCACAAATTATGCAACATTTCTTGCTGATTTGTTTCTTTATTCACATTTGAAGCAAAATTTTTACAGAACCTTGTTAAATCTGGAGAGAAAGCTGTCGCAAAATCGTTCAACTCCGCATGTAGAGATATAGATGACGTTTGTTGTTCTTTCTCCTAATAATCTAAATTTGGAAAATATATTCCATCTATCCTAATGAGCTTGAATTAAAAGATATGTACATAAACCAGATAATTAGTAAACCAAGTCATTCTTAATTATAATAACCAAAGCGCAACAGCTACCACTGTTGCTTAGATTTTATGATCCGTTTTATAAAGTTATCATAATATGAATCTAGAGCAAAAACGATAAAAGTGTTTTATTTCCCAGTTTTGATGAACAAATCAAAAGTTCAATAAAACATAAGGTCATATACAGAAGAGGGCCTGGTAGTTTGTAATTATCGTTATATTAATTACATTTCTAACATGTATACATATGATATCAATAATTAATAAGTAATGATGTATACTCAGAATGATAGGAATTGATTTTATGCGAGGATACTAGAATTTAATTACAGTAATCATATAAAGTTAGTTGGGTGTGAAATGTGGTAAAAGGGCTTATTGAATGGGAATGGAATAGTTGCTTATTTAGATCATTTGTCAAAAGAAATCATTACACGTCATGTACTTATTTCAATGCAAATTTCTTTAGATCTGCTTCGATATCATTTCTAAAGGGGAGATAAAAAAATCATTTTTCGAGTGACTGAATTTGTGATGTCAAACAAATAAACTTTTCGAAACGGTGACAGGGACTGAGAGTGTATTATGGAGTTTGTTATATAAACCGTCTAAACTTGAATAATGGTCTAAACTGAAACGAGGATCTGAGTTAAAACAGAAGTCTAAACTTAAACGACGTTTTAAACTGAATCAGATGTCTAAACTGAAACGACGTTTTGAACTAAATCAGAAGTCTAAACTGAAACGACGATCTGAACTGAAACAGAAGTCTCAACTGCAACGACGTTCTGAACTGAAACAGAAGTCTAAACTGAAACGACGATCTGAGCTTAAACAGAAGTCTAAACTGAAACGACGATCTGAGCTAAAACAGAAGTCTAACTGAAACGACGATCTGAACTGAAACAGAAGTCTCAAATGAAACGACGATCTGAACTGAAACAGAAGTCTAAACTGAAACGACGATCTGAACTGAAACAGAAGTCTAAACTGAAACGACGATCTAAGCTTAAACAGACGTCTAAACTGAAACGACGTTCTGAACTAAAACAGAAGTCTAAACTGAAACGACGATCTGAACTGAAACAGAAGTCTAAACTGAAACGACGGTCTGAACTGAAACAGAACAGTCTAAACTGTAGAAGAAACTAACAACTTTTACGATTTCCTTTCTATATATTTTACAGTGTTGACTATGTTCTTTTATTTAAAAAAATATGACTGATCGAACATAAACAGTGATTGATTTTTAATTTTTAATTTGTCCTGTAAATGCAATGTCATTTAAGCTTTATTTTAGTAAACAATTAAATAACATTTTTGTGTTACGATTGCTTTTCTCGTCAGCTTTGATTTATTGAAATATTTAAATATATAGATATAACCGTAGTTTGTCCAGGTTAAGAATATCTTTAAATTGCAAAGAAATGTTTGGTGATTTAATAAATGGTGAACGCAGTTCTATGCAGAATGTCCTGTTCATTGATGAAAATTATTGCAAACTACAAACCCAAAGAAGTCAAAATTACAGATATTTTTTATATATTCACACCTACACCCTTTGTAACACTTCTACAGCACTTGTTACTTGACTCGTTTTAGTCAAAAAAGACAAAACAGTCTAACGGTTGTCGTCTCCAGCAGTATCAATAGTCTAACTATTGTAGTCTCCAGTCTTCAGCAGCAACAGCAGCAGTCTAACGATTGTCGTCTCCAACAGCAGCAAAGTTTATCGCTTGTCGTCTCCAGCAACAGGAGCTGTTTAAAGATTGTCGTCTTAAGAAGCAGCAGTTTAACGGTTGTCTTCTTCAGCACAAGCACCAGCAGTCTAACGATTGTCGTCTCTAGCAGCATTTGCAACGGTCTAACGATTGTCGACTCAAGCAGCAACAGCAGTCTAACGATTGTCGTTTCAGGCAGCAACCGCAGCAGTCTTACGATTGTCGTCTCAAGTAGCAGTCTAACGATTGTCGTCTCCAGCAGCAGCAGCAGTCTTACGATTGTCGTCTCCAGCAGCAGCAGCAGCAACAGTCTAACGATTGTCTTCTCCAGCAGCAGCAGCAGCAGCAGCAGTCTTTTTTTGTCGTCTCAAGCAGCAGCAGCAGTCTAACGATTGTCATTTCAAGTAGCAGCAGCAGCAGTCTAACGATTGTCGTCTCAAGCAGCAGCCACAGCAGTCTAACGATTGTCGTCTCAAGTAGCAGTCTTACGATTGTAGACTCCAGCAGCAGCAGCAGCAGCAGCAGTCTAACGATTACCGTCTCCAGCAGCAGCAGCAGTCTAACGATTGTCCTCTCCAGCAGCAGCAGCAGCAGCAGCAGTCTAACGATTGTCGTCTCCAGCAGCAGCAGCAGTAGTCTAACGATTGTCCTCTCCAGCAGCAGCAGCAGTCTAACTTTTGTCGTCTATAGCCGTGTCGTCTCTAGCAGCACCAGCAGTCTAATGATTGTCGTCTCTAGCAGCAGCAGTCTAACGATTTCCTCTCCACCAGCAGCAGCAGTTTAATGGTTGTCTCCTGCAGCGGCAGCAGCAGTCTTTTGCGGAAAATCAGAAGAACTACATATTTTATTTATGAGGATACTTATGTAAACCAATTACTGTTTCCTTGGTCTGACAGTTTAACAGCCAAATAAATCATCACTTACGTTTTTCCTACGTGTGAGTTTTATAACTGAGAATATTAACCCTTTAATGTAACAGAAATCATTTACATTGCGATGAACATGATTGTGATGTTAGTCAATATATGACTTTTTGCAGCATGGCATTACTATATATCACAAGATATTAACAGGTAATATGATTATTTAATTGAAATGTTGTAAATAAATCATTAAAAAATAACATAAAATATTAAATTTTCATCAAAGCAAGTATTGAATTTATATACCCGTATAATGAAACAGTTCCGTGATTTTGTGACTTTCATTAATAAAACACGATTCTCTGTAGGGATTTAAAACGCTAACAAACTTGTATAAGTTGACATTAAAAAATAATGACTATGTAGACTAACATAGGTAATTCTGATCGATACAATATAATGATGGATGGCACTATAGACTGCTTTACGCTATGTAACATTGTGACATTAATTACCTTTCCCTTATTAATTAATGATGATTACAAAGCCAAATTCTCTTGTGTAAAAAGCATTGTTGTAATGTCTAGTTCTAATGCTTAATATACCATACATAATACTGAAAGACAACATGTGCGAATAAACAATCGAGGTGAAATGTGACTACATTCTATTGAGCAAATCCGCAAGCTCACATAAAAAAAAAAACAAAACTGCGTCATCTAAAAATGTTTTCATATAAAAATACTGGACAATGAACTTAAGAAATTACAATAGTTTACATAAATATGGACACGTTCCGCTGTTCCTTCATTGATATGCATTATATAAAACGTTAAAGTACAGAGACGTCTATCAGTCAATGTCAACTGTTTTACAGATAGTACTGATTCCTCCATTAGACAGTGTCAACTATTAGGCAGTGCCAACTATTTCGCAGATAGAACAGTGACGTTCATTAGGCAGTGTCAGCTATTTCAAAGATAGAACAGTGACGTCCATTAGGCAGTGTCAACTATTTAACACCCCAGAGGTATCCATAACTCAGTAGGCAGTACTTTGTGCTGTCAGAAAATGTACCATTTACTAGTAGCAACATTTTCAGTCGTCTAAAATTTGAAATTTATTTAAAACTAAGGTTTGTTACCTCATGCAAAGCATTCCTTAGCTGGATTTGGATTTATATAATTTTGAAACTTTAGATTCATTATTTTCAACTGTTTGGCTTATATATTTTTTATGTATCAAACTTTTTGGTCTTAGCGTCACTGATGAGGAATGAATTTCCGAAATGTACACATCTGGCACATCAAAATTTAACTGGTATTTGTATCATATATAGAACATTGACGTTCATTAGGCATTGCCAACTATTTCACAGAAAAAAAAGTGACGTCCATCAGGCATCGCCAACTATTTCACAGATAGAACAGTGACGTCCATCAGGCATCGCCAACTATTTCACAGATAGAACAGTGACGTCCATAAGGCATTACCAACTATTTCACAGATAGAACAGTGACGTCTATATGGCATTTCCAAATATTTCACAGATAGAAATCCGCAATCCTTACTGACATACATAACAGGTATGTTGTTGTCCCAGCTGATAAAGCTTCTAACAACATTATTTTCGTTTGTTAGAAATTCTATGTTGAATGTCTAATTAAGGAGCTTGGTTCAGATAATATATCGGAGAATCCTACTTATACCAAAACTAATTTTACCAAAGATGAAGTTCCTTCTAATCATAGGGGAGTCCTTGAGTCTTTTGGTATCAATTTAAAACAGGAAGAACTTGACCTGCCTTACTAGTATTGGATTTCAAAACATCACAAAAATCCATACAAGGAAAGGTATACAGCTGGTTCCTCTAAATGTACTACTAAATCATTATCATTAATTCTATTACGAATTTTGACAGTCGTCAAAGATGGCCTTCAGACTTATTCAGATAAAGTCTATTCTACATCTGGCATCAACCAAATGTGATTTCTCAAAAATTCTAAAGAACTACTTTACAATCTTGTTTCTAATACTCTACCTTCGTTAAAAAGTATCAAAACTTTTGATTTTTCTACCTTTTACACCACTATCCCTCACTGTCCTATTGAAAGAACGTCTAAAATAAATCATTCACTTTTCATTCTTTTACAAAAACGGTAAACCAAGATATAAATATCTAGTGCTCAACAGGGATTCTGGTTATTTTGTAAAACACCATACAGACTGCAAACAAAAATATACTGAAGATACCATCAACAAAATGTTAAGTTTTTGATAGACAACATATTTGTTGTGTTTGGCAATATTATCTTTCAACAAACAATCGGTATACCAATGGGCACAAACTGTGCACCTTTGCTTGCTGATTTGTTTCTTTATTCATATGAATCAGAATTTTTACAGAACCTTGTCAAATCTGGAGAAAAGACTGTCGCTAAATCATTCAACTACACATACAGATATATTGATAACGTTCTATCTCTAAATAATCACAAATTTGGAGAATATGTGAATGTCATCTATCCAAATGAGCTTGAAATAAAAGACACCACATATTCTCCATGTTCTGCTTCATATTTGGACTTATACCTCAGTTATGACACCCACGAATGGTTACATCTGAAGCTGTACGACAAACTTGATGACTTCAATTTTTCTATTGTCAACTTTCCGTTTCTTTGCAGTAATATCCCTGGTTCTCCTGCGTAAGGTGTATATGTTTCACAGTTAATACGGTACGGTAGAGCTTGTTCCAACTATGGGGACTTTCTGCAACGAAGCAAATTACTTACAATTAAATTGTTGATATAAGGATATTGCAAGCCTAGGCTAATCAAGGCCCTTAAAAAGTTTATGGCCGTCATCACAATATTGTTGATAAGTATGAAGTCACTGTATCCAAACTTATACTGGATATATTTGACTTACCATAGTTCTTTGTTCCTTTCATTCTCAAAGTTGACTTGCACGTGACGGGTGTAGCTAGCTAGACAGGAGGTACTTACCCTTCCGGAGCAACCGGCCTCACTTCCTTGATGAAAGTTCACGTGTATAACATATTTTGCCAGTTTGCAAAATTTTTGCTTTGTTTTTGAGATTGTGACATGGACAAGGACTGATATGTATTATTATTATTATTATTATTATTATTATTCATATATAGAACAGTGATGTCCATAAGGCGTTGTCAATTTTTCACAGATAGAACAGTGACATCCATAAGGCATTGTCAACTATTTCACAGATAGAACAGTGATGTCCATAAGGCATTGCCAACTATTTCACAAATAGAACAGTGACGCCCATTAGTCAATGCAAACTATTTCACAAATAGAACAGTGACGTCCATAAGTTAATGCAAACTATTTCACAGATAGAACAGTGGCGTCCATGCTGTGTCATCTATTTCACGAATGGAACAAAATCCTTATTCAGGCTTTGTGGTCTCGTTTACATAATTAGATCAGAGACCTGCTGTTTTATTTATAGTATGCATTTGAATTTTGTATTATCCCTAGTAAACTGAAGTTGAAATTATGAATATAATTCCTTTAGGGATTCATTCACCATCACAAGTTGATGGTATAAATGTCAAATATACATAAGGTTTATATTCAATAACAGCTATATATTGTATATAAATTTTTCACAAACATCTGCATTTTATAGTTTAAACAAGTCTTCTTGTATTTTCTAGAAACACAATTTAAAAATAAATGTTAATTATAAAATCAAGTGACAGTTATACAATATATATACATGTCTCGAATGTAATATATATATATATATATATATATATATATATATATATATATATATATATATTACATTCGAGACATGTATATCTAGTGTACATGGAGAATTAAAATATAGCCATTGCCTCGTCTTTCTTGCACCGTTAATTGTAAAAAAATCCGAAACTTGTTGGTGGTAAGTGGAAGAATCAAAATGACTGAGTATCAAAAACACTTTTTTTTTGCCAAGTTTTTTTTCAACAAAATCGACAATAATAGGTGCAAAAATTATTAATAAAGGGGGGTCTCGGTTCTAAACTAGATTATGCTGACGCAAACCTGAAAAACAAACATTATATCCGCTTGTTTGATATAAATAAAAAACAAGTAATGTTTGTGGATTAGCAAGGAAAAGAAATTGTCTAATGTAATGTTGCAAGAATGAGTTCAAAATAAAGTCCTCTCCAGAAGCACAGTATTGAGAAAAAATTGATTACCCGATAAACCGCTAAAATTACTACATCTTAAACTAAAAGCTTCTCACGCTGTGATGTTGAGTCAGAATTCGATCAGAAGTACGTGGGTTTGAAAAAAAATCATTTATAGATAATTTTATACGTTTTAATTGGAATCTGGTTAGCAATAGTGAATTTAAGATGTTTACATGTCGTTGTCAATGTCCCATGACGTCGTCTTGGACCGATTTGATCATGCTTCCATTATATATCACTGCAATAAGTGAATTTATATTTCAACATGTCCAAAACAGATATTTTTAACATGCTTTTTATTCCAAATTTAATTCAAGAAACCCATTGTATCCAATATTTCATTTTTAATGAAAGTATTTCTGTATAAAGATACTTCATTATAAAACTTTTGATGGAAAGGTTGTGACAGTTATCATAGTCTATTCCAAATGTCACATTGAACATGTAAAGGTTGATGTAGAGGATAGCAGCATTCTACAAAGCTTACGAGTTTTAAGAAGTTCGTTTTTAGATCATGCAAAAGATATAGAGATAATAAACAAAACTGTCTTATTTTGATGTGCCATATGTGCTCATTTCGGAATTTATTTTTCATCAGTGACACTGGGGCGGAAAAGTTGATAGATAAAGAAGATAATCCAATTATTTGAAAATTAATGAATCCTAAAGTTAACTAGGTCTGTAGAAATTAAAATCACCACTTGTTTTGTGTCTGCACAGGTTGCCTTATACAATGTTTTTTCGTTATATGGTACAGCGGGGTTTCGGTATAATACTCGTAATCCTTGTAATTGCTAAAGGAATATTCATTTAGCTAGTTATTATTTCTTGTATATTAAACGTAATGCGAGATGATCTCTCGGTAGGTTTTGTCATCATTGTGTTCAATCCAGACATATATTTTAATTATTAGTAATAAGATTTGTTATAATATAAAATATCTTTAGATGGGGTAAAATTAACAGCCTCCAACGAAATCATGATGTGTTGATAAATGTGGTGCTGACTTTAACCCTTAGTGCGTGAATCTAGAATACAAAGGTAATTTAAAGCTTCATTATACGGGTTTTAAATTGATGTTTGTCTTGGTCTTTTAATATCGAGATAAAGATGTTTTTTATGGACCATGGTAATACCACAACGTATTAACCGGTGATTATATATACATGTACTTCAAAGGCTAGCAACTAGACTTCCCCTAGTCTTGTATTGTTGTAAACAAAACACAGAGGCACTGAAGTACTTAAATGTTGTTTGATTTTATAGAAATTTTTGCCAACTTATGAACATTTCATTGTAATAGCTGTAAAAAGCAATTTAAGTTTAATGTATTGACAAGGCATAAGACAAAAAAATTCCAACAGCAACCACAATGATAAACGGATTAAAAATGAAAAATATCTAAAACAATAGTTAAGAAATAAAGTAATTTTCCAATGTCTTAATGAACATGCAAAGTATAATGGACTGTCTGAAACTGTGCTTCGCCTTTTATGCAAAAATTTGAGACTGCCCCTTATACTTTGCAAGTTCATAAAGACATTGGAAAATTACTTTATTTCTTATATTTACAATATTTATTAAAAATAATTTTAAATCCGACTTTTTTTTCGTGTGATTTTGAAAACGGTTTGGAAATGCATTGCTGGTGCACCTTCTCAGAAAAATGGTTGCCCCCTGTTATTCAAGAAGAACATTTGACTAGTATTTGAGATCTGACTCCGCCCACTGATCAATCTAGATATGAATAATTTATTAAATTTGATAAAATAACAACAAACTTGAATTACATTTTCAAGTGAAAATTGAATGAACAATTATTAAAAGATGAATTTGTCAAAAAAGATGGATGAATGGATGCCATTGAAAATTCTATACGTCAATTGAGAAAACGTTTTCCCGCAATCCGCGGTTAAAAAGTCTATGACGTCACTGTTCGCACGTGGAGCATTGTCTTTATGAAGTGGCAAAGTATAGTCGACGTCAAATACTCTATTGAAACAAAAATAATGTAAGTGTAAATATATAAAGATAAGAACAGGACAAAGAAAGAAAAAGATAAATGTACATAAATATTTGTTTGTGTAAATCAGGTCTTCATCGTGTAATATACTGATCATGCCTCAAATTTCTATTCACGTTATATTGGCACTTGGTACATATAACATTTTCTCTTTTTGCGTAAAGTATAACCTTTGGCTTTCACACAACATCACTTACTAATTGTTTTAGCTGTTGCCTTGTTTAACTTCCTTCTATTGTTCGCTTTATTTATTGTGTTATGGGCTACCTTTTGATTTGTATAAAATGGAGCATTCAAAAATAACGTTTACGCACGGCATTGAGGCCGCTAAGTATTGTTTGTATTTTTTTCTTTCTTCTTTCTGTCTTATACGTAAATATAGTATAACAAACATTTGAAGTTCATGAGCATAACTGATGTTCCGTTGCAGATATTCCTTTTTTACTCAAAGTTTCAAATTTCACCAACTAAATTTTATTTCGCAAATATTGTTTATCTCTATACACAGACGAGCTTATTGAAAGTCGAAGCGTGAGTGCGTGTGGGGAAACTTTTATCTTCTCTTCTGAAATATCTGATTTATTGCAACCAAATATGATGTAGAAGGTAATTGGATGGTGGGGATATAAAGTTGTATCCGATATGCCTTATAAAAAATCCAAGATGACTGTTGTAATAGCAAAAACCAATGCCTCTGTCTGTTGTAAAAAAAAAAAAAAAAAAAAAAAAAAAAAAAAAAAAAAAAACAAAAAAAACAAAAAACCAATGAACAGAGGTCTTAATTCCATGTTAGTCGATTATAGAATTCCTAGATTTTGACAAAATATTTTTATAATATAATGAGATAAATAAAACATACGACTGTCGTCAATCTTTTTATTATATTTTGAATTCACAAAATGTTCTCAAAATGAAACTTTTACTGTAAACAGATACTTTACAATTTAATCAGCTGACAATCAAATGTCAATAAATATTTCAAAATCTAGTAAAACCTAAGAATCAACTTGCATGCTAATAGCGTCATTAAATTATTTTATGGATATAGATGATTTTTTAAATTGGTTATTGTCAAGTACATGTAGACCTTTTTGTCGCCGATATGCTATTACAAGTTAGATGTCGGTTTCGATGGGAAAAGTTAGAACTCTCTCTGTTCCAAAAGATGGAAATTACATTAAAATATTTCGAAGTTCTCGGGCAACGCCATGCATATTCAGGCTCATACTTGTTCATTATTTATGCGTTGAACTTTCATCGACACAGTTTTTTTATACAACCGGGTATTTGCGAACATTGCCCTTATATTATAAACAAATGGTTACATTTCAATAGATTTGATTTAGAAAGATATGACTCCATATTACTTAATTACAATATATTAAACAATAATGTTATTGAACACGCAAATACGGCGTCAGTAGAAGTGTTAATCCACATAATTATAAAGTTGTAGTTTTTTTAAGATTTGATTTAAGATAATTGACATTTATTTGTATAGTGTTTCCGATGTCGTGCAAAATAAACTTAAAATGCCTGCTAATTGAAATATAACGTGTTCTACTAAAAGACAGACTATTTTCTTGGTAATAACGCAATATGCAAAAGTAAAAATGAAAAAAAATAATTAAAAAAGTAAAATTAAAAAAAATCAAAGAAAAGAATTTCATGGGTTTCATCCGCATTATCTTTGTATTGTACATTTGTTTATTTGATTTATGGTTAGGACCTTTAAATTAAACTTCGGCGATTTAAGAACTTAGTTTTCAGCATTTGTCAGGTAAGCCAGACAATGTTTAGACATTAGGTATTGAGGATTTTTTTTTGTTTGTTTGGTTAGTTGGTTTTTTATATTTATTGTAAATATCTGCTGGATGCTTCCGCTAAAAGTGCTTGTTTGTCACGTGACTTTACTTTACTGGATACTGTATCATTTCATTGAACAAAGTATTTATAAAATCGCTGAAGACACCTTACTTGTTGATTAATCGATGGAGAAGGAGAAAAGAGCGTTGGAGATAGGGTGTGTGTGTGTGTGTGTGTGTGTGTGTGTGTGTGTGTGTGTTGTTACATACTTCAAGTCTTGAAACATCTGTATTAAATTTAATCAAAAATATTTATTTTTAATAAAATAAGAAAAAGTAAAAAACTGCTAATTTTAAGTTAAGGGAAGTATTAGTCAAGAAATAATTGTAAAACTGAGATTCAGACACCTTTGAGCAGAGTGTGGTATAGTGCTTTCCTATTCATAGAGGATAGTCGAGTGGTCTAAAGCGTTTGTTTACGGATCACAACGCCTCTATACACCTAAGACGAATTCGTCTTTGGCAGATCCTAATGGAGAAATTCAGTCAGTTCGCTTGCTGAGGGTCGGTAGTTTTCTCAAAGTGCTCAAGTTCCCTCTCCTATCTATGAACTAAACTCCTCAAAATATTTAGTATTAAAACACCAGTACTCCGGCCCAACCCGAGTCTTCTGTAGACATTTCACGGTTCTGTTAAGCTATCATAGAAGATCAATATTACATATGAGCATTCATTCTGCATTATATCAAAATTAAAAGCAAAATATGTTTTCGCATGATTCTAGCAAGTATCTTTAAAAAAAAAAACAAAGATCAAGATAATATACCTAATGAAAAAAGATGAACATTAACCTTCTTTACTGTATGTAACACCAGGTGTATTGATCCAGGTAAGGATGACATTTTACATATAATCATTATTAAACGAATTAATAATTGGAGCTTTGAAGAGTCTATAACCATAAAAGCTTTCAGATAGCTTTGTTCTTCCGTTGCATCGATCCATTCCTTTAAAGCCAAAAACAACCGATTTTTGTTTAGCTAGTTTTATCAATGTTTCCCATCTGCTCTCATATTGTTCTAATAACGATGACTTTAAAACTTTTTTCACTTTTAAAAGGTTAACAATATTTGTTTCGATTTTTGTGCATCACCCATATTATATTAATTTCTTTCCTAATAACTACACTGTATCGTTGCATTGGCTAATAAAGCAAAGAAGTATGAAAGAAAACTTGCCATACAAACGCAACTGGTGTTTTAATCATACAACTTAACCGGCTTCTGTTTTGTTTCGAGATGCATGACTTCTTATTGCGCCAAGCCAAACTATTGTTAATACTAAACCATTGTTAAGTGGTACTAAAAGATATCAAGGAACGAAAAGACCTGTTGCCTTAGTCCCAAACAGACAACAGTGCTTAATTTTAAAAATGATTTTAAATGGAAAAATAAATGTTTTCTCGAAAAGAAGTTATATGATATTAAATAAAGTCATTCAAATTAAAATAAACTTAAGAATATGTCAATTGATAAAAAGTGAGAATTTTTAGTTAGAAAGCACCATCGGCAATTTAAATATTTTCAAAATAAAACAGTTTCGAGAGTCTTAAATTACCTTTTGCTATTACTTAAATACATGTAAATAAATCACACATACATAAGCATGTATTTTCATTTGTAATGGAAATTCAAAAACAAAAAATTCCACTTTCATTGAATGTCATTGAAGGCAATAAAAACATTTGTTTAACTTTTAAATACAGTCCTAAAGACCTACAACTTTTAAAATATAGGACAAAAACTTTCAATGTATAAGTTCTCGTACGTTCTTATGATGACATCAACAGATTTTATGAATAAAGCAGGGCAGGGTGCTTTATTGTTTACCTTGTGTCGAAATAAAAACATTCTGAGGAAGTGGTATTCAAATGAAAACATTTGTCTAAAAAAGTTAAAAGTAAACAGTTATTAGTTACAATGAAATAATATCGAACAAAAAGACATTAAATTATTTCAATATAATAAATGCACTTACAATTAACTTATTAATTACAATTTTTATTTTTTGGAGGGAGGTTTTTGCAAAGCATCAAGTAAAAAGCAATCATCATGTAAGCACATTTACATATCTGATATACGCTATTCAGGTCTTTTCAGAGTTTCAGATTACATGCGACTAAAATTAGAATACCGTAATTGATAGATCCATTTAGCCTTATTTTTCGGCATTGCTCTACTATCCACTTCTCTCTTTTTGACGGTGGTGTCAATGTAAGGACTTCATATAGCCCAAACTGCATGAATTCGCATGTGAAGACTTCGGTTTAGTGGTTTATTCGTTTAAGTTGTATTTAGAACAGCCACGATATATCAGGACAGACGTGCTAGTTAAGTACTTAATAGTTTTACCATGCTCTTAAACTCATTCTATAAACATTGATAAATTGCCTTTTAATTGTTAATGACAGTTTTCTCCATCGTACAGTAATCGATGTGAAGACATGCGCAGTTTAATAGCTCTCATCACTCTTATATAGATTATTTGTTGACATGACGGAATATAAGATAATACTATGACGTCATCACCATTGACATGTCAATAGAACTAATTTACTGTACATACAGATAAAGAGTAAACGAAGGTGTTGATCCACGGTTTTGTTGAGTTATTCCGGCTCCCTTACTCACAGTAAAATAAATCACGGAGACCAGTATTACTGTACGCATATTAAACTGCAATCAGAAACGTTTAACAATCAGTTTTACAGTATAAAAGGTAAATATATACGTATGTTCAACAATTTTCAAATTTTATAATGAAACTGGTGAAATATATTTCACTTCTATTTAGGCAAAAACGCAATTATTTTACAGATTTCATGGGAACAGGTACAGTACATAACCTATTTATTCCTTGATTTTCCCCTTTAAAAATGATTTGACAAAAGATGCAAATTCGGTTTAAATAGTCCCTGACTTTAGGATATTAGTATTGGTAATAATAATAATAAGTAATATTAATATATAATGATTATAAATAATTATATTATCATTGTCTGGTTATTACAGATAAATAACCATTGCATGTTGATTGATTGACATCGTTATTAGCAGAACATGAAATTTTTGCCGAATTGTGCCAATTTTTGAACTTTTCTCTGAAACCAATCGGCCAAATGAAACTAAAACTTGTATTTAGTTTTACGTATTTTTGAAAGTGTTCTTTTTCTGATATTAAAGCCAGTAAATCTGAATTTTATTGCATTACTTACTTACGATTTTTATTACGTCTTAATGAATATAAAATAGGTGTGCTATACACCCTGTCGGACCTCTTAGTATTGAAACCCTTCAAAACAAACTAACATATACTACCTTTTCCATCCTCGAAATTCTTTATATTAAAGCTGTTAATTAGTCGGAATAATTGGTTTCTTGTGCACATAACTACCAGCGTACCTCATATAACATAGAAAAGTCACATGGGCTCAAATCTGTGTATGGGATTAGTGTGTATTACTCTTTCATTCTGACACTGCTGTACACTGACTTACTAATGTTAGAGGGATAAAAACCTTAAAAACCAGATAAGTTGTGGTTTAAAGGACTTTAATTTACACATTTATTCAAGTCACAAATTGTCCTCGCGGAGACTGAATCTGAAATACACAACCATAATTATTGAAGTAGATTGTGTCCAGAATGTTTAAATATTTTAAACCAATTGAAGCAGTTGTGCTTTAACAAGCTTACATTACTGCTGTTATATATATATATATATATAAGTGTATATTTTTTAACAACGGTATGCAAATTGTTCTTTAAAAAAAACAGGTCACCAAATGTGCGCTTAAAAAATAAAATATAACAATTAAAATGTGCTACCGATAAATCCAAAGATATTGAGCATTTTCAGAAACTTCGTGACTAGTAAATTCGTTCACTTTGGCTCCAGCAGAATTTACTTCACTAAGATGCCTTAAGCTGAATTTATTTACAGCTAAAGATATACAGAAAATTGAGTCATTTTCTCATTTTATATCTTAAATAACACTTGATTTAAAATTAAAATGAAATCAGAATTTTTTAAAATTTTTCAATTTTTTATTTTTATTTTTTATTTATTATTATTATTATTATCATTATTATTGTTGTTGTTGATGTATCGGCGTGATATATAAGCACCAAAGTAAAGTTTTATATCAATACTTTATAGTACGAAAATGGACATTTGAGCGAAACCGTAGAACAAAAGAGCGAAAAAAAGTACATTTGAGCGACAAAGTAATGGAAATTTAAGCGAAAGATTTTGACCCTTTTGAGCGAGTTTCCAAATGTAAAGATAACAATTAAGCGGCATATTTTTTCCGTTAGGAAATTTGCCATACTTTGAAAAAATATGTATCTGTTTTAGTATGATATTTCAACCCAAGGACACGTGAAAAACGGTTATGACATCCCAATACGTGTAGATCGACGTATGTCTGAAGTAAAACTGATAATTAAAATGTGCATGGACAGATTAGGGTCCGTTTTTTGTTAATGAATAGGTAAAAAGATTTAATGACTGCTCAAATGTCTATCACAGATTACATGTAATATATATAATTTGTCCCTCAAATGTCCACGAAAGTCGTCGCTAAATTTCCACTTGGAGATTTTTAGTTTTCGCTTAGATGCCTTGCACCCTTCACAGTACTAGTGCCCAACTTAAGTTTGGAACAAATCTACTATTGTAAACGTTTCTTTAGAAGAAGAACATAACTTATGATAAACATAAAAAGTACAATAGAAAACGTACATACAGCGAGAAGAGTTTAATAGTCAACAAAATCAGTATGAAATTTAACCCTTTATCTTTCTAGTACAGAGTTTAGACGTAGCTGTGTAATTTAAAGAGGGTATGTTTCTAATGATTTAGTGCTAAACACCATTGTCATATCTTAAATAGAAACTGAAACATATGCGTAAAAATTTATGTTACAAAAATGCTGCCTCAACTAAACAATTTGTCATTTCTAACCTCATGATTTTACATGTTGTGGTATACCTAATGCCATATTTCACGTGGTTTATGATCACCAGTTTTAAAATGACAAAAATGGATTAAACTATCACCTCCCCTTTGTATCACGTAGTCGCTAAAGCAAATAAATATAATTTAATATTTTTAACAATGCATTATTAAATATAATTTTTTGCGTGTTTTCGTGCTACTATCCGATGGTTCTGCAAAATGAAAATGGAAATATCCGCTCCGCTTTATCTGTTTTGCATTTATTGATAATTTTTAAGATCGGGATACGAGAAGATTGAGTAAAAATAATTATAACATCATCATCATCAACAACAACGACAATAACAACAACAACAACAACAAAGATAATAATAATAATAATGAATTTTACTTAAGTTCTTTCGATAAGGCTTGATATGGATTGTTTTCAAACTTTAATGTAAATTAATACGACAGACAGCTGCTTTTTTTCTTCATCAACATATTAAACTAATAATAATAATAGTAATAATAATAATAATAATTACGTTTTTAACCTTTTTCCTTTTAT
This sequence comes from Tegillarca granosa, assembly GCA_029721355.1. Classification (NCBI taxonomy): domain Eukaryota; kingdom Metazoa; phylum Mollusca; class Bivalvia; order Arcoida; family Arcidae; genus Tegillarca; species Tegillarca granosa. Next base: position 43,153,568 of record CM056595.1, read on the forward strand.
TTGTTTTTATTGGCATTTTGTCATTTATTTTAAGAGTTTATTTGTAAGTAATTTTCTAATTTCGATAAAACTTTATCAATATTTTATTAAGGAACATATGTAAGTTTTATATTATCACCGAATATCCTGTAAACTATTATCCTTCAATGGCTTCTTAGTCGTCACCTTCAGGTCACTTGTAATTTTCACACAATTAACTTGTCAATAGAACAGGAAGACTGTTCGTGATGACGTGCGTTTATATTGATTTATAACTCAGATTTATTGTTATTCCACAGAAATTAGTCCAATACTGTCCGTTATTAAACTATAAAATTGTTATTAGACAACCAAATTAGATCACGGGAAAATAATATCCTTATGCAGATTGGGTTTTGTATCAACGAATGGAGATGTTCCTTAATATTCAAACACGGCAAACGGCTAAGTTATTTATCAAGAAATTAGAAGATAAGCGAGAAATAAGAAACGTATAGGATCTGGGTGTAAATGCTGAATACACCTCTGCGCCTTAAGGGGCGATTTTATAAAACAAAAGAAGGTCCAAAAATCGAGCTATGTTGTCAGTTAAGATGCAAATATGAAGAGCATTCTGCACGCCCAGAATTCGTTGAAACTTGTTGAGCAGTAAAATGAGAAAGTGACATTAAAAAGTGAGGAAAACAAAAACAAAATTAATTAAGTAACCTTTGTCATGATAGGCTCATAAATTACTTCGAGTTGATGCTTAAGTATGTCAACAATAACAAAGGAATAAACTAATTAGCCACTATAGGCTTCATCTAAATATCAATGAAATATCTTATAGACTTCATTCAATTAATATTGCAATAAACTGAATTAGTACTGTGTTGCTTCGGAATTGATGTACGTCAGCCGCGTTTTGGATATTTTGTTGCTAGAATCATTTACTAATATTGGTTGTCCTGGTGCGGTCGATGTCCTCGTTTATAAAAGCGTATTTGAACAAATAATTCGAATGTTGAGATTACCAACAAAAAGTGTTTAAGTTTTGTTATTTTCTGTTAAACATTTGGCTATCGACAGTACGCCAGTGCTTTAAGTCCGAATTAAGATGTGTTTTGTTTTTATATTAGATAATTTCACCTTTCGTTTATTTTCATTAAAGAAATAAAGATAATTGCATTGTTATCGTGATGTAACTAAGAATGGCCATTCACAAATTGAGTGAAATGCGAAGCCGTTATTAGGTTATATCACGGTAACTAACAATATATTTTCAATATTTCCCATTGCAACTTTAACAAACATATGTATAATTCTAAAAATAACAGCTTTAAGTTGGTACAAAGCCGATGAACATCAAAAACCTGCTGTTACTTTGACGTGGAAAAAAATACAGACCAATGAACTTTTGCTTCTTTATAATTTTTACAGAAAAAAAAGCAATTTAGTTCAAAATCTTCATATTTAATGTGACAACACAATTGTTTTAGGTTGAATTTGTAGATATACCTAACTGAACTAATAAGAGAGTGTTAGTGAGTTCAACGATATTAGCCGTAGTGATATTGACACACAGGTTGTCAACATAGCCGGAACTACTTTCTATTGTTTTATCAATGGATAGTAAATAATGACGATTAAAGTGTTATTTAAGTAGTAATAATCTAATTGTTAATATTTAAAAATATCGACTGGCCTAGAATTTTCGTTCTCTAACTTATGTTTGGTCAACGTTTGTTTTTAAAACAAGACAAAGGCGAATGATTGATAAATTCAGTCTCTTGTCGTAAATACAATGTCAAAAGCTTTCTTTAATCAACGAATACGTTTTATGGTGATCAAACTACACATAAGTAACAATTCATCATTTCAATTACTCAGTAAATTAAGGCAATACAGAATTACGTCATTATTTTGTTCAGATTTCACTAATCATATATCTTGTAGTCTTTGGAAACGCTACTTAGAAATATTAATCATAATCAAACTGAACAAATCGAAAATGACGGCGTAAAACTATAAACTCTTTTTAATGCATTTTAGATCCAAATTTTAGTTTTAAATCGATGTTTTAAATCTTGTTATGGTGGGTTATATCGATTTTTACTAATTCACAAACAACATCTAAGGTTTTAAAATGTGTTTTAATTCTGCGTCAATGGCAAGACTAATTGCCTTTGTTTTTCAGCCAAAATTTGCTTTGATAAATATTTTTCTGAATTACCTATGCTTTTCTATAAACAGAACCTGTATGTTGTATTTTTATTGTGTATTTGTTCTTTTTGATTTTAAAAAATAACATCTACTGTTGGTCATTGTTAATGTTCCGAAATTAATTACCATGTAACGTCGATATCTGACTCATATAGATAAAATAAAACAAACATACCAGTCCTTGTCCATATAGAGAAATACCATCCTATTACGTTAGGTTTTTACATGGAATAGCCAACTTTAATTACTATATGTTGTTATAAAACATTTTTAAAAGTTAAAAGGATTTTAAAACACAACGTTTTATTTGATGCTTCTTACGTCAGTTTACAGAGGCTTAAATAATTCTAAAACATGGTCTCGAAAATATTAAGTAAAATATGTATGCTTGTGTAATCACAGCATGACATAAATTATCCACATCATTTACGACATGACGTGAAAACCAGCAAATGAAAATATTGAAAACGATGTAATCTTGGAATGTTGCATCCTTTTGAAGGCGTTCTTGATTCAAAATGGCCGTTTAGATTTTTTTTCTCATTTATTTTATAAAGTCGGATCACACACACACACACACACACACACACACACACACACACAGTGTGAACAAAAATAAAACTGTTTATAAAATTATATATACTTGTTGATTAATGTGGTTCACCAATATAATAATATTTGTACGGAATAAGGTAAAATATAATTTAACGTATTTTTTTCAATAAAAACTTTTTTTTTTTTTTAAAAAAAAAAAAAAAAAAAAAAAAAGTTCTGCATAAACGCTTTACGCTTGTGAATTCCAATCAGTGAATGAAATTGGCCTCTTGGTGTCTATGAAGAACGAAAGGGAAGGCGTTTATATCGAAATTCTCGGATTCATATAGTTTTTTTAAGGAAAACCTCAACCCTGTTTATATAAAATACAATGGAAAAAATAATAAATCCACCAGACATAAGGTTTCATTTAGTATTGGGGGGGATCTCATCATTGGTAAATGAGGTTTTACTTATAAAAAAACAAGTATCACTTTTTATGGAAAATTCTAATGCTGTAAAGCCATGCGTATCATTAATGAACGTAATGCAATTCCACGTATACTAGAATTAATATTTAAAATAAAAACCCGGAAAATCTTATTTAAATTTTAAAAAGCCTTCTTCTATGGCATTTAATACTGAAAGAAATCCAACAAGCAAAATTACATTTGGGCCTTTAAACATTGCAAATAGTGCTGGATATAGAAAAAAAAGTTCAAAGTGTTTATGACAGCATTAAGATTACAGATTAAAATATAATATTTTACAACTTTATTCCAGCCTTGAACAAAGGAATTTCCAATTATTATTCTTTTAAATATTAGCGGTATATATATATATATATTGATACTAAACATTCTATTTAGTATTCTTTGTCAATACTTTTTCAAAAAGCAATTACGCCTAAGCATATTGCTTTGTTCTGGGATATATTTTTTTCCTGGTGAGATTTTGTCATCAGCTGACAATTACATGATTGTGTCTACAGGCAGTGTTTTATAGCATCTTAAATTCTCGGATTTAATCAATTTGGTATTTAAAACATTCCGAATTCAATAAACAACACGGCGGGTAGTCATAGTAGCATCATGTTCTCATATAAGTTATTGTTTACATAACGACAACCATTTCCATCAGTATAGATCTGTCATTCACTTACTATAATTTCTTTAAATACGCGTAGTTTATAATATTCTGTCATGTAAATAAAACGTCAGAAGAACCAAAAAAAAGAAGAGTTAGTATAAAATATTAAATGTTAAGGTTATGTAATCAGAAAAAAAAACAAAACTATAAACTTGCTTGCCTTTTATCAAGGTATGTGATCTGGTATTGTATCGTTTTCTGAATAATATAAAGTCTCTTGCCATAAGTGGGCGACTGTTTTCTCTTATTCGGATGGAAAATTTTTGAAAAATTTTCCGTCTTTTTTTTTTTTTTTTTAAATTCTTATTTACTTATTTATTTATTTTATTTTTTTCATTGATTTATTTTGTCTTTGGCTTTTCTCGGGCACTTATTGGTTGATCTTGATGAAACCTTTAATGATCAATAATTGATGACCGTAGAAGACCTTTTCAATATTGTTTCAATGGTTGCTGTTCATATAACAAAACATTGTCCTACGAATAGTTGAAATAAAACATCAAGTTCAACATAATAGTTTTGAATATTGTTTGCAACCTTTCAACAGTTTGGTTTTCAATTGATCTTTTGACACTTGGTCAACTTTTTATGTTTGATTTGGGGACAATCGGAGACCGCTTTTAGTGTGCTTGACACAATAACAGCTCTAGTTTATTATTTTAGATCTTTTCCTGGATAATTTGATTTATATAATAATAAATAAAACAAACATAAAACTTGAAAACTTTGAAAGCTGGCAAATTTAGTTATACACGTGAACTTCCATCAAGGAAATAAGGCCGGATGATCCGGAAGGGTAAGCACCCCCAGTCTAGCTAGCTACACCCGTCAGATGTAAGTCAATTTAGAGCATAAAAGGAACAAAGAACTATGTAAAGTCAAATTATCCAGTATAAGTTTGGATACAGTGACTGCATACTTATCAACAATATTGTGATGACGGCCGTAAAACTTATGAGGAAATAATTTTAAATTCTGTATATGTACACATGTTTCTTGTGCTTTATAGTTTTGTTTACTTCTTCAAAAATTTGTAGCATCTACGGTCATCATGTAATGTAGCTACGATTCCGTTTCGATTATGTTTGTTGTATATACGTTTATTTTTGCCACAATCAATGATTGTAATTATATGTTACATATATTGATATATTATATATTTATATGCTGGAAGCCTTTATTGTCGAGAAGGCATTTGACCAAACCCACCCAAGACAGTTCAATATACATGGCATTAAAAATACTTGTCCATTTAAAGAATAGAAGTAACTTTTTGGCGAAAACAATTTATCAAACCTGTCTATGTCAATACAATATTAATGTCAATTAAAAAACCAGAAGTCATTTTTAAAAATAGTTTAAAAGAACATGGTAAAAACTACATACAAATTGTATTTATTATTTAATGATTCTTAATTTTAATTTGCTTCATAAAGTTTAACAAAATTAATGTTCTTTTTTTTCATCCAGTAGATTTTAAATTTTTAACTCAGTTAATTGACTTAGTGGTATGGGTTTTTTCTACTATCTACCTGTACAGAAAAAATCGTATGGTGCAGCAACATTACTATGTAAAAATGAAAATACACGGAAATTAAAAACCATTTAGTTTGTACATTGTACATTTTATTTATTTATTTATTTATTTATTTATTTTTTTATTTATTTATTTATTCATTCGTTTATTCATTCATTTATTTACAGTATTAACAGCGCCAGTAGAAAATACAGATGGACAGAAGCAGGTAGGATAAATTTTGATATTTTTTAGATGCATTCATTTCTTTACATTCATCATATAATTTTCCAATACTTAGGTTGCTAGTGGATTATTTAATGCTCTCTTTAAAACTTTAGCATGAATGATACATCGTTGAACGGTATAGTCTTTTTGTTCATTCCATTAGCTGCTAAAATGGCTTTCAGATAATAACAGTATAAAAGTTTTACTTTTTATCTGTTACTGCAACATCGATATATAATTAAGCATTTCGATTGTATTAGTAATTTCGATTCATTTGGGTGAAGCTGTTGCAAAACCATGCCTTTTGTTCGCATATATTTTATATGTATTTTTAGATTTGGTTTTCCTTATTTCTTATCATATGAACTTTCTGTCCACTTATAAACGGTTTTTCCGTTTTGGTAATGCTCTGGTATGTCAAGAGCTTTTGTTTTTTCGTCCTTGCTTTAATAGTAGTCTCGAAAGTCGAGTTGTCCAAAGTAGGCGCCCTACAGTAGCTGGTGGAGTAAAACTCCTCGAGGATATCCTTACCTCAGTAGTCAGTACTTTGTGCTGTCAGAAAATGTATACGTAGTAGCCTAATTTTTGAAAAATGTTTAAAACTAAGGCTTGATTCCTCATGTAAAGCATTCTTTAGCTGGATTCGGATCCATATAATTGTGGAAATTTGGATTCAATATTTTTAAATGTTTGGCTTATGTTTATTATCTATCAACTTTTTCTGCCCCTAGTGTCATTGGGAATGATTTTCCGAATTGTGCGCATATAGCACATCAAATTTTACAGGTAATTTCTGTTAGATATTTACCAAGGTTTGTTTTTTTTTTTTTGTGTAGTCCGGTTTTCTTGACCTTTGAGAATAAAACAACTCGATAAAAGTAAAACAAATCAGGACTGGCGCATAAAACATTTAACAACTCAACTCTTCCTTGCTAAAAGTAGTATGTTGGAAACACTTCCAACAATATTGACCTCAGTTTTATCTACATAACGTATAATTGTTTATAAAAATGCCTTGTCACCAAAATGAATTATTGAACTATCATTCCTTTCATTTTTTAAAATTTGTAACTAGACGTAAACTGACATTTACATGTCCATCATTTATTCAGACAAATGTTTCCATTATTTTAGCCCAAAACCCATAACGTCTTTAGAAATGAAGTCTACAATTTCCGTAACCAATAGACTTAATACACTTTTATTTCATTAGTTTGTTGCATGCATTAAACTTCACTGGTACATGTTTTTCAGCTTTAAACAATTACTATAATAGTGTATATATAAAAAATTAAGAAAATACGTTAGTCAATTAGTTTGTCGACGCTTTGTCCAATGGAGTTAAAAACAATATCATACAGCTGCTTGGAGAGATTGACTGATCAAAGTGGGACACTAATGGATTAATACGTCGCATTTAATTTGTTATTATTGTTGGTATATAGGCGAATATAATATCATTTTGGCTTTAAAATTTTCATTTTAAATGAAAGGCATAGTATCTCTCCTTACGGTTTTTAGCAAACTAATTCTTGTTATTCAGTTACTTTGCGATTTAGACCAGAAAATTTGCTTTCTACGAAGTTTGTGAAAAGTATTTGTCAAAAGAATATTCTTTAAATCTTGAGAATTGCAAGATTAGCTATAGTTGCACTTAATGATGTGTCCAGATGCTAGTGACATTCTTTAAAGAAACATCACAAACAATAAAGAGTGGACTCTTACCTTGGGGAATAGTTAAATCAATGCCAATCTACTGAGGCTGGCTGTTTGAATTGATTAAAGTCCATAAATAGACTGAACTTTCTGTGGCTTTCCATAAAAATCTGTTATATCTAAGTCTACTTCAAAGGTTATAATTAGCAATATGTTTATTCAACACCGACTCTTGCAGGGCGAATTTTGTCAGATATTGGTAATTAAATCTTGAAAGACATCCTTGATATAGCTGTAAACGTTATTGTATCTACACTGATGTATAGTTACTCAATAGGAATTAGAGAAGTCTTACGTCTTCAGTCTTTCAGATTTTTAGTAAATTTGTAACTAGAGTAATTAGAGTAAACTGATGCGTGGGTATAATCACCATAAAAAAATGATTGAATTTTTCTAAAAGTAAAACACTAGCTTTCCCGGATAAAGTCTCCGAGTTATTTATTTATTGGTATTATCATTTGCTTTTTAAAATGAAATTCAGTATTCAAAACTAAACCCGACACTTTATTTATACAAAAAAAAACAAAAAAAAAATATTATATAATAAGCTGTGTTAATAATAAAGTGCACTGGATATACTAGACGTTATTTTAAACTATTAAATGTCCCGAAAAGCCGAAAAAGTGATAAAACTTAAAACCGTTTATTTCCACAATTACTGACATATACACCTGAATTAAACAAGCTAAAATAAGTACCATAGATAATGATATAAACCAGAGCAGACCATCTCCAGTTTAGTTGGAGATGTTCATCTAGTTGAATACTTTGAAGTCTTTAACCGCTATTATTGTAGCCAGTAAGTCTTATATCAGGTCTACTCTAGCTTTTCAAGTAAAGCATAAAAGACCAAAATTCCATATGTTTTAAAGCTGTGTCGGAAATTGTAGACAAGACATATATATATATATATATATATATATATATATATATATATATATATATATATATATATATATATATAAGGAACTGAATGCTATACATAAACATATAATAATCAAATTTTTATTGAGGCTCCCAAAAACAAGCTAAAAGTACAACCAGCACAGAACGTCAATCAAGGTGTCCGGAACAAACAGAAATCCAATGTTAACAATGCAGAACAACGGACACCACAATCTAGACATACCTCATCAGAAGGACTGGGACAAGCCATGGACGATCTGACGGCTGAGGATATAATACGTGATGTCTTAATCACTATCCGTGACAATCCTATTATTATGAAGGAACTCTTAGAAGGTAAATTTATTGCTTTTGTCTTATAGAAAACGTATGATACAGTTACTTATTAATCAGACAATTCCAGAGAGGGTAAGATTAATATCAGTCCTGGCCGAAGGTGCATTAGTAATTAATTTAGACGGTAATTATAATATATGTTAATGAAGCGTGAATTTTTTGGCAAAAAGCCACATAGTAAACCATATGTAAGAATCAGGAAAAGTATATAGTATATTGATGTAATTTACGACAATAAATATATAAAGCCGTTAAATACGCAGAATTAAAAGATAAAAAAAATGGTAGAATAATAAAACCAAGATAAAATTAAAATACTAGAATTAAAATAAATTAAAACTTACTTTGTTTATATATCAAATAATAAAGAATTTATGTTTAAACAACAATTTTAGCTGCAAAAACGAAAATAACCTTAACAATCGTACTCCGTACCTGCACTTCTTTTTTTAAAATTGATCTTATCGAAGTTGTTAGAAAGTTATTCACAGATGATTAAGTTAATTAAAGCTACATTTACAGCTAAACTTCTCAGCAAACATCGTTAATTGTCAAGATTTACACTCAGAACCAATAACGAATCCATGTTTATTTCAATTAAGTAAATGTCTCTATTTGTTTGCTTTTAAGTTTATCAGCAGAATGAATTGAAATACAAAAGATAAAGAACCTATAAAAATAAAAAAAAAACTGATACAAGTTTAATTTTGAAAACAATGCTAATTTTTTATTTAAAAAATTTTCATAATATAAAGTAATGCTAAGTCCACAGAAAGTCTTATTATGTCTTTGTAAATAAATACCTAAAACGTATTTATTGTCAGCGTCATTGTGTTTGTGGCTGTAAATATTGATAACTATTTATAGAAAATACAATGAATTTAAACGTCATTTTCACCTTGAGCCTATTCGAAATAAGAAACTGGAAACCGTATCGGTTAATTGTCCAATATAAATAAATTTCAATTTTCAAACCAATTTCCTATTTGTATTAATCTTTTTTGTTTTTGTCATCATCATTTATTTTGTTTGCAGTGGCATTCATTCGACTGTAGCAAGATAAACGTTTTAAGCTTCAATTTTAGCTCCAAATATTATGACCGAACAATTGTACTCCCTGCCTTAACTTAATTTTAATTTGGGCTTATTGTTAATAAATAAGGCCACGTTTACAGATAATTATTTGAGCAAACATTGTTAGTTTTCAACAATTTATATTTAGAACTATAATAAATCCATGACAATTTTAATTGTCTTCGTCCTATTTGTTTGATTAAATTAACCAGCATAATTAAAAGATGAAATTGTCAATATTAGAACAAAAGACTAATTAAATTTTAACTGGGAAAACAATGCTTCGTTTTTCCCTTTTTTTTTTTTTTTTTTTTTTTTTTTTTTTTTTTGGCAGTGATTATATAATTTTCACAACACAGTGCAAATTATTGCCTCGTCTACAGAAAGTGGAATAATGTCTTTGAAAATTATGTCTTTCTTAAACACTACTGTTGTCGGCGCCACATTTTTCTTGTTTGTGTTTTAATTAAAACTAATTAGAGATCCGTGTGTATTTTAATATTTTAATGAAAAATTGTAACTGTTGTCTATTTTCTACATTTGTTTCATTTATTAACATTTATCCTAGAATATAGCCTCACAGTTATGTAAAAAATTGATCCCCTTTGTTGTTAAGCATTTTATTCGGACAAAAATTTTCTGTTACTTTTTTTTATGAAAAATTGACTCTTGATGTCATTAGTAATGAGAGACATATGTTCACTTTTTTCTAATTTTTTTTTTTAAAAATCTAATACTCATTAAATTCGCTGATTAATTTTTTAAATTCATAATTACACTACATGTATAAGAATTGTAAATTTACTTTTTGTTATAAAAAAATTTGAAAAAATAGATAACGTTTTCCAGTGTAAATTATGTAGTGTGCAAAATGTCCAACTTTCATTGAAAAAAGTTTTTTAATTTTTATAATGAAAACAGACAAATTAATACTGAATTGAATGGTCTTTCAATAAGCAAAGTGCAACCAGGAACTCAAAACATTGCAAAGAATATTACTAAACAATAAACCACGCACGCCGTATGCTAAAACATTTATAGTGGACAAAGTCGTCCATCAATCAGTTTATTAAGTTGTAGTACAAAAGTATACACGTGTATATATGAGCTGCTTATAAATATATATATATGCAGACATGAAGTATCATTCCTTACCAATTGACTTAACATTAACAGTAACTATAAGAACAAAATAAAAGATGTCTGTTTATAATTTTATCTTCAACACAATCATTTTAATTCTTATCATTTCTCATTACAGTGCTTTAAAACAAAGACTTATTTTGCATACACATTTTTTATAATTTGAAAATATATAATTCATTGTGTAGTACTTTAAGAATGACATGAAATGCATTTTGAATATTTTTTTTTATCTTTTTATTTATTTTATTTTATTTATTTATTTATTTTGCTGAATTGTGTATTATAATTATTATAATTTGAAAATATATAATTTCTATGTGTATTACCTTAAGAATGAAATAAAATGTATTTTGAAAAAAATTTTTTTATCCATTTATTTATTTTATTTTATTTTATTTATTTATTTATTTTTTGCTGAATTGTGTATTATAATTATTTTAGATAAAGAAAAAGAGCTAGACAAAGCACTTGAATCAAGAGCGGAATCTGATGAAAGTATGTTTGACGATGAAGATGACCAAACATTTCAACAACCTCCACCTCAGTTAGCACAGGTAAGGTAATAAAAATTTTGTTAACAAAACAACAGAAGTTAGTCTCGATTTTGGTGTCGTCATTTCTTGAATTGGAAAAAGAAAATGAATTTTATGTTGACAAAAGTGTAGTCGAGAGATTCGTGCTATAACTGAAAGAAACATAGCAAAATATAACGTTGGTCAATACCAGGAAATAGAAACGGTTTTAAATTGAAAAGACTTCAATGCGTACTAGTATCACAATACTAGTTTAAAATTAAGATTAGTTTCGCGTTATGCAATGCTATTTACGTGACCGAAGAAACTCGTTAAAATAATTTGTTTCATTTCTCAAAATTCAATGTGTTCTAAGAATTCTAAAATTAATTTTGCTCATCCATTCTTATTTTATTATTTTATGAAGGTTTTTATCGATTTTTTTAACATTTTTCAATGAGACATGATAGTTAGGTTTTGTATTTTTAATAGAAGCTGCATTATCTCGTTAATATCCAATTAAATAGAGATTTTAGCCTATCTCCCCAGAGAGCAATTATTTCATTCTATCTCTTCTTCCCGTAGGGAAATATATTTGAACAGGAAGTATGCTGCTTATGATGTAATTGGTCTCCTACTCTGGTTCAAACTCTTTCTGGTTAATTACTTTACAACTTATTGCACTTCACCAGTTTATTTAACATCTCTTCATTTTTTCGAAAAACTAATGACAAAATTAGTTAATGTTTCAATGAAATTGTTTATCGCCATTTTAATGCATATTCTTTGAACGTAAGAAAAACATTCTTTTATACTATCATGCTTTATTATAAATATGACAAAACAATAAATTACTTTTATTGAGGCTTTGGGGTGACTTAGAAGTTCGAATAAATCAAAGAAAAAAACATCAGATTTATTTACTGTAAAAAATATTATTATAGCTTATGACCACTACAGTCTAAGAATGTTAAATATGTAGACAATAAGTTGAAGTAAAATATCTTCCAGTTGCCAAGTTAAGGTTCGATTCACGCGGCTGCTTAAAGACGTATGTTTTTCACTGGGTTCTTAGTTTGAATTTGAACAATTTGAATTGCATAACTGGATCCTAAAAAGTCGTAAAAAATTGGCTTTTTATTTCTAAACAGCCACTAAATGTTTTATTTAACAATTTCGTCTTGTTTTGTATGTAATAGGAGCTTACACACAGGTATCTCCTTTACACCAATCATGTTATAACTACACGGCATATGTGCATGTAATTTTTGAGGAAAATGAAAATATTGAAAGTACCAAGAATTTCTATTAAATTATCTTTGCAGACATATTTTATACCATATCTGATTTCGCAAATGAAATTAAATATTGGTACATGTATTTCAATTTTAAATTTTTGGAAAAAAATGAAATTATAAGTGTATTAAACCAGACCACCAGACACAATTTCTTATAATGCCAATTTCCATAAAGTACCGATAGCGTAAAACCATGGAGTTTGTTTCTATTTATGATTTGTAAAGTGTTTCATTTGAACTGGTTATTGTTGGTACATATGGAATAGGTGTTAAATTCTTTAGAATAATGTGCATGTGGGTTTTTTCTTCTAACGCACTTAAAAAGTCCGGATCAAAAAAACACATGTTCAATATTTTCTGCCTAATAAAACTCACTTGAGTCATACAATCACCGAGTTCCTTTTTTTACATATTCATTTAAAATTATTAAAATATTAATAGAAATAGCACATTTATTAACATGTTTGGCTCCTTTTTTACCCCTTTTGTCTCAGAAGATACTAGTATTTAAATATTGATGACCCCCATTGTTGTAGAGTAGACTCACGGACATACATGATGATCATCATCATCATTATAACGATAATTTTTATGTACCATTTCTGCTTTAATAGCAATTTCTGGTTTGTAATAAATAGGATATGATTATTGCATTTTCGTTTTAAAACAATAATCATGTTTCCTTAAGTAATCGTTTTCAACGCTATTTAAAGTTTTTGAGCTTTTCATTATATCTAAACACTATAATTTAGTCTCTTCAAGCAGATAAATTGTCTAACAGATTGTTTGATGTCTTTACAAAGATGCTTCACGAGTGGGCGTTCTGTTTGAATGCTAATCGTTAAGCTCCGAGCTGGATAGTTTATCTAAAATCTTAAATAATTAGAGAAGATAAATAATCCATACCCTTTCATTATCGGTTTGATAACGATAATGTTACTGTTATTGTTTTAAATCAACTATTTGTTTAATCACTCAAATTAAAGATATTTTGTATAAAATGAACTTTTTTATTCCTTGATGTTTAAAGAATATGATCAAACTAGTTGTTGAAAAGATGGTTTGTGCATTCCTAATTTTCATCGAATGCAATGACAAGCATCCTTGTTAATATCATTTCTTCCTTCTAACAGGAGATTAGAAAGAAAAAAACAGTACAAGAAAAACTAACACTTATAAAAACGGAAATAAACTTAGTAACATTATTTAGAAATAAAAAGAAAAAACTAATGAAATGTTCGTATTTATAAAGAATTTTATTTTGCTGCTTGGGTCAACTTATTTAAAAGCAACAAGGCGAACTTATTGGCATGTGCTACTTTCAAATCCAATAAAAGGTCAGAAGTAGTACATAACAATTATATACGAAGTACATATAATGTTAATGTTTGAAACTGGATAAGTATCAGAAATTCAGATTTGTCCCTTTGTCTCACTTGCTGCCGTGTTTATTGAATACTGGATTTGCCAATTAAAATTCCGACTGAAATATGAAATATGAATCTGTTTTCTATTAAGATTTTACAACTTGACCGGACAGTTCTCGGGGTTTTTCGTTACATAAAACATGACTTCTCTGGCAAAGTGTAAAATGTGGACTGGATTGGACTCTTGGATTGGACTGGACTCTTGGATTGGATTGGATTCTTGGTGTAAAATGTGGATTGGATTGGACTATTGGATTGGACTGGACTCTTGGATTGGATTGGACTCTTGGACTGGACTCTTGGATTGGACTGTTGGACTGGACTCATGGACTTGTCTCTTGGATTGGTTTTTTGGACTTTTGACTCATGGACTGGTCTGTTGAATTGACATTTTAGTAATGTTTTAAACTCAATATTAATTTGTATATATATGTTTAATCACAAATACAGATGTGATTGGTTTGTTATTAATTTTTATAATATCACTGCAGAATTTTAACTCTATCTTTGTTATAACGTATTTGTTACTTAATTTCTAAAGGAGTGGGTTATCAGTTGTCACTTATCAAGTTAATGTTTTTCGTTTCATTTTCTGAAGAGAGTTTGTGACATTTGACAACTAACACATGTTAGTTTGAAAAGTTGAAGGTGATGATAGATCGTGACTTTGTGGCATTTTTCACTTTAGACTATTAAGATTATATCAGATTATATCAGGAGTAACTGTAAACAACAGTTGTAGAAAAGTATTTTTCTAATAAACTTATCTGATCTGGTAATTAAAATTGACATTCAAATTTTGTCTTTTAGGTCTATAAGATTTTTTTTTTGAATTTTTTACATGATAATGTGACACTTTAAATAGGTGACACTTTACTTCCTAAACGGGACAAATTTACTGATTAAACTCATAAATACATTTATCATTGAACTATGCCAATTTTCATCTTAAGGAAAAAAATTTATTATTAAAAAAAATCTTTTTAAGTTCTGTGTGGATCTCTTAGTTTATGAAGTAACAGTCTAGGTTATAAGAATCAAAAATAAAAGAAATACCGGCCCAAAATAATATGTTTTTTCTGTCATTAATTTTGTTTAAATTCTTCACTTTTTCTCTCCATTACAATAATAGGATGATAACTGTTTGCATGTATGTTCATTACTACTTCATTTCATATTATAATACCTATTTGTTATACAGTTATAAAAGTATTGTTTTATATAGTACATCGATCATATATTTGAATTGATTTTAAATGGTGTGTGTGTGTGTGTGTGTGTGTGTGTGTGTGTGTGTGTGTTTCATTTATTTTAATCGTGTTTAAAGTAACTAAATAATTGTAATATCTATTTTGTCACAATACACTTTAAATTGATACTGCATCATTATATATATCCTAGTTAATGTTATTCTTAAATCAACATAGTACTTTTATCTTACTTAGTATCAGATACTGTAATTCTAAAGTTTCTGCAGATGAGACCAACAATCTGTCATCGTTTCATTTGAAGCATTTAAGAGCTTGTAAAACAAATACTACAGCTTTAAATATGCGAACTTTGACGTGTGATATTTTCCAGATAAAACAAGCAATAAAGAATTACCATAGCAGTATTTTTTTCCTGTTTTTATAGGGGAATCATCAGTTCAGATATATGTTAAAGATTTGTAGTGTTTGATATTATAAGTTTTCATTTGAAAAATTATGAAAAAATTCATAAGTTCATTTTTAAGTCTAGTCCATGAGTCCAATCCATGAGTCCAATCCAAGAGTCCAATCCAGTCCAAGAGTCCAAGTCATAAGTCCAGTCCAAGAGTCCAATCCAATCCAAGAGTCCAATCCAGTCCACATTTTACACTTTGCCGACTTCTCTTGGCAAACAAAAAGCTAAAAATAAGATTTTAATCTTTTAAACCATTTTATAATGCATCTAATGTCTCAAACATATTGAGGCTTGTCTGGTTAGCTTTTTAAATAAAATTACAACATAGAAATTACACATGGTAAAACAGTGCTTTTGTACGAAAAAACCCGAAAATTCAGAGGTTTTGTCCCCCGTCATTGTAATATCTAAAAAGGAATATGATTAACGATGACTCGGAACATTTAATTGGCAAATGGTCTATTGCTTCAACTTTTCCGTAATTTTTTTTTTTTTTTTTTTTTTTTTTTTTTGAATTAAATAGGTCGTTGTTATTGTGTTTGCTTTTCATTACTTAACAGGCATGAAATGAGATCGTTTATTGCAAGCATCTTGTCTTAATATCCACTTTAGTATCGACATTAAATCATTTCCCTTAAAACTAATTGCAAACAGAAAATCGCATTAAATTTAACACGTATTTGGTGCGCTATGCAATATCAATATATCTATTCTTTAAGCCTAGCAATATCAAAACACGTATTTGGTACTATATGCGATAATAATATATCTGTTCTCTAAGCCTAGTAATATCAAAACCTTAACTTTTCCTTGTTAAGGCAGATGTTTCGGCTTTGTTTCCTCTAAAGCTTTTCAATTAGCACATTCTGACATGGATTCCCATCGCTCATAAAAGTTTGTTTTGCAACAGACTATTCTATCAAATTATAAGTTTAATTTAACCATCACGCAATTGGTAACCTTTCAAGGAAGAATAGTTTTCAATATAAACGACATAGAATTAATCAATTCTTGTTTTTATGACTAAGCCTTGTATTTTTCAACAAAACCGGAAGAGTGCTTGTAATATTAATACAAATACATTGTCAATGTTTATGTAATGCATCAATAATGTATTTATTTCATCCTGTATGAATCTGTCCAAAGTAGCAAATTATAAGGATCTGCACAAGAGAATTTGTCAGAATTATTGCGTGGGCTTTGATGGGACATCATGATTAATTGTTACACTTCTGGTATCAAATAAACACGTGATCATATCACGTAATGTCCTATTGGTTGATTTACTATAAACGTCTTAATTCCCTAGGGGATAATGATAGCGGACTTTGGAAGTCTTCAATGCCACGGTACCAAATAACTTTTATAATTACATTTTCTGTAAAGTGTTGGCATCTAACCGTCTGTAAGTCACCAAGCTTCTGAAACAAAAGATATTATATTACATTTTCACCGCAGGTTTCTCCATGAAATATAAATCGCATGAGACATGGTGCTTTAAGAACTCAGATTCCACTTTACATATTCTTTACGCCTAAAATTATCGATGAATATTTTGTTATATTTAAGGGTAATAGCAAATATCAAATTTTATTACAAGCCAACAATAAAACCTACTCAAAGAACAGTTTGTTTAAAGACTTTTATTTCCTGCAAACGCATTTTAACCTTATGACGAATATATAATTTTTTCATATAAATACAAAGATGAAAATACAGATGAAACATATCAGAAAATAACAGAGGCCCTATCCCGAATACCAGTGACTGCTTAAGTATTACATATATTCAAGTTAAAAAGTTTGATAAAATGTTTGATAAAACAGAACCGCAACTTTTTTTTAATTTTTTTTTTAAAAAGCTTATCTCTGGTTTGTATTTAGTCGACAACAAAAAAATATTTAGTGCACACGTGTTAATTCCATATCTAACAACTAGACAGCCCTAGTTTTGGACTTTAGACAATACTATGAGTGCAAGTACTAAGTACAATGATATAATCATGGGTCCAGTTAGACAGATGATTTAAAGCTGCATTAAGTTTTCCAAAGAAAAAATTAAAACGGTGCTAATCTAATTAATGATGTTCCTAATGAACAATGTTACATTTGGTTCAACTATAAAAGCTAAAATTAATACAGAAATTACAGTATCTACTCAGCGAGATGCAGCATTTGGGATCTAATATTAGAACATGGTTACGTCATCAAAACCCGCGTAATTTAAACACAACTTTCAAAACGGTGAAATACGATAAATTAAACGCAGAACTTCGTTGAATTTGTCATTTGTGACTTAGTAAGGGATAAATAACACCATTCCAAATACATCTGGGGGCATGTTTATGAAAGTGTCCTAAGACTAAGATATATCTTATGATGGTCTTACGACATATCTTAGGATAGTTTCATAAACCTGCCCCCTGGATATAAATGAAAGACAATTAATGCAATCTATTATGTTTCACATTCGATTCTAGGGTTTTTCCGTACATCCGTGCGCATGCTCCAAGCTCTTAATTACCATCGTTAAGCAGTGACCAACCGGTCAGAGGATTTCGTTTATTTACAGCTAAAAGAAATGAAATTTTAGAAAATGAATGTCACGGATCGTGGTTAGAAGATATCTATTTTTACAAAAAATATATTTTTAAAAAATCAAAAAAAAAAAAAAAAAAAAAAAAAAAAAAAAAAAAAAAAAAATCAGAAAATGGAAAAACTTAATGCAGCTTTAAATAAAAAAAACATCATGAATTAACGACTCGCAAAGTCTGATTTAAAACGATACCTATAATCCAATAGGTGTTTACCTACGAAATTTTCTATTTTACGCGTCTGCTGATTTTTGTCGATGTCAGTCTAAGGTAAGCCACCATTTTGAATTTCTTTAAATCAATGTTAAAATCTTTAATCATGCTTCAGAGTTTGATTAAAAATCTAGCCATTTTATCCCGTCATTAAAACTAACCATGTTTGAAACGACAAAATAAACAATAATTAAATTTACCGAGTCGTGAAATTTAATCGTCTTTTGTGCAAATGACCCGAATTTTTTTTTATTTCTAAAATCAACTAGATGCAGAGATTTCATTAATTCAATCATTTTAAGAACCTTGGGGTAAACTAAAATGCGCGACAGTTTGATGATTGATCAAGAAATTGAATTAAACATAAAACAATTTGCAAGGCTTGTAATATTTTTCGTTTGTCATGTTTCCTAAGAGAGAAGATCTGACGATTAGTTATTGAATTATAACCGTAAACAAATCCAATTATAAATAAACTAATATCAGAACATTTATATATACTAATGATAGAGTAAAATAGAGCAGGGTTATTTGTTGGGTGATTAGTCGTGTGGATTTTTCATACATTATTATATTTTCCCAAGGGACATGCGTTATTATATCATTGTCTTGGGAGCGCTTCGAAAACACTACAGGGGGCATGTTTATAAAAGTGTCCTAGGACTAAGATATATCTTATGATGGTCTTCCGACACATCTTAGTCTTAAGTCATGTTTACAACGGTATCTTAATTTGTGACATGTCTTAAAATCTATCCTAAATTTACGACAGCGAGTTAGGTGTCTTTAGAATACATGCAGAATTAAAAATAATGCACATGACAGGGACATGAGTATATTCAGGTAATGCAATTAGCACACTTACTATTTAGGGATGATGAGGTTTGATTTGTAGATTTGGCCATCGTTTTGTCATGTGCTACTTTTAATTGTATTATTTTATAAAAATTCAAAAGTAGCACATGCCAGTATCATCTTCCTCATCGATTCCGATATCTGTTTTGCCTTCTAAACCTTTAATAACATTATCGCCTATGATACCCACAACTTTACCCTAAAATGAAGAAATTTGTTCTGGAAGTGGACCACCATCCGTCTTTCGTGCCTCGCGTCTATTTAACGAAAGTTTCTTCTTTGTTGTGCTCGCATAGGCGGTCTATTTCTTGCAAATTTTTCAACACTCCTAATTTTTCAACTTCAGCAACTTAAGTTTGAATTTCAGTCTCTGAAAAATTTGGGTTTCTTGTCCTACTTATTTTCAAACCGTGAAGTTCACGCGAGCTTTTATATACTATTGAGTGTTCAAAGCACAATTTTACCCTTCAACCCGGGATTGGTCGAATCTAGTTTTTAAAATATGTCACACAAAACGAAATTAAAAGTTGAAAATAAATAAATAAATAAATAAAATAATACAAATTCTGAGAATATATATATATATATATATATATATATATATATATATATATATATATATATATATATATTTGATATATATTATTTTTTTATAATTTCATTAAATTCTAATTTTTCATATTTAATTTAATTTTTTCAAATTCTCTTTAGTCGAGATAAATATTTGTAGCTATTTTATATTTTAAAGTTAAGATATCGTAATGATGTCCTTACTAAGATAAACATAAGATACTTTTGATTTACAAGATATGACATGTCATAAGATTATCTTATGTTGGTCGTAAGATATGTCCTAGGACATGTCTTATAACATATCTTAGGATGGTTTCATAAACCTGCCCCCAGAAGCACCAGGTCCAGAATAAAAAAATATTAATGTATTTAGTATAGTTTACAGTAAAGTATGGTTACATCGCTAGATATTAATAGAACATTAATAGAAATATTTTAGACAATAAAAGACGTTATTTAATTAAATCTCCATTGCCATTCCTTAAGATGTTGCGTGTCCATATATCTGTCACATTAGTACATTGCTATGAAGCGTATTATACTTGTTGCTAATTACAGACGGAAACAATACTGGAAAGAACTAATATGCATGTCAAAGCAATATCTTACAGTTTATCATGATATATATATATATATATATATATATATATATATATATATATATATATATATATATATATATATATATATATATATGAACAACATGGGTAGATAGACTTGTACGGAAAGTGTATTATTATTATGATTATTATTATTGTAATCATTATTGTTGTTGTTTTCTGAATAAAAATAAATATGACATTCCTCCTCTACAACCACGTTATACAAAATGTAGATACTCATTTAGACGTTAGTTGGTTTATACCTGATATTTGATGTTAATGATCAATATGGCTTAATTAAAATCTTATCAGTCATTGTATCAGACAGACTAGCTATCGACTAGGTACATTGTAATATATATGTTATCGTCACATAAAGAGAAAACACGATAAAATGATAAACATACCTGATAATGTTAATTCTCGTAATTACTTGAGTGTTGTTTGTTCTGGTTAATGACTTTATATTGACATCAAAGAGACTGAAGTTGAAAAAAAAACTAAAATCATTTGTTGCATTTGCTCCATTTTCTAATTTTATCATGAAACCTGTGTGCATTTAAATACAAATGATAAAACCTGAAACCTCTGTGGAAATTCGTTAGAATGGTTTTATTTATGTATCTTAGAATAACGTTTTGTAAAAAGATCTTTGTAAATTAAAGAATACTCTTACTGTCAATCAGTAAATCTCATCAAAGTTACCAAGACTGCACTTGTTACAGATTGATCAACCAAATGTAATGGCAACTTTTTAAAAACCTTTTTTTGAAGTTTTATAATAGAAATCTGGTTTAAAATCTGTTTAAGTCATCAGTCTGAAATTTGGTGATGTGTATGTCAACACAACTAAATAAGGGTTACAGATAAACAATTGAATATTGCTACTGTCATGTGTTACTTTTAACTTTTTGTGTAATAATGCAATTCATAAAAATAATAATGTATTTTAGAAAAAATAACTGTAGAAAATAAGTTTTAAAGCAAAGTTACCTTAAGTAAAAATAAAATAAAAATAATTTTTAATCAAAAATGTCAAAACAGAAGTTTTGATATTTTACGAAATTAATGCAATTAGAAATAGCACATGAAACTACGATGTTGTGTGCGTTTTTATATAAAATAAATATTCTAAAATTTAGTTGTCATTTGCAAATATTTGAATATTTCATTTTATTTTAATTACATACTTTGCCACACGACACTAAAACTTTTTTTAAAAATACTTTATTCTTCCAAACATCAAACTATAAATAGTTCTGATTAATCAAATAAGAACGCTGATTTAAAGTATTCCTGATCTATTGAGATAATGTATTCTGTTCTATAATTCGTTGTGATCGTAAAAAAAAAATGACACAGCTGTTTATCTGCTTAAAGTGACGACATTAACTGCATGTCTTCATTCGATTTACCATGGTAACGTTATGTTTTGTATTTTAATAAACATTCATCTAAAGGCAAATAAGCAGATTTTAATTTATTCTACAGAATATAACTTTATACAATGTATCATAATAAAGATTGGGTAACATGAGTAAACAAAATGGTAATTTTTTGTCAGCTAATTTCATACTGATAAAAAAAAGTACACAAAAGTACTGATTTCAAGAGAATAAGGTTGTTGTGTGCATGATAAAAATAACAGAAATTTGTAATTGATGATTAGTCATAGAATTGAATCTGAACAGAAAAAAATGGTTGTTTGCAAAAGTCACAGGTTAAAATAAAGATAGTGATTTAAAGAAGAAAAATATACTGATTTCAAGAGAATAAGGTTGTTGTGTGCAGGATAAAAATAACAGAAATTTGTAATTGATGATTAGTCATAGAATTGAATTTTTACTTAATAATGAATAAAAAAATTTAATCCGTCATTTAAGTATTTAAACATCTTTGACATTTTAACACGTTTTGAATTTACATTGCTTTCATCAAACACAAAAGTCCTATAAGGTTAACGTCTCTAACGTTGGTTGGTCTTCTATGTGGATATGTAATGGATGAAAAAGGAAGGATAATTAAAAGATTTCAAACAGTTCATTCAAAACGTCGAAAGGTTGTCATGACAATTAATCCTCTTCGCGACTAAATGCAAGCTAATTTACTGCAAACGTCTATTCAACAAGACTGCTTATCTCATTTCGATAAATACTTCTTAATCCACATAACACGAATTAGCAATTGTAAAGATGTTGATACTATTTGGAGTTATATCCAGCTATATACAGCTGTAATACATACTGATGGGGCTTTAAACAATAATTCACGAATGAATGTATACAAGCATTGACAACTATATAGAATTTCGAATTGGTAAATAAGAAGAACAGATTACCGAAATGATTAAACAACGAGTTGAAATCAACGATGTTTTTATAAAATGATATCCATATTCTTTAATGTTTGTATCACAGTTAATAGTATTTTATTTCATGTTATTGTATTGTATTTTATTGTATTGTAAAAATATAATAAAAAATAATAAAATCATTTTTTAAAAAAACTTTTATTTTAGACTGACAAAACATTCCGCTTGTCTCCAAACAAGAACGAAACACTTCTAAAAGAACTGAAATAAAAATTGATCTTTAACCGATGTCTATGTTTGTTTTGTATTTTAGATGCCAAAAACCGTACAGAAGAAGGGTGACTACAACTGGAGGAAACATTTAGGTAACACATTGCCTGATCGTTTTGTTTCCTATAATGGTCTGGTTATTCTACGCTTAAAAATGTCCCTGGCAGGCAATGCAACACCAAAAGCGTGCGATATTTATTGTACACATTGCGACATTTGATCAAACAAGATAAAACAATGAATCATGTTTCTTTTTTTAATTTATTATTATTATTCAAAATACTATTTCTGTTAAAATGCAGTTGACCTTTACTGGTTAATTTATTTCAATTCTATTGAGGATTGTAAAATTCACATATTAAAATCACATACCTTCCTTCCTATGGATGCGCATCTGCAGCTGAGAAAGATGCACACGGCAATAATTAAAATAATCAAACCTAACAGACCAATGCATATCTGATTATAAAACTTTCTTTGTCGTGCCGTAATTTTTAAAACTAATGACAATTAGTCATGTCGAAGTTTTTAAATATTTTATTCGGAACAATAAAAAAGTATGACATGGCAAGACCTCTGTATCTACTTCCTTCTTACTATATTAAACAGAATATCTTTACTTGGTAGATTCTTCATCAAGTGAGTCGTCAAATAAGGATGTCCCCTACAGATATCGATTTAGAGATAATAGTGAATCAAAAGAAACAGAAAGTAGTTCTGAATCAGAAAGTAGTTCTGAGCAATCAAACTCAAAAGATAGCAAGGCTGACAGCAACGAATTGACGAAAATGAAACGAAAGCGGGTTCCGGAAATACCAGAGCAGACTATAGACTTGACTTCATTTCCACAGGAAGAAAACAGCAAACGAAGTAATTTACATCCACGTGTTTACAAAGCTTTAGCCAATCAAAGGCATTTCAAAAATCCAAGAAATAAGGTAAACTGTCTTGTAAAATAAATACAAAATAATTTTTTTTTTCAAATCTCTGGTCACCTTAGGTTGATTTCCGCAGGCAATGAGGGCTATTTCACAAATGATTAGGGCCAATTAAAGGCACATTAAATGATTATAATTCATTGAAAAAAATCAATATGAGTTTGTTTCTGGCAAAGTAGTTTTTTTTCTTTTCAATCGCTAATGTTAATGTCCTTTTGACGTTCCAATTAGCAAATTACTGTATCCTCTTCTGTTTTATCTACAGTTTCAGACAAGCTACAACACATTTATTGTACTTAAAATTCCACTAAACATGCTTAGCTAGGGGCTTATTTCTGTCTTTGAAAAACACAGAAGATTTTGAGATTTTATAGCAGCCAATCGATAATTTTGATTAATCGGAATCATTTTCAAACTTCAAGCTAAGCTTTAGCTCGTTCTGGCCAATGAAAATATACATCCGTGGATTGAGATATGCTCTATCTTACACTGTCATCGGTGGCCTCTTAAAATGACATAATCAATATATTATTGTTATTATTAAATGATTGTGGTGTAAATGATGGAAAAAGTAATCCACCCCCAAAATCCAAATTGGACACGGAAAACTTCGTCCGTTGGTCAGAAATTTTTAATATATGTTTGTTGTATTACCTATTTTGTTTTATTATGTAGGTAAACTTAGATTATATTCTGATAATGAATTTCTCTTTTTCTCTTTCTCGTTTTTCCTGTAATTTTATGAAATTATGATGATGATCTGTCATTTGGATTTCTGTCTCATATAGATTTTTCAACTTATCTAGGTGCTTTAAGTCGTTTAAGTCATGTGCTACTAGTTTATAAAATCAAAAATAGCACGTGTCAGTTTTGTCATGTGCTGATTTTTAATTTCTATTAAAATAATGCATTCAAAATCAGCACATGACAACTTGTCATGTGCTGATTTTGAATGCATTATTTTAACAGAAATTCAAAATCAGCACATGACAGTTTTAATAAGTAACTCGACTCATTCATGCACAAGATAAACACATAATTGGTTTGTGGGTTTTTTTTATCTTAAAGGCAGGACCAGTGCTTGGAAATGACCCATTTATAAATCCTCTGCCAATTCTGACAGACGAAGATATACATTCTATTGACAACGTGAAAATTCCAAGCCAAATTAAGAATCTTCAAACAGAAAATACAAAGGGAACATTGAAACAAAGACCAAATTCTTCACCTAAAAACGGCGCACCTGTCAAAGTGAAAACGCTACGTCCTCTACCTCTACACGAATGGAACGGGTTCCCTGTTGCTAAAGATAATAAAGATGAGGTAAGTTTCTTTCCTATTAGTCACATTTTTTGACTTAAAGCTGCATTAAGTTTACCAAATTTCTGATTTTTTTTTTTTGATTTTCTACAAATATATTTTTTTAAAAGTAGATATCTTCTAACCATGATCCGTGACATTCATTTTCTAAAATTTCATTTCTTTTAGCTGTAAATAAACGGAATCCTCTGACCGGTTGGTCAGTGTTCTACGATGGTAATTATGAGCTTGGAGCATGCGCACGGATGTACGGAAAAGCCTAGAATCGAAAGTGAAACATGACAGATTGCATTAATTGTCCTTCATTAATATCCAGATGTATTTGAAATGGTGTTATTTTTCCCTTACTAAGTCACAAATGACAAATTCAACGAAGTTCTTTGTTCAATTTATCGTATTTCAACATTTTGAAAGTTGTGTTTAAATGACCCGGGTTTTGATGACGTAACCATGTTCTAATATAAGATCCCAAATGCTACATCTCGCTGGGTAAATACTGTAATTTCTGTAATTATTCGAGCTTTTATCGTTGAACCAAATGTAACATTGTTCATTAGGAATATCATTTATTAGATTAGCACCGTTTTATTTTTTTTTTCTTTGGAAAACTTAATGCAGCTTTAAAATACTTTGGCAGTTATTGGATATTACAAGAAGCTTTATACCTCGTGTGTAGCGATAAAAAAGACTAGAGATCATACATTTAGTTGTAGTGCGTGAATAAATTATTGTTTAAATCCGCATCAGCACTATTGCAGTTATTCCAGGCAAGGATTTAGCGGTAATAGTCGGGTCAAAATTTTTTGACTGTTTATTGGTAATGGTCAGATCAAAATATTAAGTTATTACAGAAACCAGTTTTTTCAACAACAAAATTAAGACATAAACTTCAAAATTGTTGGCTTTTGAGACAAGAGGGATTTATCTTATGTTCGAGTCAAGTACTTAATTGATACCATCCAGTCTGATGGATATCTGTTCTCCTTTAATCGTAGCCTGTTATAACAATGGGTGTTTGTTCTATTTTTAGAGTCGGTTATGATATTTTCTTTGATGATTTTTACAAGCATACTTTATTTATTTCAATTGTTTTTTTCTTTCAGAATGAACTGGCAGCATTGAGCAAATCAAAAACAAAGGCATAATGAATTCAGCGGCGCTCTGGGTTTGGTGACTTTTATCGGCTCCAGGGATTTGATGACTTAGTGGTTCCCGGGGTTTTAGGACTTTAAAGGTTCCTTCTTTCCTATGATATAGTGTTTAACATACATTTTTTGTGATAAATGTACATATTCAATTCGTAAACCATGTGTTATAATTGCCCATATCGTTATGTGATTTGACATCATTTAAAATGACGTTTTAATTACATGCTCTTCAACTGGAAAAAATATTATATGTAATATAAATCAGTTCTATTTAAATCATATCAGTAGAATATGTCAGAATTGTGTATTTTAAGATTTTTTGATTGATATGTACTAAGACTGCGAGGTGGGCAGTTCTAAAATAAGAAGACGCCAGAAACTTTTTCACATCTTGGTCTTCCGGCTGTATGAAACTGAATCAAGCCGTTCTAAAATAGAACTGTGGTTTATGTCGACATAATGCATTCAAATCTAACAAATAACAGTGTTCTATTTTAATGCTTTAAAAATAACAAGAATCATACGATACAGCTATATTTAGAATCGGTTTCATAAACTTAATGCGACATCTTTTCTGATTTTACAAAAGACTGCATGTATATGACCTATCTCCTTCAGATATGAGAAAACACTGACGTCATACAACAAAGCAAATTATCATGGTTTTATTCATTTTTAAGGAAAAAAATCAGGTATTCTGTAAATGACTTTTAACATATATAGATTTAAATGCAGATTATTCTTATATTAACACTTCAAAAAAAAAAAAATAAAAAAAAAAAAAACAATTATCTTTAAATGTCAAATAATGCTATTAGGCATATAATCTTCTACAGTTCTGTCTCCTGATAATTAATTACTTTAATGCGTCTACTGCATACATTGTAATTATTACAAAAGAAGCCGATTTGAATATTTTTCTATTGTTTAACAATGATAGTGTAGACAGGAATGTAGAGTGGTACTAAAAACTTAACTCATATTGCAACTCATAAAATTTCTATGATCAGTTTTTTTAGGGCATAGAAAAACTCTGCCGCATCTTTTATTTTGGTTTAGAAGTCCTTATTTATAATAAAAATGTCACAACAAATTTTAATTTAACAGTCTTGTGTTATCTGACCTATGAACTTTTATCGTCTAGGTTCGTATCTAACTCGTGTTCAAACCTTTGGATACTGGTGTGTTTAATTATATTTGCCAAAGTTTGATGGGCATTCTGAATTCCTCCATCATCCCAGAACTGACCGCCTCGATATAAGTGAGAAAAAATCTTGACTTGGACATTATTACTGCTCTCTCTCTCTCTCTCTCTCTCTCTCTCTCTCTCTCTCTCTCTCTCTCTCGATATTAAAAGTGTGGTACTAAAGTTTCATTGACGCCGTTCAGTCAAACGGTTATCCGGATAGGCATAGTGTTTTGCAGGTGTTAATGTTGGCCATTATATGCTTGATATAAGTAACGCCAGTTTGTGTTTTATGGCTATTAACTCTGATAACGGTATTAACTGAACTAATCTAAATTTGCATTAGAATACGTTGATTTCTTAAGAAGTTCTGAAACAAAGTTTTTTTTTTTATTTATTGCACTGTTTCCATCCCTTCATTTGTCGGTAAAAGAGTATGTTTCATTCTAATGCTAATGTGGATTATCGATCATTATAGCAGTTGAGAGGAGTAGAATTTGTTTTCATTCTCAAGATTATTTCAAATATCGAACGTCTGTTAAAAGGTGATGAACTAAACCGCCCAGAGAAAATGATTTTTTCTTACATCTTCGAGTGGAATTCGAAGCTAGGCGATGATGTCGAAGCCCTAAGTGTAATAGGTGTGTTGACCGTAAGCCAGCGATTAAATAAGTCACGTGATAACGCTAACAAAGATATTGTGTCATCGCGATATTTTTACTTTCATTGAGAATTTTGTAATTTTTATGGTTTTTATTCCTTAATACGTGTTACTGACATTGACAATTCTCATATACTTGTATAAAAACCCAAAAGCAGGACTCGACAAATTTAATTTATAGAACTCCCGTTAACAAAATAAAAAAGTTCTCGTAAAGATTAAATATAAACGATGACGAAACTTTAATTAAAACTTTAAAACAGTTTAAACTCCCCAAAAACCTTTCAATGATTTAACAATTACATTAAGCTTTAAATAAATCAATAAAACGCAGATAAAAATCTAGTTTTGAGCTCTGATTTTTCTCAGTGATTTATTTCTGTCCCAGATCAAGAAGAAAAAAAAGCATTAATTATAGCTTTTAAATTTAGAAAACATCTTTCATACATGTACAGGGTGCTAAAAGAATAGCACATCTATTAATTTAATAAAAAAAACAAATTTTAGTTGGACACGAGTTTGTACATTTTTCTGTAATGGGCTCGCTAGCGTACCACGTTTATGCGGAACAATTATTCCAATTATATATAGAAGCAAACAAGTTTACATTTAAGCGTAAAAACGGCGTACTTCCGATTGGAGTAAACATTTTCCAAAACGTTTCGCATAAGTCTTAAAAGTGGCTTCGACGACATGGTACACTGGCGAACTCTTAAGGTGAAATCCTATGTAAAAAGTCAGTTTTTCAATGATCTCTCTTTGAAAATTTTCTGTACATAAACACAATTTTATTTTATGTTGTATAAACTTTCTTAACTTGACAATTTTGTATATCCTTATTTCCAATTCTAGACAAAATGTTCATATAATGAAGGCTAATACTTATTTTAAAGTAAAAGACTTATTCAACATAATTCTCTTCATACCGCTACCAATATCTGTTCGTTCGTTTTCGATTTTTATTGGTATGAGTGAATTATACAGACAGAAAAAGTCAGGAGAGTAGAAAAATAAACAACAAAAATGCTCCCTGTATTTGCATTAGCGATTGAAGTAGCAGCAGCATCACCATATTTCCGGATTGTATTGATCAGTATTTCCTTCACTTAATATAAATATTTTACATTATTTAACGATTTTTAAATCATTGTTATTATTATATATATGATTATATAGAGTTTAGGAAGGGCGGCAGGATATACTTATTTTGTAAATAAACACTTGTGACTTGTTATTGTCGAATATGATTAAATCTTGTATTTGACTTGTTATTTTAGTAAATACAATAAAACCTGCAAATTAAACGTACCTACGGGATCTAAGAAACTTTATCTGTTAGTGGTCTTTACAAACAGGCTCTTTTTTTAGTGGAAACACGAACCAAAGGGGGCGTATAACAGTGGTCTTTATAGACAGGTCATATTTATGCCAAATCTTTTTGATTAAAAATTGAAATAAAATTACCTTAACACATTGGTTACAATGAACAGGTAGTCTGTAAAAAGAGATTCTATAATGTGGAAATATGAGGCGATTGAGCCTTAATTCACTGATTTTTATGCACAGATAGTCGTTATAAAAAGTAGTTTTTTTGGGTAGAAACACGAAGCAATGGAACCTGGTCACAATAGCAGGTTTTACTGTATTTCATTCATGAAATTATATCACATATTTTGTCGGTGTTAAATTCCAATGTATCATTTTATTGATATTGTTTTAATAAACGCCTTATCTTAACTTTTGTTTTGTGAGATTTATTTATGCAGCAAGTTTTTTCCTCAAGAAGATGGACAAGACTGGAAACAAAACAACATTTAAAGTATTAACCAGAACAATGAAACAAATGCTGTAATTAAAAGTCAAAGTTTTATTTTGAGATGTTCATCTAGTTAGTGGGGTCATCAAAATTTTATTGAAAACGTTTTATAGGAATTGATCATCTAGTTTATGAGATTGTTAGTTTTATTAGATTTGTTTATCTAGTTTGTGAGATTGTTAAAGATTTATTGGAATTGTTCATCTTGTTTGCCAGGTCGTCAAAGTTTTATTGGAATTGTTCATCTAGTTTGTGAGATTGTTAAAGTTTTATTGGAATTATTCATCTAGTATGTGAGATTGTCAAAGTTTTATTGGAATTGTTCATCTATTTTGTGGGGTTGTCAAGGTTTTATTGGAGATGTTCATCTTGTTTGTGAGATTGTCAAAGTTTTATTGGAATTGTTCATATATTTTGTGGGGTCGTCAAGGTTTTATTGGAGATGCCCATCTTGTTTGTAAGATTGTTTAAGTTTTATTGGAATTGTTCATTTAGTTTGTGGGGTCGTCAAAGTTTAATTGGAAATGTCCATCTAGTTTGTGGGGGTCAAAATTTTATTGGAATTGTTTGTCTAGATTTTACGTCAAAGTATTATTGGAACCTTGTATTAAAATCACAATAACCTTGAATAAAGGTCAAGATCAACTAACCTGGAATAAGCTAAATACATACATTGTAAACATAATAATCTTTAGCTTCTAAATCTTGGTTTATGACATTTATTACAAATACTTCTAAAAATTAAATATATTAAAAAAATCACTTAAAGAAAAGTAAAATTGCATGCTTTAACTTATAATGACGTCACCGTTGTTGACGTTGACAACAATATGCAAGTAGATTCTGCAATTTAATTATCAGAATTGTCTATAAAAATCAGTCTACATAGAAATTAGATAATTTAATTTTTTGCACGCTTACATATCCCGCAAAACACAAAACAATTGGGTTTATTTGTGTATAGACAGAAAGTGTTTTTAGTCAATCAGTCATTTCAGAAATATAGGACGTCATCAACTAAATGCGGAGAAGCAGAAATATCATTTTTAAAAATCATGATAAATGTCAAAAATATAACGTGGACATTAGATGTGGGAAATAAAGATTTTTACGAAATGGTATTATACACACAAAATATAGAAAGCGATTTTAGATTTATAAAATATTGGTAAAAATGTAAAAGAAAAATTTTTCCAAAAAAATGTAAAACTGATAAAATTTAATTTCAAATGTAAAAAGTAAAGGTTATTTGAAAAAGAATCAACAAAATGTAGTAAAATTCAAACTTAATAAAAAAAAATATCATTAGGTATAAAATATGATTTATGAGAAATTTGAAATTTTCTTTTGACATTTAGCCGTAAATACAATTTGCATTTGGTATGTATTATTAAATTCCGCGAAATTAAACGTCAAATTGTAATTAAATTTGAATGTCACTGATATTTTATCGATATTGGTTTACAGATCTTTTTTTTCTTTAACACTTTACGCGAAAATTTAGCATTTTTACATTTAATGAATTTGCTTTTCATTTAGCTGCAAAACATTTTGCTTTTGAAATCAATTGTTACATTATGCGTGCATTTTTACATTGAATGTTATTTTTTTACACTTTATGTGAGTTTACCATTGACGATCTTGTAAGTTTGTCTTCCCATGGGGCATCATTTCGAAGTACACGCGACTTCTATTTCAAAATGCCGATGGCTTGTTCAAGACTTGGTCAGACCCAGC
Source organism: Tegillarca granosa (assembly GCA_029721355.1). Taxonomy (NCBI): domain Eukaryota; kingdom Metazoa; phylum Mollusca; class Bivalvia; order Arcoida; family Arcidae; genus Tegillarca; species Tegillarca granosa. Next base: position 43,185,479 of record CM056595.1, read on the forward strand.
CTTAGCGGTAATTGATCGCCAGCAGTAGAGAACATAGATACCGTGAACCATCTAATAACTAACAAAATTAACAAGATGCCCAAAACAAAAGGGCATGTACCGCTAAACCGAAAGATGAAATGCATTGCTAGATATGAAACATGGTTTTGACAAATGGATTTATAATTGGGCTAAAAATCACAACCTTTAATCTATTCCACCCAGGAAATTTCCACACACACCGAATTTGTTTCATTTAGTCTGTGGTTTTTCAAAGAATAGGCTATATTAAGCTGCTAATTTGTCTCTTGTGCTAATAACATGCAAACAAAAAAAATAGTTACTGTTTTTATATACCAAACTTGATCCAAATTGATTAACAAATAAATATTTAATTGCAATCTTTCCTTTTGTCTATTATCATTCTATCTTGGATTTATGATCAACCTGGTTTTCTTTGGCAAAGTAAGTTTCAGAGAAAAAGATTGAAGTTTGTAAACGCGTGTATGCACACACGCCATGCCATAAGCTCAGTCTGTAGTTAGTTTAACTTAAAACTGAACACGTTTGCTGAAAATCGTGTTTGTTTATGCGAGTGATTGCTATAAATAAGTAAAATCCACAAGTTACAGAAAATTGGCGTTTTAATATCCGTTTTTGTTTTTCAAGTTTTTTACACATAAAATTCTTTTCCTTTTTTCATCTTACAATTCATATATAAGTAACAGTAACCTCCATAAGAATATTTTGTACACTAGCTTTTTTAGTAACAATTCTGCAGACTTTAACTTTTATAAACTTGTATGTATGTAAGTAAAAATTGCACAATTGATAGATATCATTGATATATTGTCAATGTGGACAGTCTGCCTTGATTAAAGTGAAAAAATCTTACCTAGCAGAGCATAAATAAAACTTCATTATCTCATTCCACTCCTCCCTGATCAAACACGAGACCATAAGGTTTGGTCTACACACAGAAATTGTGTAACTAAGATCATTTATCAGACCATTCACTCTTTAAACACCACTACAGTAGCTTAGATTGTACAGTGCTTGCTTTGTATGTAGGAGGTATGAGTTCAAACCCCTGTATATTCTGACCAAGACTTGAAAATAGGTAGTGACTGTAGTGACCAACCATTCAGCATTTAGAAATGAATGTCTGGGTATTTCAGGGGAGATCTTAAAATTTTATACCCAGTGTCATGGTAGGCAGGGATGCAAAATAAAAAAAAACTTTCCTGCACATTAGCCTGAATGCACTGCAAACATCAAAATTTCTGCCAATTCACCTATGGCTGGTGATGTCTTGATATAATTGAAATATTCTCCACTGAGACATAAACCTCAATCAATCAATAAATCATTCAATCACTCTTTAAACAAACATATTAAAATTCAAATAACATTCGATAGTAGTAAGCATTTATTTTCATAATCGTAAATACTAATATCCATTTTACTCCATAAAATCTTGTTATCACACAGTAATTACTTTAAACTAGAGATAAACTTACCACCAGTCAGTGACAAATCTTTTACATACATGATTCTATACAGTATATAGCTTTCTGTGATAGTGAAAAAGTTCCAGAAATCTTTAACAAGTCACCAAATGCCTTTAATATACAGATATTTTACTTTTGAAACAAAGAGTAGCACTTTATCAAGATTTTACTGTATTGTTCAGGTACATCTATACATATATTAACCACTAATAGTGAAAATGCCATATTACAATTTTTGAATGTTTATAACTAAAAACATTCTAAAAGTGTTATTATGATAAAGTGAATAGGAAAAACATGTTGGAAAATAAAAGATCACTGATTTTTCCAAAAATCTTTTTTATAGATTCCTGATTTTTGTTTTTAAAAAGTGAGAGAATAAACAAACATGTTTGGGAAATATGCTGCATGTCTTATGGAAAAAGCAAAATAAATGTCTAGCAAACATATATTTTATAAATGAAATTTTGTATAGAATGTATAATATATATTACATGCATATACAAAATGTCATTTACAAAAAAATATGTTTAATAACCATAAAAAAAAAATGTTACTTGGGGCCTGAAACTATGTGCATGTTTGAAGATGAAATCTGACTTTATTATTCAAAACTACATAACTAAATCAGCAAATAACATTCTGTAAAACACATAACCAAAATCAAATAATACATCTGTGGTGTTGTGGTGAATGTAAAAATAATAACCTCTCTCTCTCTCTCTCTCTCTCTCTCTCTCTCTCTCTCTCTCTCTCTCTCTCACACACACACACACACACACACACACGGATATTGCACTTATTTATAACATATACAGTAAATATATATACATGTATTAACTAATAATAACTTATAATAAATATACATGTATTATCAATACTTAATTGAAATACAGATTAGACAATTACATAAATTTTAAATATTTTGCTATTTTTTTCTTGCTATTAACACCATTATATACATATGACATATTATAGATTTTATTTGTAGAAAAAAGAAAATACTTTTGCTTCAAATTTTGTGACTAAAATAACAAACACCTCGTATATCATACTTTTACATAAACTCACATTTTGCACAATTTCAAATAAAAGAAAATGTTCGCCTTTGTTCCAACTGTGTATACACATGTATTGTTGTATTTTCTAATTTGTTTCTAATTTTTCTTAAAATCCTTTTAATTAAGTTTAAGCACTTAATTTAAATTTAAAAACTTTTTTCTGTAAAACTTCAAGATAAATAAATGTTACATGTATAACAATAAACAAATTGAGAAGTCACCAGTAACACCACACAGCTTGATTTTTCACATGAAAGTAGTTAGTTTTCTTTATATAAATATCTTTACTTATAATGGTTTGACTTCAAAAGAACATGACATATGAAATTTATCAAACTTGATTTATATTGAAAATGAACAGTGCAAATTTTAGTCTTATAACAGTTGTCCATCTACAGGGTAATGAAATGAAATGAAATGAAAATTTTAATGAATATGACTTCACAATAAAAAGTCATTTGATGATACGAAACTAAATTGCCAAATCATAAAAAGCACTGATTCATCAGGAATGAAATGAGATTGTTTAAATATACATAGTTTCATCAGGAATGAAATGAAAGTGTGAATACATCATTTTGTTTCTTCTTTCAAAGGTAAAAAATCACAAACCATATTATAATTATGGTATTTTATCAACTTCAGCTCTATAACACTGGCAAACTTTACTTCATTAGTGTAGCTAATCTGGCTGTTTTATAATCTGCTCTAAGTTGTATAAAAGAATGTAGAACTGTTTTATCTAAACCAATCTAAATAAAATAGAAACAAAAATACTGTTAACATTTACATTGAGGCCATCATGTTGTTTCTGTGTTTTCATCATAGTGTTGACAGCACTTTAGAAAATAATATAAACAAACCAGTCACTTTTTTCTAAACTGTTGTATAAAACTTAGCATGTTTGGGCTGTAACGTTAAATCATCCTTTACCATTTTAAAGTTTATTCTTATTTGATAATGTACATGTACATGTACATTACTCATGGTCTTAATTATCCTTTTTTAAATCTCACACCCTTTACAACTTTGTGCTATTTTAAGTATGAATAAGTACAGACTTTTTTGTTATCTGTTTAAAATATTATCATCTGAGGAATGCAAAAGATAGAACATCTCAGAAAAAATGAAAATAACTTTCTTTCCTGTGAGGCGACTGAAAGGTCTATAGAGTGTTCTTAGAGTTCAATGAGCCTCTTACTGCAAAATTTCAAATCTCACTTGTGCAAATCCTGGAGTAACAAAATTTGTCAGTTTACTAGCCAAAGGTTGATTGATTTCCTGCAAGTACTCAAGATTTCTGCACTATCCAAGAATTGACTCCTCAATATAAGTGAAACAAGAGGCCCATGGGCCTTAACGCTCACCTGAAGATATTGTCCAATGCAGTTTGCAAAGTGCAATAGACAATATATTAAGTACAGAAACTTTAAAAGTTTTCTCAAGTTAAGAACTCCCACAAAACTTAATCAGAAATATATCCACTCACATTTCATTTATAAGTAGCTTATATAATATGCATGAAGTAACTGTAGTGCAATGAATAATTTCCAAATCATAAATCAATTTCAGTATACTTATGCAGCTATGTCCTTGACCTTTGAACATATATGACCTCAAAATATATATGATTGTCATGTCAATACCTACAATATTCTAATATACATGCCTATACAAAACATTAATAGTTTTCAAGATAATTAGCAATTTAAGTCTTCTTTTGCAGCTGTGACCTTGACCTTTCAACATATGACCTTGAACCATATATCAAAATGATCATCATGTCAATACCTACAATATTCTAATATACATGCCTATACAAAATGTTAATAGTTTTCAAGATAATTAGCAATTTAAGACTTCTTTTGCAGCTGTGACCTTGACCTTTCAACATATGACCTTGAACCATATATCAAAATGATCGTCATGTCAATACCTACAATATTCTAATATACATGCCTATACAAAAGGTTAATAGTTTTCAAGATAATTAGCAATTTAAGTCTTCTTTTGCAGCTGTGACCTTGACCTTTCAACATATGACCTGAACCATATATCAAAATGATTGTCATGTCAATACCTACAATATTCTATTATACATGCCTATACAAAATGTTAATAGTTTTCAAGATATTTAGCAATTTAAGTCTTCTTTTGCAGCTGTGACCTTGACCTTTCAACATATGACCTTGAGCCATATATCAAAATGATGGTCATGTCAATACCTACAATATTCTAATATACATGCTTATACAAAACATTAATAGTTTTCAAGATATTTAGCAATTTAAGTCTTCTTTTGCAGCTGTGACCTTGACCTTTCAACATATGACCTTGAACCATATATCAAAATGATCATCATGTCAATACCTACAATATTCTAATATTCATGCCTCTACAAAATGTTAATAGTTTTCAAGATATTTAGCAATTTAAGTCTTCTTTTGCAGCTGTGACCTTGACCTTTCAACATATGACCTTGAACCATATATCAAAATGATCATCATGTCAATACCTACAATATTCTAATTTTCATGCCTATACAAAATGTTAATAGTTTTCAAGATATTTAGCAATTTAAGTCTTCTTTTGCAGCTGTGACCTTGACCTTTCAACATATGACCTTGATCCATATATCAAAATGATCGTCATGTCAATACCTACAATATTCTAATAAACATGCCTATACAAAAAGTTAATAGTTTTCAAGATATAGTGACAAATATATAATTTTTATCAAATTCCCCACTCAGTGCCTCACAATTTCCCCATTTTGAGTCCCATGGCTACCATTTGTGCAAATCTGAAAATAGATGACCTAAGGATGTTATAAATGAAATAACTAAGGTATATCTCTTGTAGATTCAGAGGAGAAGATTTTTAAAGTTTTTCACTATTTCCCCCCTTATGGGGCCCCAAGGCGACATAACTCCTTCATTTGTGCAAATCTGAAAGAGCTTCACCCAGGCATGATGGTTACCAAGTTTCATTAAATTTGGCCCAGTGGTTTTGGAGGAGAAGATTAAAATGTAAAAAGTTTACGCACGACGGACGACGCACGATGGACGAAGATGGATAGCAATAGCTCAGTTGAGCTTTCAGCTCAGGTGAGCTAAAAATCTTGAATGTGGAGTAAATCACCAATTACTCTACTCTTGTGCAGTCATTCACATGCTTTTGAAAGTTATTATTTTTTACATCAGGGCTTGTTTATTCATATTTGAGACAAAAGTTTATCTAAGTTTCATAAAAAATAAAAAGGTGTAAATATTGATTTTGTAAGTATGTACTGAGCTGTCACATCCAAATTTTGAGCAAGATAAGACCAGAAAACAATCTCTTAACATAAAATGTAAAACAACTAGTGGAACACGTGTGTGTGTGTGTGTGTGTGTGTGTGTGTGTGTGTGTGTGTGTGTGTGTGAACACTACATTCTAAACCTACCAGCTGATCACCTCCACAGACTTGTTTTAGATTTTCAGGGACTACCACTAACAGATTACACAAAGCATGGAGTTTCTCAAACATTTCCGTCACTACTGGTATTTTAAAATCTTTGACACATTTTCTATATTCATTAACATCACAAATGACTAGCATGGCACCTAAAATAAAATAAAACAAATGCATCAAAATATTTCCTATAAAATCAATTGTGCTGTAATAACTGTAACACAAATCTGGCCCAAACATAATTTGTAATTTCCTTTAAAGTAAATTAAGGCCGTATAAGTGGGATCATTTGAACCAACTAGAAGTACTATACCAAGTCAATGTCAAGTTCCCATCCACAATCAGAAGTTTTATAAACAGTTTTAATAAGTATTTATTTTATCTGTATCTTACATATGTAACAGTTTGTGATATTAAATTGCAAATATAATGCAACAATGAAAACTTGAAATCAATACATTCTGATTCAAAAACATATCAAAAACTATTTCATGAACTCCAACATTATCTAAAAATGTGTTAAAATGTATTTACTTTGACCACAATTGCTGAACAAGAGACCTGATAGGACCTGTACTGCTTAACCTGTAATGTGATTTTTTTTTCTGGTTCTTTCTTTACATTCTCCAAATATTTAAACTTAAACAAACTCAGTAGCAATATCTTGATTTTCTGATAAATCGAACACAGTAAACATAAATATGTACTAGTATTTGGCAATGTACTTTCAGAGAAGAAGATTTTCAAAGATTTAGGCTAAAATATCCATTTTATTTGCATATTACATAATTATTGTGAAAATTAAAATCCTTCACATAAGTTTTATTCACAACTATTTTCTAGGTTTCAAATTACAACAAAATTGCTACACAAATGAACCTGTAATGGCCATTAATAGATTTTTGCTATTTATAAAAATGGCAGCCATCTTGGATTTCGGACAGACATGTTGGATAAATATTTCAACCTTTACCACCCAAAGATCCTCATACCTAATTTCATCTGAAGTGGCTCATTAGTTCCAGAGGAGAAGATTAAAGATTACAGATGCATAGACACACAAAAACATGTTTTACCACCCCTTTTCAAAGTGCACTAAAATATTACTGATATAACTAATAATCAACCAACTACATCCAGCTAATAACTTGACTGTATAGTGTAAAAATTTCATAATTTGAAGCTTACAACTAACAATTTGCAGAATGTGCAAAGGCCATTAAATGTCTATAAACTCACCCAAGGAATTATACTGGAACTGTTGTAGATGTTCAAATACAACTCTGTGAAATCTTGTACCTAACTCCAGTAAAACAACTTGTATGTTTTTACCATCAAGACTAGTATGTATTGACTGTAGAATGGTGGCCATAAACTTAACTACCTTTGAACAGGCCTAGAAATAAATAACAGCATAAAATGTAAAGAATCCCAACAAATGTAATCATTTCAAAATCACACATTTAACAAATGTAATCATTTCAAAATCACACATTTCAAATCAAAACATTAAATTTGGGAAGTTAAAAATTAGTTTTAGTTGCTCTACAATCAATGGTGGAACTAAGTTATTGTATCCTGATATAATCCTTACTAACTGTCAACACTCAAGTAAATATTAATATTAGCAGTAAATTTTGTTGACCACCAAAAATTTGCAATTTCCAGGTTGAATAAAAGGGTGATTAGAAACTGTGTCAAATTATGTCACCAAATAATGAATCACTTCATTTAACTGATCACAATTTTTTATCTCTAGTGTCAAACTGCAAGAATTCAAATGCAGGTAAAAAATCAAAAATAGCAAACTATAACATGTAAAGAAATATCCAGATGCAGAAAATAAAACTTACAGATGACACCATCTGCATCATAGCATCATCATCTTCTGGTTTAAAATCACTTTTCTTCTGTTCTGCAGATAAAATATTTCGGATCCATCCAGCTATAGATGTAATTGACTTGTCTAGACCAGTGTCTATTTTACTCTCTATCTGTTCTCTTAACACTCTCTTCTTCTGTAAGCACTCCCCATGTCTTGGAGATGATCTATAACAGAATAAAAGTGAGAGCTATCAGCTAACAGTGTATCTTGACAAATAATGGAACCAGATATTCTGATGCTTACATCTGGTAAGATAAAAAAAATTTTTTAAGAGTGTGTAAGTAGCATAGGGAAATCTTTGGACAGGGGTTGAAAATTCCAGTCAGCTAGATCTCTGACAAGCCTCGTCTGTGGATTATACAATCCTGAGGGTGAGATTTCCCTAATCTAAATGGATAAATCTATGATGGTTTTTTTTCCCTTCTTTTTAATGCCAATTATTGGCTTCACATATAAGATTTACCAAGTTATATCATGTCTGCAAATTCGAACTTTCTATTACAGTATTTTATGTAAAAACAAGCATGACCATTTAAAAACTACAAAATAAAGTCATTCTAAAGTTCTAATATTTATATATAATTTAATTTCTAATTTCAAATTTTTAGCACCACTTTGTACATGCAATTTATGTAAAAAAGAAATATATTCAATGGTTTTCCCACATGATTTACATAAACATATATGCCACCATTGCAAAGTTTAAATTTATTACCAAACATTCAATGTGAAAATACCTTAATTTGTATCAATTAAAAAACAAAGTGAAAACAGTCAATTATGCCAAAATAAAATTGTCACTAAATTTTCCAGCTTTACAGTATTCAAATTAGTCACTCTGACTGAGAGTCAAATAATAGATAATATTAGAGCACAGAAATACATACATTAAATTTCAGATAAAAATGTGGAAAATTTTAGGGAAAGAAATGCAGTATTTAATGTTTAAAATTAGATTAGATGAATACATACAGAACTAAAGGTACAAGACTGTCCATAAACTGCTTCTCAAACAGATGAAATAATGTGTTAGCCTGTCCTACAACATCGAAGAAGTACATCTCCGGTTGACTTTTAGGGTCAGGTAATGGAATGGCTGAAATAGTTAAATGAAATAATGAAATTTATGATTACACAGAATTGAACACACACACACACACACACACACACACACACACACACACACACACACACACACACACAGTCGCTTTCTCTCTCTCTTGTGTATGTGGGTGTGTGTTTTAACAATACTTATTTTCAAGAAAACATCTCACCCAATTAAGACTCCACATTATGAATAATTCACTTTTTTAGAAATTGATATTTCTAATATTTGAATGTTCGTGGTACATTTCTTTGGGTGGCTAGGGCAAATATATCTCTTTTAATCTGTTTTAGGCAAGCTACATATACATAGGTCATAACATTCTATGACACAGGACAATACAATTTACAAACTTCATATAACATAAATAGAAAAATCATTTCATAACATGAGCAACTCACAGAAAATGTTTCACTTCATTAATTCGCCTAACAGTTATTTTTTAATACATACAGTACAAGTATCATTTTCAGCTTGATCAGAAGATACTAATCCACAAAGCATACAAAATTTTACCATGACAGAGGTGCTACAAATTACCTTGAAGTCCTATTTCTATGGCATAATCAATGTGCTCTATAACTAAATACTGAATTAATACATCTAATATCTTTACAGCATTTGATGCCATGTCTAAAGAACTTGATAACTGTAAAGGAATAATAAAACCACAGTTAAACTATAAATGACCAAACAGTCTAGAGTTTTTGGTTGGCATTCTAAACAGCTTTTTTAATAAATGCTTTTGAGATATAATAATGTATTAGTAAAGCAATTTTATTTTACTTGTAGTTAAAATTTACAAATTTTCTCTTTAATTGAAATATTTTTGACTGATACATTTATAAAGTCATGACTGCAATGAAATGTTTTGATGTTCATTTTAAAATTTAATGTAAAAGTTTTTGAAATCATGACATATTTTACTAATTTTAAAAATACCATGGTGCAAACAAACTTGATATTAAACAGTAAAACCACACAAAACAAGCACTTGTTAAACACTGGAAATGGCTAAAATTGTAAAATGTTTACATTTATCAAAGTGCTGAAAACTGCATGAAATATACTTCTAAAAGCCAAGTATTCAAATGAAGACTTGAGAAAATTTTTACTTAGAATTGAAACTTATGAACTTTTGCAAGAGGAAAAAAATCAAGCAGGAATCATGACAATTAATATGTGTATTTGTCACACAATATGAAATAACATGAACATACCACTTGACATCGTTTAAAGGCATTTTTAGTTTCTTGTAATATACTAATTGTGACTTCTTGTGATAAAAAAGTCTCGCCTCCATAATTCTCTATAGCTGGACCAATATTAATATTTGTTTTTGTCATTGTTCCAATCTTAGCTTGTAAATCTCTTCTTAATTCTGTAAGACTACAAATATATCAAACATACATGTTTATTACAATGTATAAATACCAAGACAAGAAAAAAAATAGAAGGGAAAAAAGGTTTTATCCAAAAGTCAAGATTCTTTTAATTGGTTGTCAGTTCTGGAAAGGCTGAGAAAACAGGAGTGCCTAAGGAAAACCACTTCATCAAACCTTCTCACACTAGAAGAGGGATTTAAACCAACACTGTTGATATGACAAAAATCAAAAAGATGAATCCAGTAAAAAGTTGTTTTCAGGTGCAGTATTTGCAGGAGATGAAAATAAACAAGAGGCCCATGGGCCTTAATGCTCACCTGAGTAAATGTCCAAAATTGTTTGCAAAGTGCAATAAACAATATATTCAGTACAGAAACTTTCCAAGTTTTCTCAAGTGAAGAACTGTCACCATACTTAATTAGAAATATCTATTCAAGTTTCAATTTTAAGTAGCTAATATGCAAGTAGTAACTGTAGCACAATGAATTATTTCCAAATCATTAACCCTTTCATTATACTTATGTAGCTATGTCCTTGACCTTTGAACATATAACCTTGAACCATATATCAAAACAAGAGGCCCATGGGCCTTAACGCTCACCTGAAGGTATGTCCAATATTGTTTGCAAAGTGCAATAGACAATATATTAAGTACAGAAACTTTATTAGTTTTCTCAAGTTAAGAAACCCCATAAAACATAATCAAAAATATATCCACTCACATTTCATTTATAAGTAGCTTATATAATATGCATAAAGTAACTGTATTGCAATGAATAATTTCCAAATCATTACTCAATTTCAGTATAATTATGCAGCTATGTCCTTGACCTTTGAACATATATGACCTTGAACCATATATGATTGTCATGTCAATACCTACAATATTCTAATATACATGCCTATGCCTATGCATGAAATTAATAGCTTTCAAGACAATCAATAATTTTAGTATTCCATGTTGATATGACCTTGACCTTCAAACATATAACCTTGAACCATATACCAAAATGACTGTCATGTCAATACCTACAATATTCTAATATACATGCCTATACAAAAAGCTAACTGTTTTCAAAATAATTAACAGTTTTACTCTTTTTTGCAGCTGTGACCTTGACCTTTGAACTTGAGCCATATATCAAAATGATTGTCATATCAATACCTACAATATTCTAATATACATGTCTATACAAAAAATTAATAGTTTTCAAGATATATTTACAAATATATAATTTTTAGCAATTTCCCCCTTAAGTACCCTGCCATTTCCCCATTTTGAGCCCCACAGCTACCATTAGGGCAAATTTGAAATTAGGTGTCCTAAGGATGTTATGCATGAAATATCTAAGCTATATCTCTCGTATATTCAGATAAGAAGATTTTTAAAGATTTTAACTATTTTCCCCTTTATAGGGCCTCAAGGGGACATAACCCCTTCATTTGGGCAAACCTAAAAGGCCTTTACCTAGGCATCATTACTGCCAAATATCATCAAATTTGGCCCTGTATTATTGGAGGAGAGGATTAAAATGTAAAATTTATACACAACACATGATGCACGACGAACGACAGACGGGTATAGATCGCAATAGCTCATCTGAGCTTTCAGCTCAGGTGAGCTACAAATTTCCAAGTTCTAAGTGAGGTTTGAACTCACACCCTTTAACTCTAAAAGCCAGTCACAGTACCCATCCACTATGCAATCAAAATTATACTTTAAAGCTTACTTACCCTCCTGACTGAATGTGTTTTTTCTGGTGATCTCTACTTTCATAATATCTCTGTAAATGGGAGGAACATCTTTCCTTTAAATATTTAGTCTCAATGCTAAAAAAAAATAAAATTGAAATCTATAAAATATTTGGTTATATTGATTAGAAACCATTTAAAATCTTTATGTATAATGAAATATCATTGAATAACATCATCATCAAGCCAAGACGGATGAGCATAAAGATTAATGACAAAGGAGAGGTATCAGATTCAGAGATCTTTCAGACATAAATATTCTGATACAAAATATCATAGATATCTATGAAGATTCCACAAAGTTTTTAGAATTTGAGATTTTTACAGATATCTTCTTGATTTGATCATGACAGTTACCATGACAAACCAGATTTAAGGAAAAATATCACATAATGTAAAGAAAATTAAAAGTAAAACCTGCTATAGTGACCACCTGTATATAAAGAACAACTGTACATTAGTCCCATTAATGAGGTCCTTTTGCTTCAAATTTTAACCAAACAAATCCAATTTTTAGAGATCAATAAATACCATATAACTTAGGTCCTGTGGTTGTTCTTTATATACAGGTTTGACTATATTCAGTACATATATAACAAACACTGAAGCATACATGAAATAAACAAAGCATATGTAACATACAATAACAAAGATAGTAAAATACAAAATGTGCGTTTTCTTTTGGTAAGAATATAACATGTTAATATATTTAATCAATTTTAAAGCACTGGTAAGGAACCCAGTGTTTATAATGAGAAATAGTTTCTTATCAAAAAATAAAATGGTTGATTGGAACAAAATCAGAAATGGAATCAATCATCTCCATAAAAAACATTAACATGGCTTATTACAAACAATTTAGTTCTTTAACAAAAAAATTAAATAAGTAAACAGATTACTCATGTACTGAAATTATAAAATTGTGCATTGCTTTTAAAGAGTCTACTGACCATGTGAGAAATACTGTGTTAAAAGTCTATACTCACCCTATATAGGCTTCAAGGTGTTTTAAGAACACACTCTTTGTAAGTTTGCTTAGAAATAAGCTATCATTACCCATTTTAAATACTGACAAGTCTTCAGAAAGCTTCAGGGTTCTAAAACATTATCAAATTATACAAAATATACAATATTTGTAAAATAGTTAAATGCGAGACAAACAACATAGCTTTTTACACACACGTATTTATGCAAACTTTCAAATTGGAAGATGGGGTTCATACTGATGCTAGAAGTATAAAATAATACTCCTATGCAACTTGTTCTGAGAAGATAAAAATTTGTGCTTTGACTAAAATTCTGTTTGTTTTTGACTTCTTGGAATTTTTATATGACCTCTAAGTTTAATAAGGACTCATGATATTTTGAACAGCCAATATGCTTGTAACCCAAGACAGTTAAACAAAAGTCCTGTCTTAACCAATTGGATATTCAAATAATATGGAAAACTTTAACATTCATGTATATTGATTTTGACAGTTACAGACTAAGATTTTTAGCTTAGCAATGACAGAAGGTATACAGAATTCTGATCTATGAACAATTACAAAATGTTACCAAGGTACCAATAACCAAAAAAATAAATAAAAACATATAAAAACTTTATCTAATATGAATTGTATACAAAGACCTACGGTGTTGTGCCATAAGTCATCATCCGAAATCAAGATGGCGTCTATTGTCGAAAAAAATTCATACAAGTTGTCAAACAGTAAAAAACTAATAAAAAATAAATTCTTACCTTAATATTTGGTAATACAACCCTTTGATCTGATTACTTTTTGAATTCTTTATGGAATTTATAAACATAAATTCTGAACAAACTGAAGAGGTATATATATTGCCAAGCTCTGATAATTTCAGCCTTCAGTACTTCCTTGGTGGTTAGTCTTTCATGGACTTTTTAATTCTTGCTTAGCTGTAAGTTTTCAATAGGATTCAAGTCCAGACTCTGGGCTGGCCATACCAAAGAATGAATATTATTTTCTGTCTTATAATTACAAACTATCCGGGCCCTGTGCACAGGTGCATTGTCATCTTGAAAAATGTAATTATTATTTGGAAAATGGCGAGCTATGACAGGCCATAAATTTTCAAGGATGTCCACATATTTCTGACCATTAATATTACCATCCACCACAGAAAGAGTACCAACAGCATCAAAAGTCATTCAACCCCAGACCATCAAACTGAACTTAGGGGTGGGCGGGGTAGATAGACAACATGGCATCCACTCTTCTCTTACTTTTCTCCAAACAAATACACGTCCGTCAGACCCAATGTCTATCTTGCATTCATCACTAAAAATAACTCTTTACCAATAATTGTCAACAGTTTAAAATCTCTGTCCCCTCCACCAAACTAATCGGACATTTTTGTTAACTTCTTGAATTCTGATTCTCTTCCATATAATCCTTCTGCAGTATCCTTCACTGTAAAATCTTCTTTGAACAGTCTGTTTAGAAACAGTCACTTCTCTGTTATTATTAAAAACATTGGTAATATCATCCAAACATCTCTTTCTGTTCTGTTTCACAAAAGTTCCCTCAAAAGTGAACGAGTATCCCTATTGCTCACTTTTTTTGACACACCTATTCGGGGCTTGTTTTCTACATTTCCATGTTTCCGATTAATGTCAATGACCGATGTAACAGTAGACCGTGGGATGCTTAATATCCTTGATACATGTATTTCATTATGTCGAAGACAGAAGTTGCTTCGATGCACTGTGTCCTGTTTTGTGTTGGTGCTGAGTTCTTTACGATGTCTGACAATGCTTGTTTGTTTACAACATATTACAAAAAGCAGACGACTAAACATGTGACACTATATGACGTAAGAGTCATGTGACATCTTTCAAACGGGGTCATTTACCATAACGTTAGTAGTGTATATGATTATACTCCGCCAAAGAGTACAGTCAAAATTTTCGAACCCGGAAATGCAACGTGATTTGGATGATGACTTGTGGCATGATACTGTAGCTTTTGTCAAGAGAATTGATTTGGACAAGAAAAAAAAATGGACATAAATTGTTGCCCCTAGAATGGACAAAAAAAATATTGATAATGATGCATGACTGACGAAAAATTAATCATAATAGCTCATTTAAGCACTCTTTGCTCTGTTAGGCTAAAATTATTTTTTCTTCTCACCTTGTATAGAGTTTAAACAAATTAGTAAGATACTCTTCTGGTTCTTCCTTATCTTTTAACTTCTCTGTTATATAATCCTGCAACAAAATAAACAGTATCGCCATAACGATGATATAACCATTACCTCATAACTGTTAATAAAATCTATCAAAATTAAATAATATCTTAAAATATCATTCCAAAAATATTTTCATTAATATAGCTTTAAGTGAATTTGCGCATTCTTACAATAGTGCAAATAATACATGCCACTTTCTATTTTTCAAGTCAAGAATCACATCTGTCCTGAAAGCTGAGTTTATTCCTCTTGTACATGATCTGGCATATTTATCATATGTACTGGCATAATTATCTGAACTAGTGAATCTCATATAGTTAATTGCTGAAAAGACATGTGGTCCAATAGTATAACATTTGTTACCTGTATTCTACCATTATATAAGTTCTGTACAAATCTGCTCATCACTGTATCAGGACTACTGAACACACTATTAATGACATCACTAGTTTTTGTGCACAAAGGAACAACATCATCAAATGGATCAGCCTTGAAAAATGCTCCCTGCAAAAAACATAGGTCATTAGATTACAAAGACATGCCAATAATCTCTTAAGTCTGTTAACAGAAGATTAGATAAATGTATATGTACATGTACATATTTTTTCAATGAAATTATTTTTGCCCAGTAAATCTAACTACATGTATATTCATTTTTATAATTAAGTCTCCCATCCACTTTTGTGGGTGAAGACTTATTGCATTCATACTGTTTCTTATTTTTCTTCTTCCCAAATTTTGTCCGACATTTTTCTCAGGAATGGAAAGTCATATCAACTTGAAACTTTCTGCAGATAATTAGCATCATCCAAAGTTGTTCGTCAGTGTGCCTGCCCAATGACAATGTCTAGTTTTAATTATTTTTGTTGTCCATATTAAGAAATATGAAACATGCATCATAATATTTAAAATGTGAGGACTACCCTGACCTTCATAATTTATGTCAATGCAGTTTTATGTGTTTTTTTTTTTTTTTCAATCCAAATAAAAAATGTTATCAAGTCTAACAACAACCAAAGAAATAATAATTTCATACTTGCCTTATACAGATGAGCATTCAGTAAGGCAATATGCATAAAAAATTTGAAAAGTTGTGCTTTTTAAAAGGATTCAAATCCACAACCTTATGCTCTCAAGTTCAATTTTCTTCTACTAATTGCTATCAGATTAACTGATTGATGATTTTGATTTACTGACATTTCACATATCTTCAAATGCACTACAGTTTAAAGAACCATTAATCCTTTGAGGATGTAAAATGAGGAGGGTAAATGTGGGGTAAATGTCTGAGTGAGATATTACCTTCTGAGATTCTTCAATAAAAGCCTCTATACAAGTTCCATAACCCTATAAAAGAAATGTTGATATACATACAGTACTGTATATGTAATTAGAATTTCTATGTCAGAAAATAATTGAGCAAACAAAATTGTTGTATATGTATTGTTTTACTTCAGTGTTATGTGCATTTGTGTATTAAGTGGTCATGTACATGTACTACATGTATTAAGTTGTCATGTACATGTACTACATGTATTAAGTTGTCATGTACATGTACTACATGTATTAAGTTGTCATGTACATGTACTACATGTATTAGGTTGTCATGTACATGTACTACATGTATTAAGTTGTCATGTACATGTACTACATGTATTAAGTTGTCATGTACATGTACTACATGTATTAAGTTGTCATGTACATGTACTACATGTATTAAGTTGTCATGTACATGTACTACATGTATTAGGTTGTCATGTACATGTACTACATGTATTAAGTTGTCATGTACATGTACTACATGTATTAGGTTGTCATGTACATGTACTACATGTATTAAGTTGTCATGTACATGTACTACATGTATTAGGTGTCATGTACATGTACTACATGTATTAAGTTGTCATGTACATGTACTACATGTATTAAGGTTGTCATGTACATGTACTACATGTATTAGGTTGTCATGTACATGTACTACATGTATTAGGTTGTCATGTACATGTACTACATGTATTAGGTTGTCATGTACATGTACTACATGTATTAAGTTGTCATGTACATGTACTACATGTATTAAGTTGTCATGTACATGTACTACATGTATTAAGTTGTCATGTACATGTAATACATGTATTAAGTTGTCATGTACATGTACTACATGTATTAGGTTGTCATGTACATGTACTACATGTATTAAGTTGTCATGTACATGTACTACATGTATTAAGTTGTCATGTACATGTACTACATGTATTAAGTTGTCATGTACATGTAATTTTCTTATAAGATAGTAAACAAACTAGTTTTAACTTAAAACAAACTAAAATATATACAATAAATACAGAACAACAAAATTTACATATGTGAATGTATCAAGTTGAAATTTAATCAACATTCTCCAGCTTACACAACTGTGTCTTATTTTTTAAATACATGTATTTATTAAATTACTGTAAGACATCATCAACTTGTCACAATCACTGAAAAGCATATGTGTGCAGATGATAAATAAGTTTGAGGAAATCAGATTCACTGACATACAAACACACATTAAAGAACATTGCAGATCTTTATGAGGATGTCACTAAAATTTCATGATTTTAGATTTTGATTGAATCCTATTGAATCCTACTACATGATTTTGATTGACAATGCTTCTATCCCTAACAATATCCCACTTTACTCTCCAGCACAGTGGTCCAAAACATCCAATTATGGATAATGATTCATTCATTGACTAGATATAAATCCATCCTGCACAGATTCTAGTTTGAGAAAGTTAGTTTGTTTTGACCCTTGAAACTGAGAAATACATGTACATGTATATATGTACTGATAATATGCTGACTCTCTAAGTGTGAATGTTAATATCAATATCACAAAATGTCAAAAGTCAACTGGAAGCTCTAAGTACCCCTTTTTTTCAATTTTTTCAAGTTCACATTTACCTCTGCCATTATATTTAATTATGTCCATCTACCAGCCCTGACTTCCAATTCTATCTAAAATATTGCACTGTCAGGTTTTTTTCAAAAAATATTTGAAATAAAGCATTTTTATATATTAATTTTGAAATGTTGACAATGTAGACAGGAAAAGAGAAGGAATAAATATATTGTAGAAATAAACTGGTGATTAACTTACTTTAAAATTAGATAATACTAATGCTACTTTTTTCATTTTTCTCTTATCACCTTCATGATGTGCTATCTTAAATTCTTCAATCAGCTCATTCTCTATATGATTATACTTATCTACAAAAAAAAATAATACTGTTAAAATAGTAAAGAGAACGATAAGTTGAATCATCTATATACCTATATACCACTGTCAAAGTTATGCTTAAAACAATACAGCTTTTACAAAATGTTTTTCTTTGAACTGATCGCATTCATGATACAAACACAAGTTAGAAATGGTTTTCCTTGTTATAGTCATCTACTAGGCTAGGTACAAGTTAAATGGGCTGAGTGATCTGAAATGTTTATGTGACCAAACCTTTCGAAAAAAAAATTCAATCATTCCCATAAGTCAAGGTTGTCTCTATTAAAGAATCTTACTAACACTTAGGTACGTTGTTAAACAAAAGAAAACTTACTCCAAATCTTCTGCCTTGCCATGTCAAATCTAAAATAGAAGAAAACATACTAGTAAAATAGAAATAAATGATTCAATTATACTACAGTCAAACAAGTCTAACTGAACACCTTCCACATGAATTATTATGTTTTTCTGGTTTTGTTAATTTAAAAAGCATTATAATATGTCCTAAAAAATTAAGGACACTTAATCCTAAACCTGGTGCATAAAAAACTAAGCTATCAAGGCCAAATATCCATCATAACATTTATATGGAGCTGTAAACTTTTTATGAAACATCTGGCTGAAATGATGTTCAAAAACCCTAAAATGTAATACATTTTTAATGAATATCAATTGGTTTCAAGATGATAATTTTGACAGCAAGCAAGGAGCTGAAATTGCTGCTGTAATGATAAACAACATTATAACAAACAATAAATACCCCGGTAGAATTATATTTCAGACTTATAATTGTTTATATTTGTGACATTACCTTTCTGCAACAGGCAGTTCTAAAGCAATCAAGTATAACTTCTGAATAATATCTGCAGCCAATTGTAGCTGTAAAATAAATACACGTATTATATGTCAGTTTAAAAAAAACAAATATCAAAGAATTTTCTTCTCTTTATGTCTAATTAACAAAGAACTTGGTGGCTGAGAAGTCTAAAGCATGTGCTTATGGATCACAGTACCTCTCACTGCCTAGGTGGGAATTCTACTCTGGCAGATCTAGTGTTAAAAAGATTTGCAGTTTGCTTGCTGATGTGTGTTTTTTTCTCTAGCATTGCTCCAAGTGGGTTTTGAAAAATGGCAGCAACATAATTCAAAAAATAATGTAGCCTTTACAAGGTTTTTGTTGTCTTGTAAAATTCTTGGTTGCCATGCCTAATCATTTTCTTTCTAATTTGCAAAAAGAAAACTAAAAAAATAATTCGTCAGGTAGCCCAAAATCAAAAATTGATTTTTGCCATTTGGTTCCTTATTTTTACAAAGGTCAAAATGAAGCTTTCATTTACCATGCTTTCAATCTGATTGTAAAATACAAGGGAAAGACAGCATAACTAACCATCATTTATTTGTTTACCTGAAATGGATCTGTAAAGACAGCTGACTTAGGGGGATCATCTGATAGAAACTCATTCAGGTAATTCATTAATCTCTTGGCCTCTACAGCCCTAGCCCTAGGGGTATTAACACCTTCAAGTTGATCTCCTAAATGAACCACTTTTGTTGCCACTAAACTAATTCTCTCATCAAGTTCTTGAAAATGTGAATATGATGCCTGGAAAAATACAGAATGAAACATGTATATTGAACATGAAAATACATGTATAAGCTAGAGAAATAAAAATCTTAACATAAGTCTGAAAATAAGATGAAACATGTATACTAAAAAAATAAAAAGAGAAAGATAAAAAATATATAAGGCTTTAAAGACAAGAGGGCCATGAAGGCCCTGGATGCTCACCTGAAAATGATGTACACTCAGCTTGATTTTGGCAAACTGGAGCTTCTATTTTTAAGAGATTCTTCCTATATTTCGAACTAGTGACCTACATATTGACCCAACATGACCCATATACAAACTTGAGTTAGCTTTTGTCAGGAGGATCATTCTGACTGCATTAAATAAAGATTGGACTAAAATCGGTGCCTCAGGAGTGTTAACAAGGTTTTTCTATTATTTGACCTAGTGACCTTCTTATTGACCAACATGGCCAATATACGAACTTGAGCTAGCTTTTGTCAAGAGGATCAATCTGAATAAGTTAAATAAAGATTGGACTAAAATTGGTGCTTCAGGAGTGTTAACAAGGTTTTTCTATTATCTGAACAAGTGACCTACTTATTGGCCCATGTTGGGCCAATATATGAACTTGCGCTAGTTTTTGTCAAGAGGATAATTCTGAACAAGTTGATGAAGATTGGACTAAAATTGTGGCCTCAGGAGTGTTTACAATTGAAAGTTGATGCATGACGCACAACAGACAATGGACGATGGACAATGAGCCATCACAATAGCTCACTTGAGCACTTTGTGCTCAGGTGAGCTAAAAACATCACATACAAGTCATATTTTGAAAATGTTAGTTTGAATTAAAACTTTGAAAGAGTCTATTAACAAGGTATGCTTAGGTAGTATGAGACACCTGAATCTAGCCATACCTTCTTTTTATTGATGAGGCACCTGCCAACTGTCAAACTGGAAATCCAGTTAGGCTTAAATGTGGTGTGCACAACTAAGTTTTATGCTAATCATGACAACAAAGTTTCGTCAACATTCCTGCAATGGTTAAGGAAGACATAAGGACACAAACGTTTGTGAATATACATAGATACAAATACCAACAAACATAGTCTTTTCTGGTTTTTGTATCATATTAATGTCATTTTTAACTATGCAGACATCAGAATTGTTTCAATACCTGATTACGTTTTTGTAATTCAGCTACTCTTTGCCAGTGCCTTTTTTCTTCATCTTTACAAGCAAGCTCTAGTTTTTCAACTTTCTTTTCCATCTGTATATTTTTATCTTTTAGGTCACTAATCATTTTTTCAAAAGCATTGTGGAGCATCATGGGATCAAATTCATCATGGTTATTCTTAGCCTTAGTACCCATGGTTCGCCATGCAAGTCTTTCTACAAACTCATGGGCATTAAATGGCTCCTGAAAGAAAGTACATGTATAAACATGAAAAATAGAGGAGGTAATGTCATATACCCAACAGCTTTTTTTTTTAATGGTCAGAATATACAAATGCTTCTTCTGGACAAAATATAATGTCATCAGAGTACCACTTCTAGTATATAAACTATTTTCATCATGTGAAATTTCCATTGCTTTTTCCACATAGATATTTTATGGGGCAGGGGATGTGCATAGTAATTGATCAAATGTGCAAAATTAACCGCCTTAAACACAATGCAGATAGCAGGTCAATATGGATGAAGTTTGTGTTATGGTAGACCTGAAATACATGGCTCTGAATGTGGTTGGACAAAACAAGCCCATGGAAAAAACTTGCGCCCATGGTGTTACTGTTTTATATTACTGTTTGCTTGTTTAAAATACTGACGAAATGGCAACATCAGTATTAGAAAAAAAATGTTTGGAGCTATGTATTTCAGGTCTAGTCTTATGGCAGATGATCAAAATTACAGAAGCAACTAATTTTTGGGATAATAAATCAATTTTAAGATCAAAACAAAAGTTATGATAAATTAATATCCTTTACCGATTTAAATTTCTTCTCAAATGTGTCAGTGTTAGGGTTTGAGGGCACCCAAAACGTACTAAATCTAGCCGTTTTTCGAAAATGACGAACTTATAACCACAAAATTAGGACAGCACATTTGGTAGACATTCTGATCGCTTAATCGCATTCAGCAATGAAATTCGGGTTCGATTATCATATGATTTTTCCCTTTCCTAAATTTTTT
Organism: Tegillarca granosa; assembly: GCA_029721355.1. NCBI lineage: Eukaryota > Metazoa > Mollusca > Bivalvia > Arcoida > Arcidae > Tegillarca > Tegillarca granosa. Next base: position 43,207,854 of record CM056595.1, read on the forward strand.
AAATGAACAGAAATAAACCGTCTCGGTTTCAGTTTTTTTAAAAACTCGTTGTATAGTTTTATCCTTAACCTGATCAAGTTCTTCAACCGACATGGTTCTGCTAATGCGTTTGCCTGTTTACTACATGTAGAGCATCGTTATAAGATCATAAAGATGGGAACGAAGATATCCACCCGATGTGTTTTGGTCCAACCTCCTGTTTCCGGAAACGGTATTAAAGGGAGATAATTTACAGCAGATTTTACGTGATCATTACCTCGATCATTACTTAAGTGAACTATGTAACGGTATGATTTTGCATTCAAAAATAAAATTTATTTTAAGAATTCCTATACATAAAACTAAAACATTTCCATAGATAACAAAAAAAAAAAAAAAAAAAAAAAAAATTCAAATGGGGCTAAATTCTGATTCAGTGACAGTAAAATGTCGTTGTGCCGACACTGAGGATGTAACTTGAAGGGCCTTAAGTAACGCTCGCCTGAGGATGTGTCCAAAGTACAATGGACAATTACAGTTATTATAAAACTTTCGTTATTCCCCCAGTGCCCCAATGCCACAATACTCAATCTAAAGTAACTAATGTCTAGTTACCGTATATTTATAAATAACTTAAATACATGTGGTAGCTAAAATGCAATGAAATGAATGCCCAGATGATTAACCATTTTGAACAGTATTCTCAGTATGCAACTATGATCTCAGTGAGATTTATACCCATGATCTAAAACCATATATCAAAATTTTAATATCAATACCTACAATACTCTAATATGCATGCCTATAAATTTGTAAATTTGAAGATAATTCGATCACTATTAAAATATTTGTATGTAGCTATGACCTTGACCTTTGAACCTTTGATATTAAACAGTACATTTAAATTATCATTATATCAATACCTACAAAATTCCAATTACATGGAAATTATATTTTTCAAGATTATTTATCATTTTAGTCTTTTAATGCAGTTGTGAGCTTTAAACCTTTAAACTTAAAACCATACTAAGCTTAATATTTAAACAGCGCATCATTTTCTAAATTATCATGTCTCTCATGAAAAATTTAATACTTGGATCAATGATAAAACTTTTTAACTTACTTCGAAATTCACGGGGAACCAGTATTGTTAGTTTGATCTACCAAAGATCTTATTTTAGAACATTGATCACGTGATGCGGCCACTTTGTCGTGCGTATCCAAACTGAACTGCTGTTTTATTTACAGTTATTTTTTCCATCTGAGCCTGGCCAATTAGAATCCTTGGAGTGAGTTTATACCAGTTAGCTTTTGTTCTTTTCTGCCGACGCCCGATTGCCTGTTTTACACATACCTTTTAGAACTTTTGCCATGTTCTAAGCTGATAAATAACATAAATTATTATCGAGTTTTCCCAAACTTTAAGGATTTCCATTTAAAAGTGAATTAAGAAAATGAATTGCACAGATCGTGATAACAACCAATTTATATTAATAAAAATATTTTTAGAACTTTTTTTTACGCCCGTCTATGACGGGACGTATTATGGTATGGCGCAGTCCGTCCGTCTGTCCGTCCATCCGTATGTCCACACGTCGTACGCTAACTCAAGAATGCTTTGAGCAATTTTAATGAAACTTTTGTGAATTGTTATTAGGCATTTTTTTTGCATGTTGTAACTCAAAAATCATTTGAACTTTTTTATGAAACTTTTGTGTTATATTTGTCCTATAATCAAAAAGGTTTGTGAATAAACATTGAGAAATAAATTTGCTACTTTTGTTTTAAAAAATATGTTCCAGCTAAATGTCAAGTTGTTTAAGACATTAAAAAAGAAGTTTAAATATCTGACGGGCGTATTATGCGCTCCAGGCGCAGCTGTTTATTTAATAATGGGTTAATGCAGCTTTAAGGTCTTTTACGTAGCTATGAATGAACCTTATATCAATATGATTGTTCACGGTATCAGTACATATATATGCCTATACAAAAAGTTTATCGTTTTCCGGATATTTTGGTAAGTATACTATTTTAGCCATTTTTCTTGCCATTTCTCTGTTTGAGTCCCATGGCTACCATTCGTGCAAATCTGAAAATGGATGCCTTGTTTATTCAAATTTTTTAGATTTTCACCATTTCCCCTAACTACTTTACTACTTATTTTATGCAAATTTGAAAGGCATTAACCCAGGCATTATGACCACGAATTAACATCAAATTCACCTGTAGTTGTCGAGGAGAAGATTTAATGTCAAAAGTTAACGAACGACGCACGATGCACAGCAGACGACGGACGGTGAACCATTACAAGAGCTCATCTGAGCTTTCTGTCAGCTGAGCTTGAGCTCAGATGTGAGCTAAAAAGCCAAATGTTACCTCTGGTGGAACATTCTGTTGACTAATAATATATATATATATATATATATATATATATATATATATATATATATATATATATATATATATATATATATATATATATATATATATAGAAGCATGAATATTCAATATACAGCAAAATAACTGCACATGTTGCTCTATACACAACTGATTATTGTGACGTTACTGTGAAACAATATATTTGAAACATTAAAAATAAGATGGATGTTTTACATGTAATTGCTTTATCATCATCATCATCATCATCATCATTATTATTATTATTATAATTATTTTTATTATTATTATTATACTTTGTACAAAATAAAGTATTCAAATCAGAACGTTTGTCGAGATTCAGCATGGGATGACGATTGCCATTCTAAGTGTGAAATGGCGTTTGATAGTTGTAAGGGACGGTCTCTGTTTAACTCGTGCTACATAGTTTAGAGACAGCGACGGCAGTTCCGATATGCATCATTTTGTAGAGCAATGCATGAAGGTTTAAGGGATATTCATTTATTACTTTATTGTCCACCAATAAATAGAAAAAAAAACGACCGAACCAAGGTAGGTCAAAAATTAGGATAGCGAAAGTTGAACACCTTGTCTTATATTAGGGTAAAGGGATTTTTTTTTTTTAAATATCGAAACAAGCGCCTGTGATTTTTATAGGAAAATTCTTCCATACATTTACGTCAGGTTGTTTTACAATAAATATTGAACATTTAACAACGTGTTTATTCTTTAAACATTATGGGAAACGTTGCAATCAGAAATGTGGCAAAATCGTGATACTGTTGTATTATTATCCGCTAACGCGTTCCATACTGTTGCGCCGCCATGATATAAACTCAGGCTTTTTAGCATTAGAAATTAAATTTTACAACAATGTAGTGTATGTCTGTTTGAACTTGAAATGTATTATTAAAAAACACATGATGTCATTACTAATTGGTCAAATTTTTATCAGATTTACGTAAAAATTTATCATAATTAAGAATTTTCAAGGAAAAACTTAGTGTAAATTAAAAATTAATAGAAGTACAGTAGATCAAACGACATGTGTATTATAACGACTAACTAGTCTCTATAGTTTAATCACTTTATCAATGAGAATAAAACATGTTTGATTGTATTTTCTCATATTCTATATCTAAATACTTCTTCTTAAACATTTTTAGGATGACCCGAAAGAGAAACATAATTTGTAGGATTTCAATATAGGGTTTGAACTGTTCCGTGACTAGCGAGAAAACTTCAAGTTGCCTAATTATCAAAAAAAAAAAACAACAATATATCGATAAATAAATTCGTTTGTATGTAAAAATTTAAAGGCTATACATCGATACAGTTTTAAGCATGAACATTTTGGAAATAACTATTTACTACAGAAGCCCCGGAGAGACATTTTAGTTACTTCTTATTAATTTACACCATTGATTACTGATTATTTTTCCAGCATTTCTCAAGGATGCAACTAAAAAGTTAAAAAGCGCCACCTAGCGTTAAATACGGATAAATAACATAACATGGCGACAGCCGAGTTAGTAGGTAAGAAAATAAATTGTCATTTATTCGCTGTAACAGAAATTTCTTATTCATTATTTGATTTTCAATCATCCATCGATTAATAATCATTGTGGTTTTATTAATGAATTAACCATTGTGGTTACTTTTTTTCATTGCAGTCGTTAGGAAAATTGTCAGTACCAAGTGATATAAGGGTTATGTGGCTAAGCTAAGAAGCTATTACAGACTGCTAAGTTTCTTTTGAAGATTTATTTTTGTAACTAATCGCGTGATATTTTTGAAGAAAAATGTATGTAGACATATTATCCTTTCAGATGATATTGTTTTATGTTATATACCTGCATAAAAATATGAGAATTTTATTTTCGCAAATGTATCACTTTATGTCACGGAAGTAGATCTGCTGATCATTAAACCAGCAAAAACCGCAATGTTTTATAAAATAGCCGTGGACGTTACATATGTAGTTTTCAGTACGATATAATGTATACAAAAACCCAAGGAGGTCAAAATACCCGATCTAATTTAATTCAAGTAATTTTTAAAAATGAAATGAATAACATTCGAGAATCATTTGATTCATTGATCAGTTGATTGAATGACGTACGTGTCGAATCTACAACACGTGGTCGATTTTGTGGTGCGGTAAATTGCGCGTGTTGAATTAAAGTTTTATAGAAATTAAATATGTTTTTTGAAATACAGATGATACTGAATTTCTATGTTTCTTTAATGTATGATGCAAATTTCAGTTTTATTTACTTGACATAGTAGAATTTCGTGTCATTTAAATAATATTAAATTCAGTGATGCAATTTCGTCTGTCAACAATTTTTTCTTGCATCAGCTCCGTATATCCAAAGTATGACACTTAAATTTTTAATTTAGGTTAGGCTATGTTAAAAAATTCGAATAGATTTAGAAAACGGAAGCACATTTTTTCCTTGGCCTAATGATAGTAGTAGAATTACAGATCTAAAATTTAACAATCATTTCTTAATAATTAAGCAAAATTTGACTTTTTATTTTTGCTATTTTGCATTTTGGAACTAGGATGTATATTTTTGAAAAAAAAAAAAAGGTCAAATTTGGCTAAATTTCAGCTAAGAAATGATTGTAAAATTTAAGGATGTACATTATGGGGAAAAAAATTAAAACAGATGTTAAGCTTGAGTGATATAGAACAAGTTAATTCTTGATAATCTAAAAAATTTCCAAAACTATGAAGATTCCAAAATTACCTGAATTAAGGAAAATCTTAGTTAAATTTGTGCAATGTACATACAAATTGAAATTTGTGCAATGTACATACGAATTGGAACTCCATTATGACCTACCGGCAATTATTTTTTTAAATAACTTGATTTAATGCAAATGTTTTTCTTGCATATAACAAAAACATCAATGCAACAGGTAATTTATACATGAATATTGAAAAATAAGACCATATTATGAGCCTCTCTTCCTTTTAATGACTTATTTAATAACCATATTATATAGAAAAAGAAACTATCTACTGGTATACTCTGTAGGAAATGTTGGGTTAAAAATTAATTATGAATTTTAAATTTTAACATTGTATTAAAAAGAATGAAATCTTGTATATAGTGAAATAAGTATTTCCTTAATTTTTTAATTCTTTTATAGTCTAAAAAAATCATCTTTAAATTACTAGAACTTTTGCATTTTCTCTCTGTTGTAGGAAATTTGGGATATCTACTTTTATCTATTTTAAAAGAATGTTCTCTAATTCTGAATTTTGTTAACAGTTTTTTATTTTCTTTATTTCTTTCTCGTGAAATTTCTTTTTGTATATGTGAAAGAGGTGTATATATCTTGATTTAGTAGAGTGTGTGTGTGTGTGTGTGTGTGTGTGTGTGTGTGTGTGTGTGTGTGTGTGAGAGGAGGGTTGGCTAATTCATATCCTGGTGCTATGTTGGAAGTTGTCTTTTTATTTAAAAGAGCTTTTTTGCTAAAATTGAGATGAACTTTTTTTCATATGATGTTTTCAGTAGTAAAATTGAATTTGTCAATGTTTATTTTGACAGGTTATGATTTTGCCTTAGTTATCAAGTTTTCAGAGGTTTTTATGAGACTAGAACTTGATAACAAAATGGCAGACATTATTTGCGCGTACGGTAGAATAACGCATGTTGTTGGCTGGCATTATTTACATGTACGCACGCGCAATAGGATAATTTCTATCAGCCGTATACAGACAGTGTTTGTGTGCAATGAAGAATAACAGACAATTTAATATGCTTATTATTACAAAGTAAACGATAAAAAATAAAAAATAATAATAATCAAATAAAATTAACAAATAAAAAAGGTACTTAATTAATAAAATAATAAAAACAATTTGCTTTTAAAGAAAATGATTAAAACAATAAATAAAATAATATCTATATATGTATATTATAGCTATAATATAGCATGGAATGAAAATTAACACTATTTCAGCACTATCGCAATATGATTTTTTAGAAATACATAGCCAGTACACAGCACTGGTCAGTACTTGACTTAATTACAAAATATATATATCCGATATTTATATGATTTTAACTTTAAACTCTAAGACTTTTGCTGATTTTATAGACGAATAGAATAAAAAATCCAAAAGAAATAAAACTTAATGTGTTTAAATAAAAAAACATACACATTTTGTGAAGGAGAGTGCATGGCGCAAGGTTATTACAAGTATTACAAATCAGATCAAGACAGCAAAAAAAGAACATTGACAATAGTGCTGATTAAGACTTATCCTTGTCACAACATTAACATATGGTAAGTACAACACATTTGATAAAACTTTGCATCCTTTTCAGTTCCGCAACTCTTAATCTCACCTGCTAAGTCTAAATAACCATAGTCCACAGCCTTCCGAAAATCGATATGTTCAACATTTTAAAAACTTGTCCCATATATTATATTTCATAAGGATAAAAAGTAGACAACACTCATTCTTTAATAATTATTATTGTTATTATTGAGACCAGGAATTATTGACACCTATTTCAGTTGTAGCATCCTATGTTGATAGGTACTTAATTATCTTGACACGCACGGTCAATTAATTACTCCTCATCGCGTGATTAGGGCCTTAATAGCATTATGTGATTCTGTGACCTTACCTTCCGCAAAAATCGTATTAGGTGAATTCGCTAAACACCATTCATAAATCTTTTCTTTCGAACCTGTACACTCGTCTTATATTGATTATTATAATAATCATAATGTTTATTTGCAATAAAGTACAAAATACTTGTAGCGAAACAAATGACATTTTACAATTTGACAAAATTACAGAAAACAAGTTAATAACAGTTTAATCACAACTATTATTAGAATGTATAATGAACCTAAAATAAGTATTTAATGTTAATTTTACCTAATAAATTTTTATTTTTTCTTAATTGATTATAAGAAGTTAATTTAAATTTTACCTTGTAAATTAAAAAATAAATATTTTTTAATTTTATTTAAAGCATTCCGATTATCGGCTGAAACGTCGTTATCAAACTTTTTACATTCAGTAATCATTTTGTCTTAAATGGTTTCATAAGTTTGATTGGTTATTTTACGTAATCTTATCTAAATTGAGTTTCATAGAGCTGATATACTTCATTGATCAAAATGATCGTATTAAATAGTTGGACCATATGTCCGATATACTTCATTGAACACAAACATTGTCTGTATACAGCTGATATAAGTTATCGTATTGCGCATGCATACCTGTAAATAATGCCAGCCAACAACATGTGTTATTCTACCGTACGTGCAAATAATCACTCCGTAATAAAATTCTCAAGATGACATTTTTTTCATCGGCTGATTGAAATAATCTTTTTCAATATTGGAATCAAAAAGTGGCCTTAATTTTCAAAAATTATTTTATTAATTATCACTTAAGGAAAATGTTGACAAACAAAACTGAATTTGCTCAGTGAATAATATTTCAATCCAGATTAGCACTATCCCTTAGATCACCAAGTTGTCTTGGGGAAGTAAACCTTGATATCAGTGACTAAAATCTCCTGGTACACTTATCCTTTTCTAGTGGCGAGTGGATAAATTCTTTTTTTTTTCAGGAAGAAAAACCAAAATTTTGTACTTGTAGTTTTTTCCTTGTAAACTTAAATGTGGTATTTATAAATAAACTACACTACTCTGTAAAAGACAGAAAATTATGACTATAATTAGCAGGTTGTAGGTTAAATACTGGCCCTGTAGTGTAGAGGTAAAAATTTGGTTTACCGGTAGTATAATATTGAACATTTTCCTTGATATTTCTGAAGCCTTGTCCAATCTTTTCTGAAAATTTTTCCTTTTTTGTTTTCTTGATTTAAATAACAATTGTTTTGTCAATTTGCCTGTACAAAGTGCAAAAAAGCTATTGCCTTTCCGCTAGCATCTGTGTCAGTGTCTACTACAGTCTAGTATTAAGTTTATTGGGAAACTTTAATAAAATGATGCATTCATATATGGGCAAGATGTCTGGTGGCATTTGATTTTATTATTTTTACCCTGCCAAGCATAGTGACATTCTATAATCTGACTGGTTGATTGTTTTCAAGTAAATAACTTCAGTAATTTAGATTTGATGTTTTATTATCCAGTTACAAGTAGCTTAATCAAGATTAATGCATGACAAAGTTTATGTTGCAATCTGGTAAGGTGTGCCAGTTTAATAATTCTGTTAATAACAGGGCAACTGGCACACCCATGTCAAATGATTTCTTGTTTTAAATTTGTTTTTGTTGAATATTTGATAAACTGGTATATCTAAAATTTGAAAGCATTATGCTTTTGCAACTCTATAAAATCATTGTAAACAAATTTTATAGTTAAGCTTTCAGAAATGAGGTTTTGTAAAAGGCATAAGTATTCATGAATATATATATTATATTATATATATATATATATATCTGTTTGTGTGTGTGTGTGTTTACATACATTTATTTATACATTACACATGTTTAATATTATTTTTCCATTATATTTGTGTTAACTTGTTTGAAATAGTAATAATAGTAATAAATAGTAATAGAATATGATGCAGACATAAAGGAATACATACATTTGCTTACAAATAAATAGTGGTTTTGCAGTTTTCCAATTGTTAAAATACATTGTAGAACCCAAAAGGCAATGATGATGCAATAGTAAATGCATACACATGTTTATATCAAATAGACAGGGATATCAGAATTTATACCCCCTGTAAACTATGTTTGAAGGATGGGATTACCGGTATATAGAAATCAACATGTTTGTTTGTCTCTCTGTCTGTTTCATCACCCATAATGCATCAGAAGAATATCATTAAACTAACACAAATGATTCCTATCTCCAAGGGTGTGTCAAAGGTCATATCTAATAGGTTACAATTTCCAGAGAAGTGATTTGTCTTGTATCTATGATTTGGTGTTACAATTAAAGAATCTTGGGGTTGGTAATTTGGTATTAGTTCATCATGATATATATTGTTATAGTTTATTTTCTTAACAATGCCATGTAGATAACAGCCTATAGTATACATAAAATATGGAAAGTGAAAATTGAAATTTTAGCAAAATTTAGAATTGGAAAATTGATACAGCAGCTTATATTTATATGACATACCGGTAACTTGATTTTTTTTTTTTTTTTTTTTTTTTTTGAAAAGTCTGATTCTTATCAATATCATTAAATATAAAACATACAGAAAAAAATTGTTTGAAGTAGATCATTGATTAATAGAAAACTACATAATAAAATAATGTAAATCTGTTTGGTTTTTAAATTCTATCAATTTTTATACATACATTTATTTGGACACTTTTGTTTTATTTATTGCAGACAAACATATAGGTAACATGGATCATGAAGAGAGTGTGGTAATAAATAGAACAAGTTATATAGATATCCAGTTTTTGTTAGAATAGAATCATCATTATGGATAATAATACATTATCTTCAACAAGTAAAGAATTAGAGAATGATGATCCATTGTTAGATACAGTTGACAGTAGTCCGTCTTGCAATTCCTCGTGTATTGTCAGTCACAATCCAACTACACAAACTTCAACCAGCGTTGGAAGTGTTAGTCCAACCACACAGACTTCAACTAGCTGTGGAAGTCTTAATCCAGCCACACAGACTTTGACCAGCTCTGGAAGTGTTAATCCAACCACATCTACTCCAACCAGATGTGGAAGTCTAAATCAGAATGTTGACAACTTGTCATGTGAGGGTAAAGAAAGTCTGAGTATAGAAATAAGTATCACCAACACCAAGAATGTGTCAAATGAAGTGAATGAAAACAAGGATGTTAAAATAAAAATGACTGATAGTACAGATGTTCCATGCAAACTGAATGATAAGAAGACTGAACCTTTCAAAGAAGAAAAGTATGTAGATTTGTCAAATTACAAAACTTTATCAGGTAAAGTGACTGACACAGAGGATGTTCCTGATAAGGAGATTGGGAATGTAGATGTGTCAAATGAAATGATTGATAACAAAGGGACTGAAAAGAAAACTGTTTCAGATAAACTGACTGAAAATAAAGCATTATCTAATAGTGACACATCCAAATGGAAGGACATGTCTGATCAAATTACCAATGAAATTGGCATGTCAAAAAAGAAAGATGACTCTGCTATTTTTACAGATAAACTTTTTTCAAAGAATGCGACTTACATTAAGGAAACAGTTTCCAGTAAACATATTGAAAATAAATCAAATGACATTTCAGAGAAAGAAATGTCAAATGTTGGGAGTAAAAACAAAAATAATTCTGACATGGGAAACACAACAGGGAGCCAAATAAAAAAAGAGGATACCTGTGATAGTTATGGGAACAAGAATCAATATAACGCATGTATTGCTAGTAAAAGTGCTACAAAACATATAACAAAAGTGGAAGAGAATGAAAATCCCCTAGATTTTTCTGCTACAGGGAAAATTAAAATAGAAGTTCAAAATAAAGAGTCTTGTTCATTAGGTACACCTAGCACTAGTGTATTGTGCGATGACAGTTTTGAAAAAACTTGTGCTTTGGATTATACCATAAGTGCATTAAACCGGGCACAGTCAGTGACCGAGGTCTCCTCAACATCATCTGTAAATAGTGATCTTAAAGATTCTAATTCATTGCTAAATAATATATCTTCAGTGATTGGATCTAGCACTGTACCAACAGATTCACCATGTGATAGCTCTAGTGATATGAATATAGGTGACGCAATCCAGTTAAAGGACACAGTGACATCACAGAGGAAAAGTGTCTCAAAAGGTAAAGAGTCTTTGTCTGTAGTCAGTGAAAGAGTGTTAAATGAAACATCAACAGAACAAAGTAAAAGTAACAATTTGTCAGTGGATCAGAAGAATAAAATTGTGTTGATTGATACTTCAAAAATTTTACAAAACACTGATATGTTACTAAAAGACACTGCAAATCTTTTAAGCAATACATCAGATCTTCTTAGTGAGCAATATTTAACTGACTGGGAGAATTGTAAGAATAATACAAACACTTCTAGTATAGAACCAACACCTGATACAGAATCAACTTCAGTTTCAGGTGTATGTAATGAAGTTTCATATTTATCAGCAGAAGAATACAAGAGTAAACATAAGATTGGATCACGTAGATCATCAGAAAATGTCTTAACTTATAACAATCCAGTTATTCAACCATACTTGCCTACATCCCCAGGAAAAAGTAGCCCAAAAAGTGTTGTCAAACGAAAATTTTGTGTAGATGAGATAGCAGAACATCTTGCTAAAAAAAGAGCTGTGGTAAGTTTAGGAGAGAGAGTAAAAGATAATTCTTACAGCTCAGGCAGTGATAAATCCAGTGTGGATACCCCAGTCAAGGGAGATAAATCAGAATCTAATTCACCAGTATCAGGAGAAAAATCAAACAAAACTTCATTGTTTAAATCAGACTCTGATGGAAACAAAAATAAAACAGTTGGTTCTTTGAAAAAGGGAAATAACTCGGGTTCAAAGGGGGAAAGTGAAAAGAAAAGTAAATTGCTAAAAACAAAAAAGAAATCTCCTAAGCTTTCCAAGAAAGCAGATGTTGTGTCTTTACCTTCTAGAAGAATTAAAAGAGAGGCTAGTTTGAATGCATCAGCAAGAGTAAATTTAATTTATGAAAAAGATATGGTATCACCAAAATCACGTAAACACTCCAGCAGCAGCAACTCCTCAGGTGGAAAAAGCAGCAACAAAAGTAGCATTAAGATATACCGAAGTATCTCCACTGACTCTACATCAAGTAAATCATCAAAGCCTAAGTATAGCAGGAGTAAGTCTTTTGGAGGTGATAGTAAAATTAAAGGTAATAAAAATAATTGTAAAATTAAGCAAAAGATAGTGAGAAAATCAAACAAATCATCCAGTGATGATAGTCTAAAGAGCAACAGAAAAAAAACATCAATGAAAGATTCATCAGGGAAGAAAGTTCAGCTTACAAAAAATGGAAATGAAAAATCCAAAAAACAAAAAATAAAAAATACAAATGATAGAGATGAGAAAGCAAAGAAAAGGAAATCATCAGCTGAAACGTTAGATGTGTCAGCAAAAAAAGTAAAATCAGACACACAGAAGTCAGCTAGAACACATGTGATAGACAAACCTAAAAGTGATTATTCATCTTCGACGGGAACACCTTGTGTTAAGTGCTGTCAACACACATGTCCACAGCAGAGTAGAAAATACTGGAATAATAAAGAAGATGGTGGTGGTCAGACCATTAATGAAGAGGAAAAACTTTCTGAAAACAGTTCTAGTCTCCCTCTAGATGTTACAACACCTTATTCAGTCCAAACTGTGCAATTAATGGAGGGATCACCATTTGTTGTCCCTCATGGACATATAGGACCTTGTCATGCTTGTGCTGCTGCTCAGGGAGGAAATCTACTTTCCACATCACATTCTTATACACTAAGTGGTATTGGTAGCTTAAGTCAAATGATGCCGTACCATCAAGCCTATGGAGGAGGGTATCCTGTTCCATTTGCTCCTTCAAGTAGTACACCTCTACCTCATTGTGGTATGTAAAACTTAATACACTATGCTTTTATTTAAAGTAAGACTTCCATGATTGAAAAAATTGTAAATGTTTGATTGTGGGCAGTTATTGAAATGGAAACATTTACATGAACATACATCATGAGCTTTTCATAGATTCATATACCTCTTTTAGAATTAAATGATAAATATTATATGGGTTTGTTTCCAACACTTAACAGTTAGTTTGATTGTTTCAACATATGTTACACATCAAGCTTAAACCAGAAAAAAAGATAATTGCAGTCATTTTCTCTATGAATAAAAATATCTTACCTGTTATCATAAATATGATGTAACTCAGAGTTTTTGCTTTATATCAATAATACATATCTATAAAATCAATAAATTCAAAGTAGATTTAGTACAGAAGCTTAATTATATGTATCAAGAAATTTAATGTAGCAGATTATTATATCAAGATAACTTGATGTAGTGTACAAATCTTGTGTGACTTCAAAATTATTACATATCTTTGGTGCACTGTACTATTTAAACTCATATTCTGCTATTAATTAAAATTTTTCATGTATATTTCATATCAGTAATTACCATAATCAGTAAAGTATATAGTTTTAGAAGTTACCAAAATCCCCTAATCAATAAAATGACACAAATGATATACATGTATATATATGTATGGTGTTTGCCTGATGTGTCACATTTATTTGTAGCATATTTACATAAGTATTAAGATTTGCTAGCTTATTAGTCTTAAACAAGAGCTATAAAAATATATAAAAATGATTTACATATGTTATCTTGCCAATTTACACTTAGTTACTCTTAATGTTTATTGCCTGCAACTTAAATGACATAGTACATGTACTGATATACATGTATATACTTTGGCAGGAGAGTTTTAAAGACTTCATAAGTGTGGGCATTTTTAACTTGCATATTCTGTGATATAGTAATTAATTTTTTCCCCAGGGCTAAGACCTTTTTATTCAAGCTTTACTACCTTTAAACATTTTCATGTTAAAATGGATTTCAATTTAAAATCTGTATTGATACATTATTATTATTATAAATATTATTATATATGATATAATTGTGTATATATGCCATATAATTAGTCTCTTGATACAGTGCAGGAGCTCAAAGACCTGACTCCAAGGAACAATAATGTGAAGTAGTCTTTAGATAATTTGTAAAATACAAATATTCATCCTTTCCATAAGTAGTCTAGCTTTGAAAGAGTGAGACCCCACAGTTGTCATCCACATTTTTCAAAAGTTTCAAGGGGAAATTTGTAATTCTTTTTAAGGGAATAGGGCAAGTCTTGTTAGGTAAAGGGTGTCATCATGCAATTTTTTTATGATGATTTAGAAACTGCATCAAATAAGATAAATATAAACAATTATCATTTGAGATAACCAACATGAACATATGTTTTCTGAAATCAAGTATGAGAACCTCTTTAAATTCAGGTAATGACTCAGAGAGTTTAAAAGAGACAAACAGGCTCTGTTATATTTATATAGATTTATTGTATGTAAATGATGGACATTATTACATATAAAGGAGGTTAGATGTATATTTCTGTGTTGTTTTAGGATGTCCATCTTGCTACCCTCCAACAACTGGTGTTTATTATCCTCAGACATCAACACCAATTACCCATCAGCCATTGCAGCATGAACCATGTATGGTTCCCCCACATCCTGTACATATAGCTAATGAGGAGACAGAGATAATTGACGTTGTAGGTGGTGAGAGTGATGACGAAGATAAAGACTCTAGTTTAGAAAACCTGTCACCACCAATCAAATTTGAGAAAACTAAGAAAAAGACTTCTTCAAGTCTTGATTTAATAAGAAAGAAAAAGAAGAAAATAATAGTTGTGAAAAAGAATGCTAAAGAAAAATTTACAAAAACTAAGGAACAGAAAAAGGTGAAAAAGAAGATAATTAAAGACAAAAAGAAGTTAAAGAAGAATGTCAAACCAAAAATTGTTAAGAAGCCTCAGTATAGAAAAACTGTCCCGAAACATGGCTGGGAGTTTGAAGGACATCCAGAAACAAGGAAGATAATGTGCCATGTGAGTACCTTGTAACCATAATATGGTGTATAATGTTTTAGTAGTAACTACAATAGTAAATATAAAATGAAGTGAAAATAGTATTGATGTTTAACCCTGCAGTTAAGATTCTATCACCTGTATTAATTTTGGGATATTGGAAGAAACTAAGGAAACAGATCCATATACATGTATTGAAATAATAAATTTGACATAAATGATTTCCATTTTAGTCTGCATAAAAGTTTCAGAGTTACAGACCATGTAGGTTAGACCAACAAAAGTACTATTATTTAATGTATTTGCTCTTTCAGTTGTGCATATAATTTCAATGTATTTACTCTGTCAGTTGTGCATATAATTTTCTTTTTAAAAAATTACCAGTAGTAAGCAAGTTACATTTAAGATAACTGCTTGGTAGAATGGGGAAAAAATCAGCATCTAAGCTCTATTATAACTTACCTTTTCTAGTTATACGATGTATATCTATCTAATCGTATCTACCCGGTATCTGATTTCTTTGTTTGTCATTATGCACTATGAAAAGACTTAAATACACTTATTTGTTGTCTTAACATTGTTGCATACTTAAGTATTTTTGTTTAGAAAGTGTTACATCACTCAGGATAGACAGTATAGTTAAGAGAATTCAATTTCAAATAGAAACAAACTTGTATTCAGTAATGATTAAAGAACAGAAAATAAGTTTAAATTGGTTTAAAAAGGAAATTGATATGAATTCTTTTAAAGGTTTTATTTGAACTACATTCATTTCAATCCATCCCAATATCATAATCTTTTCCAGTACATGATATATATGAAGGTTTGACTTCATGCTGCATGTCTTCCAAGTGTCAGAGCAGCATGTCTTTAAGCATGTATCGACAGTATTGATAAACATTGCGGATGTCATAGATATTGAACATTTTTGTTACATGAAATTGAATCCTTTTCATTCTAAACTTATTTTAGTTTTATATTGATTTTACTTTTTACTTGATAACCAAATACTTATTATGGTAATATACGGTAGTTAAAAAATAGCTATATCTGCTTGATAGGCTTGAAAAAAAGGCTATTTGTTAAAATTGACTTTAGAATATGTCAGTTTACTATAGGCATGAATAATCAGTTAATATGTCTGGTAAACCTATGTTTTAATTCTGTACAATATCACTGATAAGATCAATATTGTGTGTGACTGTAAGTAAACCTTTAGGAGATGTGATTTTATTGTTGATTTGTGGGATATTGAGCTCTACATTTATTGATAAATTCTGTTTGTCATCCTCTACTGATACAGTATAGCATTCTTAATGACTTTCTATTTACTTATTAAGACATTGTATTAGAATGACAAGATTCAAGAAAATACTGTGAAATATAATTCCTCACAATATTAAAGATAGCATACTTATTTGTTATTTTAGAAACATCTTTATCTCACTCAAGAGGCTGAAAATTTACCATTTATACATGTTATATTGACACCTTATTATTCTTAACCTGCAGCTGTTGATGACATACAGTATATACATTTAGTTCACCCAAACCCATTATAGATATTCAAAGTGATTAAGTGATTCTTATATTTTTTGTAAGCAGTTTATTTTATTTTTTCATATAAGTGAAGACATTTTGCACTCATATTTTGAATCTTTTAATAGGTAACCAGTAAATTAGTCCCTTTAATTTTCAAATACATTCTGGAAAGACTTTGCTTTACTGCTAACATTTGTTTATGTTAGAATAACAAAGCATTTTGTGAAGTAGAACCTTGAAATATATCATAGATGTTTTCGTTTTTTGGTCAGAAACTTGTGATGATAATTGAGATTGTGATTACTGGGTATAATGCAGTTTTACTGTGTTAAATGATATTACATGAACATATATTTATGAGTTACACAGTAATAATCATTGGTGACGATTCTTATCATCAAGTCATTACCTAAATGAATGTATCAGTAACTGCCTGTGAATGATGTAGTATTGAAGAAGATATTGATTTATGTTATACTTTTAAAGTCACCCATTTAAATAGTCATTTGTACGATTATGTAATTGCAGAACTATTAATGTTTCTCAAAGAGAACATTTATTAGTTACTACTGTTTAACCTTAGACATCATAACACTATATGTGACACTGGTATTGATTTTAGAGATCAACATAGTTTCATTATATTGTTAACGGTACTTTATTTTCCTTGCTTTTAAAATGGAACCATACTGACATTCTTGTTATTTGCTTATAATTCCCAGCCTTACTTAAGCAAAATGGAATAATCTTAAATCATTAAATTGAACAAATACTTCAGTATGTTTGAATGAATATAAAGATACATGTTTCTTTAATATTGTTTCTATTTAGTACATGTATTACATATAGTGTTGCTTCTATAATTTATATATGTCAGTATTGTCTGAAAGAGTATTATCCAATAATTTATAATTAAATTTGACTGATTTCTAACAATTTCTTTGGTTGAAAAATGAAAATACTTTCAGGTCATCTCTCAATAACTCGAACATAAATTAGCCACACCCACTCATGCGCTAAAGTGTTTGACGGTGATGTAATCTAGTACAAACTACTTTTAGTGCGTGCCATTTTACCTTGTTTTGAAGTTATATAAGTAAAAATTGGATAAAGTTATTCTCTCATTTGATTAAGTTTTCTTTTAAATTTAATTATAAGCATGCAATCTGATTTTTATTCAGGTCATTGAGAAATAACCTGAGTGGACACTGTGCACAATTTGCAAAATTTGCTTCAGGAATTAAACAGTGTGCACAACATCCATTCAGGTTATTTCTTAATGAATTGAATGAAAATCAGACTTAATGCTTAAATATTGTTCATATATTTGATTAAATTAATCAACGGATTAAACCTGTCACTGAGAAGCCATGCCTTGGCTTAGATATATCACATGTAAACATTTCTTCATGACCAGGAAGTGAAATAACACGTTTCCAAGGGAAATAACTCGACTTCCAGTTTAACGTTGCTGGTCGTTATAGACAGAAATTGAGTTTAAACGGGACAGAAAATAGTGGCCGCTAACCACATTAGACAGGTGACCGCTATGGAAAGGTGTTTTTTTTATAATAAAATGACACGGGACTGTGAAAACTGGCTGCTAAACGGAGGTAACTGTTATGGACAGGTTATGCCAGACTGTATATGGCTAAAGGTCATACGTTCGAAGGTCAAGGTCATAGATGCACAAGAAGACTTAAATTGTTAATTATCTTGAAAACTATTAACTTTTTGTATAGGCATGTATGTTAGAATATTGTAGGAAATGATATGGGGATCATTCTGATGTATGATTCAAGGTCTTACATTCAAAGTTGATGCACAAGAAGACTCAAATTGTTAATTATCTTTAAAACTATTAACTTGTTGCATAGACATATATACCAAAATATTGTAGGTATTGACGTGACGATCATTTTGATATGGCTCAAGGTCATACATTCATAAGTCAAATTCATAGATGCATAAGAAGACTCAAATTGTTACGTTTAATTATCTTGAAAACTTTTAACTTGTATATTAGAATTTTGTAATTTTGCAAATGACTTTGGCCATATCCTCAGGTAAGCGTTAAGCCCAATGGGCCTCTTGTTTTAAAGTCTTATAGAGTGTTGGTTCTATAATATATTGTTTCTATATTGTCTTATAGAGTGTTGGTTCTATAATATATTGTTTCTATATTGTCTTATAGAGTGTTGGGTCTATAAAATATTGTTTCTACATTGTCTTTTGAGTGTTGGTTCTGTAATATATTGTTTCTACATTGTCTTATAGAGTGTTGGTTCTGTAATATATTGTTTCTATATTGTCTTATAGAGTGTTGGTTCTATAATATATTGTTTCTACATTGTTTTATAGAGTGTTGGGTCTATAATTTATTGTTTCTACATTGTCTTATAGAGTGTTGGTTCTGTAATAAATTGTTTCTACATTGTCTTATAGAGTGTTGGGTCTATAATATATTGTTTCTATATTGACTTATAGAGTGTTGGTTCTAACTTCTATAATATTTTGTTTCTACATTGTTTTATGGAGTGTTGGTTCTATAATATATTGTTTCTACATTGTTTTATAGAGTGTTGGGTCTATAAAATATTGTTTCTATATTGTCTTATAGAGTGTTGGTTCTAACTTCTATAATATTTTGTTTCTACATTGTTTTATAGAGTGTTGGTTCTATAATATATTGTTTCTACATTGTTTTATAGAGTGTTGGGTCTATAAAATATTGTTTCTACATTGTCTTATAGAGTGTTGGGTCTATAATATATTGTTTCTACATTGTTTTATAGAGTGTTGGTTCTATAATATATTGTTTCTACATTGTTTTATAGAGTGTTGGTTCTATAATATATTGTTTCTACATTGTCTTATAGAGTGTTGGGTCTATAATATATTGTTTCTACATTGTTTTATAGAGTGTTGGTTCTATAATATATTGTTTCTACATTGTTTTATAGAGTGTTGGGTCTATAATATATTGTTTCTACATTGTCTTATAGAGTGTTGGTTCTATAATATATTGTTTCTACATTGTTTTATAGAGTGTTGGGTCTATAATATATTGTTTCTACATTGTCTTATAGAGTGTTGGTTCTATAATATATTGTTTCTACATTGTTTTATGGAGTGTTGGGTCTATAAAATATTGTTTCTACATTGTCTTATAGAGTGTTGGGTCTATAATATATTGTTTCTACATTGTTTTATAGAGTGTTAGTTCTATAATATATTGTTTCTACATTGTTTTATAGAGTGTTGGGTCTATAATATATTGTTTCTACATTGTCTTATAGAGTGTTGGTTCTATAATATATTGTTTCTACATTGTCTTATAGAGTGTTGGGTCTATAAAATATTGTTTCTACATTGTCTTATAGAGTGTTGGGTCTATAAAATATTGTTTCTACATTGTCTTATAGAGTGTTGGGTCTATAATATATTGTTTCTACATTGTCTTATAGAGTGTTGGGTCTATAAAATATTGTTTCTACATTGTCTTATAGAGTGTTGGGTCTATAAAATATTGTTTCTACATTGTCTTATAGAGTGTTGGGTCTATAAAATATTGTTTCTACATTGTCTTATAGAGTGTTGGGTCTATAAAATATTGTTTCTACATTGTCTTATAGAGTGTTGGGTCTATAAAATATTGTTTCTACATTGTCTTATAGAGTGTTGGGTCTATAATATATTGTTTCTACATTGTCTTATAGAGTGTGGGTTCTGTAATATATTGTTTCTACATTGTCTTATAGAGAGTTGGTTCTGACTTCTATAATATTTTGTTTCTACATTGTCTTATAGAGTGTTGGGTCTATAATATATTGTTTCTACATTGTCCTATAGAGTGTTGGGTCTATAATATATTGTTTCTACATTGTCTTATAGAGAGTTGGTTCTGACTTCTATAATATTTTGTTTCTACATTGTCTTATAGAGTGTTGGTTCTGTAATATATTGTTTCTACATTGTCTTATAGAGTGTTGGTTCTATAATATATTGTTTCTACATTGTTTTATAGAGTGTTGGTTCTATAATATATTGTTTCTACATTGTTTTATAGAGTGTTGGGTCTATAATTTATTGTTTCTACATTGTCTTATAGAGTGTTGGTTCTATAATATATTGTTTCTACATTGTCTTATAGAGTGTTGGGTCTATAATATATTGTTTCTACATTGTTTTATAGAGTGTTGGGTCTATAATATATTGTTTCTACATTGTTTTATAGAGTGTTGGGTCTATAATATATTGTTTCTACATTGTCTTATAGAGTGTTGGTTCTATAATATATTGTTTCTACATTGTTTTATAGAGTGTTGGGTCTATAATATATTGTTTCTACATTGTCTTATAGAGTGTTGGTTCTATAATATATTGTTTCTACATTGTTTTATAGAGTGTTGGGTCTATAATTTATTGTTTCTACATTGTCTTATAGAGTGTTGGTTCTATAATATATTGTTTCTACATTGTCTTATAGAGTGTTGGGTCTATAATATATTGTTTCTACATTGTTTTATAGAGTGTTGGTTCTATAATATATTGTTTCTACATTGTTTTATAGAGTGTTGGGTCTATAATATATTGTTTCTACATTGTCTTATAGAGTGTTGGTTCTATAATATATTGTTTCTACATTGTCTTATAGAGTGTTGGGTCTATAAAATATTGTTTCTACATTGTCTTATAGAGTGTTGGGTCTATAAAATATTGTTTCTACATTGTCTTATAGAGTGTTGGGTCTATAATATATTGTTTCTAAATTGTCTTATAGAGTGTTGGGTCTATAATATATTGTTTCTACATTGTCTTATAGAGTGTTGGGTCTATAAAATATTGTTTCTACATTGTCTTATAGAGTGTTGGGTCTATAAAATATTGTTTCTACATTGTCTTATAGAGTGTTGGGTCTATAAAATATTGTTTCTACATTGTCTTATAGAGTGTTGGGTCTATAAAATATTGTTTCTACATTGTCTTATAGAGTGTTGGGTCTATAATATATTGTTTCTACATTGTCTTATAGAGTGTGGGTTCTGTAATATATTGTTTCTACATTGTCTTATAGAGTGTTGGTTCTATGATATATTGTTTCTACATTGTCTTATACAGTGTTTGTTGGTTCTATAATATATTGTTTCTACATAGTCTTATAGACTGTTTGTTCTATAATATATTGTTTCTATATTGTCCTATAGAGTGTTGGGTCTATAATATATTGTTTCTACATTGTCTTATAGAGTGTTGGGTCTATAATATATTGTTTCTACATTGTCTTATAGAGAGTTGGTTCTGACTTCTATAATATTTTGTTTCTACATTGTCTTATAGAGTGTTGGGTCTATAATATATTGTTTCTACATTGTCCTATAGAGTGTTGGGTCTATAATATATTGTTTCTACATTGTCTTATAGAGAGTTGGTTCTGACTTCTATAATATTTTGTTTCTACATTGTCTTATAGAGTGTTGGTTCTGTAATATATTGTTTCTACATTGTCTTATAGAGTGTTGGTTCTGTAATATATTGTTTCTACATTGTCTTATAGGGTGTTGGTTCTGTAATATTATACGGTTGTTGAACTTATATTGTGAAATATTGTCCCAAGTTGACTCGACATATGCGCAAGCTTGACCCCTTTATTATAAAGCAAAAAATATTTCATTTGCTTCTCAATTCTATTTCATCTAAAAATATCATTTTTTGTCTCAAAATACACAAGTATTGCACTAGTTCTTATATATTGATTTAAGAACTAGTCAAATATCATTTTTGAAAATGTCCTTTTCAGCCATGATTCAAATGACAGCGTCACAAGTGTGCAATATGAAAAAATGGATTCGGGACACTGGAACAAAGTTTGTGTGCAAATATTGATATATATTGCATGCTAACACCTCTTAATTCATTAATTTATTTCTATGAAACATATATTGCTATATAAAAAATGTTGTTTCTATATTATAAAATGGAGTGCCAGTTCTATAATATATTGTTTCTATATTGTCTTACAGAGTGTTGGTTCCATGGTAGAGAGAAGCTGTTACCCATGCATTCGTCATATTGATGGTGATGTTATCCATGTCAGAGATTGTGTTTTACTTCGGTCAGGGCCTCGTAAATCTGACATTCCTTATGTTGCAAAAGTAAAAGCCTTCTGGGAAGATCCAATCAGTAGTAAGTTTTATACAATGTGCTTAGTATCCTATATAGCATTTTATCAGTTTACTTATGGTGGAAAGTGGAGTGGAGTGGAGTAATGGTTGATGTTTTATGTCCCAGTTAAGATTCCTATACATATCAAGGCAGTCAGTTTTCAGAATGATGGAGGAAACTGGAGTGCACAGAGAAATCTGCCAACCATCCACAAGTAAACTGGCAAACTTCTTTACACTGGGATCTGCCATAGTTGGATTCCAGCCTAAATGGTTAGAGGCACTATGATCTGAAAACGTGCTCTTCAAGCCACTAGACAAAGGCCCGCTCTTACATATAGCGATTCAGATTTGGGCTCATGATTAGAGTTGTTGCTTTGTTACTTCTCAAATTTTATACCAAACCAGTATTCTTGTACTGATTCAGATTTAGGCTCAGCAGTTATACATCCTGATTAGGGTTTATGAAACTGTCAAATTTCTTTTAACATTATTAATTTCTGTTGCTGACACTTATTTCACAGACAGATTTGACCTTTTTTCATTTATGTATATTCAGAAGAAATGATGATGAGTATACTATGGTATTATCAACCAGAACACATTGAAGGTGGAAGAAAACCTCACCATTTGTTATGTGAATTGTTTGCCTCAAAGCATAAAGATGAGAATTGTGTAGCATGTATAGAAGACAAAGGATATGTTCTGACTTATGCTGAATATTGCAGGTAATTGTTCATTATTTACACTTTGTTAATTTTTGTTGTTGTATTATAGAGTAAAAACAAAATCTATTTCAAAAAATTGAAGAAATGCATGTACTACAAAAAAAAAAAAAAAAAAAAAAAAAAAAAAAATGAAATGTCAGGCTTTTCATAGAATGCCCAAAGTACTATATTCAGGAAAACACAAGTAATAGAAAGCCTTAGTGAATGTGTGTTGTCATCAAATTCCTAGCTGTTTGGTCACATGTTTTAAATGATGATACATGAAGCTTTTAAGTATTCAGTTACAAATACTGATATTTTATTTTTAATTGAACTTGCAATAAACTATCTTTCATTAATTAACGATTGAATTTACCTGTATGATATTATTTACGTAGATTTATGGCTGAACAGCGAAGAGCAGAGACATTTTTCCCACTAAGACGCATTGTTGTTCCGGAGTCATTAGAAGAATATCCAGGAAAAAATAAGCTTCCTATAGCAGGTGTAGATCCTAATACAGTATATGTGTGTAGACAGGTGTATGACTTTAAATTAAAACGAATACTTAAAAATCCTTCTTGATTTATATGATATTGTGGTTAACCTTTTTAGGATGTTTATATAGACACAAAGGCAGAGAAAAAAATGTCTACTAAAGTAATGAAAAATCTGAAATCTTCAGACTTAATAAGAATTTAAATAAAGTATCCTGCCCTTATCAAATATGGACACTGTTACTTTAAAATAGCAAAAATGAAAAATTTTAAATCTAGAAATGTTTAAGCATTACATTGTTTAAAGACATTTTAAATTTTAAAATGTTGGCTTTTTTTTAAACAGATTATTCATGTTATGTGTTATTTAGAACAAAAATTTTGTATTTTTTCCCTTAAAACAAAGGCTCAAGTGAGCTTTTCTGATCAAAATTTGTCTGTCGTTGTCGCCGTCGTCGTCCGCGGCATAAACTTTTACATTTTCGACTTCTTTTCTGAACCTACAAGGTGGATTTCATTAAAACTTGGTCAGATGCATATATGGGCCAGTGCAATTCAGATTTGTTCGTGACATTGTCCTGGCTCCCAAAACTAGGTCAAGGTGACCTATGGTTCCAAAAAACTTAAAAAATCTTCTTCTCCGAAAGCGAAGATGGTAGAAAAAAATCTGATGTGATATTTGGCTTCTCTAAGGTCTTAAGCTTATAAATTGTTCATTTCGTGAAATTTGGTAATAAATTAGGTTAGGCGTTTTTGCGTTTTATATTAAAAATTTCGTAAAATGGCTTTAAATTGTTATAACTTGACTATATGAATAGATATTGACATGGGGTTTTCAGTTTTGACCTTTTTCTTGTAATAACCTTCAAAATGGGGTCAAGGTCAAAGTTCAAGGTCATGACCTCGTTTGTAATTTGTGCAGTTTTAGGCTGTTTTTTTCAAAATTTTAAGAGATATATAATATCAAAACATTGTTAAAATATTCAGCATGACAAAATGTAAAAAGGTACAAAGTTTCTTAACAATATGATAATACCTGTAGGAGTTGTTGCCCTTGAAATGTTATTAGCTCAACTGGCTATAGCCAGCTGAGCTTATGGCATGGTTTTGCGTGCGTCTGTGCATCCGTGCGTGCGTGCGTGCGTGCGTGCGTGCGTAAACTTTAATCTTCTCCTCTGAAACCACTGGGCCAATTGGGACCAAATTCGATGTGGAAGGTCTTTGGGTGGAATAGACCAAAGTTTGTACCAGGCGACCCCGCCCGACATCCAAGATGGCCGCTGTTACTATAAATAGCAAAAACACATAAATAGCCATTGCTGGGTCATTTTTTAACCGTTTTTGTTCAAATTTGAAATGTAGAGAGTAGATAGCGGGGCATTCAATATATTTAACAGATTTTTACGAATTATGCAAATGAGGTGTAATATTTCAGCAATTCTTTGAAAATCTTCTCCTCTGAAACCACTGGGCCAATTGGAACCAAATTTGGTATGGAAGGTCCCTAGGTGGGGTAGACCAAAGTTTGTACCAGGCGCCCCCGCCCTACATCCAAGATGGCCGCTGTTACTATAAATAGCAAAAACACATAAATAGCCATTGCTGGGTCATTTTTTAACCGTTTTTGTTCAAATTTGAAATGTAGAGAGTAGATAGTGGGGCATTCAACATATGTAACGGGTTTTTGTGAGAAATTTTTCGTTGACCCGATTTTTACGAATTATGCAAATGAGGTGTAATATTTAAGCAATTCTTTGAAAATCTTCTCCTCTGAAAGCACTGGGCCAATTGGAACCAAATTTGGTGGGGAAGGTCCCTAGGTGGGGTAGACCAAAGTTTGTACCAGGCGACCCCGCCCTACATCCAAGATGGCCACTGTTACTATAAATAGCAAAAACACATAAATAGCCATTGCTGGGTCATTTTTTAACCGTTTTTGTTCAAATTTGAAATGTAGAGAGTAGATAGTGGGGCATTCAACATATGTAACAGGTTTTTGTGAGAAATTTTTCGTTGACCCGATTTTTACGAATTATGCAAATGAGGTGTAATATTTAAGCAATTCTTTGAAAAACTTCTCCTCTGAAACCACTGGGCCATTTGGAACCAAATTTGGTGTGGAAGGTCCCTAGGTGGGGAAGACCAATGTTTGTACCAGGCAACCCCGTCCGACATCCAAGATGGCCACTGTTACTATAAATAGCTAAAACACATAAATAGCCATTGCTGAGACATTTTTCAACCGTTTTTGTTCAAATTTGAAATGTAGAGAGTAGATAGCAGTGCATTTAACATATGTAACAGGTTTTTTTGAGAAATTTTTCGTTGACCTGATTTAAGAATTATGCAAATGAGGTGTAATATTTAAGCAATTCTTTGAAAATTTTCCTCTGAAAGCACCGGGGCAATCAGAACCAAATTTGGTGTGGAAGGTTGGCCTGACTAAAGTTTGTACCAGACAACCTTGTCCAACATCCAAGATGGCTGCTGCTACTATAAATAGAAAAAAAACACTAAAATTGCCATTTTTAACCATTTAGCTCAAATTTGAAATATACAAAGTATATTGTGAGGGATTCAACATATTTAACCGGTTTTTGTGGGAAATTTTTCGTTGACCTGATTTTCAAGAATTATGCTTAAGGTGTAATATTTAGCAAAATCTTTGAAAATCTTCTCCTTTGAAACAACTGGGCCAATTGGAATGAAATTTTGTGTGGAAGGTCCAAATGTCGGCCTGACTAAAGGTGGTACCAGGCAACCCGGGCTGACATCCAAGATGGCGTCATAACTAAAAATAGAAAAAAAGACCATTGTTGATCTTTTTTTCCACCAATTGAGCTCAAATTTTAAATATAGAAAGTATACCTTGTGGGATTCAAAATATATAATGTTTTTTTCTGAGAAAATTTTTATTGACCCAATTTTTAAGAAATATGCAAATTAGGTGTAATATTTAGTAAAAATCTTTTCCTCTAAAATAACTGGGTGAATTGGAACCAAACTTCCTGTGGAAGGTTCCTACATCGGCCTAAAAAAAGTTTGAACCAGTCTAAGATGCCTGTTGTTACTAGATATATATATATAAAAAAATAGCCATTGTGGATCCATTCTAAGCTCAACTGGCTAAACCCAGCTGAGTTTATGGCATAATGAAGCATGCCTGCATGTGTGTGTTGCAAAGTAGGCTTCATTGAAGCAAAAATGGTCATAAGCTCAATTTATTTCCCATCTTAAGCTGATAAACAATTATGGTAACCACATCACATTGTCTTAAAGGCACCACAGTGGCTATGTGGTCTTAAGCATTCGATGTTACGAATCACAGCACCTTTCACCCCTGACATTGTGCATTAATGCCAAGTGGCGCTAGCACTTCATCTTTGAAAGTTCGTCAGTTAACTTGCTGCTTGGTCGTGGTTTTCTCCTATAATCCAGTGTCCTCCACCATTTCCAAAATTGACAGTCTCCATATAAGTGAAATATTCTTGAGTTGAACATTAAACAGCATTTCAATCGAAAACAAACATTGTCTTACATATGCAGCCAGTTGAGCATCACAGGCCCTATTGGGCCTCTTGTTTTTCTGCCAATGAAAACTAAAATTGTGCATTAGCTTGAAAACTATAAACTTTTTGTATAGACATGTATTTTAGGATATTGTAGGTATTGACATGACAAACATTTTGATATATGGCTCAAGGTCATACATTCAAAGGTCAAGGTCATAGGTGCATAAAAAGACTGAAATTGTTAATTATCTTGGAAACTATTAACTTTTTGTATTGGCATGTATATTAGAATATTGCAGGAATTGATATGGTAATCATTCTGATATGAGATTGAAGGTCTTACATTTAAAGGTCAAGGTCATAAATGCATAAGAAGACTCAAATTGTTAATTATCTTGAAAACCATTAACTTTTTGCATAGGCATATATATTAGAATATTGTAGGTATTGATATGACAATCATTTTGATATGTGGCTCAAGGTCATACATTCAAAGGTCAAGGTCAGGTGCATAAAACAACTGATATTGTTTATTATCTTGGAAACTATTAACATTTTGTATTTTCATGTATATTAGAATATTGTAGGAATTAATATGGCGATTATTCTGATTTAAGATTCAAGGTCATACATTCAAAGGTCAAGGTCATAGATGCATAAAAAGACTAAAATTGTTAATTATCTTGAAAACTATTAACTTTTTTATAGGCATGTATATAAGAATATTTTATGTATTTTTGCAAATGATTTTCGATATATACTCAGGTTGGCCATATCCTCAGGTGAGCGTTAAGGCCCATGGTCCTCTTGTTTTTATTCAGTTTTAATGTGGAAGATCTGAGATTACGGTAATTATTAACCCTAACCTTAATCCAAACAATAAAAAAAGTGTATTTCAGTTATGATCAGTTTTAAATACCCCCCCCCCCCCCCCCAAAATGAAATTTAAATACAAAAAAATTTTATGATCATTTATATGGTTGTTTTATGATATTTATTGAAACCTTTTGTGTACCTTTATGTTTTGGTTTCATTTAAGAAACACATACTACATGTACACATACAAACATATGTTTTTTTTCATGGTGTCAAATCAAATATTTGTTGTTTTTGTGGACACACTGACCCATTTATTTACCTTGTCAAAGAATAGTAAATATATGATAAATGTATACTGGTAGTTATTTATTACCATACATTTCTGCATAAACAGCAAATTAATGACCCAACAAAGTTGTTAATGGATGTTATATCATGTTTTGGTAAGCAAAATATCTTAATTCTTGAAGAAGAAAAAAACTATCTGGAGGGTTAATCTGAAATGGTTTTATTACCGGTATTATCTTTTTAAATTTTTTTTCTCTCTTATATCAAAATAAAACTCTTGTTATTAATATTAGATTATTTTCATATCAGGAAATGAAAATGTATATATATTGTTGGAGATACTAAACAGTTTCATTATGGGAGATACAAGTAATTCTGGACAATCTACTCGCTTGTCACCAAAACAGAGAGAGAGAGAGAGAGAGAGAGATGGTTAAGAAAGGATCATGATTCTTACATTCAAAAAATAGAACTAGATGTTTCAAAAATGACGGGATTAATTCTGTTAAATCCATACATGCTTTGGGTAAATTCAGACACATTTTTTATTGAATAAAAGGGTCTAAAAATTATCTTAGTAGAAGGTGCCATAGAAAATATTAATTAAAATCTTTATCTTTTGAGGGAATTTACCTGATGTACAGAATTACCTGATATACAGAATTACCTGAATCTTTCCTAGAATTTTTTTTTATATTATTTAAAAGACAAAAACGTGTGCCTTATCTGTCTGTGATTATTTTAATTGTAAAAATTTTGCATGTATGTATTATAATTTGTACAGTATTAGAGTGTGGAAAAATGAAATTTGTTATTACTTAAAGTCAATTTATTGTATTATAAAGATATTTTAATGATTTTAAATTTTATATAAGAAAGAATTTTGTTTCCTTGTTCAAGAAATAACCTGAATGGATGCTGTGCACACTGTGTAATTTCCAAATAATGAAATTGCTTAAGTGTGCACTGGGTCCTTCTCAGCGACCCAAATGAAAATAAGATTAAATATTTATTATTAAATAGCTGATAAGAAATGGAATTATATATCATTTTGATCCAAAGTTTAGATTAAATACTTAATCTTAACTAAGATAAAGACAAAAAAAAAAGTAATTTACACATTTTGTTTTAAATTGCTCTTTGTGCATCGCCAGTTCTTTAATGTTTTTTTTTTTTTCTTTAAAAATCTCTTGATGACAAGATGCTTTGATGGCCAAGTCTAAAGCATGCACAAATGGATCACCTCTAATGCTTGATTTATATTCAGTTAGATCTGTAGTGTAAGAAAGTTTGTCAGTGCACTTGGTGCAAATAATTTGTTTCCTGGGCACTCTTGTTTCCTCTACCATTCCTGTAGTGATTAACTCAATATAAGGGAAATACATTTGACTTGGGTGTAAAATAATGTTCTCCTCTCTATTTTTGATGACTGATATACTTTGACTTGTTGTTTTAAAAGTATCTTTCAATTAAGTTGTAAATTTGATGTTAAGTATGTTAATTATGTATATATTTACATAAAGACCATGAAGGCTGTGTTCAATTTCATTATGTTGACATGATGTACAAGGGATTTTGTTATTAATGAAATAATGCATACTAAATTTTAAATGGCTGTTAATTGTAATAGTGCTAGTCATATATGTTAGATTTGAATTTTTATGTTCATTTTTAATTAACTTTTTTTATTCTATAAAATAGTTTGATTTAATAAGAAATACCATATTGCATTTTTAAGTTTTCATATTTACTGGTACATAGATATACATAAACTTGCCTGGTACATGTATTCTCTCAGTGGAATACTACTTACATGTCATTTGTTTTATCATTCTGTTTAATTATTCAGTTACATTGTAATGTTATATTGGTGTTGTTCAGCTGTCAAGTTTTTGTTAAGATTATTTGTATTTCATGCGCCAGATACTTATTTTTATGAGTTGATAATTAAATGGGAAAATTTCCTATGGAATATAGCTATCCTAAAAACTGAGGTATTCATTGATTTGACAGACACAGCCACACTACCATATTATTTTTGTGTGGGTGGTGCATTTGAATTTGAATATGTGTTGGATAGAGAATTTCAATCAAGAATTCTTTCTGTTATGCCTGTTAATGCTTACAAAGATTTTATATAATGTCTTGACTTTAGATTTTAAAATACTGTACAGCAGATATACATATGCATATTGGTACATTCAATTCCCATCAGTTTACAGTGTCAACCACAAGTTTTATTGTAGTTATCTCCCTTGGCAGTAGGGACACATTTCTAGCGTTCTGTAAAATTCTCATGTTTTCTCCTCAGCTATAAATAAGAACAATCAATTTTATACAGGATTCACCATCTTGATGAATAAATGGGTGGGTTGTTTTATATCTTTTTACTTAATTTGTTTGCTGTGATTTATTATTGTTTTATTTACCTGTAATAGTACCTGTACTATTATATTTTGTTGTTTGTGTTGTTTATTAATAATGACACAATAATCCAGGTTTAAATAGTACCAATATTTGGGTTAAGATATGTTAATGATTATATACAGTATTTATTCAGTGTATTATGAATGGGCTTGTCGTATGTTTAAATAAATCAACAGATATGTATTAGATTGCCTGCATGAAGTGCAAAAGTGTTTTTGTTGTATGCCCCTTTTAAGCATTAGTGTCCAATGATAAGTTTACAGGGCAACTTCAAAAAAATGATTCATAAAAGGGAACTATTTGTGGCATTTGTTGCTCTAAAGTTTATCGAGTACTACTAGTATTAGTTTCACATTTTATAGTTACATTATCAATGCCCTATATTGATCTTATTTTTAACTAATAGATGTCAAATATGACCGAACAGTGGTTTAGAGATTAATTTTAAGTTTATTAACATACGTGTGCTAATATCATGATAAATGATGATTGTTAATATCATAGAATTATATTGGAAACAAAAATTTCATTCATACTTGAATCATGCTCCACCTCTATTCACTTTTATTTACAACAGTATATCAAGAATTGTGATATTTAGAAAGAAATTGATGAAATACTCTAACTTGTCTAACTGTATGAATCTTTCATTTCACCTTTGAATATTTACTCTATGTAAGTATTGGAATTGGAAAAGAAAGAAAAATTGTTGAACTTAATTCTGGATGTGCAAGTATTTGAATAGAAAGGGGTGATTAAAAAATTGTTGGGACTTCATTCAGGAATCAAGAAGTGTAATTTTTAGAATTAGAAAGGAGACAGAGAGAAATTATTATTACTAAATAAGGAATATGTTATCAAAGATATACATGAAGATAATGTTTTATGCCTACATGAGATTCTACATTTCTCTATATTAAATGATACTACTATTGCAAGATTGTATTTCATCTGTTAATGTACATTAGATCACTTAATTTTCTGAGAGAAAAATTTTTGCATAATTGTGAATGAATTCAATCAAGTTTAATTTTTCCTAAATTTTTCGATTGCAAGTGCATATGTATCTACAAAGAATAGTTGTTGTGCTACATAAAGTATAGTTTAAATACATGTAGTTAAGCATAGGTGATTAAGTTATAGTTTAATTTGCGGAAATCTTTGTCTTTTATTAACCCAATTCTGTAGTACAGAAATTTTTATTTAAAAATAAGTTACCAGGTTTACAATTTCTATCTTTGATAAGATATAACTGATATTTTATTTTGTTTAGAGGCTACAACTTACGATTTTTTTTTTCACTGACTGTTTACTTAGGCTAATGGAGCTTTGAACAAGACATTTATATACATAAATTGTCACCAAGTAAGACCTGTTATTGTCAGTTTCTTTGTACTCAAGTAAAATTTCCCTGTACACCCCTGTTTAAATCATTAAGTGCCAATAATGGTATCAAACTTATTTACTAAAAAAAAAGACTTAGTGCATTCAAAATTACGCTTCACAAAGTTAAAAAATCATGGGGGCCATGTAAAACTTGATTCAGACATTTGAACATTTGCCTCATTTCTTCATTCCTATGTTGTAGATCCCCAACCCTCTACAGGAAATATCCATACTATTTAATCATAATAGGCCAAGAAATAATATATACATGTATTTTGCACATCTGTATCAAATTATGCAATTCATTAAATTCAAAATTATTGTATATATGTGGTTTATTAAAATGCAAGTCAGTTAAATATTTCAGCAGATAAAATGTTTTCAACACCGAACTTTTGTAGTCTGTTATGTTTATTGTAGTACATTTGTACTTTAAACCAGTATTAATGCATTTCTTAGTCGCATAAGAAAGACAGGACTTACAGAATCAAGCATCACATTAAGCTTTTTCTTGGAACTTGGCTTCTTACAGATGTCGGTAATAACTCTCTTGGTAGTCAGTTTCATAAATTTTGCACATTGATAGAGCATCTGCCTTGAGATCAGAATGTCAGATGCTAAAACCCTAGCTGGGTTGACTTATAACAATTATTTGAGATACTGCTTCCTCACCGGACACTCCGCATTAGGACAGAGTTAAGACTGGTTCAACCAGTCATCATCATCATCATCATCATTATCATCATCATCATCATCATCCTGTTTAGATTATCCAGGCCTTTGATAATTTCTTTTACAGGTGTGAGGCCTGGCTGTCAAACTGTGAACAAGAGTCAGTGCCAGGATCATGTGAATGGGGGAGTGGAATGCTTGTCTGGCATACTGACTAGGTGAGCTAGTTCTTTAATAAAAAGCATGGTAGTAAAGGTGGACCATAATACATAATGAATCATTTCCTGTATACACAAATTTGTTCTTAAGATGAAATGGTAGAGATTAATTAAACTTGCTCTTGCAAATGGCTGTAAAATTGCCGATTCAAGGTTAAACATGACAACCAACATCAATCTAATTAATCAACTAGTAACAAATTCAAATTTAGCCGTAAAATATTATACAAATTGAATTTCAGTTGGAAAGACAAATTCAGAAAGCATACATTCTGTATTTATAGGCCCATATATAACCAAGTTAATCCTGTAAGAATAAGATGTCTCCTTGGATAGACTGCCAGTTAATTGTAGCTTTTATACAATTTGAAATAAACCTGGCTGGGGGTTGAAACAATGTCACTTAAATCTGAGGTCTACAGTCTTTCCCACTCAAATATACATCTTCAAAGGAATAATCAAGGAACATCTAAATTTTTTAAATTAATGACCTAGATCAATTGATACATTTCTTGCTCATTTTGTAGAACTTTTTTGTTTTAGTCCTTGGCCAGGACTTGTTGAGACTTAAGATCAGGTTATGACCAATCTTTGTTGGAGGCTTAGTACATGTATTTAGAAATGAAAATCATTCACATTAATGTAAACTAGAGACCCTGTAGGGCCTATGATATTCAACTAGTGTATTTACTACAATTGAGATATAATAAAAACTATGTGGATATCTTAACAGATTAAGTAGAAAAATATCTGGAAATACATAAATCCATATTGGCTTTAGTTCCACAAAGAAAGACTTTTAAAGAATTGGCTTAATACAGTGCAATGTTGTATTTGGGCAAATGGAATTAGGGAAGAAGAATTTTTAAAATTTTGTACATGTACCTATTTTGCATATTCCAGTTATTTTTATTGTGAGCTAATGAAAGAGTTAGAATAAACCTGTAATATATAGAGAATGGCATCCAAATTGTTTAATCTATTGGCCATCTTTGGTGATTTAGCAACCATGTTCACTGTAATTTACTTAACTCTGGGGACCATTCACACTAAATTTATTTCCATTTGATTACATTGTTCTCATTACATTCAAATGTCTATTAAGAAAGGGAAACAACAATTTACATGCAGTCAATGATATTTTAATTGAATAGCTAGGAGAACTACATGTAGTTATGACATAAAACTAATGTTTTATAAATGAACTGATAAAATGTCCAATTGAAGCTAAGCAGTGAGAAATCCATCTAAGATACTGTAAAAACTATTTTGGCAAGGGTTAATTTTAGCTTATTATATAACAAATAAACAATTTATTTTTTATGTCATTCAGAACAAAAGTGCTGTATCAGTGTTATGTTTAGTTACCATGTGAAGCAGTAATAATTTCTCTGTTGTTTCTTCATCTTTGTTGTGATTTTTGTCTCTGAGTAATATCAAAAATATTAAATCACATTTTAATCAATTTGCTTAAATAACCACAAGCTTAATAATATGGTTGCTCGGTCGAGAGAATTTCACTTTAATTAAATACATTTAACTGTTAAAAGTAATT
Source organism: Tegillarca granosa (assembly GCA_029721355.1). Lineage (NCBI taxonomy): Eukaryota > Metazoa > Mollusca > Bivalvia > Arcoida > Arcidae > Tegillarca > Tegillarca granosa. Next base: position 43,242,624 of record CM056595.1, read on the forward strand.
CTGTCACAGATTGTTACAAAACAAACAAAAAACAATTAACAATACAAATTTATTGACACAAAATTCTTACATGTACATGTATAAACAATTCCATGCATTTCTGTATAAAAAGACATTTAAAACAGTCATATAAAATATGGGACTAGGATTTAAAATTTGGCACATCTGTCATGAAAGCAGAACACTATCGTTGTAAAAAATAAATACAAAATGCATGTATGTATTTCAGTGAAAAATGATAAGCTTTTTATATAAAGCTTTTGAAAAAGCATTTGACCTTTAATAGTATTTTACATGTTTTGAACTGACAAATAATATTTGGCATACCTGTATATAATGAATATAGTTTGGCATTAACAGAAATGAGCCATAATAAAATATACAATTATTTACCTTATTAGGGGGTTTTATCATTTTGAAAGTTGATAAACCCTTGTTTTTCCTCAAATTTATGTCAATAGTTGCAAAATTAATAACAAGTTTCACCAGGGGCACTTGCTTTTACATTTTTAGTAGATTTTTAGTAGGAGGTAAGACATTATGTCAATGTAGTCACCATGGTGACCTCTCAACCATAAAGAGAAGGTCAGTTTGTGATTTTATAAAAATTGTACTATCAATTACCATAAAGACATACCAGTATAGACCACAAAGAAAAAAACCTTTTCTTCTGTTTGACAAACGTTGCAATAATCAAGTTACTAAATTGTAAAATATTTTATAACCAAAAATATCAACAACTATGGTAACATATAATATTCGACAAGCTGAAGACCAGTGTGAAGAAACTGAATTATTGATGACAGTATCTGTGGTAATTTTATCTTCAATTCTGAAAAAAAGAGGAAAACATCATCATAATGTAATAACTGAATAACAATTTGGTTCTAAAAACTAACAATTTAGTTCTAAGCATCTTGCCAAAGTATGCAAATGTAAATGGTGATCATTTATGGTACTGCAGTGAACTTGAATATAAAGACCACCCAAGGAACCTGTGAAATATGGACTTATAGACAGGTGGTAATTACATGGAGGTGACTTTATACACAAGAGTTCTTTTTTGTTTAAAATACATGGATCTAAATACAGCAATTTTAGTGACAGGTGACCTTTATATACAGGTGGTCACTAGCAGGTGTAACTGTATAGACAAATGCTGATAGTTTTTATGTAGAAGTGGTCACTAGAACAGGTTTACTGTATTCTTATGATCAGCAGTCCTCATAACTTCTTTAAATTTTGTCTTTATTTATCAAAAGTAACATAGTTATATTCATATAATTATTTGGTCATATTTGCCATTAAATTTAAAACAATTCAGCAATATAATGAAGAGCAGCTATAAAAAAAAAACAATCCAGCTTTGTTTTACATCTGACAAGGTTCACCAGATTACTGCATGATTACTATAACATTTGTCTGAAACAATTACTTCATGGCATACTGTATTATATATGGGGACTTTCTACAACGAAGCAAACTGCTTACAATTAAATTGTTGACGCAAGAATATTGCAAGCCTAGGCTAATCAAGGCCCTTAAAAAGTTTTATGGCCATCATCACAATATTGTTGATAAGTATGTAGTCACTGTATCCAAAATTATACTGGATATATTTGACTTACCATAGTTCTTTAATCCTTTCATTCTCAAAATTGACTTGCACGTGATGGGTGTAGCTAGCTAGACAGGAGGTGCTTACCCTTCCGGAGCACCCGACCTCACTTCCTTGACAGAAGTTCACGTGTATAACTAATTTTTCCAGCTCTCAAAGTTTTTACTTTGTGTTTGGGATTGTAATCTGGACAAGGTATGTTTGTTTTATTTATATATAAATACTTACCTGATATCTACTGGTATGACTGTTGTATCACTATCAATTCCAAAGTCTAGTACAAAATTACCATTAACTACAGCATTATATAATGACTGATAAGTTTTATCTTCTTCTTGATCACCTGTATGAAACAATTACAAAAGATGTGGATGTGTTAAAACAATTTATTTCACCAAAATAGTTTAAAAAATAATTTCTAGTTTTCTGTATTCAATAAGACCTGAATGGCATATTGGAATATTGCAATGAGTGATTCCTTATACTTTTACAAACTTACATCAAAGACCGTACTTATTCTTTACATATAAAAAGGCACTTTTAATGTTATTAAAATCAAACATTTAAGTTATTATTAAACAAGAGACCCATGGGCCTTAACGCTCACCTGAGTATATGTCCAAAATTGTTTGCAAAGAGCAAAAGACAATATATTAGGAACAGAAACTTTACAAGTTTTCTTAAGTTAAGAACTGCCACAAAACTTAATCAGAAATATATCCACTCACATTTCATTTATAAGTAGCTTATATAATATGCATGAACTAACTGTAATGCACGAACAATTTCCAAATCATTTACAAATTTCAGTATACTTATGAAACTATGTCCTTGACCTTTGAAATTATATGACTTTGAAACATTTATGATAGCCATGTCAATACCTACAATATTCTAATATACATGCCTATACAAAAAGTTAACAGTTTTCAAGATAATTAGCAATTTAAGTCTTCTTTTGCAGCTGTGACCTTGACCTTTGAACACATGACCTTGAACCATATATCAAAATGATCGTTGTCACAATACCTACCATATTCTAATATACATGCCTATACAAAAAGTTAATAGTTTTCAAGATAATTAGCAATTTTTGTCTTTTTTTGCAGCTGTGACCTTAACCTTTGATCATATGGCCTCAAACCATATATCAAAATGATCATCATTTCAATACTTACAACATTCTAATATACATGCCTATACAAAAAGTAAATAGTTTTCAAGATAATTAGCAATTTTTGTCTTCTTTTGCAGCTGTGACCTTGACCTTTCAACATATGACCTTGAACCATATATCAGAATGGTTGTCATATTAAAAACTACAATATTCTATTATACATGCCTATACAAAAAGTTAACAGTATGGCCTCGAACCATATATCAAAATGATCATCATATCAATACTTACAACATTCTAATATACATGCCTATACAAAAAGTAAATAGTTTTCAAGATAATAAGCAATTTCAGTCTTCATTTGCAGCTGTGACCTTGACCTTTCAACATATGACCTTGAACCATATATCAAAATGATTGTTGTCACAATACCTACAATATTCTAATATTCATGCCTATACAAAAACGTAATAGTTTATCAAGATAATTAGCAATTTATGTCTTCTTTTGCAGCTGTGACCTTGACCTTTGGACACATGACCTTGAACCATATATCAAAATGATCATCATATCAATACTTACAATATTCTAATATGCATGCCTATACAAAAAGTTAATAGTTTTCAAGATAATTAGCGATTTTTGTCTTCTTTTGCAGCTGTGACCTTGACCTTTGAACATATGACCTTGAACCATATATCAAAATGATCGTCATATCAATACCTACAATATTCTAATATATATGCCTATACAGAAAGTTAACAGTTTTCAAGATAATTAGCAATTTAAGTTTGATTTTGCAGCTGTGACCTTGACCTTTGAACATATGACCTTGAACCATATATCAAAATGATCGTTGTCACAATACCTACAATATTCTAATATACATGCCTATACAAAAAGATTATAGTTTTCAAGCTAATGCACAATTTTAGTATTTATAAGCCAAAAATAACATTTCAGGAGCAACTCCTACATGGATTATCAAATAGTTATGAAACTTGGTACCTGTTTAAATTTTGTCATGCTGAACATTTTAACAATGTTTTGATTTTATATAACTCTTAATATTTGCAAGAAAATTGCCTAAAACTGCATAAATCACAAATTAGGGCATGACCTTGATTTGTGACCTTGACCCTAATTTAAAGGTCATTTCAAGAAAAAGTCAAAACTGAAAACCTCATGTCATTATCTGTTCAAATAGTCAAGTTATAACAATTTGAAGCCATTTTACGAAATTTTTTTAATTAAACGCAAAAATGCGTAACCCATTTTTCGACCAAACTTCACGAAATGAACAAACTATAGGCTTAAGACCCTAGAGAAGCCAAATATCACATCAGATTTTTTTCTCCCATCATCGGTTTTGGAGAAGAAGATTTTTTAAGATTTTTGGACCCCTAGGTCACCTTGACCTAGTTTTGGTAGCCATGGCAACACCATGAACAAATCTGAATTGCACCGGCCCATAGATGCTTCTGACCAAGTATCATTGAAATCTGTCCAGCAGTTTTGGAGAAGTTGAAAATAGGTGTTAACGACGCACGCATGCACGCACACACACATGCACACGCCACACCATGCCATAAGCTCACATGACCTTTCGGTCAGGTGAGCTAATAATTATGTATATTTACTGTAATAGCCAAAAGTTTACTTGCAGCAGTTATGATAAGAAAATAAAATTGACATCATAACATTGTCTTCTTTATATTCAATAACTGTCAAAAAGAATTACCCAGTACATGTTTTTTGATTACGTCCATGAAAACATTTAAAGACCTTTCAGTTTTAGAAAAGTACAGTAAAACTGGTACATAAAGATCACCCACAAAATCTAAGAAATATTGTTTTATATATAGTTTTTTTTCATTAAAACATAAAGCTAATGCACCTTTAAAAACACTAAAAATACTAAGTAGACAGGTGACTTCTATATAGAAATGGTCACTATAACAAGTTTTAATGTAAATACATGTATTACAAGAGGTAAATAACATTACTTCTTGTGGAAATCTTTACCTTTTGTGGTTAACCTTTACCTTTTGTATTTGACCTTTACCTCTTGTGGTTAACCTTTACTTCTTGTGGAAACCTTTACCTTGTGTGGTTTACCTTTACTTCTTGCAGTTAACCTACCCTTACCCATTATGGAATAATCATTAATAAACAAATTAATCTGGTTAAAGTTAGAAGATTATTTAAAAGGTGTGTGAATAACCAGTTAACAGTTTATTCCAAACATGAGAACTTTTGTTCATACAAAATTGTGTGCAACTATTTAAGAGTTTGTTTATCAAATAGATTACCTGAAGTTATAAGGTCAAACATGACCACACCCTCTTTTCTGTCAATCATTACATTTTTTAACCTATCACTATCCACCATTGTTATATTAAGTATCTTCTGTCTAATTTGTTTCTGGAATTCCTCTTTTGTTATTGTGTCTGCATTGAGAACCATTTTCTTGAAAATTATATTTATTTTGAGAGGAACACCTGTTAAAAGTCATATAAAATACAGTGAAAATATAGGTTTTACATGTTATACAAAATTTTGTGAAACTACAAACCCACAAATTTAAATGTCAGCATTTAATCTAGGAACCTTGATGTACATGTAAATACAGCATTAACTGGTTGTCTAGTACTAAAATTACATCTTTAAATTCTAAATACAATAAAACCTGTATATAAAGATCCCCCATAGGATCTACAAACAAGTGGTCTTTATACGTTCAGAGGTTTTCTTTTGGAATAGAAAACAAAGGGATCTTACAACAATGTTCTTAATAGACAAGTTGTATTTATATGGTGTCACTAAAGTAGGTTTTACTCATCAATACCTAGTATTCATCTTTGTAAGCAGAGTGGAGTGGAGTAATGGTGTTTTATGACCCAGTCAAGATTCTTTCACTTATTTCGAGGTGATCAGTTCTGGGATGGTGGAGGAAACCAGAGTGCCCAGAGAAAACCTTCGGCAAGTGAACTGACAAACTTTCTCACACTAGGATCTGTCCCAATGAGATTTGAACCCAGGCCGTGAAGGGAGCTGTGATCCGTAAGCGCACGCTTTAGACCACTCGGCCACCGAGGCACCATCTTGGTAAGCAATGAAGTGATGAATTGTTGTTCTTGTTGTTTTAATGTTGTTTAATGTCACATCAGCAATTTTTCAGCTATTAGCAACAAGAGCAAGGTTACTAATCTCTATAGATTAATCTAAGAACAAGGTCGTGTATGTGTGAGACATGCAAGTGTTTATTATGGTGTGCCATGTACTAGCATGCATTTAGGGTGACTTTTAGTTTAATGCAAGTTAAACTAGTTGGTATGCCACAGACAAGCATACCACTACCCCAGTCCATTATCCTAACACTGGGTGAAAGAGTTGATACTTAGTCCTCTTACTGCCGAGTGCCAGGCAAAGAAGCAGCATCTCAAATTTTTAAGTCTTATATATGACCTAGCTAGGGTTCAAACCCAATACCTTCCACTCTCAAGATGGACCCTCAACCATTGAGTCACTGAGATGGAAAAATGTTAAATTAGAAAATACAATTTAATACAAGAAACTCAGTGATGTAGTATCCCAAGGCTATGGACATTTATGTTCAAACTGAATTTAATATCCTATATCTTTGAAGGGTAGTGGATAAGCAGAAAATTTGAATAACGTACCCTTTACTGTTGTTGTCGTTACAACTGGAGTAGAAGTGGTAACTGTAGATATTAGTGGACATATAATATCTTTATTATCTGGACATTTTATTACTCCCTGATACTCTGGTACCTGTATTGATGCAAAATATACAAAACAATAAGACAACTAACTAACAACAGTATACACAAAATGACCAGTTGTCATAGTGATTATTTACATCACAGTCAGGGGTTTTCACTCATATCAAGGCAGGGAGTTGTAAAATGTTAGAAGGAAATCAAAAAGCAAGCTGTCAAACTCTCACATACTTCAATAAGTAGAACTCAAACCTAAGCAGTGAGAGGGCTGTGTGCCAAATAAACTTTGTCCATAACAAATATTTAAAGTTATATTCATTGCACCAATCTTGGTTTTTGGATGTATATGCCAGGCACAATTTTCGATCTAAATTACTATACATGTATCAGCTTAGCAACACTCTCACCAAAATGACCTTGTCAGTGGAAGGCTTGAATTCTAGAAGTAAAAGTAAATATATGTCAGTAATAACTGAATTAAAATATAAAACACTAAAGCTAATATTCTGACTTACTTTTATGTACTTTCCATATGGACAATTAAACCATGATGAATTTTTAAGTTGAACTTGTAACATCTGTATTGACAGACATCTATGATTGTAACACCTTCCTTCAAGATCTCCTAAATCTCGAAGTCCCTTTTTAAATAACAAAAGTTGATATAGCCCTCAGTGATAAAATTATTTTACCAAATAACAAGAGTTCCGCATGGCAGAGCATGATACGCCCGTCAAATCTGCAAGTCATTTATGTGGATATTTTGTTTATTATGAACTGTAAAGGGACTTATACAGTTCATATGAGCTGTTCATAATCAATAAGTCAATTCAATTATTCATCACAATGATACAAAATGCAGTGCACAAGTCAACAAGTACAATAAAAAACAATAGTAATTATTGAGATTTTGGTATTATTTTCAGTAACAAAATAGACTTACCACCAGCCACACCATTTATATAATTTTACCATCATGTTCTTGTAACCTTCATCACAAAATTGAGGTAATCTCTAGTATACTGGGTTGTTTCAAAGACAGCAAGTTCTTAGCCTACAACTCTATGTGTATCTGCTCCCTGGTAGAATAAATTAAGGAAGCTAGAGTTACGGTTCCTGAGCACTGCACTTCGGATCATCGTGGTAAGTAAGCATACCAAGTTTCAAGTCATTCTGACCATAGATGTCAGAGTTATGGGCCAGACAAACCCGCAGCGTACTCTGGCAGCACACAAAGGGGAATAACTCAAAAATTAAGGAAGCTAGAGTTACGGTTCCTGTGCACTGCACTTGGCATCATCGTGGTAAGTAAGCATACCAAGTTTCAAGTCATTCTGACCATAGATGTCAAAGTTATGATCCGGACAAACATGCTAACAGCATTCAAAGGGGAATAACTAAAAAATTAAGGAAGCTAGAGTTACGGTTCCTGAGCACTGCACTTCGCATCATCGTGGTAAGTAAGCATACCAAGTTTCAAGTCATTCTGACCATAGATGTCAAAGTTATGATCCGGACAAACATGCTAACAGCATTCAAAGGGGAATAACTAAAAAATTAAGGAAGCTAGAGTTACGGTTCCTGAGCACTGCACTTCGCATCATCGTGGTAAGTAAGCATACCAAGTTTCAAGTCATTCTGACCATAGATGTCAGAGTTATGGGCCAGACAAACCTGTCGCCAGTACGCCCATCCGCCCGCCCGGACGCCCGCCCGCCAAGGGTGATCCCATAATACGCCCCGTCTCTGACGGGCGTATAAAAATATGACATCTATACACACATTTAACACAAACTTGATAAGCAGAGAACTTGTATTTATCTACAAATTTAATATATCTGTCAAAATTACCTCAGTGCTACCTATTTTAAATTTCACACCCTGATATGATGTAAATATCTTACCTTCCACATTACAGAACAAACACTATAATAACTGTGCTACAATAGTGGTTTAACAACAACAAATAAATAAATAAAAAAAAAAATAAAAAGGTCAATTTTTTTATTCACAAATTAAGATAAGTAAACACATGAAAAAATTGTATTTAAGAGATCAAATTTTGACTGGTTTCACTAAGTTAAAAAATATGGAACTAACCCACTGTTTGCTATAGTGAAATAATACTGATCAACTAAAAACTAAATCAAGCTAAATTTATTAATTGTAAACTGTTCAGTAACTATCTAGTCAAAGAATACATTTATATACATCATACCCTTGTCAAATTTGACCAAAAACATCGACTTGACTTGGTGAATATCTCTGTATCATCTTTGTTATTTCCATCTTGTGGCTGCTGAAAGCATTCACCCTAAAATAAGATTTCTTCAAATTCAATGTGACCATTTAAGAAACAAATTTAGTGACAAACATTGGATATGTATCTCTGTGTAGGACAGAGTTTGAATCTAGACTAAAAGTTTAGATATTCCAGTCTTTAAACAGTAGCAATGAAATATTTATTACAGGGCTTCGATTATTCACTCGTCCACTCGTCCTGACGAGTAAAATGTGTACTTGGATGAGTGATATTGTTACTACCACTCGTCACGGTGCCGCGTTAAATTTATCAGGCATATACATCCAGGGGCTTGTTGCAATTAATAAACAATAGATACTCTAGTGTTTGTCGGAAAAATCTTGTTACAAGCGTCAATCAACAAAATCATTTAAACGTTTGCATCACATGCGCAAACCTATTGTTTCGCATTCGGAATTTACTTAGTATAATGTAAAATCCAACCCATGTTCCAAGTGTTTATATACTTGTCGGTCCATTAAGTATGTCAAATAAAAGTAAACAAACTGTTTTGTATGACTTTCGAAAGACAAACAAGGATGAAACAGCTGATAAAGAAGTTTTAGAAGACACTTATTAGACTACCGCTGATCCGCAAACCAGTTGCAGGTGGAAGCATTTCTAAACTTACGACTTCAAAAAGAAAGTTACTGGTTACTTAAAGTAGAAAATCCGAAGTTCGTGAAAACCTAAGAAAAAGTCAGAAAACTTTACTTATTGGTACAAGCTCTGGCTGTACTTAAGAGAAGAAATTTTCGTTTTCATGTAGTGACTGTGCCGAGTTAAATTTCAAAGTGACGAGTGGTTTTCTTCTTAACTAGGCACTGTGCCGAGTGGCATTAAAAATTCTATCTAAGGCCTGTTATTACATTACTGTCAGTATACTGTACTAAAACATCTGTATAGTTTTGTATAATAAAGTGAGATTTCTATTTTCTTTTGGTCTGTGGACATTGTTTTCCAAAACACTGTACATTTAGATAAAAACTTTCCATTTATCCAATATAATGAACTTAAGACAAAATACTGGATTGATAAGCACTGCTCTTATTCATTGTCAAAGACATTGTAAAGTCATCTGTCATGTAAATTTGGACATCTCTAACATAAAATGGTAAAGATTAGAATTCCAAAAATTTTTCAGCTGGTTAAAAACAAGAACTAAAAAGATTTTAACAGCCTTTAAGTTCAAAACAATTTGAAACTGTATTTTAAGCTATAAAATCAATTTAAAATACCTGAGTATACTGGAGCGAGGTAACATAAACTATGTGATAATTACTTGATCTTGCAATTTAACAGATGAAATATGTATGTAAGAAAGTGGTTGGTCATAAAAAGTTTCAGTTCAGGTAGGATTTACTTTGTTATACCTGTGGTTTAGGCTGTAGCACTTTACATTCGTCCCCTGTATCAGTAACATCACATACAGCTTTATCTTTATGTAGATAATGGCAACCAGTAACAGTCCTATATCAAACAAGAGGTAACGATACAGTAAGATAATGGCAACCAGTAACAGTCCTATATCAAACAAGACATAACAAAACAGTAAGATAATGACAACCAGTAACAGCCCTATATCAAACAAGACATAACAAAATAGTAAGATAATGGCAACCAGTAACAGTCCGATATCAAACAAAACATAACAAAACAGAAAGATAATGACAACCAGTAACAGCACTATATCAATCAAGACATAACAAAACAGTAAGATAATGGCAACCTGTAACAGTCCTATATCAAACAAGACATAACAAAACAGTAAGATATTGACAACCAGTAACAGCCCTATATCAAAATAGAGGTAGCAAAACAGTATAATGACAACCAGTAACAGTCCTGTATCAAACAAGAGGTAACAAGACAATAAGATAATGACAACCAGTAACAGCCCTATATCAAACAAGACATAACAAAACAGTAAGATAATGGCAACCAGTAAGAGCCCTATATCAAACAAGACATAACAAAACAGTAAGATAATGGCAACCAGTAACAGCACTATATCAAACAAGACATAACAAAACAGTAAGATAATGGCAACCAGTAACAGCACTATATCAAAAAAGACATAACAAAACAGTAAGATAATGACAACCAGTAACAGCCCTATATCAAACAAGACATAACAAAACAGTAAGATAATGATAACCAGTAACAGCCCTATATCAAACAAAAAGTAACAAAACAGTAAGATAATGACAACCAGTAACAGCCCTATATCAAACAAAAAGTAACAAAACAGTAAGATAATGACAACCAGTAACAGCCCTATATCAAACAAGACATAACAAAACAGTAAGATAATGACAACCAGTAACAACCCTATATCAGACAAGACATAACAAAACAGTAAGATGATGACAACCAGTAACAGCACTATATCAAACAAGACATAACAAAACAGTAAGATAATGACAACCAGTAACAGCCCTATTTCGAACAAGACATAACAAAACAGTTAGATAATAACAACCAGTAACAGCCCTATATTAAACAAGACATAACAAAACACTAAGATAATGACAACCAGTAACAGCCATATATCAAACAAAAAGTAACAAAACAGTAAGATAATGACAACAAGTAACAGCACTATATCAAACAAGACATAACAAAACAGTAAGATAATGGCAACCAGTAACAATCCTATATCAAACAAGACATAACAAAACAGTAAGATAATGACAACCAGTAACAGCACTATATCAAACAAGACATAACAAAATAGTAAGATAATGACAACCAGTAACAGTCCTGTATCAAACAAGAGGTAACAAAATAGTAAGATAATAACAACCAGTAACAGCCCTTTATCAAACAAGACATAACAAAACAGTAAGATAATGACAACCAGTAACAACCCTATATCAGACAAGACATAACAAAACAGTAAGATGATGACAACCAGTAACAGCACTATATCAAACAAGACATAACAAAACAGTAAGATAATGACAACCAGTAACAGCCCTATATCGAACAAGACATAACAAAACAGTTAGATAATAACAACCAGTAACAGCCCTATATCAAACAAGACATAACAAAACACTAAGATAATGACAACCAGTAACAGCCCTATATCAAACAAAAAGTAACAAAACAGTAAGATAATGACAACCAGTAACATCACTATATCAAACAAGACATAACAAAACAGTAAGATAATGACAACCAGTAACAATCCTATATTAAACAAGACATAACAAAACAGTAAGATAATGGCAACCAGTAACAGTCCTATATCAAACAAGACATAACAAAACAGTAAGATAATAAAACCCTGTAACAGCCCTGTATCAAACAAGAGGTAACAAAATAGTAAGAAAATGACAACCAGTAACAGTCCTGTATCAAACAAGAGGTAACAAAATAGAAAGGTAATGACAACCAGTAACAGCCCTTGATCAAACAAGACATAACAAAACAGTAAGATAATGACAACCAGTAACAACCCTATATCAGACAAGACATAACAAAACAGTAAGATGATGACAACCAGTAACAGCCCTATATCAAACAAGACATAACAAAACAGTAAGATAATGACAACCAGTAACAGCCCTATATCGAACAAGACATAACAAAACAGTTAGATAATAACAACCAGTAACAGCCCTATATCAAACAAGACATAACAAAACAGTAAGATAATGGCAACCAGTAACAGCCTTATATCAAACAAAAAGTAACAAAACAGTAAGATAATGACAACCAGTAACAGCCCTATATCAAACAAGACATAACAAAACAGTAAGAAAATGACAACCAGTAACAATCCTATATTAAACAAGACATAACAAAACAGTAAGATAATGGCAACCAGTAACAGCCCTATATCAAAAAAGACATAACAAAACAGTAATATAATAAGAACCCTGTAACAGCCCTGTATCAAACAAGAGGTAACAAAATAGTAAGATAATGACAACCAGTAACAGTCCTGTATCAAACAAAAGGTAACAAAATAGAAAGGTAATGACAACCAGTAACAGCCCTTTATCAAACAAGACATAACAAACAGTAAGATAATGACAACCAGTAACAACCCTATATCAGACAAGACATAACAAAACAGTAAGATGATGACAACCAGTAACAGCCCTATATCAAACAAGACATAACAAAACAGTAAGATAATGACAACCAGTAACAGCCCTATATCGAACAAGACATAACAAAACATGTAGATAATAACAACCAGTAACAGCCCTATATCAAACAAGACATAACAAAACACTAAGATAATGACAACCAGTAACAGCCCTATATCAAACAAACAGTAACAAAACAGTAAGATAATGACAACCTGTAACAGCACTATATCAAACAAGACATAACAAAACAGTAAGATAATGATTACCAGTAACAATCCTATATTAAACAAGACATAACAAAACAGTAAGATAATGGCAACCAGTAACAATCCTATATCAAACAAAAAGTAACAAAACAGTAAGATAATGACAACCAGTAACAGCACTATATCAAACAAGACATAACAAAACAGTAAGATAATGACAACCAGTAACAGCACTATATCAAACAAGACATAACAAAACAGTAAGATAATGACAACTAGTAACAATCCTATATTAAACAAGACATAACAAAACAGTAAGATAATGGCAAACAGTAACAGCCCTATATCAAACAAAAAAGTATTAAAACAGTAAGATAATGACAACCAGTAACAGCACTATATCAAACAAGACATAACAAAACAGTAAGAAAATGACAACCAGTAACAGCCCTATATCAAACAAGACATAACAAAACAGTAAGATAATGGCAACCAGTAACAGCCCTATATCAAACAAGACATAACAAAACAGTAAGATAATGGCAACCAGTAACAGTCCTATATCAAACAAGACATAACAAAACAGTAATATAATAAGAACCCTGTAACAGCCCTGTATCAAACAAGAGGTAACAAAATAGTAAGATAATGACAACCAGTAACAGTCCTGTATCAAACAAAAGGTAACAAAATAGAAAGGTAATGACAACCAGTAACAGCCCTTTATCAAACAAGACATAACAAACAGTAAGATAATGACAACCAGTAACAACCCTATATCAGACAAGACATAACAAAACAGTAAGATGATGACAACCAGTAACAGCCCTATATCAAACAAGACATAACAAAACAGTAAGATAATGACAACCAGTAACAGCCCTATATCGAACAAGACATAACAAAACAGTTAGATAATAACAACCAGTAACAGCCCTATATCAAACAAGACATAACAAAACACTAAGATAATGACAACCAGTAACAGCCCTATATCAAACAAACAGTAACAAAACAGTAAGATAATGACAACCTGTAACAGCACTATATCAAACAAGACATAACAAAACAGTAAGATAATGATTACCAGTAACAATCCTATATTAAACAAGACATAACAAAACAGTAAGATAATGACAACCAGTAACAATCCTATATAAAACAAAAAGTAACAAAACAGTAAGATAATGACAACCAGTAACAGCCCTATATCAAACAAGACATAACAAAACAGTAAGATAATGACAACCAGTAACAGCACTATATCAAACAAGACATAACAAAACAGTAAGATAATGACAACTATTAACAATCCTATATTAAACAAGACATAACAAAACAGTAAGATAATCGCAAACAGTAACAGCCCTATATCAAACAAAAAAGTATTAAAACAGTAAGATAATGACAACCAGTAACAGCACTATATCAAACAAGACATAACAAAACAGTAAGAAAATGACAACCAGTAACAGCCCTATATCAAACAAGACATAACAAAACAGTAAGATAATGGCAACCAGTAACAGACCTATATCAAACAAACAGTAACAAAACAGTAAGATAATGACAACCAGTAACAGTCCTGTATCAAACAAGAGGTAACAAAATAGAAAGGTAATGACAACCAGTAACAGCCCTTTATCAAACAAGACATAACAAAACAGTAAGATAATAACAACCAGTAACAGCCCTGTATCAAACAAGAGGTAACAAAATAGTAAGATAATAACAACCAGTAACAGCCCTTTATCAAACAAGACATAACAAAACAGTAAGATAATGACAACCAGTAACAACCCTATATCAGACAAGACATAACAAAACAGTAAGATGATGACAACCAGTAACAGCCCTATATCAAACAAGACATAACAAAACAGTAAGATAATGACAACCAGTAACAGCCCTATATCGAACAAGACATAACAAAACAGTTAGATAATAACAACCAGTAACAGCCCTATATCAAACAAGACATAACAAAACACTAAGATAATGACAACCAGTAACAGCCCTATATCAAACAAAAAGTAACAAAACAGTAAGATAATGACAACCAGTAACAGCACTATATCAAACAAGACATAACAAAACAGTAAGATAATGACAACCAGTAACAATCCTATATTAAACAAGACATAACAAAACAGTAAGATAATGGCAACCAGTAACAGTCCTATATCAAACAAGACATAACAAAACAGTAAGATAATAAGAACCCTGTAACAGCCCTGTATCAAACAAGAGGTAACAAAATAGTAAGATAATGACAACCAGTAACAGTCCTGTATCAAACAAGAGGTAACAAAATAGAAAGGTAATGACAACCAGTAACAGCCCTTTATCAAACAAGACATAACAAAACAGTAAGATAATGACAACCAGTAACAACCCTATATCAGACAAGACATAACAAAACAGTAAGATGATGACAACCAGTAACAGCCCTATCTCAAACAAGACATAACAAAACAGTAAGATAATGACAACCAGTTACAGCCCTATATCGAACAAGACATAACAAAACAGTTAGATAAAAACAACCAGTAACAGCCCTATATCAAACAAGACATAACAAAACACTAAGATAATGACAACCCGTAACAGCCCTATATCAAACAAGACATAACAAAACAGTAAGATAATGGCAACCAGTAACAGCCCTATATCAAACAAGACATAACAAAACAGTAAGATAATGGCAACCAGTAACAGTCCCATATCAAACAAGACATAACAAAACAGTAAGATAATGACAACCAGTAACAGCCCTATATCAAACAAAAAGTAACAAAACAGTAAGATAATGACAACCAGTAACAGCCCTATATCAAACAAAAAGTAACAAAACAGTAAGATAATGACAACCAGTAACAGCCCTATATCAAACAAGACATAACAAAACAGTAAGATAATGGCAACCAGTAACAGTCCTATATCAAACAAGACATAACAAAACAGTAAGATAATAAGAACCCTGTAACAGCCCTGTATCAAACAAGAGGTAACAAAATAGTAAGATAATGACAACCAGTAACAGTCCTGTATCAAACAAGAGGTAACAAAATAGAAAGGTAATGACAACCAGTAACAGCCCTTTATCAAACAAGACATAACAAAACAGTAAGATAATGACAACCAGTAACAACCCTATATCAGACAAGACATAACAAAACAGTAAGATGATGACAACCAGTAACAGCCCTATCTCAAACAAGACATAACAAAACAGTAAGATAATGACAACCAGTTACAGCCCTATATCGAACAAGACATAACAAAACAGTTAGATAAAAACAACCAGTAACAGCCCTATATCAAACAAGACATAACAAAACACTAAGATAATGACAACCCGTAACAGCCCTATATCAAACAAGACATAACAAAACAGTAAGATAATGGCAACCAGTAACAGCCCTATATCAAACAAGACATAACAAAACAGTAAGATAATGGCAACCAGTAACAGTCCCATATCAAACAAGACATAACAAAACAGTAAGATAATGACAACCAGTAACAGCCCTATATCAAACAAAAAGTAACAAAACAGTAAGATAATGACAACCAGTAACAGCCCTATATCAAACAAAAAGTAACAAAACAGTAAGATAATGACAACCAGTAACAGCCCTATATCAAACAAGACATAACAAAACAGTAAGATAATGACAACCAGTAACAATCCTATATCAAACAAGACATAACAAAACAGTAAGATAATGACAACCAGTAACAGCACTATATCAAACAAGACATAACAAAATAGTAAGATAATGACAACCAGTAACAGTCCTGTATCAAACAAGAGGTAACAAAATAGTAAGATAATAACAACCAGTAACAGCCCTTTATCAAACAAGACATAACAAAACAGTAAGATAATGACAACCAGTAACAACCCTATATCAGACAAGACATAACAAAACAGTAAGATGATGACAACCAGTAACAGCACTATATCAAACAAGACATAACAAAACAGTAAGATAATGACAACCAGTAACAGCCCTATATCGAACAAGACATAACAAAACAGTTAGATAATAACAACCAGTAACAGCCCTATATCAAACAAGACATAACAAAACACTAAGATAATGACAACCAGTAACAGCCCTATATCAAACAAAAAGTAACAAAACAGTAAGATAATGACAACCAGTAACAGCACTATATCAAACAAGACATAACAAAACAGTAAGATAATGACAACCAGTAACAATCCTATATTAAACAAGACATAACAAAACAGTAAGATAATGGCAACCAGTAACAGTCCTATATCAAACAAGACATAACAAAACAGTAAGATAATAAAACCCTGTAACAGCCCTGTATCAAACAAGAGGTAACAAAATAGTAAGAAAATGACAACCAGTAACAGTCCTGTATCAAACAAGAGGTAACAAAATAGAAAGGTAATGACAACCAGTAACAGCCCTTGATCAAACAAGACATAACAAAACAGTAAGATAATGACAACCAGTAACAACCCTATATCAGACAAGACATAACAAAACAGTAAGATGATGACAACCAGTAACAGCCCTATATCAAACAAGACATAACAAAACAGTAAGATAATGACAACCAGTAACAGCCCTATATCGAACAAGACATAACAAAACAGTTAGATAATAACAACCAGTAACAGCCCTATATCAAAAAAGACATAACAAAACAGTAAGATAATGGCAACCAGTAACAGCCTTATATCAAACAAAAAGTAACAAAACAGTAAGATAATGACAACCAGTAACAGCCCTATATCAAACAAGACATAACAAAACAGTAAGAAAATGACAACCAGTAACAATCCTATATTAAACAAGACATAACAAAACAGTAAGATAATGGCAACCAGTAACAATCCTATATCAAAAAAGACATAACAAAACAGTAATATAATAAGAACCCTGTAACAGCCCTGTATCAAACAAGAGGTAACAAAATAGTAAGATAATGACAACCAGTAACAGTCCTGTATCAAACAAAAGGTAACAAAATAGAAAGGTAATGACAACCAGTAACAGCCCTTTATCAAACAAGACATAACAAACAGTAAGATAATGACAACCAGTAACAACCCTATATCAGACAAGACATAACAAAACAGTAAGATGATGACAACCAGTAACAGCCCTATATCAAAAAAGACATAACAAAACAGTAAGATAATGACAACCAGTAACAGCCCTATATCGAACAAGACATAACAAAACAGTTAGATAATAACAACCAGTAACAGCCCTATATCAAACAAGACATAACAAAACACTAAGATAATGACAACCAGTAACAGCCCTATATCAAACAAACAGTAACAAAACAGTAAGATAATGACAACCTGTAACAGCACTATATCAAACAAGACATAACAAAACAGTAAGATAATGATTACCAGTAACAATCCTATATTAAACAAGACATAACAAAACAGTAAGATAATGGCAACCAGTAACAATCCTATATCAAACAAAAAGTAACAAAACAGTAAGATAATGACAACCAGTAACAGCACTATATCAAACAAGACATAACAAAACAGTAAGATAATGACAACCAGTAACAGCACTATATCAAACAAGACATAACAAAACAGTAAGATAATGACAACTAGTAACAATCCTATATTAAACAAGACATAACAAAACAGTAAGATAATGGCAAACAGTAACAGCCCTATATCAAACAAAAAAGTATTAAAACAGTAAGATAATGACAACCAGTAACAGCCCTATATCAAACAAACAGTAACAAAACAGTAAGATAATGACAACCTGTAACAGCACTATATCAAACAAGACATAACAAAACAGTAATATAATAAGAACCCTGTAACAGCCCTGTATCAAACAAGAGGTAACAAAATAGTAAGATAATGACAACCAGTAACAGTCCTGTATCAAACAAAAGGTAACAAAATAGAAAGGTAATGACAACCAGTAACAGCCCTTTATCAAACAAGACATAACAAACAGTAAGATAATGACAACCAGTAACAACCCTATATCAGACAAGACATAACAAAACAGTAAGATGATGACAACCAGTAACAGCCCTATATCAAACAAGACATAACAAAACAGTAAGATAATGACAACCAGTAACAGCCCTATATCGAACAAGACATAACAAAACAGTTAGATAATAACAACCAGTAACAGCCCTATATCAAACAAGACATAACAAAAAACTAAGATAATGACAACCAGTAACAGCCCTATATCAAACAAACAGTAACAAAACAGTAAGATAATGACAACCTGTAACAGCACTATATCAAACAAGACATAACAAAACAGTAAGATAATGATTACCAGTAACAATCCTATATTAAACAAGACATAACAAAACAGTAAGATAATGGCAACCAGTAACAATCCTATATCAAACAAAAAGTAACAAAACAGTAAGATAATGACAACCAGTAACAGCACTATATCAAACAAGACATAACAAAACAGTAAGATAATGACAACCAGTAACAGCCCTATATCAAACAAAAAAGTATTAAAACAGTAAGATAATGACAACCAGTAACAGCACTATATCAAACAAGACATAACAAAACAGTAAGAAAATGACAACCAGTAACAGCCCTATATCAAACAAGACATAACAAAACAGTAAGATAATGGCAACCAGTAACAGCCCTATATCAAACAAGACATAACAAAACAGTAAGATAATGGCAACCAGTAACAGTCCTATATCAAACAAGACATAACAAAACAGTAATATAATAAGAACCCTGTAACAGCCCTGTATCAAACAAGAGGTAACAAAATAGTAAGATAATGACAACCAGTAACAGTCCTGTATCAAACAAAAGGTAACAAAATAGAAAGGTAATGACAACCAGTAACAGCCCTTTATCAAACAAGACATAACAAACAGTAAGATAATGAAAACCAGTAACAACCCTATATCAGACAAGACATAACAAAACAGTAAGATGATGACAACCAGTAACAGCCCTATATCAAACAAGACATAACAAAACAGTAAGATAATGACAACCAGTAACAGCCCTATATCGAACAAGACATAACAAAACAGTTAGATAATAACAACCAGTAACAGCCCTATATCAAACAAGACATAACAAAACACTAAGATAATGACAACCAGTAACAGCCCTATATCAAACAAACAGTAACAAAACAGTAAGATAATGACAACCTGTAACAGCACTATATCAAACAAGACATAACAAAACAGTAAGATAATGATTACCAGTAACAATCCTATATTAAACAAGACATAACAAAACAGTAAGATAATGACAACCAGTAACAATCCTATATAAAACAAAAAGTAACAAAACAGTAAGATAATGACAACCAGTAACAGCACTATATCAAACAAGACATAACAAAACAGTAAGATAATGACAACCAGTAACAGCACTATATCAAACAAGACATAACAAAACAGTAAGATAATGACAACTATTAACAATCCTATATTAAACAAGACATAACAAAACAGTAAGATAATCGCAAACAGTAACAGCCCTATATCAAACAAAAAAGTATTAAAACAGTAAGATAATGACAACCAGTAACAGCACTATATCAAACAAGACATAACAAAACAGTAAGAAAATGACAACCAGTAACAGCCCTATATCAAACAAGACATAACAAAACAGTAAGATAATGGCAACCAGTAACAGACCTATATCAAACAAACAGTAACAAAACAGTAAGATAATGACAACCAGTAACAGTCCTGTATCAAACAAGAGGTAACAAAATAGAAAGGTAATGACAACCAGTAACAGCCCTTTATCAAACAAGACATAACAAAACAGTAAGATAATAACAACCAGTAACAGCCCTGTGTCAAACAAGAGGTAACAAAATAGTAAGATAATAACAACCAGTAACAGCCCTTTATCAAACAAGACATAACAAAACAGTAAGATAATGACAACCAGTAACAACCCTATATCAGACAAGACATAACAAAACAGTAAGATGATGACAACCAGTAACAGCACTATATCAAACAAGACATAACAAAACAGTAAGATAATGACAACCAGTAACAGCCCTATATCGAACAAGACATAACAAAACAGTTAGATAATAACAACCAGTAACAGCCCTATATCAAACAAGACATAACAAAACACTAAGATAATGACAACCAGTAACAGCCCTATATCAAACAAAAAGTAACAAAACAGTAAGATAATGACAACCAGTAACAGCACTATATCAAACAAGACATAACAAAACAGTAAGATAATGACAACCAGTAACAATCCTATATTAAACAAGACATAACAAAACAGTAAGATAATGGCAACCAGTAACAGTCCTATATCAAACAAGACATAACAAAACAGTAAGATAATAAGAACCCTGTAACAGCCCTGTATCAAACAAGAGGTAACAAAATAGTAAGATAATGACAACCAGTAACAGCCTTATATCGAACAAGACATAACAAAACAGTTAGATAATAACAACCAGTAACAGCCCTATATCAAACAAGACATAACAAAACAGTAAGATAATGACAACCAGTAACAACCCTATATCAGACAAGACATAACAAAACAGTAAGATAATGGCAACCAGTAACAGACCTATATCAAACAAACAGTAACAAAACAGTAAGATAATGACAACCAGTAACAGTCCTGTATCAAACAAGAGGTAACAAAATAGAAAGGTAATGACAACCAGTAACAGCCCTTTATCAAACAAGACATAACAAAACAGTAAGATAATAACAACCAGTAACAGCCCTGTGTCAAACAAGAGGTAACAAAATAGTAAGATAATAACAACCAGTAACAGCCCTTTATCAAACAAGACATAACAAAACAGTAAGATAATGACAACCAGTAACAACCCTATATCAGACAAGACATAACAAAACAGTAAGATGATGACAACCAGTAACAGCACTATATCAAACAAGACATAACAAAACAGTAAGATAATGACAACCAGTAACAGCCCTATATCGAACAAGACATAACAAAACAGTTAGATAATAACAACCAGTAACAGCCCTATATCAAACAAGACATAACAAAACACTAAGATAATGACAACCAGTAACAGCCCTATATCAAACAAAAAGTAACAAAACAGTAAGATAATGACAACCAGTAACAGCACTATATCAAACAAGACATAACAAAACAGTAAGATAATGACAACCAGTAACAATCCTATATTAAACAAGACATAACAAAACAGTAAGATAATGGCAACCAGTAACAGTCCTATATCAAACAAGACATAACAAAACAGTAAGATAATAAGAACCCTGTAACAGCCCTGTATCAAACAAGAGGTAACAAAATAGTAAGATAATGACAACCAGTAACAGTCCTGTATCAAACAAGAGGTAACAAAATAGAAAGGTAATGACAACCAGTAACAGCCCTTTATCAAACAAGACATAACAAAACAGTAAGATAATGACAACCAGTAACAACCCTATATCAGACAAGACATAACAAAACAGTAAGATGATGACAACCAGTAACAGCCCTATCTCAAACAAGACATAACAAAACAGTAAGATAATGACAACCAGTTACAGCCCTATATCGAACAAGACATAACAAAACAGTTAGATAAAAACAACCAGTAACAGCCCTATATCAAACAAGACATAACAAAACACTAAGATAATGACAACCCGTAACAGCCCTATATCAAACAAGACATAACAAAACAGTAAGATAATGGCAACCAGTAACAGCCCTATATCAAACAAGACATAACAAAACAGTAAGATAATGGCAACCAGTAACAGTCCCATATCAAACAAGACATAACAAAACAGTAAGATAATGACAACCAGTAACAGCCCTATATCAAACAAAAAGTAACAAAACAGTAAGATAATGACAACCAGTAACAGCCCTATATCAAACAAAAAGTAACAAAACAGTAAAATAATGACAACCCAGTAACAGCCCTATATCAAACAAGACATAACAAAACAGTAAGATAATGACAACCAGTAACAATCCTATATCAAACAAGACATAACAAAATAGTAAGATAATGACAACCAGTAACCAGTCCTGTATCAAACAAGAGGTAACAAAATAGTAAGATAATAACAACCAGTAACAGCCCTTTATCAAACAAGACATAACAAAACAGTAAAGATAATGACAACCAGTAACAACCCTATATCAGACAAGACATAACAAAACAGTAAGATGATGACAACCAGTAACAGCACTATATCAAACAAGACATAACAAAACAGTAAGATAATGACAACCAGTAACAGCCTTATATCGAACAAGACATAACAAAACAGTTAGATAATAACAACCAGTAACAGCCCTATATCAAACAAGACATAACAAAACACTAAGATAATGACAACCAGTAACAGCCCTATATCAAACAAAAAGTAACAAAACAGTAAGATAATGACAACCAGTAACAGCACTATATCAAACAAGACATAACAAAACAGTAAGATAATGACAACCAGTAACAATCCTATATTAAACAAGACATAACAAAACAGTAAGATAATGGCAACCAGTAACAGTCCTATATCAAACAAGACATAACAAAACAGTAAGATAATAAAACCCTGTAACAGCCCTGTATCAAACAAGAGGTAACAAAATAGTAAGAAAATGACAACCAGTAACAGTCCTGTATCAAACAAGAGGTAACAAAATAGAAAGGTAATGACAACCAGTAACAGCCCTTGATCAAACAAGACATAACAAAACAGTAAGATAATGACAACCAGTAACAACCCTATATCAGACAAGACATAACAAAACAGTAAGATGATGACAACCAGTAACAGCCCTATATCAAACAAGACATAACAAAACAGTAAGATAATGACAACCAGTAACAGCCCTATATCGAACAAGACATAACAAAACAGTTAGATAATAACAACCAGTAACAGCCCTATA
Organism: Tegillarca granosa; assembly: GCA_029721355.1. Lineage (NCBI taxonomy): Eukaryota > Metazoa > Mollusca > Bivalvia > Arcoida > Arcidae > Tegillarca > Tegillarca granosa. Next base: position 43,266,658 of record CM056595.1, read on the forward strand.
TCAAAAAAGACATAACAAAACAGTAAGATAATGGCAACCAGTAACAGCCTTATATCAAACAAAAAGTAACAAAACAGTAAGATAATGACAACCAGTAACAGCCCTATATCAAACAAGACATAACAAAACAGTAAGAAAATGACAACCAGTAACAATCCTATATTAAACAAGACATAACAAAACAGTAAGATAATGGCAACCAGTAACAATCCTATATCAAAAAGACATAACAAAACAGTAATATAATAAGAACCCTGTAACAGCCCTGTATCAAACAAGAGGTAACAAAATAGTAAGATAACGACAACCAGTAACAGTCCTGTATCAAACAAAAGGTAACAAAATAGAAAGGTAATGACAACCAGTAACAGCCCTTTATCAAACAAGACATAACAAACAGTAAGATAATGACAACCAGTAACAACCCTATATCAGACAAGACATAACAAAACAGTAAGATGATGACAACCAGTAACAGCCCTATATCAAACAAGACATAACAAAACAGTAAGATAATGACAACCAGTAACAGCCCTATATCGAACAAGACATAACAAAACAGTTAGATAATAACAACCAGTAACAGCCCTATATCAAACAAGACATAACAAAACACTAAGATAATGACAACCAGTAACAGCCCTATATCAAACAAACAGTAACAAAACAGTAAGATAATGACAACCTGTAACAGCACTATATCAAACAAGACATAACAAAACAGTAAGATAATGATTACCAGTAACAATCCTATATTAAACAAGACATAACAAAACAGTAAGATAATGGCAACCAGTAACAATCCTATATCAAACAAAAAGTAACAAAACAGTAAGATAATGACAACCAGTAACAGCACTATATCAAACAAGACATAACAAAACAGTAAGATAATGACAACCAGTAACAGCACTATATCAAACAAGACATAACAAAACAGTAAGATAATGACAACTAGTAACAATCCTATATTAAACAAGACATAACAAAACAGTAAGATAATGGCAAACAGTAACAGCCCTATATCAAACAAAAAAGTATTAAAACAGTAAGATAATGACAACCAGTAACAGCACTATATCAAACAAGACATAACAAAACAGTAAGAAAATGACAACCAGTAACAGCCCTATATCAAACAAGACATAACAAAACAGTAAGATAATGGCAACCAGTAACAGCCCTATATCAAACAAGACATAACAAAACAGTAAGATAATGGCAACCAGTAACAGTCCTATATCAAACAAGACATAACAAAACAGTAATATAATAAGAACCCTGTAACAGCCCTGTATCAAACAAGAGGTAACAAAATAGTAAGATAATGACAACCAGTAACAGTCCTGTATCAAACAAAAGGTAACAAAATAGAAAGGTAATGACAACCAGTAACAGCCCTTTATCAAACAAGACATAACAAACACTAAGATAATGACAACCAGTAACAACCCTATATCAGACAAGACATAACAAAACAGTAAAATGATGACAACCAGTAACAGCCCTATATCAAACAAGACATAACAAAACAGTAAGATAATGACAACCAGTAACAGCCCTATATCGAACAAGACATAACAAAACAGTTAGATAATAACAACCAGTAACAGCCCTATATCAAACAAGACATAACAAAACACTAAGATAATGACAACCAGTAACAGCCCTATATCAAACAAACAGTAACAAAACAGTAAGATAATGACAACCTGTAACAGCACTATATCAAACAAGACATAACAAAACAGTAAGATAATGATTACCAGTAACAATCCTATATTAAACAAGACATAACAAAACAGTAAGATAATGACAACCAGTAACAATCCTATATCAAACAAAAAGTAACAAAACAGTAAGATAATGACAACCAGTAACAGCACTATATCAAACAAGACATAACAAAACAGTAAGATAATGACAACCAGTAACAGCACTATATCAAACAAGACATAACAAAACAGTAAGATAATGACAACTAGTAACAATCCTATATTAAACAAGACATAACAAAACAGTAAGATAATGGCAAACAGTAACAGCCCTATATCAAACAAAAAAGTATTAAAACAGTAAGATAATGACAACCAGTAACAGCACTATATCAAACAAGACATAACAAAACAGTAAGAAAATGACAACCAGTAACAGTCCTGTATCAAACAAGAGGTAACAAAATAGAAAGGTAATGACAACCAGTAACAGCCCTTTATCAAACAAGACATAACAAAACAGTAAGATAATAACAACCAGTAACAGCCCTGTATCAAACAAGAGGTAACAAAATAGTAATATAATAACAACCAGTAACAGCCCTTTATCAAACAAGACATAACAAAACAGTAAGATAATGACAACCAGTAACAACCCTATATCAGACAAGACATAACAAAACAGTAAGATGATGACAACCAGTAACAGCACTATATCAAACAAGACATAACAAAACAGTAAGATAATGACAACCAGTAACAGCCCTATATCGAACAAGACATAACAAAACAGTTAGATAAAAACAACCAGTAACAGCCCTATATCAAACAAGACATAACAAAACACTAAGATAATGACAACCCGTAACAGCCCTATATCAAACAAGACATAACAAAACAGTAAGATAATGACAACCAGTAACAGCCCTATATCAAACAAGACATAACAAAACAGTAAGATGATGACAACCAGTAACAGCCCTATATCAAACAAAAAGTAACAAAACAGTAAGATAATGACAACCAGTAACAGCACTATATCAAACAAGACATAACAAAACAGTAAGATAATGACAACCAGTAACAATCCTATATTAAACAAGACATAACAAAACAGTAAGATAATGGCAACCAGTAACAGTCCTATATCAAACAAGACATAACAAAACAGTAAGATAATAAGAACCCTGTAACAGCCCTGTATCAAACAAGAGGTAACAAAATAGTAAGATAATGACAACCAGTAACAGTCCTGTATCAAACAAGAGGTAACAAAATAGAAAGGTAATGACAACCAGTAACAGCCCTTTATCAAACAAGACATAACAAAACAGTAAGATAATGACAACCAGTAACAACCCTATATCAAACAAGACATAACAAAACAGTAAGATGATGACAACCAGTAACAGCCCTATATCAAACAAAAAGTAACAAAACAGTAAGATAATGACAACCAGTAACAGCACTATATCAAACAAGACATAACAAAACAGTAAGATAATGACAACCAGTAACAATCCTATATTAAACAAGACATAACAAAACAGTAAGATAATGGCAACCAGTAACAGTCCTATATCAAACAAGACATAACAAAACAGTAAGATAATAAGAACCCTGTAACAGCCCTGTATCAAACAAGAGGTAACAAAATAGTAAGATAATGACAACCAGTAACAGTCCTGTATCAAACAAGAGGTAACAAAATAGAAAGGTAATGACAACCAGTAACAGCCCTTTATCAAACAAGACATAACAAAACAGTAAGATAATGACAACCAGTAACAACCCTATATCAGACAAGACATAACAAAACAGTAAGATGATGACAACCAGTAACAGCCCTATATCAAACAAGACATAACAAAACAGTAAGATAATGACAACCAGTTACAGCCCTATATCGAACAAGACATAACAAAACAGTTAGATAAAAACAACCAGTAACAGCCCTATATCAAACAAGACATAACAAAACACTAAGATAATGACAACCCGTAACAGCCCTATATCAAACAAGACATAACAAAACAGTAAGATAATGGCAACCAGTAACAGCCCTATATCAAACAAGACATAACAAAACAGTAAGATAATGGCAACCAGTAACAGTCCTATATCAAACAAGACATAACAAAACAGTAAGATAATGACAACCAGAAACAGCCCTATATCAAACAAAAAGTAACAAAACAGTAAGATAATGACAACCAGTAACAGCACTATATCAAACAAGACATAACAAAACAGTAAGATAATGACAACCAGTAACAGTCCTGTATCAAACAAGAGGTAACAAAATAGAAAGGTAATGACAACCAGTAACAGCCCTTTATCAAACAAGACATAACAAAACAGTAAGATAATAACAACCAGTAACAGTCCTGTATCAAACAAGAGGTAACAAAATAGTAAGATAATAACAACCAGTAACAGCCCTTTATCAAACAAGACATAACAAAACAGTAAGATAATGACAACCAGTAACAACCCTATATCAGACAAGACATAACAAAACAGTAAGATGATGACAACCAGTAACAGCACTATATCAAACAAGACATAACAAAACAGTAAGATAATGACAACCAGTAACAGCCCTATATCGAACAAGACATAACAAAACAGTTAGATAATAACAACCAGTAACAGCCCTATATCAAACAAGACATAACAAAACACTAAGATAATGACAACAAGTAACCGCCCTATATCAAACAAAAAGTAACAAAACAGTAAGATAATGACAACCAGTAACAGCACTATATCAAACAAGACATAACAAAACAGTAAGATAATGACAACCAGTAACAATCCTATATTAAACAAGACATAACAAAACAGTAAGATAATGGCAACCAGTAACAGTCCTATATCAAACAAAAAGTAACAAAACAGTAAGATAATAAGAACCCTGTAACAGCCCTGTATCAAACAAGAGGTAACAAAATAGTAAGATAATGACAACCAGTAACAGTCCTGTATCAAACAAGAGGTAACAAAATAGAAAGGTAATGACAACCAGTAACAGCCCTTTATCAAACAAGACATAACAAAACACTAAGATAATGACAACCCGTAACAGCCCTATATCAAACAAGACATAACAAAACAGTAAGATAATGACAACCAGTAACAGCCCTATATCAAACAAGACATAACAAAACACTAAGATAATGACAACCAGTAACAGCCCTATATCAAACAAAAAGTAACAAAACAGTAAGATAATGACAACCAGTAACAGCACTATATCAAACAAGACATAACAAAACAGTAAGATAATGACAACCAGTAACAATCCTATATTAAACAAGACATAACAAAACAGTAAGATAATGACAACCAGTAACAGTCCTATATCAAACAAGACATAACAAAACAGTAAGATAATAAGAACCCTGTAACAGCCCTGTATCAAACAAGAGGTAACAAAATAGTAAGATAATGACAACCAGTAACAGTCCTGTATCAAACAAGAGGTAACAAAATAGAAAGGTAATGACAACCAGTAACAGCCCTTTATCAAACAAGACATAACAAAACAGTAAGATAATGACAACCAGTAACAACCCTATATCAGACAAGACATAACAAAACAGTAAGATGATGACAACCAGTAACAGCCCTATATCAAACAAGACATAACAAAACAGTAAGATAACGACAACCAGTTACAGCCCTATATCGAACAAGACATAACAAAACAGTTAGATAAAAACAACCAGTAACAGCCCTATATCAAACAAGACATAACAAAACACTAAGATAATGACAACCCGTAACAGCCCTATATCAAACAAGACATAACAAAACAGTAAGATAATGGCAACCAGTAACAGCCCTATATCAAACAAGACATAACAAAACAGTAAGATAATGGCAACCAGTAACAGTCCTATATCAAACAAGACATAACAAAACAGTAAGATAATGACAACCAGAAACAGCCCTATATCAAACAAAAAGTAACAAAACAGTAAGATAATGACAACCAGTAACAGCACTATATCAAACAAGACATAACAAAACAGTAAGATAATGACAACCAGTAACAGTCCTGTATCAAACAAGAGGTAACAAAATAGAAAGGTAATGACAACCAGTAACAGCCCTTTATCAAACAAGACATAACAAAACAGTAAGATAATAACAACCAGTAACAGTCCTGTATCAAACAAGAGGTAACAAAATAGTAAGATAATAACAACCAGTAACAGCCCTTTATCAAACAAGACATAACAAAACAGTAAGATAATGACAACCAGTAACAACCCTATATCAGACAAGACATAACAAAACAGTAAGATGATGACAACCAGTAACAGCACTATATCAAACAAGACATAACAAAACAGTAAGATAATGACAACCAGTAACAGCCCTATATCGAACAAGACATAACAAAACAGTTAGATAATAACAACCAGTAACAGCCCTATATCAAACAAGACATAACAAAACACTAAGATAATGACAACAAGTAACCGCCCTATATCAAACAAAAAGTAACAAAACAGTAAGATAATGACAACCAGTAACAGCACTATATCAAACAAGACATAACAAAACAGTAAGATAATGACAACCAGTAACAATCCTATATTAAACAAGACATAACAAAACAGTAAGATAATGGCAACCAGTAACAGTCCTATATCAAACAAGACATAACAAAACAGTAAGATAATAAGAACCCTGTAACAGCCCTGTATCAAACAAGAGGTAACAAAATAGTAAGATAATGACAACCAGTAACAGTCCTGTATCAAACAAGAGGTAACAAAATAGAAAGGTAATGACAACCAGTAACAGCCCTTTATCAAACAAGACATAACAAACAGTAAGATAATGACAACCAGTAACAACCCTATATCAGACAAGACATAACAAAACAGTAAGATGATGACAACCAGTAACAGCCCTATATCAAACAAGACATAACAAAACAGTAAGATAATGACAACCAGTTACAGCCCTATATCGAACAAGACATAACAAAACAGTTAGATAAAAACAACCAGTAACAGCCCTATATCAAACAAGACATAACAAAACACTAAGATAATGACAACCCGTAACAGCCCTATATCAAACAAAAAGTAACAAAACAGTAAGATAATGACAACCAGTAACAGCACTATATCAAACAAGACATAGCAAAACATTAAGATAATGACAACCAGTAACAATCCTATATTAAACAAGACATAACAAAACAGTAAGATAATGGCAACCAGAAACAATCCTATATCAAACAAGACATAACAAAACAGTAAGATAATAAGAACCCTGTAACAGCCCTGTATCAAACAAGAGGTAACAAAATAGTAAGATAATGACAACTAGTAACAGTCCTGTATCAAACAAGAGGTAACAAAATAGTAAGATAATGACAACCAGTAACAGTCCTGTATCAAACAAGAGGTAACAAAATAGAAAGGTAATGACAACCAGTAACAGCCCTTTATCAAACAAGACATAACAAAACAGTAAGATAATGACAACCAGTAACAACCCTATATCAGACAAGACATAACAAAACAGTAAGAAAATGACAACCAGTAACAGCCCTATATAAAACAAGAGGTAACAAAACATTAAGATAATGACAACCAGTAACAGCCCTATATCAGAGGTAACAAAACAGTAAGATAATGACAACCGGTAACAGCCCTATATAAAACAAGAGGTAACAAAACAGTAAGATAATGACAACCAGTAACAGTCCTATATAAAACAAGATGTAACAAAACAATAAGATAATGACAACCAGTAACAGCCCTATATCAAACAAGACATAACAAAACAGTAAGATAATGACAACCAGTAACAGTGCTATATCAAACAAGAGGTAACAAAACAGTAAGATAATGACAACCAGTAACAGCACTATATCAAACAAAAAGTAACAAAACAGTAAGATAATGACAACCAGTAACAGCACTATATCAAACAAGACATAACAAAACAGTAAGATAATAGCAACCAGTAAGCCCTTTATCTAATGACAAGTTAATGATCATCAAAGGTTTCATCTCTCATAATTCAACCAATGATTACAGTAATCACAAGATCAAAATCTATTAAACACACACTGGAAGTATGTATACAAGTGTGCTCAAAATATCAACACTTTGGTTTCTCAAACTAGCTTACACACATAAAAGACAAATGAGTACAAAAAAGGAACATGGTTAACTGATTTATAACATGGTTAACTGATTTATAACAATATATTTAGAACAATAAATTAACCAATTAATCTGATCACATCAAGTTGTTTATAATCGTAATACATGTAACATCTAGTAAAATATACTGGTACTTACTGATTAGTACAAAAATACTGGCTATCATTTAGACAGGTGTCTGGTAGTCCAAACATACATCCTTCATCTAATGTTATAAATAAAACAAAAGTAACAATCACTCAAAGGTAAAAACAACTTCTGTAAAACAACAAAAAAAAAAACAAAAACAAAAAAACAACCATGACATAAAAAAAAAAAAAAAAAAAAAAAAAAAAAAAAAAAAAAAAAAAAAAAAAATTGGCAAAGTTAGAAAAATATACTGTTCTATATCATAACCTTACACAACCTTTTGGTGATGGTTAATAGATATACAAATTTCTTTTCATGCTAAAAATTACAATGTATATCTTGTTGATAACCCTGACTTATATTTATGTGCTAAGAGCACCTAGCTATTGTTGTGGAGAGCACTTAGTACCAATGTAGGGTGATGATTAAATCAAGTTGCACAAGTTTAACTTACCTTTACCCCAGAAAAATCTGCCAGCTTTTGTATAATCTACCTTGTACCAGCCACTGTCCTCTAAAACTGCTAGGATCACCTAGCTACTTGTTGTGGAGGGCACTTAGTAACAATGTAGGGTGATGATAAAATCAAGTTGCACAAGTTTAACTTACCTTTACCCCAGAAAAATCTGCCAGCTTTTGTATAATCTACCTTGTACCAGCCACTGTCTTCTAAAACTGCTAGGAGCACCTAGCTACTTGTTGTGGAAGGCACTTAGTAACAATGTAGGGTGATGATAAAATCAAGTTGCACAAGTTTAACTTACCTTTACCCCAGAAAAATCTGCCAGCTTTTGTATAATCTACCTTGTACCAGCCACTGTCTTCTAAAACTGCTAGGAGCACCTAGCTACTTGTTGTGGAGGGCACTCAGTAACAATGTAGAGTGATGATAAAATCAAGTTGCACAAGTTTAATTTACCTTTACCCCAGAAAAATCTGCCAGCTTTTGTATAATCTACCTTGTACCAGCCACTGTCTTCTAAAACTGCTAGGAGCACCTAGCTACTTGTTGTGGAAGGCACTTAGTAACAATGTAGGGTGATGATAAAATCAAGTTGCACAAGTTTAACTTACCTTTACCCCAGAAAAATCTGCCAGCTTTTGTATATTCTACCTTGTACCAGCCACTGTCCTCTAAAACTGCTAGGGGCACCTAGCTACTTGTTGTGGAGGGCACTCAGTAACAATGTAGAGTGATGATAAAATCAAGTTGCACAAGTTTAACTTACCTTTACCCCAGAAAAATCTGCCAGCCTTTGTATAATCTACCTTGTACCAGCCGCTGTCCTCTAAAACTGCCAAGGTTATCGGGTCAACAACTGTCAGATGTGGCTATATAAAGTTATAATTAATTACACATATTATAATCAATGCACTCAAAAGTTACTGGTGAACAACATAAAGTAATAAACTAATTGAACAACATGGAATACAAAAATTCAAAATAAACCCCTATAAAAACAACAACAGAAACAGTCAGAGGTAAAGTTCATTCATAGATTGGCCAAAAAAAATAGGCTAGCTATATTAAAGTAATGTTACTTATTTACAATCCCATATTCATCACAACATTTGACCTTATACATGTGAACATGGGGTTGTTCTTAAATGTAAGCAAGCAATAAATGATGTAAAAATGTCAGGCATTTAATTTTCATATATTATTTACCAGCAAAATTCTGGGTGTGTTTGCATCTGATAACAGGTAACTCATTTTAAGGCCATATAGAGCACCTTGCTCATGCTTAGCTACATTTTAATAAGGTCGCCAGGTAGGATTAAAAAGTTGTTATTAATAATGTGTGATAAGTATAACATACAGAGAACCCACTTTATTTTATACAAATGTTTATTTATTTATAATATTTTACTTTAATAATAATTTCTTTGGTTATTTATTTATTTTATTTATTTTTATTTATTTATTTATTTTTTTTTTTTTTGCAATCTGTGTAAATGTGTAAATAGACTACAGTTGTTTATACCTACATTGCAGGATAGTGATTAACTGAGTAGAGTTTTAAGTCACAATATTAATAATTTCACTTATCTTGAGATTTCACTGTCTATAAGTGTTAAACTTACAGAAATGCAATAAACTGACAGCAGTAGCAGTGATAGACTCAGGTTTTTAAAAGTAACATGCCCATCACACCATGAGCTGTCAGTTTTAGTTCTTATTCAAAGAACAGTGATTGGCAGTGAATTTTTTTTTTTTTTTTTTTTTTTTTTTTTAACTGGGCCAGAAATCAAACCTATAGTCTTTCTCAGAGTAAATGAGCCACTACAAGAGTTAGGTTTCTCACCTTTTTTTATTTGCTTTAATATTTGATTAAAAAATAATTATTCTCACCTCTCCTAGTTTTGCCGTCATAATGGATCCATACATAAATTTCTCCTCCCAGTGAGATGTCTCTTTACCATTCTAACATTCAAATTAAAATTATAGTACATGTATTTAATATAAATCTACTTTTTCTGATGATAAATTAATTATAGCAACAATGTAATAATTTGAGTATCTCACATTCAATGGATAATCAGAAGTCATTATGTGGTTTCCATGGTTTTACTTGGGCATTTTTCTGATGATAAAATAACAATGTAACAATGTGATTACTTGGATTTCTCACATTTACAGGATGGTCAGAGATCATTATGCAGTTTCCATGGTTTTACTTTGGCATCCTACAGACTTGATAGCTCCACTATCTTAAATTGCTCAAAGTAAAATTACAAATTAAGCAATAGTGGGGACAACGTCTATCAATATTAATTTTTCCAATGACCTCAATGAAATTCAAACTCAACAATAATGATTAAATTTCTGATAAAAAAAGAGCATTTATTTTCTTTTTGACAACTCATTTATTGCATGAAAAACCATAGCAAACATTAAGACAAAATGCATTGCCTTTGATGATGACATCACAATCAATTTAGGTCGTTTGGCAAACAATGGAGTGTGTCTATGTAGCAATTTGCTATTGAGAAATAACCTGCCCTTTTCACCAATCAACCAATGAAATTATCACTTTTTGCCAAATTTATAGGGATTATATTTTAATCTCCTTAGTCATCAAAGATAAATTGTACATCATACAATTAAGTACAAATGAAGACTGCAATATCATAAATCATAACAATAAATAAACACAATGAGTGTATCCTCCACCTTGCATCCGAGTACTTCGCTTACTTTTCACATGTTTTGTTGAGATGATAAGGATTCAGTTCATGTTTTATGTGGTCAGTATGCTTCAAAAATATTCATATATAGCTACCTGAAATTTGATTGGTCCACCATAATCTTCTTCACTACAGTTGAAATGTTCTCTCATCTTTTCAATAACCACTGGCGTTGCCAGTCGTTGAACTCCACTGACTTCTTTAAATAAGGAATCATAACTTCGCTGTGAGCAATATAATCCAGTGTCTGAAATAAAAATACAATACAATCAGGCATCATGGGATTGGTAAGATTTATAAAATTTACATACTGAAATGGCCTTGATTATCGTAACACTAGCTAGTCTCCAAATGTATCTCCAGTGACATTAACTTTTCTCAAAAAATCAAGCTGTCACTATTTCTGAGTTATATTATCAGGAATCTTTATAAGGTAATCGTATATAAACAACAATAACAAGGGAGACCCTAACATGGTTTTTTTTAGTTTGTGTAATAGCATTAACAGTACTTAGCTGATTTTGTTCTTTTTAACAATAAACAAAAAATTAAATCATCATGTGCCTTTATCTTGAGCATGATGTTGTATGTCAATTTTATATAAAAAAAATTAATAAGTCTTGCTTCTTACCTTTTTTCCTTTTTCTAATAATTGCACAATTATATGTTTTCCATCTTATTAGCACCTCACAAACATAGTTATAGACAAGTCGATTGATTGAACAGGGTTTTATCCCAGTCAAAAATATAATTATGGAAAGAGGATAAAGGATATAAGATTTGTTCCATAACTCTCATTCTTACAAACATTTTCTCGTCAAGATTATAATTTTTTTTCTGAGCAGATTTTGACAAAACTAGATATAAGATCTAAGTATGGTAATGTCTAAGACGGCTCTGTGTGCTTATTTGCAGAATTAATGCCCTTTGCTTACTTCACTTGTTTTATGGATGAGCAGTTATGATTAGATGGGATTTGATTTACTCAGATTTACTCTTTTTATACAGTATATAACTTAGATGTCTTCATTATATAGTTCCTTTTAGACAGGTAAATTGTTTATTCAGGGTTTGGTTAAGAAGGGCTCCAAATATAATAATCCACTCAAATAGCATGTACTCCAGCAGAATATCTGTGCAGTAAAAACTTCTGTTTGGTTGATTCATAAGATACTAAAATAAATCTACATACATGTAGTAGATATAATAATTATATGTACCTGAGTTTGAACAATCTCTAAACTTCTTGAATAATGACTTAGAAAATCCCAGTGCATGAAACAGTTCATGAATAACAGTCTGAAAATAAGAACAAGAGGCCCATAGGCCTTAACGCTCACCTGAGTAAATGTCCAAAATTGTTTGCAAAGTGCAATAGACAATATATTAAGTACTGAAACTTTTCAAGTTTTGTTAAGTTAAAAAATGTCACCATACTTAATTAGAAATATCTATTCACATTTCAATATTAAGTAGCTTATATGCATGTAGTTAATAAAGCAAAATAAATAATATCCAAATCATTAACCCTTTCAGTATACTTATGCAGCTTTGTCCTTGACCTTTGAACCTATAACGGTGAACCATATATAAAATGATTGTCAAATCAACACCTACAATATTCTCACACACATGCCTACACAAAAGGTTTATAGTTTTCAAGATAATTAGCAATTAAATTGTCTTATGCAGCTATGACCTTAATCTATTAACATATAACCTTGAACCATATATCATAATGATCACGATGTCAATACATACAATATTCTAATATACATGCCTATACAACAAGTCAATAGTTTTCAAGATAATAAACAATTAAATTTTTCTTATCCTGCTATGACCTTGACCTTTGAATGCATGACCTTGTTCCATACATCAAAATGATCGACATTTCAATACCTACAATATTCTTATATACATGTACATGGCTATATAAAAAGTTTATAGTTTTCAAGATAATAACAATTTCAGTCTCCTTTGCAGCTGTAACCTTGACCTTTATATCAAAATTATCATTGTATAATTACCTACAATATTCTAATATACATGCCTATACAAAAACTTAATAGTTTTCAAGATATTTAACCATTTCAGTCTTCTTTCGCAGCTGTGACCTTGATCTTTGAACTTATGACTTTTATCCATATATCAAAATGACCATTATATTAATACCTACAATATTCTGATATACATGTACATCCCTATACAAAAACTTTATAGTTTTCAAGATATTTAACGATTTCAGTCTTATTTTGCAGCTGTGACCTTGAACTTTGAACAAACAGATTATAGTTTTCAAGATAATTAACAATTTCTTTTTTTTTTTTTGCAGCTGTGACCTTGACCTTTAAACTTATGACCTTGAGCCATATCTCAAAATGACAATTGTAAAATTACCTACAATATTCTAATATACAAGCCTATACAAAAAGTTAATAGTTTTCAAGATATATTGACAAATACATAATTTTTTGCAATTTTTACATTAAGTACCTTGCAGTTTCCCCATTTTGAACCCAATGGCTACCATTTGTGCAAATCTGAAACTAGATGACCAAAGAATGTTATACATAAAATAACTAAAGTATATCTCTTGTACATTAAGTAGAGAAGATTTTTAAAGTTTTTCACTATTTCCCCCTTTATGGGGCCCCAAGGGGACATAACTCCTTCATCTGTGCAAATCTGAAAGGCATTGACCAAGGCATGATGCTTATGATGGTAGCCAAGTTTCATCAAATTTGGCCCAGTGGATTTGGAAAAGAAGATTAAAATATTAAAAGTTTATGCATGGCGGATTACGGATGAAGATAGATAGCAAATACTCATCTAAGTTTAAGCTCAATTGAGCTAAAAAAAAATGTTAAAATCAGTAATTTAAAGCTGCATTAAGTTTATCAATTTTCTATTTCTTTTTTTTTAATAGATAACTTCTAATCTCCATCCATGAGATTCATTTTCTAAAATTTCATTCTGTTTAGCTGTAAATAAATGGAATCCTCTGACTGGTTGGTCAATATTTAACGATGATTATTATGAGCTTGGAGCATGCACACAGATGTGAGGAAAAAAACCCATGAAATGAAGATAAAACATGACAAATTGCATTCACTGTCCGTCATTTATATCCAGATGTATTTGAAATGGTGTTATGTTTCCCTTACTAAGTCACAAATGACAAATTCAACAAATTTCTGTGTTTAATTTATCATATTTCACTGTTTTGAAAGTTGTGTTTGAATGACCTGGTTTTTTCAAGATGTAAGCATGTTCTAATATTAGATCCCACATGCTACATCTCGCTGGGAAATTATTGTTGTTTCTGTATTTATTCGAGCTTTTATCATTAAATCAAATGTAAGATTGTTCATTAGGAACATCATTAATTAGATTAGCACTGTTTTAATTTTTTCTTTGGAAAACTTAATGCAGCTTTAAGTTACACACAAACTCTGCTCATTATTTATAATCTGTTAAATACATGTATTAATCAGTACAGGAGTAATGGAACAAATAGAATGACTATCAATAGAATAGTATGACTTTACCTGAAGAGTGTCAGTTATATGGTTGCCATGGATATTGACATTTATTGCAAACTTTCTGTTTATATTTTTTCCCCAATATTTTTTAATCAAATTTCCCATAGAGTGATAGCAAAGTAAAACCTGGCAAATTCCTAATGGAAGATGAGAAAAAAAACTAAATGAGGGTTGATGACCTTGGCCAAAGCTAAGGTCATAAAACTGACAGTGCTTTTCAAACAAAACTAAGATCTCTTGTTTGTTTTTTTACCTGATATAACTTTTCTGTTTTTATATCTTCTGATCTGACAGCATGAGGACAAATATTTATCACTCCAGCAACTGGTCTGTTATTCTGATCCAATCGACAGTAAATGGCATAGGCTAAAACCCTGTTCTTTACAACCAAGATAACAACCAAGATAACAACAATGATGATTAGCAAACATTAACATTATCATTTAGTAATATGAATGCAGAAAGTAATGAAACAGATGAAGTAAGATTTCAAGTTTTAAATTTCTTTTTGTCATCAATAAAAAAAGATTACAGATACAGAAACAAAATTAACATATTGTTTAAATGAAAACATACAAAATGTAAACAATTCAAAGTGTTTTGAAATTCACGAAGAGTATGAATAAATTTCTATTTAATCATTAAATGAGAATCTGATCCTAGCTTGAAATACATGTGTATAAAATACAAAACTACACTAAGTCCTGAGGTAAACTGATTATTACCTCCAACAAAAGATCATTCAACATTCTGAAATCCTGCATTGTGTGCATGTGTGTGTGTGTTTATTTGTTTTTATTTATTTATTTATTTTTTTTTTTTTTTTGGTAACTTTTTTTTGTAACTACAAGCTTTACAGGAGCCTAACATTAAAATAAGCAACTGCCCAGTTTAAACTAAATGTACTTTTATATAAGTATTACCTGACTGGATAAACAACTTTTGGTAGACAATGATCTGACATATAGAATGAAGTCTGCCATTACACCTTCCCCACGATTATAAAACCTGCGAACTGGGTCTGGACTTGTTCTGTTCCAAACATTTAAACTATCTAGATGTTTATCTGGAATCTAAAGAAAAGTTCAGGAGGTGTACTATAGAAACACATCTAACAACTTAATTAGGGTGAATTATAAAATCTCCATCTTTAGTTGGGTACTGGATAAAATGAAATCCGGTGGTGTGATCCATGCAATGCATTGTGGGTCATTTTGGTCTAAGTCATGAAAAAGAGAAAATTTAGTCAAAAATAATATTAGTATTATAGCATACTTTTGGTTCATTTTTGAAAATATCAGTTACTAGTCTAAGATTTAAAAAACCACACTTATAATTACTTAATCAGTAAACATTATACATATATGTAAGGTCATATGTGGCTGTGTCATCTTTTAAAATAGTTCAAACAACTTCAGTAAGACAGTTATACGAGTAGAGTAGGAGACAGAAGTGAACTTACTTAAAAATCAAAAAAGGAACAAATTTATATGGTAGCCATTATTATTTAACACATTTTTAAATTAATTATATGTTTAATCTACCTTCTATAAGGTTACAATTACTGTTTCATTGAGAACTTTTTAGATTTATTCTGGATTCTAAATTTATTAGGAAAGAGCATCTAGTAGACTTTTAGACTACCGGTAAGTCTGACGATTAACTTTCAGTGAGAAGCAATTGTGTTAAAACAGGCTGACTCTTGAGATTCTGAAGAAAATCAATTAATTTGGGTCCTGAAAGTCAAGAGTTAAACCGAAGCCTTGATTATGATATTTAATGTGTATTAAATAATAGAATAAGAGCTCCTTCTAGAAACCAATATTACTACTATAAAAACTACCTTTAAATTGTCATGACAAAACTCTCCCTTGTATTGTCTGTCTAGAGTAGAACATCTGAAAAATAAAAAGTAGTATGCTCATAAGCCTCAAAACTTGCAACATTTCCAGTTACACACAATTATTTAATCACTCAGTTAAGTTGTGTGTTTTGATAAACTCGCTATGACTTCTTTTAATAGGAAAAGCAACTTTAACTTCAGTTCTCATTATTTATGATCTCATGGTGACATCATTATAACAGCCTCATTACTGTATAATGTTTAAAGGCAACAAAATAGGAGAAAAAATCATCATGACAGAATATACTGGGTATAAAGCAAGTTACATATAAAGATGTTTTTCTTTAAGAGACAAATCTAATGATTTATTCAAAAACTGATTTTATAAAAAAGTCCTTAGTTAAATCTTTGGGGTATCTATATCTAATGCATGTACTTTGAAAGGGTGCAAAATACAAACAGCTGGGAATAAAAAATTGCCAATACTTAATGGCATTTTGGAGAAAGTGTCAAGAGTTATGATGCTAACTGTATATACACTCTATCAATAAATCCTGCGACACAAGCGTTACTATTACAGTGCTACAATTGACTTCAAAACTAACATTGTAACATACTCACTTTCCAATATTCTGTCCTTTAACCCAATACTTAAGACATCCTGTGGTTCTTTTCAGCAGTAATAGACCTTGAACTGGTATAACTATAATATAGACAAAGTAAATCTTGATTATCTTTAAGTTGCACCATTTTGGATTGCTGATGGATTGGAGCCATTTTCCTATGAAAAATGATTAATGTCCTATTGTTTTCAAATCAACTGGTCAATCTAGCCTGTTGTCTTTTTGGATGTGTTTATTTTGGTGAATTATCAATGGCCCATACTTTAAAAAAATGATCCATCATTTTTTTACTTGAATGGGCCAACACAGCACATACAAGACACAAACAATCTGCATCAACAAAGATATGTATTTTTATGGCTCAAATTCCACTGTGGCAAATCCTTGTGCAATAAATTTTGTCAGGTTGCTTGCTGAAGGTCTATGATTTTCTTCTACCACTCTGGTTTCCTCTACCATCCCAGAGCTGTCTCCTTCAATATAAGTGAAATACACTTGACTAGGTCTTTAAACACATTTGTTCCACCCCACTTTTCCCAAATTAAAAACCTTCCTTGTTATCATTCAAAGGAAATCATATTAATTATATTTCAAATATCAGAAAATAATGAATTAAATATAAACAAATACCTGATAAAATACCACTTGTATATTGTACTGCCTGGTCAACAAGCAACTTTAATTTTGCAACATCTTTTTGTACAAGCTCCACTTCAAGCTCAGAATAAAATGTGAATATTCTTATAGGACTGTACAAATTTGTACTGACATCTCTTTTCAATCTTTTACTTTTAGAAATATCATTATAATCTATCCATTGTGAAGAAATACTTGATTTCTGAAGACTGTCATGAATACATTCTTCACTACCAGATGTATGACCCAAGTACGTAATGATGTAAGTTATCACGACAATCCTGAATACTGTCTGGATCTGCATCCTACTGGGTTGTATTTACCCCAATCATCTGACTTTAACTGCTGTATAATCATGGATGACATTATATTAATAGATCACTCAATCGGAGCATAGCTTTTGGTCAACTTTGATCCTGTCAAAAAAAATATAATTCCTTCCAAAATTATTAAAAAAATTGAATGAAATATACATTATTGCTAAACCATTACAATGACAATAGAGCATGCATTGCAGAACCAATAATTAATTCTATAATTTTTTAAAATCTCATCATCATTTACTACGTCTAGCAATATTTTGCAGTAAAACCTTTATCATACACATATGGTGGTAGTCAAACAATATTACATGTCACAGGTAAAGTTCTGATTGGATATTTCTATTTCTGCACCATGTCACATTTAACATTTTAATGGCAAAAATGTGATATACATTCAGGACGAAATTTGAGTGTATAATTTCAAGAGAAATATGTAAGATAACCATTTACAATTGTCACTCCTTGATTTAATATTTCTACTAGACCATTAATCAATCTTATTGTGTCTCAATTACACAAAAATAATACAAATTTTAAAAGCAAA
This sequence comes from Tegillarca granosa, assembly GCA_029721355.1. Taxonomy (NCBI): domain Eukaryota; kingdom Metazoa; phylum Mollusca; class Bivalvia; order Arcoida; family Arcidae; genus Tegillarca; species Tegillarca granosa. The sequence goes on from CM056595.1 coordinate 43,285,402, forward strand.
ATGACTGTATTAATAATATCTCCAAATTTACAATATATATTTACATATCTAATTTATGTGGAACAACATTAAAATTTAAAATATGATCATTTTTTGTATAGGGTAAAAGTGCCATTTATTCACAATATACCTGGTACATAAATATGTGTAACAAATTGTTTTAATCTTATGTATTATTTGCTGACGAAAAAAATCAATCAAGGTTTAGTGGTTTTCGTTTAAATTTTTAACATAACAAAATTTACTTTTGGCAACCATTTTTGTTTTTGTGATGGAAATCACCATGGATTTTTCTCAACTATTTTAGTACAATTCTATCTGTTTGATGGACACCTTAGGTCAATATGAAGTGGAATGAACTTAGAAGGAATTTTAAACAGTAAGCAACAACTTTCAATGGTTATTTTATGATCATCAGAAATTGTTCCTCTTGAAAAATAGGTGAAACATAACCACTTTTTGACACAAAATTGGCTGATGGCATCAAAAAAATAAATAAATAAATAAATAAATAAATAAATAAAAAGGTAAAATAAAAAAAAAGAAAAAAAAAGTCCATGACATTATCTTTAGATGTAATGGTTGTGAATCCATAATCAAATTATGAGATACAAATGGTTTGTAGTAACTGAAAAATTTTTAAATGATAATCAGAAATATCTTGATCAAATATATTTTCTGAATTTTAAAATGATTTTATCATTATATTTGTGGACTAAAAGTAAATAGAAATTAAAATCTTCTGTGCCATTCCTCAGTAACAAAGCATTAGTTAATAAATTAAGCTTTTGGATATGAAAATCAATAATTTTGCATCATGTCACCATTGTAACACATACATTTTGTTGTAATTAATGTAAATCAAATTCTATTCTGTATTTGTATCGCTACATACTTTCAGATGATACAACAGAGAGCTCAATTTAAATTACATATATGTGACCCTATGTTGATTTCAGGCATTGTTAAAGGGACAGTTTTTATTGTAACAAGTATTTTCTTTGCATGTCTGATTTATGAGCCTACAAACCCACTATTAATTTTGTTATGTTGGGGGGTGGGGTGGGGGGGTGTTAATTTTTGTTGGGGGTGATTAGCAGGACTTCAATTTCCATATAAGTCAGGAAAAAATAAAGTTTGAAACTATCCCTGAAATGCATGATTTGTGAATGTTTTTATACTGAATACAACATTAACGTACATCAACATAATGTCGTCACCAACCTTGCGTCGTCAGCGAAAAATAATTTGAGATTATCTTTTTCTATCACTCTGAAGAAAGTTGGACAGTGAAAAATTTGAAAGAATTAAATGCTTTTTTTACCCAAAACATTTTTAGTAAGAAGTAACAATTTTGCACATAGTAAAATGGCGATTTTGGAATTCCTATAAAAGCAGTACTGCTGTCTTATTGGGCGACAGAATACAGATTTTGACAGTCAAAAGGGCGATTAGGCCACAGGCACTTGTAGCAGAAAAACACAACCCAAATAACACAAACACAAAAATCTTTTTAAAATTGTTAACACTATGCAAAGAGATGTCTGTCTTTGACCAGAATGTTTTTTGTAACGATTGTCGACTCTTGGACACAATGACGACTTTTAAGACAGTAAAAATCATGTCCATTATCCCGTTTTTTCCTTTAACACATTACTTTCCTAATTTCAGTTAAGTAATAATGTTTAAACGACCTAATCAAGAATTTTTTTACTTATATCAAGGCAGGCAGTTCTGGTATGGTGGAGGAAAGGGCCGAGCTTTGGAAAGCAAACTGACATTCTTCGCACACTAGGATTTGCCTGATTGGGATTCGAACCTAGTCCTTGACACTGTGATCTGTAAGCACTAGTATCAGTGATTTAAGCTATTTGAAAATCTATTTGGAATGATATTTAAAATTTCAAGCACTGCTAGCCACCTAGACGTAACTGAAAACTCTATACAGCTCACAGCTATAACATGTCTCAAGAATCCAAATACTTTTTGTGAAAGGCAAAAACAAAATATCAAGATCTGGGCTAGTCACGTAAAAGACTGCTCAGTGCACAATGTCGTTAAAGCTGCAGTAAGTTTTTGAATTTTCTTAAATTTTTTGATTTTCTAAAAAAATTTTTAAAAAAAGATATCTTCTAACCACAATCTGTGACATTCATTTTCTCAAATTTCATTTCTTTTAGCTGTAAATAAACGGAATCCTCTGACCGATTGGTCAGTGTCTTACGATGGTAATTATGAGCTTGGAGCATGCGCATGGATGTAAGGAAAAACCCTAGAATCGAAGGTGAAACATGACAGATTGCATAAAATGTCCTTCATTAATATCCAGATGTATTTGAAATGGTGTTATGTATCCCTTACTAAGTCACAAATGACAAATTCAACAAATTTCTGTGTTTAATTTATCACATTTTACCATTTTGAAAGTTGTGTTTAAATGACCCGGGTTTTGGATGATGTAACCATCTTCTAATATTAGATCCCAAATGCTGCATCCCGTTGGTAAATACTGTACTTTCTGTATTTATTCGAGCTTTTATCTTTGAACCAAATGTAAGATTGTTCATTAGGAACATCATTAATTAGATTAGCACCGTTTTAATTTTTTCTTTGGAAAACTTAATGCAGCTTTAACATATGCAATGGTATTTTGTCAGTAACAAATAATTGATGACAATTAAATATAAATGTGATATAATCTAGACTTATCTTTCAATCAATCAACAAAGCCTCTATAACGCTGAACAGTAATAGATACCATCAAAATAAAACTATACTTATGTCATGTGCCATTTTTTAATTTTTATGAAATTATACAATTCATAAATTTAACGTGACATTTCAATCATGGTTTTCTACACAAATTCAATATTGATGAAAATGTAAAATCTACCGCTAAATGAGAAGAATAGACTGTAGATTCAGTTCATTTTAGAGTTGTATCTACTTTACAGTTTTGCTATCAGTACTTTTTGTCAAGAAAAATGTACACAATCTTTCTTTAATTCCTTAAAGAAATTGATGCTTGGCTTCTAAAGGTTGACTGTAAAATGGTGTTTTATGTAAGTTTTATGTTTGTATTATAGATAACATTTAACAAAGAAGACTGCCACGGTCAGGTCTGTATTTGTCTTTGGCAAGCATTATACACAATACATGAATGTAAATATAGGGACAGCTGACTATCAAGTCTCAAATTTAAATGATCGCCAGACATAATTAATTAAAATGCTGTTTAATGATGTAGTCTTAGTTACTTTGTAAGGCACTTACAACTTTACTTATTTTACAATCAGTGGTGTTATCCAACAAACAACTAAACCTTATATACCAAACACTGAAACAACAATCTAACATACATACATTATCCATTAAAGTTTTGAAATACAAAATACAACATTGTTTTTTTAATTCACTGTTTGAATTAATAGTAGTCCAATACACAAAAAAATAGAAAAAGACGATTCTAGAAAAGCCAAAAATTGCAGTGACGACATTCGGTCAGCCAGAATGACAACTTTTTGAATGCAGTATTAAAGTTGTTCAGTGCATACCTAGTGCTCTTTAAGGTTGTTTATGTCATTTTTGTCCCCCGCTTTCACCAAAAGGGGGGGGGGGGGGGGCATTTAGATGGGTTTGTCCATCTGTCTGTCTGTCATTCCGTCTGTCACCTTTGGTTTCCGTGCAATAACTTCAGTTACAATTAAAGGTTTTTAATGAAACTTGGCAAAGCCGTAGCTTATGGCAAGAGCATCCCTGGTATTGAATTTTGTGTCACTAGACCAAAGGTCAAGGTCACTGTGACTATCAATAGAAAATCGGTTTCTGGTCATTTAAAAGTTAACCATTCAAGATTTTTTAATGAAACTTGGCACAGAGGTAGCTTATGACAAGAGCTGGCTTTGGATTTATTTTCAGGTCACTAGGACAAAGGTCAAGGTCACTGTGACTATAAGTAGAAAATAGGTTTCTGGTCATTTAAAGGTTAACTGTTCAAGATTTTTTAATGAAACTTGGCACAGAGGTAGCTTATGACAAGAGCTCGCTTGATTTGATTTTTGGGTCACTAGGCCAAAGGTCAAGGTCACTGTGACTATAAATAGAAAATCGGTTTCCGGTCATTTAAAGGTTAACCTTTCAAGATTTTTTAATGAAACTTGGCACAGAGGTAGCTTATGACAAGAACTTGCTTGGGATTGATTTTTGGGTCACTAGGCCATAGGTCAAGGTCACTGTGACTATAAATAGACAATCGGTTTCTGGTCATTTAAAAGTTAACCAATCTTGAACCGTTCAAGATTTTTGTCCCCCGCTTTCACTGAAAGGGAGACAAACAAACGATAAACCACACAGGGGCTTGGTGTCAGGATTTTTTTATTTTTTGTTTTAAAGATTATTTATCTGTGTTTTTATTACATGCGAGGTTGGTACTAGATCATACATATCGATAAATTTGCCTGAAATCCATTTTTAACAAACTTCAAAAAATTCCGAAATATATAACATTAAAAAACACATAGGAAAAAAGTATAAAAAGAATAAATAATCTTTAAAACAAAAATACAAAAATCCTGACACCAAGCCCGTGATATATCAACTGTAGTTCCAATTTCCCTCTTTGCATTTTATGCTATGACTGTCCATATTACCCCTCATATATCATTACAATTACAGAAGTCTATTTTATTTGAAAGCGGGGGACATAAATTCTATGAATTTGCGTTAGGGGACGAATATTAATACCTTTAGTGTGCTATATTACGGAACAGTTCTTTGTGCTGAAATCTTTGCGGAAGTAACATTGTACACCTAATTTTTAATTGGACAACGGATAAACTAAGAATCCGGAATCTATATGTTAAGTACAATGAACTGATCAAAAATAAATAAATAAATAAATAACAACAGTTTGCTAAAAAAAAAAAATACTTTAAAGATATTAAAATAAACCTTATTTAATAAATCAATGCATCATCCGATCCCGGTATGCCCGTTTAAATGACGTCAAGGTTTTGTGACTGCGTGTCTAATGTATACAAAATTTAGGACCTTTTAACACTCCGTACAGTATAACTTGATCAAATTGAATTAACAAATTGATAGGTAAATTATTCAGTTAAATAACCGATCTGAGTGAGTTAACATTTCGTTGTGTTCAGTACCGAGACCTGCATTAATTCCGTAAACTTCAAATTAAATTAAAGAATTATAATTATATAACTATAAATACACCATAGCGAGTGACATGTAAATATATATGCATTTTGTAGAAATCTATTATTATTATTATTATAAATATATTGTTATATTCGACAGTGCTCTAGATGGTACTGAGGAAACTGAATCATTTAGTCTAAAAAATAAAAATAAAATATTAAAACAAACTGACGATATATGAAAACAAGACACGAAAATTTGATTTATCACGCCTTGTTAACGCATTTTATGTTGCCATCAATAGTGATCAAGTCCTTCGTTGGCTTGATTAACAGCATCACACCGTCTTAGGATGGATCGGACCAAGCGACGAATCGTGTTTTGTGGGATTCTAGGCCATTCATGAAGTAGCAAAATTGTTAATTTCTGTCTATAATCCAAAGTTGCGGGCGTTTTGAACCGAGTTGTTGCAGGATGTCTCAATCCCAAACGTGCTCTATTGGGTTCAACTCGGCCAATCCATGCGTTGAATAGTCTCATCTTGAAGATACTACAACCCCTGGCTCTGTGAGGTTGGGCATTATCGTCCATCAAAGTGAAGTTGGGTCCGATAGCACCAACAAAAGGTCTAACATTAGAATTAAAAATTTCATCTCTATACCGAACACCTGTAAGAGACCGAATGATCAAACATCTCGGTACGTCTATAAATACATATCAATCGATACCAACACGCCGCCAAAACGGCCATGCTGAACAATGCAAGAATAAGCATAGCGTCCATTTACATACGCCTTACATGTCTTCTGCAGACGTGAAAGTCAACACAAAATTTATTGACGCAGTTGCCATTTTCGGTGATTATTTGCCCATAATCGTCTGGCTAGACGATGACGTTGTGTCAGAACAGGACGAACAACTGGCTTGTAAGAAGTAGATTAGAACGACGAAGTCTGTTACTCACTGTTCTACAAGAAATCTGCCTTCCGATAGCTTGTCTAAAGTGATGGTTTAACTGTACAGAAGATTCAAACCTGTTTCGTCGAGCAAAGCTCTTGGTAGACCTGAACGAGGCCTTTCTGTGGAATTGTCGCGGTGTTCTGGAAATTGATTCTACAGCCGTGACACAACACTGTGACATTAAAATGTAGTGAAACAAACCTTTGGTTCTGTCCGGATGGCAACATTTCAGCTGCCTGGGCAAATATCAGTTACAGTATAAACCAAAAACTGAAATGACATAATCCTTCAAATATAACCAGGCACGTGCTAACAACAACTGTAATTTTCAAAGCAATTAACCTTGTATTATTTTGGGGTATTTGTGTCACTATGTTACCATTTAATATGCATTATATTATATTTCTTTAAAAAAAAAGATCCTCAACTTTTTTGTCCAGTATATATGAAAATATCATGGAATTTCTCTTTCTGTTTAAACCTTTTTTTTTTCGTGAATTCGTGGCTTGACCAGGAATCTGCTACGAATTTGTCACGAATCCCATGAATACCTATCTGGAGGACAATCCTACAATTTGTCAAGAATAATCACGAATTCATTTTATTCGTACATGATTCGCACACACATTTGGCCTATTCGTAACTGATTCACAACTGCACAACTGATTCCTAACGTTCGTAAAGCATTCGTAATAGATTCTTTTAAATCGTAGCCAATTCTTGCAATGTATTCATGCGATTGAAGACGAATCCAACGAATATCCGTAACTCTAACGTAATTGAATCGCACAGCGTCACGAATTGGATCTGAAAATTGTCAAAAGTCTACGAATCATCACGAATCCAAAAATGAATCAATTCTTGGCGATTCGTGGAATTCATGGTCTGCGTGGAATGGTAGCATTAAGGGAATAAAAGTAGGGTTTACTTAATGAAAGAAAAACACTGCTGTTAAATCATTTTTTAAAATTTGCAGAAATATGTATTTGAATTGCCATTTCACCTGGCAAAACAACTTTGCTGTCAGTGAAAAAGATTTTTCGAGTACACGGAGAATAGTTTTTTTTTTTTTTTTTTTTTTTTTTTTTTTTTTTTTTTTTTTTATCAAATGTGAGGCTCCTAAAGTTGGATATTTGATGGTCGGGGTCTTCTATGAGTTGCCTGCTACAAATGTATTAACCGGACGTGACATTCGGATTCGATAAGACTACCAACGTTAAAAAACACAGCTAATCATAGGAAAACAACACAGTCTCACAACACATGTACTTTTATATAGGAACTAAGGCGAATGTTACTTATTATGAACAGACCACTGCGGTAGCTCAGTTGGTAGAGTGCTCGCTTCGTAAGTGGGAGGTCGTGGGTTCGAACCCTGACTGGGTCTGACCCAAGACTGTTCTTTCGTCAAGCACTCGGCATTACGAAATGAAAGTCACGGTTCTTTCAGATGGGAACTTAAAATAAACGAGGTCCCGTATCCGACGGTAGGCGTGGCACATAAAGAACCCTGCTGTATAATGTCATCAGCGCAACGCACAGGCAAAATTTCTGCACTTTCGCCTATAGCTGGCGATGTCTCGATATAAGTAAAATATTTTTGACTGGGACGTTAAACGCCATTACTCACTGAACTCAACTCAATTATCATGAACAATGTTTATAACACACAGCCGATTTTGACCATAAATATGAACAAAACTAAGAATTTTTATTCTAGTTTAATTCACTGATGACCTCAGAATATAAGGTATCAAGTCGGCTTACGCATTTCTGGGCAGCAAAAAAGTCGTAGAATAGTATATGACCATAATTGTCAAAATTTTCCGGAAACCTACTAATTTGTCATAAAATTTAGATATATAAATAAATAATCCTCCTCGACCTAGAATGATCTTTTGGCCACTGATGGGTAAACTTTATTTTGATCTTAGCTAGGAGAACGGAGGATCTAAGAATTGATGGCGATCATAACTTCATTTTTTTTTTATTTACTTATTTATTTTAAGAGCAACAAGTTATGTTTTCTATGGGTAAATAGCAAAATCATTGACATTTTTCATTCAAACACAGATTTATGTATAAAAATATCACGTATTTTCTCTTTTGGTTGATACTCATTAATTGTGGTTTGTTCCAGATTCTGAACATTTGCATTCAAGTGTAGATAATAATTTGTTTTAAGTTTCCATGACAATTTCGATAATTAGCATAAAGAAACTACGCTAATTGGTGGGAATATTAGGCAATTCATAAAACTTTCTTTTTAGTGAATAAGAAAAAACTTATTATTTTACCAACAACAGCGAACCTTCTGTATTATTGGTTGCTGCTCATAAACGATAACACTGACCCAATTTTGACCTGTAATGTTTACACGTGAGTTTGTTTTGGTTTATACAGGAAGTTTATCTGAGCATGCGCAACAGTAAACTTATCCGGGCACCTGTCAACTCTCCAAAACTCAACATGGCGGCACAGAGTGAGGGTGGAGGAAAAGATGATATAAAAACGCATTTTGTGACTCGTGAAGGGACTTACAAACTAATGCCATTATCCGAGTATTCAAAACCTACCCGAGTGCCATATAATGGACCAGCAAATACCCCCGTGAAAGTGTCATTTATTAATGTTAATGATGGATCAGCATCACCGGATAGAATTTGTTTTAATGTTGGACGAGAACTTTATTTTTATGTGTATAAAGGCGTGAAAAAGGTACAAATGCTGTTTGTGATAGACGTGCTTACCATGATATACTGATTGACTCATGTAGATCAGCATGACATCGATGTGTCAAATCATTAATTGACCTAAGGTTACCACACGACCCTTAACGCATGATAAACATAGGTATCATGTTATGGTAAAATCTAGGTAGGCCAGGTGACTCAGCATCTTGTATTTGATGCTCCACGCGTAGATTTAAAACTTATAATCTAAAAATACATGGCAGAAGGGAAACCAAATTTGGTGTAAAACGTCCCTGAGGTGGAGATCAAAGTTTTTTCACAACTATAAATAAAAAAATCCAACTGGCCATTACACATTATGTATGATGGGTTGATATATTTGAAGAAAATGCATAGTCCATCATAGTTTTATCATAATGGCAATTAAATGTAATGAAAAAGTCTGCTAATTATTTTGAAATGGCTGTTAGCATTTCCATTCTAAATCTGGAAAACCAAAATGATAAGGAAATATAGCTGGTATACATTCATTTTTCCCAGTTCATAATTTGTCATTTCATCTTAATAGATCTGGACGACAGTATTCAAAATTGAAAACTGCTTTTAAGCTAAGAAGACCAATTTTTTTCCTGCAAGCTTATTAAGGGAAATATACTGTACTTGATATGGACAAAAAGAAATATAGCAAACCCTGTTGTGTTATCGATCTATCAATTTATTACAAGAATTATTTTTCTAGTCATTAGAAATTTTTTCTTGTATTGACTGAAAAAATCAGACGGTTTTATTTAGCCACAGACAAATATAACCTTGTTACCATAAACCTAATTTGTTATTCACGTAAGAGAAAGGTTTTTTCCCTTCTACTGATTGGTTTCATACTTATATGATTGACTAATTGTTTGTTATGATCTAAATCAGTGGTACTTAGATCTGACCTAAAACTTACGGCACATATCATTCATAAGTGAATTAATTTTAAAAAATAGTTTTTATTACAAATGTATAAGATGTGATGCTGAATATGGTCTTAACAATTTCCAAGAAAATTACTTTTTAACCTATCTGCACAAAGTGTAAAAAAAGTATTGTCATATTCTGGCTTCAGTCTCCTGTGTTCAGTTAATAAGACAACCTCTATAAAATGATGCATCTACATGTGTATATAGACAAGCTATCTGATGGCATTTATTATCCTCTGGTAATTATATTTACATGTCAAAAAAGCTAATATTAGACAGGTATGTCATTATGTGGAAACCACAGAATTATATTTTTTTTGTTTTTATTTAACAGGCTGCTGATCTGACAAAACCTGTGGATAAGAGGCTATATAAAGGAACATTTCCTACTTGTCATGATTTTAATAATTTGTTAGTGTCCAGTGAAAGTGTCCGTTTATTAGTTGGTTTTACTGCAGGCCAGGTTCAACTGATAGACCCAATCAAAAAGGAATTAGGAAAATTATTTAATGAAGAGGTATTTAAACATATTATTTTACTATTTTTATTCAATTTTTAAAATTTGTTAAACTTTAAGAAACCATAAATTTTGTCCAGACCTCATCAAAATTGCCAATTGACTGATTTTACTGACAGAACTAGGTCAGTTCATTTATTACTCATATTACCCGTGCTTTAATTGGTAGGTCACTAGGTCAAATCAAAAGAGATGCTTATTAACACACTAGAAGCCACAATTTTACTTTTTATCTTGCTCATTAGCTCACCCGAGCTGAAAGTTTAGACGAGCTTTTGCTATCCATCTTCATCCATCTTATGTCGTGCGTAAACATTTTAATTTTCTCCTCCAAAACCACTGGGCCAAATTTAATGAAACTTGGTAATCATCATACCTTGGTGAAGCCCTTTCAGATTTGCACAAATTAAGGAGTTATGTCCCCTTGGGGCCCCATAAGGGGGGAAATAGTGAAAAACTTTAAAAAAAATCTTCTCCTCTGAATCTACAGGAGATATACCTTAGTTATTTCATTTATAACACCCTTAGGTCACCTATTTTCAGATTTACACAAATGGTAGCCATGGGGCTCAAAATGGGGAAATTGTTAGGTACTGAGTGGGGGATTTGCTAAAAATTATATATTTGTCACTATATCTTGAAAACTATTAACATTTTGTATAAGCATGTAAGAATATTGTAGGTATTGACATGGCGGTCATTTTGATATTTGGTTTGAGGGCATAAGTTCAAAGGTCAAGGTCATATCAACATAGGAATACTAAAATTATTAATTATCTTGAAAGCTATTAATTTCATGCATAGCCATGTAGTAGAATATTGTAGGTATTGACATGACGATCATTTTGATATATGGTACAAGGTCATATGTTGAAATGTCAAGATCACAGCTGCAAAAGAAGACTTAAATTGCTAATTATCTTAAAAACTTAACTTTTTGTATAAGCATGTATATATTAGAATATTTTAAGTATTGACCCTGACAATCATTTTGATACATGGGTCAAGGTCTTATGTGGAAAGGTCAAGGTCACAGCTGCAGAAGATGACTTAAATTGCTAATTATCTTGAAAACTATTAACTTTTTTGTATAGACATAAATATATATATAACAATATTGTAGGTATTGACATGACAATAATATATTGTTCGAGGTCATATATGTTCAAAGGTAAAGGACATAGCTGCATAAGTATACTGAAATCGATTAATGATTTGGAAATTATTCGTTGCACTACAGTTAATTAGTTATACATATTATATAAGCTACTTTTAAATAAAATGTGAGTGGATTTATTTCTGATTAAATTTTGTGTGAGTTCTTAATTTGAGAAAACTTTTCAAGTTTCTGTACTTAATATATTGTCTATTGCACTTTGCAAACAATATTGGACATATCTTCAGATGAGCGTTAAAGCCCATGGGCCTCTTGTATTGATTTTCTTAGCAAAAACTAGTTAGTGTTTTAAATATGGATCATATTACATCAATAAATAGGTCACTATGTCAATTCAGTGAAAAAAAATAGAAACCAAATTCCGGTCTAATCTTCCTCAAAAATGCTTATAATGGTCCTCTAGGAAAAAGCTGATGTAGTTACAGTTTGTATATAATCATGACTGTAAAACAATAAAGGCTATAATGTTTCAAAATGAATCCCTGTTCAATTGATGAAATGATCCTATCTAAACACAGATTGATGAAAAGTATAAAGGTATTTTTAGTTCAATGTACTTGGTGTAATTAGTAAAAATATTTTGCTCTGTGACCTACATGTTTGTATCATGTTCTAGGTGTTTGCAAATTTTGTGATTATTAAAACTTGTATGTTATGGTATATACATTCCCATACTTTAGACACACACACACACACACACGTAAATGTGTATGAATACAGTAGTATGTATGTGTACAGTAACTTTGAATGGTTATCCTTTTATTTCCAGTGCTTATATTCATATAACAGAAATCTCTTGATTGCCATTCTTTACTTATCAGTTTTTATGTGTGAATGAGTCTGTGCATATGTCATAAACACACCTCTTTAATATGATGCACCTATATACAAACAAGCTATTTGGTGGCATTTGCCACCTTCTGGAAATTCTATTTATCTCTGCTTAACATGTGTTAGTAAGTGTATGTGCCATAAACACAACTACAGTGAAACTTGTGAAAACCGGACCGGCTCCGTTCCTTGAAAAAAATCCGGTTTTCACAGGATCCGGTTTATTCAGGTTATTTGCTACAGTTCACTACCCTTGATAATAAGTAGCAGATCCATTTATGTCATCTCCCTTTGGGATGTGTAGCCATGGGTAATACATGTACATGTGGTTTATTGGAAACAATAAACTTAAAATACAACGTAAGGTGATAATCTAAAATTTTTTGGATAGGTTGCTTGTATTTTAATGTTTTATTTATCTCAAATAAACTATCATGAAATGATAGACGGGTTGGATCAGACATCATCATTATGATGTATAATTGTCTCATTGAAATAATAAACTTGAAATACGCCGTATATCATAAAGTTTTAATGGTAAGTAACATGTATTTTAAGTTGTTTTTATTTCGATGCAAACATATCGGCAAAAATGCAGGTGCGCTTTCCTCTGCTGGAGGATGTAGGTCAACGTAACTAAGACTCAGCCAAAACATTAAATTGCTTGAATTTACTGACGTGGCACATAATCGATGTTTGGTTTATGTTGATTAATGATATCAACTGCCATTCCATTGTTAAGAAACTTGTTTTCCTTATTTTTTCATCATCTGACTGCGCAGAATGTTTTATCTATACAAAGCGCATTTCAGTTGTTCAATTGAGAGCCGAATAATTTCAGGATTCAAGGTCATCTTAACTGCAACTATTCTATTCAATTCTTTTCTTGACTGAAGTTTTGTGTAACCTCAAAACTTATTAAAATATCGATCTTGACTGAAATTTTGTTGATTTAAGATAGGGGAGAAAGTTGTGAATTATCACTGTGATATCAAGTCATACCAGTAAAATGAACCAATAAAGATGTTCCTTTAAAAATTAACGCATTACAGTCAAATACAAGCTAACCTCAATTTCGGTTGACTGATCTCTTTAATCCGATAATTATTGTTTATTTGTGACACCTTTCACACGTTAATGTATACTAAAGCCATTTGATGACGGTAATAATTTGTATTTCTTACAGTTTTGTTTTACTTAGAAGTTAAATAATGTTATTTATGATATCGGAAATTACTTTTACTTTTATTTGTAGTTAATGTTTTTATAATATCGGAAATAACAGTCATTTTGTTACAAATTTGCAAGTTTAAAAAATTTTGATAAAATTCTCGGTTTCGGTTTCATTTTTTTTTTCATAATCAGAAAATCGAATCCGGTTTACAAAGGTGAAAATATATAGGTTTTTTATGATCCGGATGGTGAAATGTGTCCAGTTTTCAGAATTCACAGGATCCGGTTTATTAAGGTTTCTATCATATAGAATAAAGAAGAGAGTAAATCGGGACAAGCACACACATCTGGTTTTCACAGGATTCAAGTTTTTCCAGGGTCCGGTTTTCACAAGTTTCACTGTATTCAACTTCCCTGAATTTGTTATCTAGACAGATTCCAATATATCTAGGTTGAAAGTATATATGAACCAGTTCAGATTTGTGGTATTGCCACAGTTTCAAAACTAGATCATAATTACCTTGGGTTCAACCGAACCGATGTTCCGAGTGTTTATATACTTGTCGGTCTGTTAAGTATGTCAAATAAAAGTAAACAAACTATTATGTATGACTTTCTAAAGACAAACAAGGATGAAAAGGCTGATAAAGAAATTTTCAAAGACACTGATTAGACTACCGCTGATCCTGACGACAAACCAGTTGCAGGTAGAATCATTTCTAAACCTGCCACTTCAAAACGAAAGTTACTGATTACTGAAAGTGAAAAATCTGAAGTTCGTGAAAAGCTTAAGAACCTAGTCAGAAAACATATTTATTGGTACAAGTTCTGGCAGTAGTTAAGAGAAAAAGTTACGTTTTTCATGTAGTGACTGTGCCAAGTTAAATTTCCAAGTGATGAGTGATTTTCTTCTTTAACTAGGCACTGTGCCGAGTGGCATTTAAAATTCTATCTAAGGCATGTGGGGTTTTCAGTTTTTGAATTGACCTTTTAAAAGAATCAAAGGCCAAGTTCATTGTCTATTTAATGACCCAAGTGCCTTTGCTAAAACTATAGCTATTTTAATAATTTCTATGCATATTGTAATTTTTGATGTTTTGAAGAATTATTTATCTACATGACTTAGATTATAAGGTTAGAGGTCAGTTTCATGGCTATTTTATGATTGAAGAAATTGCTATATTTTGACCATTTGTTAACATTTTTTTCATGGATTTCTCAAGTTTTGATGTTTTTAAGGATATTTGACATTAAAATCAATTTCATATCTATTTTTATGCAATACAAATTCCAATGGAAAAAAGTTAAAAGAATAAATTTTTTTCAAAAATCATGTTTGCTGTTTCTAAACAAAAGAATTCTTACAAAGAGAAATAATTATTAAGAAAGTCGGACATTGTTGATACTATTATGAGATTATACACAGAAAATAAGCGAAATTTATGGACAGTTAATAAAATATAACATTATAATTATACCAGATTATTACCAAAGACTTCATAAATTCCTGAATACTGATCTCAGCTAACTCAGTTTGAGATTAAACCTTGACATTGAAAACTTGCCTAGTTTTCACAACCAATAAAATGGTGAAATGACGTATTTACATTGTATATTATAAATTAACAAATAATGATTTACAATTAGATAATTAAAAATTTTCCATTTGTTATGTAATGTAAATAACCTAGAGCAAAACTTGAGAAAATATGAGTGTAAGCTAGTCAATAGTGACATAAGTTTAGTAACAACCTGATATAAAAAATATACAGATAAGCTGAATGCCATAATCAAATGTAGACCACCATATATACCACATATTTTATTAAAAGTTATTACATTGTTAACTAGTTTATATTACAATAGTTTAAATGTGAACCAGACAACTATATTTTGTACTCAGGGAGGAAAATCAATAACAATTTTGCTAAATTAACAGTTGTACAGTACACAGCACACTACATGTATTGCTCAACATTGCTGCTGCATCTGATGTGTGTGTGTGTGTGTGTGTGTGTGTGTATGTGTGTGTGTGTTAACTTTGTATACACATGTACACATCAATAAAAATACATATTGAACAAAATCTTAGTTACCTCCTATAGCAGATAAACTTAAATTTATTTTTTTCAAGATGCACTGTCATGTTCTAAAGGATTAAAAGATTTTTAAAATTTACATACACAGTATTAAATCTTAAAGTTTGATAATTATATACATTATGTACATAGAAAATGGTATAAAGCAAACTCATAAAACTCTGATACCTTGGTTGTTATAGTGGTTGGCTACATATAACTCTGATACCTTGGTTGTTATAGTGGTTGGCTACAAAAAATCTGATACTTTGGTTGTTATGGTGGTTGGCTACATATAACTCTGATACTTTGTTTGTTATAGTAGTTGGCTACAAATAACTCTGATACCTTGGTTGTTATAGTGGTTGGCTACATACTCTGATACCTTGGTTGTTATAATAGTTGGCTACAAATAACTCTGATACCTTGGTTGTTATAGTGGTTGGCTACATACTCTGATACCTTGGTTGTTATAGTAGTTGGCTACATATAACTCTGATACCTTGGTTGTTATAGTGGTTGGCTACATATAACTCTGATACCTTTGTTGTTTTAGTGGTTGGCTATATAAAACTCTGATACCTTGGTTGTTATGGTGGTTGGCTACATATGACTCTGATACCTTGCTTGTTATATTGGTTGGCTACATATAACTCTGATACCTTAATTGTTATATTGGTTGGCTACATACAACTCTGATACTCTGGTTGTTATAGTGGTTGGCTACATATAACTCTGATACCTTTGTTGTTTTAGTGATTGGCTATATAAAACTCTTGATACCTTGGTTGTTATGGTGGTTGGCTACATATGACTTTGATACCTTGGTTGTTATTAGTGGTTGGCTACATATAAGTCTGACACCTTAGTTGTTATAGTGGTTGGCTACATATAACTCTGATACATTGATTGTTATAGGTGGTTGGCTACATATGACTCTGATACCTTTGCTTGTTATAGTGGTTGGCTATATAAACTCTGATACCTTGATTGTTATGGTGGTTGGCTACATATGACTCTGATACTCTGGTTTGTTATATTGGTTGGCTACATATAACTCTGATACCTTTGTTGTTTTAGTGTATGGCTATATAAAACTCTGATACCTTGGTTGTTATGGTGGTTGGCTACATATGACTCTGATACCTTGTTTGTTATATTGGTTGGCTACATATAATTCTGATACCTTAGTTGTTATATTGGTTGGCTACATATAACTCTGATACCTTATTTGTTATATTGATTGGCTACATACAACTCTGATACTGTGGTTGTTATAGTAGTTGTCTACATAAAACTCTGATACCTTTGTTGTTATATTGGTTGGCTACATAAACTCTGATACCTTTGTTGTTATATTGGTTGGCTACATAAAACACTGATACCTTGTTTGTTATAGTAGTTGTCTACATAAAACTCTGATACCTAGTTTTAAGCACCTGATGACCCATTGTTTTAAATTAATCAGGGTGGTAAAGGATTATCAGAACAAAAAAACTTATGTTTTTTTTAAACAAACAAACATACTCAAATATAACGCTTGGAGCTTTTATTAAAATAAAGCATTCAAAATAAGGACTGTCCATGTTAGCATGTGTACAACTGATGTTTGTCTTCAACTCACAAGTTTAGAATGTTAGATTACTTATAGTCACAGTACTTTCAATTTGTTGTTCCAGTCAAGGTTCAAAATGATGTATCAGTCACGATTCCACCCGTAGCAAAATTCCCAGTAGGAAAGAAACAGTAAAAAATTACCGCTAAATGAGCTCTAATTAATCAGTTACGATAACAACTTCCGGTTAAGGGATGTAACTCAATTTACAATTAATATACAGAATACAGACATCGGAAAATAAATGCCACCAGAAATTAATGCAATTAAACGGGCCTCACATTTTTCGCATTAATTTCTTGCTCACATTAATTTCCAGTTTTACAGTCAATCTGATACCTTAGTTGTAGTAGTGGTTGGCTACAAATAAATCTGATACCTTAGTTGTAGTAGTGGTTGGCTACATATAAATCTGATACCTTAGTTGTAGTAGTGGTTGGCTACAAATAAATCTGATACCTTAGTTGTAGTAGTGGTTGGCTACAAATAAATCTGATACCTTAGTTGTAGTAGTGGTTGGCTACAAATAAATCTGATACCTTAGTTGTAGTAGTGGCTGGCTACAAATAAATCTGATACCTTAGTTGTAGTAGTGGTTGGCTACATATAAATCTGATACCTTAGTTGTAGTAGTGGTTGGCTACATATAATTCTGATACCTTAGTTGTAGTAGTGGTTGGCTACATATTAAGGTTGGCTACATATAACTCTGATACCTTAGTTGTAGTAGTGGTTGGCTACATATAACTCTGATACCTTAGTTGTAGTAGTGGTTGGCTACAATATAAATCTGATACCTTAGTTGTAGTAGTGGTTGGCTACATATAACTCTGATACCTTAGTTGTAGTAGTGGTTGGCTACATATAACTCTGATACCTTAGTTGTAGTAGTGGTTGGCTACATATAACTCTGATACCTTAGTTGTAGTAGTGGTTGGCTACATATAACTCTGATACCTTAGTTGTAGTAGTGGTTGGCTACATATAACTCTGATACCTTAGTTGTAGTAGTGGTTGGCTACATATAACTCTGATACCTTAGTTGTAGTAGTTGTTGGCTACATATAACTCTGATAACTTAGTTGTAGTAGTGGTTGGCTACAAATAAATCTGATACCTAATTAGATGTATTTGTCAATTGGCCACAAAAATATTTTTGATATCTTGGTTATTTCAGTAGTTGGCTACATAAAACTCCAATACTTTGGTTGTTATAGTGGTTGGCTACATAAAACTCTGATACCTTGGTTGTAAAAGTGGTTGGCTACATAAAATTCTAATACTTTGGTTGTAATAGTGGATTGGCCACCTAAAACTCTGATACCTTGGTTGTAATAGTGGTTGGCTACATAAAACTCTGATACTTTGGTTGTAATAATGGATTGGCTACATAAAACTCTGATACCTTAGCTGTAATAGTGGTTGGCTACATGAAACTCTGATACTTTGGTGGTAATAGTTGATTGGCCACGTAAAACTCTGCTACATAAACTCTGATACCATTGTTGTAAAAGTGAATTGGCTACATAAAAACTCTGATACCTCAGTTGTTTTAGTGGGTTGGCCACATAAAACTCTGATACCTTGATTACAAAAGTGGATTGCCACGTAATACTCTGATACCTTGGTTGTTTTAGTGAATTGGCTACATAAACCTCTGATACCATGGTTGTAAAAGTGATACCTTGGTTGTTTTAATGGATTAGCCACATAAAACTGTGATACCTTGGTTGTTTTAGTGAATTGGCCAAATAAACTCTCATACCTTGGTTGTAATAGTGGATTAGCCACGTAAACTCTGATACCTTGGTTGTTTAAGTGGGTTGGCCACATAAAGTCTGATACCTTGGTTGTAATAGCTGATTGGCGACATAAAAATCTGATAACATGGTTGTTTTAGTGTGTTGCCATGTAAAACTCTGATACCTTGGTTGTAAAGTTTGTTGGCCATGTAAAAATCTGATACATTTGTTGTTTTAGTGTGTTGGCCATGAAAAAATCTGATACCTTGTTGTTTTAGTTTGTTGGCCATGTAAAACTCTGATACCTTGATTGTTTGAGTTTGTTGGCCATGTAAAAATCTGATACCTTGGTTGTTAAGTTTGTTGGCTATGTAAAAATCTGATACCTTGGTTGTTTTAGTTTGTTGGCTATGTAAATCTTGTGATACCTTGGTTGTTTAAGTTTGTTGGCCATGTAAAAATCTGATACCTTGGTTGTTTTAGTGTGTTGGCCATGTAAAACTCTGATACCTTAGTTGATTTAGTTTGTTGGCCATGTAAAATCTGATACCTTGGTTGTTTTAGTTTGTTGGCCATGTAAAACTCTGATACCTTAGTTGATTTAGTTTGTTGGCCATGTAAAATCTGATACCTTGGTTGTTTTAGTTTGTTGGCCATGTAAAACTCTGATACCTTGGTTGTTTTAGTTTGTTGGCCATGTAAAAATCTGATACCTTAGTTGATTTAGTTTGTTGGCCATGTAAAATCTGATACCTTGGTTGTTTTAGTTTGTTGGCTATGTAAATCTTGTGATACCTTGGTTGTTTTAGTGTGTTGGCCATGTAAAACTCTTGATACCTTGGTTGTTTTAGTTTGTTGGCCATGTAAAAATCTGATACCTTGGTTGTTTTAGTTTGTTGGCCATGTAAAACTCTGAAACCTTGGTTGTTTTAGTTTGTTGGCCATGTAACATCTGATACCTTGGTTGTTTTAGTTTGTTGGCCATGTAAAAATCTGATACCTTGGTTGTTTTAGTGTGTTGGCCATGTAAAAATCTGATACCTTGGTTGTTTTAGTTTGTTGGCCATGTAAAACTCTGAAACCTTGGTTGTTTTAGTTTGTTGGCCATGTAACATCTGATACCTTGGTTGTTTTAGTTTGTTGGCCATGTAAAAATCTGATACCTTGGTTGTTTAAGTTTGTTGGCCATGTAAAAATCTGATACCTTGGTTGTTAAGTTTGTTGGCCATGTAAAAATCTGATACTTTGGTTGTTTTAGTTTGTTGGCCATGTAAAACTCTGATACCTTTGTTGTTTTAGTTTGTTGGCCATGTAAAACTGTGATACCTTGGTTGTTTTAGTTTGTTGGCCATGTAAAACTCTGAAACCTTGGTTGTTTTAGTTTGTTGGCCATGTAAAAATCTGATACCTTGGTTGTTTTAGTTTGTTGGCCATGTAAAAATCTGATACCTTGGTTGTTAAGTTTGTTGGCCATGTAAAAATCTGATACTTTGGTTGTTTTAGTTTGTTGGCCATGTAAAACTCTGATACCTTTGTTGTTTTAGTTTGTTGGCCATGTAAACTGTGATACCTTGGTTGTTTTAGTTTGTTGGCCATGTAAAACTCTGAACCTTGGTTGTTTTAGTTTGTTGGCCATGTAAAACTCTGATACCTTGGTTGTTTTAGTTTGTTGTCCATGTAAAACTCTGATACCTTGGTTGTTTTAGTTTGTTGGCCATGTAAATATCTGATACCTTGGTTGTTTAAGTTTGTTGGCCATGTAAAAATCTCATGCCTTGGTTGTTTTAGTGTGTTGGCCATGTAAAAAATCTGATACCTTGGTTGTTTTAGTGTGTTGGCCATGTAAAAATCTGATACATTGGTTGTTTTAGTGTGTTGGCCAAGTAAAAATCTGATACCTTGGTTGTTTTAGTGTGTTGGCCATGTAAAACTCTTGATACCTTGGTTGTTTTAGTTTGTTGGCCATGTAAAACTCTGATACCTTGGTTGTTTTAGTTTGTTGTCCATGTAAAACTCTGATACCTTGGTTGTTTTAGTTTGTTGGCCATGTAAAACTCTGATACCTTGGTTGTTTGAGTTTGTTGGCCATGTAAAAATCTGATACCTTGGTTGTTTTAGTGTGTTGGGCAAGTAAAAATCTGATACCTTGGTTGTTTTAGTTTTTTGGCCATGTAAAAATCTGATACCTTGGTTGTTTGAGTTTGTTGGCCATGTAAAAATCTGATACCTTGGTTGTTTTAGTGTGTTGGGCTAGTAAAAATCTGATACCTTGGTTGTTTTAGTTTGTTGGCCATGTAAAAATCTGATACCTTGGTTGTGAAGTTTGTTGGCCATGTAAAACTCTGATACCTTGGTTGTTTTAGTTTGTTGGCCATGTCAAAATCTGAAACCTTGGTTGTTTTAGTTTGTTGGCCATGTCAAACTCTGAAACCTTGGTTGTTAAGTTTGTTGGCCATGTAAAAATCTGATACCTTGGTTGTTTTAGTTTGTTGGCCATGTAAAACTCTTGATACCTTGGTTGTTTGAGTTTGTTGGCCATGTCAAACTCTGAAACCTTGGTTGTTTTAGTTTGTTGGCCATGTCAAACTCTGAAACCTTGGTTGTTAAGTTTGTTGGCCATGTAAAAATCTGATACCTTGGTTGTTTTAGTTTGTTCGCCATGTAAAACTCTTGATACCTTGGTTGTTTGAGTTTGTTGGCCATGTCAAACTCTGAAACCTTGGTTGTTTTAGTTTGTTGGCCATGTCAAACTCTGAAACCTTGGTTGTTTTCGTTTGTTGGCCATGTAAAAATCTGATACATTGGTTGTTTTAGTTTGTTCGCCATGTAAAACTCTGATACCTTGGTTGTTTTAGTTTGTTGGCCATGTAAAACTCTGAAACCTTGGTTGTTTTAGTTTGTTGCCATGGAAAAATCTGATACCTTGGTTGTTTTAGTTTTTTGGCCATGTAAAAATCTGATACCTTGGTTGTTTGAGTTTGTTGGCCATGTAAAAATCTGATACCTTGGTTGTTTTAGTGTGTTGGGCAAGTAAAAATCTGATACCTTGGTTGTTTTAGTTTTTTGGCCATGTAAAAATCTGATACCTTGGTTGTTTGAATTTGTTGGCCATGTAAAAATCTGATACCTTGGTTGTTTTAGTGTGTTGGGCAAGTAAAAATCTGATACCTTGGTTGTTTTAGTTTGTTGGCCATGTAAAAATCTGATACCTTGGTTGTGAAGTTTGTTGGCCATGTAAAACTCTGATACCTTGGTTGTTTTAGTTTGTTGGCCATGTAAAAATCTGATACCTTGGTTGTTTGAGTTTGTTGGCCATGTAAAAATCTGATACCTTGGTTGTTAAGTTTGTTGGCCATGTAAAACTCTGAAACCTTGGTTGTTTTAGTTTGTTGGCTATGTAAATCTTGTGATACCTTGGTTGTTTAAGTTTGTTGGCCATGTCAAACTCTGAAACCTTGGTTGTTTTAGTTTGTTGCCATGTAAAAATCTGATACCTTGGTTGTTTTAGTTGGCCATATAAAACTCTTGATACTTTGGTTGTTTTAGTTTGTTGGCCATGTAAAAATCTGATACCTTGGTTGTTTTAGTGTGTTGGCCATGTAAAAATCTGATACCTTGGTTGTTAAGTTTGTTGGCCATGTAAAAATCTGATACTTTGGTTGTTTTAGTGTGTTGGCCATGTAAAAATCTCATACCTTGGTTGTTTTAGTTTGTTGGCCATGTAAAAATCTGATACCTTGGTTGTTTTAGTGTGTTGGCCATGTAAAAATCTGATACCTTGGTTGTTAAGTTGTTGGCCATGTAAAAATCTGATACCTTGGTTGTTTTAGTGTGTTGGCCATGTAAAACTCTGATACCTTGGTTGTTTTAGTTTGTTGGCCATGTAAAAATCTGATACTTTGGTTGTTTTAGTTTGTTGGCTATGTAAATCTTGTGATACCTTGGTTGTTTAAGTTTGTTGGCCATGTAAAACTCTGATACCTTGGTTGTTTTAGGTGTTGGCCATGTAAAACTCTGATACCTTGGTTGTTTAGTTTGTTGTCCATGTAAAACGCTGATACCTTGGTTTGTTTAGTTTGTTGTCCATGTAAAACTCTGATACCTTTGTTGTTTGAGTTTGTTGGCCATGTAAAAAATCTGATACCTTGGTTGTTAAGTTTGTTGGCCATGTAAAACTCTGATACCTTTGGTTGTTTAGTTTGTTGGCCATATAAAACTCTGAAACCTTGGTTGTTTTAGTTTGTTGGCCATGTAAAACTCTGAAACCTTGGTTGTTTTGGTTTGTTGGCCATGTAAAAAATCGGGACATTGGTTGTTTTAGTTTGTTGGCCATGTAAAACTCTGATACATTGGTGGTTTTTAGTTTGTTGGCCATGTAAAACTATGAACCTTGGTTGTTTAGTTTGATGCCGTGTAAAAATCTGATACCTTGGTTGTTTTAGTTTTTGGCCCTGTAAACTCCTTGATACTTTGGTTGTTTTAGTTGTTG